>JALMGJ010000002.1:37801413-38443913 GCA_023362775.1 Charina bottae
TGCCAACCTAGCAATTTGAAAGCATGAAAGTAGATGAATAGGTACCACTTTGGTGGGAAGGTAACAGCGTTTTGCGCGCATCATGCCGGCCACATGACCGTGGAAGCATCTTCGGACAGCGCTGGCTCTTCGGCTAACAAACGGAGATGAGCACCGGCCCCTAGAGTCGGACACGACTGCACAAATGTGCGGGGGGAACCTTTACCTTTACCTTACCTACATTAACTTACATTTCCATTACATTAGATATTTTTCAACTGGAAACCTGGCCTCAAAACGTAGGCAATAAGAATAGAAATCAGTACGCTCCAGTTTGAGGTCACTGGTTGTATTCACCTAACATTTTAAACTCAGTTTTGAATTAAACCATTTCTGAGTTCTTAAAAAACACTGAATCATAAACTAACTAAACAAGCAGGGTTCATACAAAATGCTAAACCACAGAAATATAACCAAGGTTAAAACTAACCAGAGAGAGTCTTAAGTGATCTAGTTTAGCATGTTGTGCAAACATACAACTGAGAACTCCTCAGATTTTGGATACACCAAAACATTTGTAGATGACAGAAAGTAGAGGTTTGATCCTGTCTCTCACATTAATTTTGGGCTTTTAAAAAAAGGATTGACCGCCAGAAAAAAATAACCATGAAATCCTGTTGATTAAGGGTCAAGAATTTCTCAGGGACATAGAGACAACCGATGTTATGGACAAATGGAAGATGAAGAGAAGATGGGAGCAGGATTGTGAGAATTAACATTTTGCTTTGAGTTCTGCAATGTGGTGGCTCAGCGGGTAAGACGCCAGGCTTGTCGATCGGAAGATCGCAAGTTCGGAGGTTCGAATCCCTAGCCCCGCGTGACAGAGTGAGCTCCCGCACTCGCCCCAGCTCTTGCCAACCTAGCAATTCGAAAGCATGCAAATGCAAGTAGATGAATAGGTACCGCTTTGGTGGGATGGTAACAGCGTTCCGCGCGCGTCATGCCGGCCACATGACCGTGGAAGCGTCTTCGGACAGCGCTGGCTCTTCGGCTAACAAACGGAGATGAGCACCGGCCCCTAGAGTCGGACACAACTGCACAAATGTGTGAGGGGAACCTTCACCTTTTACTGCAGTGTGAAATGATTGTCAACAAAGTTGTGATGTGCATTTTTTGGATGGATTGAATAATGGAGACGATCCATATTGGGCTTCCCTATTTTGTATCCCTTCAGCTGGAAGTCCTGATACTGCTGATTCCAGAATTCTCACTCATCTTCTGAGGACATTGGTAGCGTGCCAGTTGGGGGAGGTGATTCTACATGTTTCATAGCTGGGTTACTTCTACTTAGAGATTGTGTTCACACAACACACGTAACTGTGTTTAATTAAAAGCACAGTGGCTGCATTACTTAATTTATTTATATTAAACAATTTATATGGCTGCCCATCTCACAACAACAACGTCTCTGGGTGGCGTGCAAGAATGAAAACCCAAAATAATTGGAACAACAATCCAAGTCACAAATGTCCAAGTTTATAGAAAGCAATTCCAGCTGACAAAAAACAACATCGGCCAGCAGAGCTGGCGTAACATTATTTGCCCCATGTACTAAGCTTAGTTAATTATCACATTGATTAGCGTTTGGAGGGTTTCTGATCTATGTTCAGTTGGCTAATTTATGATCCAGCGTCCTGTGTGCACCCAGGAAATGGGTACATTCAGTAACCACTTCCCTTATGACGTCTCTGTGAACGCAGCTACAGAAAATCACAGGGGAACACTTCAGCAATTGTTAAGCAACCGCCCACCACTTCCTGCTCTCTAGAGTTTACCATAGTGCTCTGGCCCAGAGGTGCATTATGGTACGCAACAGATAGCCTGTATTGAACCAGAATTTTGCAACGGAGACCGCCGTGAGACTCAATCTTCGGCTTCTCAACTGCTTAGAGCCATCCTTCTCTCGGCCATTCCAGCAATGGCTTTTGTGGTGCCGAGAAAAGTTTATTATAGCCGTTTCAGTATTATACATATTCTAGGAATTAAATTAGCACAGCTGGATAAAGAATGCTAATATCACCCCCATCTGCTGATCCTATGAATTAATTGCCTTCCACCTTTTAAGTGTTGTTTACAGCACAAGAGCAACTTATTAGGGTAATCACCAGTACAGACCAGTATAGTGTTGTAAGCTGTCCAAGTAAACTGGCGAGTATGGGTCTGTTGGTCCAGTGCAGTGTTTCTCAACCTTGGCCACTTTAAGATGGGTGGACTTCAACTCCCAGAATTCCCCAGCCAGCCTTGCCTGCTGGAGAATTCTGGGAGTTGAAGTCCACCCATCTTAAAGTGGCCAAGGTTGAGAAACACTGGCCCAATGTAATGTGCTCCCTTTGCTTGGTGCTTGGTGTTATGATACCCCCTAGTGTCTAGCTAACATTATAACATTTTCTGGAGATGTAGTCATATTTATTTTTATTTATCATGTATTTCTAATTCATATTCCAAAGTATTGGTCTTCTGCAGCCAGCCAAACAAACGAGTCTTATATATTTTATCACTATGTGCATTTCTGTGGATTTCAATCCACTTCATTAGATGGCTGGTCCAAAGTTGCAAGGGAGAGGATTCTGTGTACGCACAATTCTTTACAGGAAGTGGGGAGAAGGGGGAAAAGGCTGGGTGGGGAATTGGTGAAGGAGGTTGGTGGACGAGGAGTGAGGTTGCTGTGGGAACATTTCTAAATCTTCCAAATTCATTCAAAAACGTAATGCAATTTCTGGCTGATTGAATATAGATCAGAGCATTTCACATCATTCAAGCTAATCATCCAGTGCACTACTGCCAGTGTTGCACCTAATTGCTATTTTTTTGCTGTTGTTTAATCATTTCACGCCTGCTTTGAATTTTGTCCTTCCTTCACTGTCTTCCCTCCTCCTCCTGTTCCCCAAGCAACTATTTGTCTATACATATTCCTTTCTTGGGACAGTTAAAACTCATAGAAGAATGGATTTACTGGTTGTTAAGATTTTCTGGAAGCTTTGTAGCAACTCTAAGAAGGGTCATTCTCAGTATGCAAGATTATCTGACAGTCCTGCAGCAATTTTCACTCTCATCTCCAGCCTTATCAGTGAAGGTATGGAAGGGCATTGTAATAGTACCTGGGAATGACCTTGGGAGACAGGAGGAAGAGCCGCAGACTAGGCAATGGTCAGATAAGAGGCAGATGACCCTATGGCAGTAATGGGGGCATGGCAAATGTCTCAGAAGGGACCCTCCCTAGTTTCTTGGGCTGTAAAGGCGAAGGGGGAGAAATGTACTTTCAGACTTGCAAGATTTTGTTAATGTAACCTTGCAATAAAGATAGAGCTAGTACTTCTGGGTGCGCTTCTTGTCTGGACTACCTCACAAGGCTGACAGGCATGTTGCAATTGGCAAAATGGGCTTCAAGCTGCATTTCTTCTGCGTGGTTTTTTTTTTTTTTACATTTTGATTTTATTGAGCAAATGGGTATATAGCCAGAACAGACTCACTGATGGCACAGTGGGGATCAATGCTGCAAGCAGTTGTAATCCTGGACGCAAGGTTCTATAGAGGAGCTGCAGGCATTTCTGTTTATATTCCAAACCATCTCTGAATCAAAACAAAGCCCTTTATAGATCTACCTTATAACATTTTTGCATCATTTGCAATCTGCCAAAATACTAACCATATATGTGCTTTTGTGCTTTTCATATTCCATGTGTGTACATAATGGGTATTTCCTTCTGGAGAAAGAATTCCATACCGCAAACTATGCTGTTTATAGTTCTGAAAGCCATAAATACAAGGAGTTCATGTTTTGCTGTGGTGTGATTTCTCACTAGCCTGGGAGCAGAGTAGAGCACGTAACACCAGTTTTAGTGTGATACTCCAAAATAGCAATAGAAATGCAACAACAGGAAGTGAGAAAACTTTTTTAGAACTGAGAGACTCATCATTTTGGTTCAGAAGTTTCTGGAGGAGTAATAGCAATAGTTTTCAACCAGTCTTTATTAGGCAGCAGCAGGTCCTGTTTAGGAAATGATGCTAACGGTTCCACGCTGCATCTGATGCCAGGACCGTTGGGGAATGTCTGCTGGTTTCTGAGGAACACAAAACACTTGGTGTTGGCCGTTACTCTTATCACAAGGTTCATATGGTTGCACATGGGTGTTACGGAAGACCTTGCTAGAAGCCACACCAGACTGAGGAGGGAGTGCCATCATGCCCAGGGATCTGGGTGCCCCCAGAGTGCCTGTCGGAGCACCTGATGCTGAATACTCAATATTGAAGACCTTCTTCAGAAACTCATTTCAGCATCCCTCTCTTCTGAGGCACAGTTTTTTCACTCATTTGACCAATTCATACAACCCCTTGATGAATTAGGAAACTTCCCCCTTTAGCTTTTGATCCAGTCCTTTCCACAGCTAACTGCTAGATCACTGAAATGTGTTACTTTTTGGCCTCCATGACAGCACAGTACCAGATCAAATCTTAAAGGGGTGCACTTACATGTGACTGTTGCACACCCATGCATACTTCCCTGCTAGGGTAGTCCTCTGGTGGACAACTCTCAGCCCCACTAGGTAGACCAGACCAGGAAATCGACTCCACAGGTAAGCTAAAACTTCTTTTATTGAGATTGGCTCTATCATCCATCCATCCATCCATCCATCCATCCATCCTCCATCCATCCTCCATCCATCCATCCATCCATCCATCCATCCATCCATCCATCCATCCAGGCTATCTATCTAGGGTATCTTGCAAGTCTGATTGGGCTGTACCTCCTCCTCCTGTTACAGTTCAGTGTATTACAGAGGCACCTTCCTGAGCTACTTCTGAATGTCATCTTCTTGTTCTGGACTTCAAAAATGCTTCAGCCCCTTTTGCCTAGGTAATGGTTCCTGCACATTTCCATCAAGGTCATCTTCTATACTCTCTACAATTGAGTGCTGAGATTTTAGGATCCAGTTCATCTCTTGCAGAATAACTTGGAATCAATACCAGTTTATTATTGTTTCTATTATTCTTCATAGGCTTGCTTGGATCCATCTTCTCAGTCTCACAAGTCTTCTCTCCATCCACACTTGCATCTGAAAAGTTCTCTCTCTCAAGGTGCTATTAGATGGCCAGCTCATAGCAGTCAAAAGCCTTTTCTTCTTGTGATAAGGCAAAGAAGACCATCAAAGGGCTAGGAAGAGAATTCTCCACGGAAGTGTTATCATCTCATCTCCTCAACAGTATTTCTGGAGAGGATGCAATGTCCTTGCACGATAAAATTCATATCTAGAATAAAGTTGTGGACACTGGGGGAAAATATGGATTCCCCCCCTAGAAAATTGGAGAATAAAAAAAAAGTTTATGAAATATTCCGTAATATTTTTATTTTAGATTATTCAAAAATGGTTGACATGAAAGAACTTGGCCTCTTTCTAGAAATACACCAAATCCACAAATAAACTGCTGCAGTGTAAATGGACCACAACTGACCAGACTGTGGTTTAGTAGATTTAGACGTGACCGGCAAAATCTATTTATACAGATTCCTGAGCATGAGTAAAATAGGGAAACAGCAGCAATGGGTTTCAACTGTCATGGGTGTATGAAAGAACTGAAGTCTTCCGCTAACAGAGGACAATCAACCCTTTAATATGGCTTTAGTCTAGATCAGCCTTTCTCGACCTTTTGACCCTGGAGGAACCCTTGAAATATTCTTCAGGCCTCGGGGAACCCCGGCGGCACATTCAGGCTCCAATCTAGGCCAGAAGTTACAAAATTATTATATTTGTTTCATGGGTAGGCCTGTATAGATGCATGAACAGTGTTCTTAAACTAAAAATAAAGAATGAAACGTACCTCTTTAATGTGAAGTTGCCCAAATTTGAGATAATTTTTTTAATAAACTGTGATCTCCCAGGGAACCCTTAGTGACCTCTCGCGGAACCCTAGGGTGCCACAGAACCCTGGTTGAGAAACCCTGGTCTAGATTGCAATAAATATTCTTAATTTATCATGCTGCATCCAGAATTTGGTGGAGTTCTGCTGAGTTTTAATCTACCAGCCTAGTTAAGTTGTGTGAAGTTGAGGATTGGAGATTTACAACTGAGCCCTGATCCAGAGAACCTGACATCCAGTAGGAAACATACCTCCTAAACCAGAGCTTTCCAAACTTTTCATGTTGGTGACACACTTTTTAGACATGCATCATTTCACAACACACTCTTACAGCAGGGCATCATTTTGCGACACACTCTTACAGCAAGGCACAAGGCAGGCACTAGGACCTGCGCAGAATCACAGCAGGTTTGGAGGCAGCCAGGCACAAGGCAAGCACTACCACCGTGGAATCCTGGCAGGGCTCCGAGGCAGCAGCAGCCGTGACACACCCAGACACTGCAGCCGACACACTAACGTGTCCCGACACACAGTTTGGAAAGCTCTGTCCTAAACACTGGTTGACTACAGCACCCAACTACACCTACTACTGCTTGCCTGGCCAATGGGGAAGATGCTAGTAATATAATAAAGCTCTGCTAGTACTTTCTTGATGCAAAGTCTGATGGGATACCATGCAGTTCCTAGGAGAAAGTAAGCAGGTATCTATATTCCCAAAGTGACGACTTTTGATGCAGTTAGTGTGGTTGGTACAACAATGGTAAAGCAATGTCTGGTTTAGGGTTAGGGTTAGGGTTAAGTGGGTTAAGCATGTTGTGGGAACAGGGCCAGTGTCTGTGAAAAGTTAAGTACTGCATTCCTCCCTCTTTTTTTCTGAGGGAAAAATATTCTTTTCCATTGCTTCAAAATTTCTGGAAAACTCTGGAAAAACGTCTGTAGTCTGGAAGCTCCTGGATTTCAAAGTTCTTGATTCCTCTCTATTAACATAGTTGAAGCTTTAGTGCTGTGATTCTATTTCTAATTAAATGAGGAAGGGAGTCTATTTCTAATCAAGATAAATACTATTTCCCTTTTACAGACTAGGAGATAACAAAGCCTTAAAATGGATGCAGCCCCTATTATTTCCTGTAAGAAATCATGCAGTATAGCAATCAAACCACAATAAAAGGCAAAACTATGTTGTATTAAAAAAAGAAGTCACGAGGTTGGTATACACAAGGAATATCCTAGTTTTAAATTAAGATAGACAAATGTTCCCAACATTCTCAAAATCCAAGTAGCTTATTTTGTAACATTAATGAATGATTGTTAACGGTAAAGAATTTCTACTTCTGTTGATGTAATCTACATTTTTCCCCTTTCCCAGAGCCAAAAACACTAAACAGGCCACAAGAAAATTTGCATTTACTATACTGTCAGATGTAATCAATGACATTTTACTGTATATACAGTACATGAACATTGATTATCATTAATATTTGTATAGAGTTTTGGAAACTCTGAACTACTTGTAAGTAGTTGTTGAAAACACAATGCAGTAAATGTCAATTGTTAGGAGTGAAGCTGGTATAATGGAGACCAGCATTTCCCAGACCACTGAGGACTATTGTGTCAATAAATTCCAGCTGCCTTCTGTGTCCTTGAAGAGAATGACCCAAAGGAAGAGCAGGAGGAAAAGGAATTTAAAGAGAGAGAGAGAGAGAGAGAGAGAGAGAGAGAGAGAGAGAGAGAGAGAGAGAGAGAGAGAGAGACAAACACACACACACACAGGCTGCTGTGCCCTGCAAGATCTTCAGTGGTAGCTGGCTTCTTTCTTGCCTGCAATGAAGTAGGAAAAGGAATTTAAAGAGAGAGAGAGAGAGAGAGAGAGAGAGAGAGAGACAGAGAGAGAGAGAGAGAGACAGAGAGACAGAGAGACAGAGAGAGACAGAGAGAGAGACAGACAGACAGACAGACAGACAGGCTGCTGTGCCCTGCAAGATCTTCAGTGGTAGCTGGCTTCTTTCTTGCCTGCAATGAAGTATCTACACAAGCTGAGTCATGTCTGAGAATCTGCTGTTGAGTAAGCAAATTCCCCAATAAGACTGGAGAAGCTACAGTACATTGATCGTTGTGCCAGGCTGAAAGGTGACAGCAATTGCGCAATTACCCACTGACTACATTAAAGAGACATTATAGAAATCTGTGCTGTTCTTGTTTCCTTGTTTTTGCTTAACTTCTTGGCATTTGACACTGCAGTTTCTGGAAGGGTGGCTCAATAGGGGTCATAATGATGGACTATGAGTTACCTGCACCAAGCTGCAGCTGAAGGAAGCATGGATTGGGATTGAGAATGGGCCTCTTCCCAAGGGTGTGTGTGTGCGCGTACACATGTGCACGCGCCTTCAAATCAGTCTTGACTCCTGGACAAGTCCCTGCAGTTTTCTTGGCGAGATTTCAGAAGTGGTTTGCCCTTGCCTGCTTCTTCCTAGGGCTGAGAGAGAGGGACTGGCCCAAGGTCACCCAGCCGGCTTTCATGCCTAAGGCAGGACTAGAACTCTCAGTCTCCTGGTTTCCCATTGGCTCCTTCCTAGGGCTGGGAGAGAGGGACTGGCCCCAGGTCACCCAGCCGGCTTTCATGCCTAAGGCGGGACTAGAACTCTCAGTCTCCTGGTTTCCCATTGGCTCCTTCCTAAGGCTGAGAGAGAGTGATTGGCCCAAGGTCACCCAGCTGGCTTTGTGCCTAAGGTGGGACTAGAACTCATAGTCTCCTGGTTTCTAGCCTGATGCCTTAACCACTACACCAAACTGGCTCCCCTTCCCAAGGATAGTAATCTTAATATATGGAATTATGCAAATCAGGCCAGATAACATGAAACACTGCTTTATTTACAATTACCTCCCCATCATCAGCTAGGTGTAAATTTGGCTTTCATTTTAAGCTTTGTGAATTTTAGGAATATCTCCACACTAAGGTTGAGCAGCATAGGGACAAATGTGGTGACTTTATCACAAAGTGAATATGTTTTTGTTAATCCTTTTGTTCTAATGAAAAAGCAACTGTTTCATGCTCTTAAGGTGAGTTTCTAACATGTTTGCATACATCACACTGAGGCTGACTCCCCACATTAATTGGTTGGCTTCACACAACACATTAAGTCATTAACTACGGTTTTTAAACCACAATAGGTGGAATCACACAACACACTAAACCACAAACAAACCTAATTATGGGTTGTATGAAATCGGTCACAGTGACAGTGGTAGAAGGAAGAAAAAATAGGTTTCTTACCCAGGTCTGGAAAATTCTGCCCAGTGCCACAGCATTGGGGAATGAGAGCCAAGTCTGCTTGCGTGTAAGTTTCATTAGTTCCTTTCATTAATGTCAAAGTTCCAAAATGATATGTGATCTTGTATCCATGGGCTGATCCCATCCATTCTGGCCAAAGTGACCCAGAGCTATGATGGGTGAAAGAACAGAACTTCCCTGGACTCCTAGCCTCTGTCATTGCCTTGGCAACTTCAGAGGATACACAAAAAAGTAATCACTGCAGACTTGTATCATGGCTGAATAATATTGTGCTGGTCCTTCATATTGCCCATAACTGTATCTCAAAGCTACGTTTTGGATGAGATTGTCCGTTGCATTGTGCACAGGGATTCCCCCAAAAGTCACAACTAGAGCCAGCTGGGAGGCACTTTCCTTGGATTGGACCAGTGGTAGTGAGGACCATGGTCTCATCTGTAGAAGCAAAGCTGGTTCTCAGCAAGGACAAGATGAAGAAATGTGAAAACAAAGGGAACTGATTGATCATTGTAGCAGCTGAAAAAAAAGTGTACAATTCTGGGCATCCCATTTTCAAAATGATATGACAGATTAGAGACTGTTCAGAGGAAAGCAAAGAATGTGATTCTATGATTCAGAGACTTTAGGACATGCTATATATGTATGTATGTATGTGTGTGTGGATGTATGCATGTATGTGTATGTATGTGTGTGTGTGTGTGTGTATATATATATATATGCATGCTATATACTGATATATATATATATCTGATATATATATATATATATCTGATATATATATATATATATATATATATATATATATATCAGGCACAACCTCTCCCCCATCTTCCTCCCTGCTTTGTCTTCTGTGCCTAGGAAGATTAAGACCATTTCACAAGCTCAACAGCAGCATGGTGATCTTAACGATCCTCCTTTAGATGATAAAAGGACTTAAAAATAACATCTCAATATAACCATGACCTAGCCCCAGGTGTAAGGTCACACAGCTACCTAGAAACATATTTAGGATTCCCTTACCAACTTTGCTCAGACTGAAGAAGCTCCTTGGATAAGGAGCGAAACGTTTCCACTGAGAAAATAGAAATCCAGTTGACATGATACAAGCTACAGACAATTCCATCTGGATGACTGAGAACCTTCATAGACATAATGCTATATACTGTATATATATGCTATATATATATACAGTATGCTATATATATATGCTATATATATGCTATAAAGAGATTCAAAGATACTCTCAAAGTTAATTTTAAAAAATGTAATATCAGCATTGAGAACTGGGAAGCCCTAACTCATGAGCGTTTCAATTGGAGGTCATCCTTTATTAATGGCGCTATGGACTTTGAAGAAACACGAGTACAGGGCGAAAAGGATAAAAGAGCTAAAAGGAAGGCACGTCAGGCAGACGCTCATCATGACCGTCTCCCACCCGGAAACCTATGCCCTCATTGTGGGAGGTTGTGCGGATCCAAAATTGGCCTTTACAGCCACTTACGGATCCACCGTTAAAATTTTACCTTTGGAAGACAATCTTACTCGGCTACGAGTGATCGCCAATGATATATGCTATATATACAGTATATATGCTATATACACTGCTCAAAAAAATAAAGGGAACACTGAAACAACACAATGTAAGTCCAAGTCAATCACACTTCTGTGAAATCAAACTGTCCACTTAGGTAGCAACACTGATTGACAATCAATTTCACATGCTGTTGTGCACATGGAATAGACAACAGGCGGAAAGCATAGGCAGTTAACAAGACATCCCCAATAAAGGAGTGGATCTGCAGGTGCTGACCACAGACACTTCTCAGTTCCTATGCTTTCTGGCTGATGGTTTGGTCACTTTTGAATGCTGGCGGTGCTTCCACTCTAGTGGTAGCATGAGACGGAGTCTACAACCCACACAAGTGGCTCAGGTAGTGCAGCTCATCCAGGATGGCACATCAATGCGAGCTGTGGCAAGAAGGTTTGCTGTGTCTGTCAGCGTAGTGTCCAGAGCATGGAGGCGCTACCAGGAGATAAGGTCAGTACATCAGGAGACGTGGAGGAGGCCGTAGGAGGGCAACAACCCAGCAGCAGGACCGCTACCTCCGCCTTTGTGCAAGGAGGGACAGGAGGAGCACTGCCAGAGCCCTGCAAAATGACCTCCAGTGGGCCACAAACGTGTGTGTGGCTGCTCAAACGGTCAGAAACAGACTCCATGAGGGTGGTATGAGGGCCCGACGTCCACAGGTGTGGGTTGTGCTTACAGCCCAACACCGTGCAGGACGTTTGGCATTTGCCAGAGAACACAAGATTGGCAACTTCGCCACTGGCGCCCTGTGCTCTTCACAGATGAAAGCAGGTTCACACGGAGCACATGTGACAGACGTGACAGGGTCTGGAGACGCCGTGGAGAACGTTCTGCTGCCTGCAACATCCTCCAGCATGACCGGTTTGGCAGTGGGTCAGTAATGGTGTGGGGTGGCATTTCTTTAGGGGGCCGCACAGTCCTCCATGTGCTCGCCAGAGGTAGCCTGACTGCCATTAGGTACCGAGATGAGATCCTCAGACCCCTTGTGAGACCATATGCTGGTGCGGTTGGCCCTGGGTTCCTCCTAATGCAAGACAATGCTAGACCTCATGTGGCTGGAGTGTGCCAGCAGTTCCTGCAAGACGAAGGCATTGATGCTATGGACTGGCCCGCCCGTTCCCCAGACCTGAATCCAATTGAGCACATCTGGGACATCATGTCTCGCTCCATCCACCAACGTCACGTTGCACCACAGACTGTCCAGGAGTTGGGGGATGCTTTAGTCCAGGTGTGGGAGGAGATCCCTCAGGAGACCATCCGCCACCTCATCAGGAGCATGCCCAGGCATTGTAGGGAGGTCATACAGGCACGTGGAGGCCACACACACTACTGAGCCTCATTTTGACTTGTTTTAAGGACATTACATCAACGTTGGATCAGCCTGTAGTGTTCTTTTCCACTTTAATTTTTGAGTGTAACTCCACATCCAGACCTCCAGCGGTTGCTTACATTTGATTTCCATTGCTTTTTGTGTGACTTTGTTGTCAGCACATTCAACTATGTAATGAACAAAGTAATTAATACGAATATTTCATTCATTCAGATCTAGGATGTCTTATTTCAGTGTTCCCTTTATTTTTTTGAGCAGCTTATATATGCTATATATATATATATGCTATATATATATGCTATATATATATGTATGTATGTATGTATGTATGTATGTATGTATGTATGTAAAGGTTCCCCCCGCACATTTGTGCAGTCGTGTCCGACTCTAGGGGCCGGTGCTCATCTCCGTTTGTTAGCCGAAGAGCCAGCGTTGTCCAAAGATGCTTCCACGGTCATGTGGCCGCATGACGCACGCGGAATGCTGTTACCTACCCATGGAAGTGGTACCTATTAATCTACTTGCATTTGCATGCTTTCGAATTGCTAGGTTGGCAAGAGCTGGGGCGAGTGCGGGAGCTCACTCCCTCACCCGGGGCTAGGGATTCAAACCTCCGAACTTGCGATCTTCCGAGCGACAAGCCTGGCGTCTTACCTGCTGAGCCACCACGCCCCTTTTATTTATAGATATAGATATAGATATAGATATAGATATAGATATAGATATAGATATAGATATAGATATAGATATAGATGAGGCGCGATGGCTCAGCGGTTAAGGCGCCAGGCTTGTCGATCGGAAGGTCAGTGGTTCGAGACCCGAGTGCCGTGTGACGGAGTGAGCTCCCGCACTCGCCCCAGCTCTTGCCAACCTAGCAATTTGAAAGCATGCAAACGCAAGTAGATAAATAGGTACCACTTTGGTGGGATGGTAACAGTGTTCCGTACCCACCTGGTCCTGCAGAGAGGGCACGATTCCCGACGGCTTCGCTCACAGGGTTCATTGGGAACACACAAGCCCACTCACCACAACAAGGTGACGATCCAGCAAGTGAGGGATGAGGTATCATCAGTATGCTGATGATACCCAATTATACATCTCCATCCCGGGTGAAGTAAGTGATGTGGTGACTGCCCTCTCTCGGTGCCTGGAGGCTGTGGGGGTCTGGATGGGAAACAACAGGCTTCGGCTGAACCCTGGTAAGACGGAGTGGCTGTGGGTTAATGGCTCCTCTGTATCCGGAAAATTATCATCTTTAGTTCTAGATAGGGTTGCACTATGGCAAACATAGACAGCATATTAAAAAGCAGAGACATCACCTTGCCGACAAAGGTCCGTATAGTTAAAGCTATGGTTTTTGCAGTAGCAATGTATGGCTGTGAGAGTTGGACCATAAGGAAGGCTGAGCGCCGAAGAATTGATGCTTTCGAGCTGTGGTGCTGGAGAAGACTCTTGAGAGTCCCTTGGACTGCAAGGAGGTCAAACCAGTCAATCCTAAAGGAAATCAACCCTGACTGCTCATTGGAAGGACCGATGCTGAAGCTGAAGCTCAAGTACTTTGGCCACCTAATGCGAAGAGAGGACTCACTGGAAAAGGCCCTGATGCTGGGAAAGACTGAAGGCAAAAGGAGAAGGGGACGGCAGAGGATGAGATGGTTAGATAGCATCACCGATGTAATGAACATGAATTTGAGTAAACTCCGAGACAGTGGAAGGCCTGGCGTGCTATGGTCCATGAGGTCACGAAGAGTCGGACACGACTAAACGACTGAACAACAACAACAACCAAGTATGTTACAGTAGTCTATATGAAAGGTGATGGCATGTGTTATGGAACTAGAGCATCTCAGTTAAAAAGACCTGCAACTGATGCTGTCTAGGTTTGCCATAGCTTTCCTCCCAAGGAGCAAGCGTCTTTCAATTCCATGGCTGCAGTCACTGTCTGCGGTGATCTTGGAGCCCAAGAAAATAAAATCTGTCACTGCTTCCATTTCTTCCCCTTCTATTTGCCAGGACGTGATGGGGCCAGATGCCATGATCTGAGTTTTTTTCATGTTGAGTTTCAAGCCAGCTTTTGCACTCTCCTCTTTCACCCTCATCAAGAGGCTCTTTAGTTCCTCTTCGCTTTCTGCCATTAGGGTGGTATCGTCTGCATATCTAAGGTTGTTGATATTTCTCCCTGCAATCTTAACTCCGGCTTGTGATTCATCCAGCCTGGCATTTCTCATGATGTTCTCTGCATATAAGTTAAATAAGCAGGGTGATAATATACAGCCTTGTCGTACTCCTTTTCCAATTTTGAACCAGTCGGTTGTTCCATGTCCGGTTCTAACTGTTGCTTCTTGACCTGCATACAGGTTTCTCAGGAGACAGATAAGGTGGTCTGGTACGCCCATCTCTTTAAGAATTTGCCACAGTTTGTTGTGATCCACACAAACAAAGGCTTTAGCGTAGTCAATGAAGCAGAAGTAGATGTTTTTCTGGAACTCTCTTGCTTTTCCCATGATCCAGCGAATGTTGGCAATCTGATCTCTAGTTCCTCTGCCTCTTCGAAACACAGCTTGCACTTCTGGTAGTTCTCGGTTCACATACTGCTGAAGCCTAGCTTGTAGGATTTTGAGCATAACCTTGCTAGCATGTGAAATGAGCGCAATTGTACGGTAGTTTGAACATTCTTTGGCATTGCCTTTCTTTGGAATTGGAATGTAAACTGACCTTTTCCAATCCTGTGGCCACTGTTGAGTTTTCCAAATTTGTTGGCATATTGAGTGCAGCACTTTAACAACATCATCTTTTAGGATTTTAAATAGCTCAGCTGGGATACTGTCTTCTCCACTAGCTTTGTTGTTAGTAATGCTTCCTAAGGCCCACTTGACTTCACTCTCTAGGACAGAGCTTTCCAAACTGTGTGTCGCGACACAAAAGTGTGTCGCCACACACAGCGTGGTGTGTCGCCACACCACCCGGAAGCGGCGGCGCGTGCACGGCGGCCGCCATGCATGCGCGCGCCGCCGCACAACCCCCGCGCCGCCGCATGCCCCCCGCACTGCCACCGTGCGCATGCGTGCCGCCGCACGCCCCCCCCGCGCCGTTGCCGTGCACGTGCGCTGCCGCACGCTCCCCCCGCGCCGTCGCCGTGCGCGCGCCGCCGCTGCTGTGTCGCCAGCGGCAGCACTTTGGAAAGCCCTGCTCTAGGATGTCTGGCTCAAGGTCAGTGACCTCACCATTGTATTTATCAGGGACATTAAGATCTTTCTTGTATAGTTCTTCTGTGTATTCTTGCCACCTCTTCTTAATCTCTTCTGCTTCTGTTAGGTCCCTTCCTTGGGGCTGCCTTCAAAGATGACTTGCAGTCTTCGACTGGTCCAGAATGCAGGGGGCACCTGCTCTCTGGGGGCAGCAAATTCAGCTGTGTTGTGAGGAATGTTTGTTGAAAGAGGCAAAAATGGTAGTAAAGAAAAGTATGCTTCTCCTGTGGGAGAATCCCCCAAACAGCAACTCAAACAGGATCTGGAGTTGGGGAAAATGATTATCACTCCCCTGCCATGGTCACACCACTTCCTGGTTGCTCCGGAGCATACTGGTGCTGCCCCCTAGTGCAGGGAGGCTGGTGTCAGAAAGTCCCAGACCCAAAGACAGCAAACCAGACTCTAACTAATAGTAATTGTCATGAAGCCAGGGTTAAATACGTTCCAAGGTGCAGCCAGACTTGAAAGGAGAACGTACCCAAAGTAGACAGTTTGAGAGCAGCAGCCACAAAAGGGAACTGCTGGAGTGCAGAAAAAGAGAAGTATGATAGGGGATGGAGTGAAAAACATCTGGCTCAGTTGCACACGCATGTTTGAAAGGACACGAGGCCAACAAAGTGCCAAAAAAGTCCAAAAAGGAAAAGGGCCTTCCGTCACAGGCGGTGGTGCTGCATATAAAGGAAGACAGAAGCAGGATGGAACTGAGAAGCTTCAAGATTCAGACCTGATTCTTCCAACACGCTAGGCTGTGTCTGGCCAACAGTAGTCATGGGGTGTGTGTGTGTGTGTGTGTGTGTACGGTGCACATCTGTGAATATGTTTGAGCAGCTTAATTTTGCTTTAGTTAATAAAAAAAACTCAATTACTAGATTACATCTCGATATTCATTGGGAACCTTAATGCCAGGGTTGTCACCTTGATTGACCAGATTGTCGCCGGACAGGATCCTGCTGGTCGCAACTCGCTTTCCGTCCGTCTCGAATCCTGGCTTTTCTTCTCCAGGTTCGGCCAAAGTTCTTGACTATTGGGTCTTCCCATCTCTTTGGAGGTCGGCCAAGAGCTCTTTTTACTTCTCTTGGATACCATTCGGCAACCGCTGTTGTTCAACGGCCATCCGACATGCGCGCGACGTGTCCTGCCCAGCGTAGCTTCCGTTTGCGATGTTCGGCATCATTTATTCCACTTCGTGCTCTAATCTGACTGTTTGGGACGTGGTCTCGGAGAGAAACTTTCAGCATGGATCTTCCCATAGCCCTTACTGCTCTTGAAAGCTCTTCCTCTTCTGCCTTTGTTAGCGACCATGTTTCACTTCCATATAGCACCGCTGGGAAGACAGTCGAGTTAAAAAGATTAGCAGAGTTTTCTGCAGTTTGCCAGGGTTGTATTTTGCATAAAAACTCATGAGCCTACAGGATGAAATGATGTTTCCCTATAAGCAACCCCCCGTACCCCTGGTGTCAGGGTTCATGTCTATGAATTTATTTTATTTATTTAATTAAATTTATATAACCTATGAATCCTGCCATTGGGACTAGAGAGAGTGTGTGAACTGCAGGGAGGGGGGTTTGACGGTTGAGTGTTATGGCTGATAGTGGAGGCTGGAGACGGCTTCGTCAAGGTCAACCACCTGCAGGAGCTGGAGGCTGAGAACGAAGAGCGAAAGTTTTGACCATTGAGACCATCGGGTTTGGGAATTGGCGCGCAGGAGGGAGAGTTAAGATAGATAGCTTTGGCTAACTGAGAGTCATTTTATTTTTTATTTGTCATATTTATATCCCGCCCATCTCCCCCACAAGGAGGGACCCTGGGCGGTTCACAACAAAAGTTTAAAATCAGTAAAAAACTATAAATAACAATAATAAACAATAAAAATATCTAATACAGTCCGATCCAAGGAATGGTAGATCTTACTTATCCCATCGGTCAGTAAGGCTGGTCAGGGCAGATCTAAGGGGCCAGCCAACCCCAAGACTGGCTGTTCCCCTCCCCTCCCCAAGCATGGTGACATAACCAGGTCTTTAGGTTTTTTCTCAAGTCCAGGAGAGAGGGGGGGCCGATCTTATTTCAGGAGGAAGAATATTCCAGAGGACGGGGGCTACCGCAGAGAAGGCACGCCTCCTGGACCCCGTCAGATGGAACTCTCTTACAGACCGGGCTCGTAGCGTGCCCTCTCTGCAGGACCGGGTGGGACGGTCATTCCTCTCTTAGCTGCCCCCTGCCCAGGGCAAGGAGCAATTCCGCCAGTCCTGAGATTAGGAAAGCAATGGGGAGAGGCTGACTCCCGTGTCCCTACAGGCAGCAAGCGGTGCGTGTCTGCTTATGAGCAGGACAAGGAAAATGTGTAACACCACCTACTTTGTTATATAGAAGTTTATTAGGATTTATTAGGAGAAATAGAAACAGAACAGTGGAATGCAGTGGGAATGGAGTCCTGAAGGGCATGTGTGATAAAACAGGAAGACACTGGGTCCAGCAGGAGTGGGTGTTGAAGAACTGGATTGAATACAACACCGGTGACCAGAATGAAAGTACGCTGAGATGACTCACCTAGAGGAAATAAATTAGGAAAACTGTGGTTGAAGAGAATTGATGAAATCCTCCAAAAGAGAGAGTTTAAAGGGAAAAAAGGCAGTGTGTGTGATGGAAGCAAGGATGGTCTGCAAGGACAGGAAGCGATGGAGAGATATAGTTAAATAGTATTGTTTTGTATATATTTATCTATATTTGATACATATTCTGGTTATTACTGGTACAGTACATACAGTATCTGGCTCCCGTGTGTCTGGGGCTCCCCAAATGAAGCCCTGTGTCAGAGAAGCAATTCCTGGAGGACACAGTCCTAGAGAAATGACCCCTGAATGTGTTCTGGATCTGACATTCTCCACTCTGGGCTGATGCTGCCTTCAAGCAGGTTGCTTCACCTTGCTGTAGAACAGGGGCACTCTAGGTAAGACGTGCGTCGATCGATTACACTCCACACCACATGGTTGCTGCAGGTCCATCATCCGTTTTCCATCTGGATGGAGGCCATGTCAAATACTTGATGGGCTGCCGCAGGGAAGAGGGTGTTAATTTGTTCTCCATGGCACCTGAGGACAAGAAGGAATGGGTGGAAGCTCGTCAGAGGGAGATCCAATCTGGAAATAAGGAGGAATTTCCCAACAGTGAGAACTATTAAGCAGTGGAACAGCTTGCCTCCCGGAGTTGTGGGTGCTCCATCGCTGGAGGTTTTCAAGAAAAGATTGGACAACCATTTGTCCGAGATGGTGTGAGGGTTGGGCTTAGGCAGGGGGCTGGACTAGAAGACCTCCAAGGTCCCCTTCCAACCCTATGATTCTATGAAATACATCGTATCAGTGTTATTCTTCATTTATGGTAGGAATTTTTTGTCCTGGCCTAAACGCAGCCCATTTCATCTGTTGGCTTCTGGTCCAAAGAAAAAAGGCTCACTGGATATCCATAGCTATCTATCCCAAGCCAATAAAAGTGTGCCAAGTTTCTGTGGAGGAAGGCAGAGAGAACACTGACAAGGGAATACAAGAACCTTTAGCAGAAAAGAGACAGTAAGTGACATCTCAGCCCTGGGAAAGGAGGGAGCATGAAAGAAACTCAGAATAACCCCACATTGATTCTGTACGGTAGAAGAGGGTGCAAAGGGAAACCAGCAGGCTTTCAATTCTGTTGTTATAGGTAAAGGTAAAGGTTCCCCCCGCACAGTTGTGCAGTCGTGTCCGACTCTAGGGGCCGGTGCTCATCTCCGTTTCTTAGCCGAAGAGCCAGTGTTGTTCGAAGACGCTTCCGCGGTCATGTGGCCAGCATGACACGCGTGGAACGCTGTTACCTATCCACCGAAGTGGTACCTATTCATCTACTTGCATTTGCATGCTTTTGAATTGCTAGGTTGGCAAGAGCTGGGGCGAGTGCGGGAGCACACTCCATCACGCGAGGCTAGGGTCTCGAACCTCCGAACTTGTGATCTTCCGATCAACAAGCCTGGCATCTTACCCACTGAGCCACCACGCCCATTATTATACCTGGCAACAAAAAGTAGAATTCCAATAATTGTTGACATGTCTGTTTCCTGACCTTGAAAGGCTGACAGTTTCATAGTTTTAAACCAAAGTGTAGAGTTTTATTTATTTACTTATTTCTCATATTTCTGCACCACCCATCTCGCGACTCTGCTTTATCTCTTCCACTACCTGGAAAAAGGACAAACTGAACCAACTAGGTAGAGATCATAATGCAAGTTTGTTGTTTATTTGTTCAGCCACTTCCGACTCTTCGTGACTTCATGGACCAGCCCACGCCAGAGCTTCCTGTCGGCCGTCGCCACCCCCAGCTCCCCCACGGTCGAGTCCGTCACCTCCAGAATATCATCCATCCATCTTGCCCTTGGTCGGCCCCTCTTCCTTTTGCCTTCCACTTTCCCTAGCATCAGCATCTTCTCCAGGGTATCCTATCTTCTCATTATGTGGCCAAAGTACTTCAGTTGTGCCTTTAATATCATTCCCTCAAGTGAGCAGTCTGGCTTTATTTCCTGGAGTATGGACTGGTTTGATCTTCTTGCAGTCCAAGGCACTCTCAGAATTTTCCTCCAGCACCACAGTTCCAAAGCATCTATCTTCCTTCGCTCAGCCTTCCTTATGGTCCAGCTCTCACAGCCCTTGCAGCCATAGGTTACTACATAATGCAAGTACATGTTTTTAAAAACAGAACTTTATTTCCAGGTTCATGTATTTATCTGGTACACAAAAGTGATCCGGGACTGAAACTCTCTTCTCTTTGTCACCTTTTCACTAAGTTCTTCTGATAGCAACATCTGCAGGGCTTCAGATCTGAGGTGCACTTAGCTACATATCGCCAGAAATTGAAATCTCATCTGGCAGAATTGGAAAAGAGGCATCCATCTGGGCACAGAGGTGGAGTAGGGGACACATTCTTACCCAGCGGTGGCAAAAGCAAGGTGACACAACTAAGCTACACTGAAGGAACCTTCATGACTAGAGCATGGGGTGGGCTGCAGGAAAGGCTTTTGCTCTTCCTTCTACCTAGCTGTCATATACAGCGTATCTTTATCCTAAAACTAAGGTCACCAAGTCATCGAAGTTCTGCAAGTAGCGAGTTGGGACTTTGGTTCTGGAAAATATACTCCATGACCTTCTGTGCACTGAACTTTTTCTTGTGGGCTTCTTCCACCCAAGGCAGGTGATTCACCACTGTGCTATAGCCACTCGCCTGCCTGGAAATGGAACGTTCCGGAGGGACACGTCACTTCCCGCGCTTTCCTCCTATTGGTTTGGTGCCCGCCGTGGTCTCCTCAGGGGCAGGAAGGCTGCATGGACTGGAACTTGGGACTGTTGCCTTCCCCATCTGGCTCTTGCGTGGCTCTTGCGCTGGGTTGGGTGTCTGGCCTAAAGTGGGAAACAAAGAGAAGGTTTCGAGATAATTCCGTTGATTGCCAATTGCTAAACGGCTACCCGCCTCTCTCTTGCCCTCATTCTATGCAAATTGCCCCCACTCTTTTCCTTTTGTAAAGAAAATTTCTCTCTTTCCTCCTTGTTCCAACTCAAACCGTTTCCAGTGGCGAATCTAGAACAAGGAATCACAGAGACAGGCAGCCAATGCCTCTAAGACATGTTTACAATAAAATCGTGTTCTTTTGACAGGATTTTAAGGATAATACAGGATGGCTGCATGGCATTTATGCAGACTAGAAACATTACAGCTGTGATGTAGCAATAGGAATTTTGATTCCTCATCTCATTTTCTTTTCTGTGGCCTAACCTCTCCCCTCTGGAAGCGCCAACAGTTTGTCCTTAGTTTCACTCCTTTTGGTCAGTCTTCTCAAACTTTATTTTAATCAACTCAGAATTCTATTCTTTGCTTCTCTACTCAACCAAGTTTAACATAATTCTGAGTATTTGGGATTCAAAACCAAGCTATTCCCCTCCCACCCTCATGAGAGACAGAGGGAGGGAGCTCAGTCCAATTTAATTTGTCTCGCTTCAGTTCATGGACAATGGTCTCCAGTCCATTCTGACACTATCTCTACAGATTCAGAAGTTCTGCTTTCACATCACAATCACTTCTCTTTTAGACCTCTTGGCCCTTTTCCGAATAACCCAGTTGCAAGATCTTCTAATTCTATCCCTCACATGTATCAGTGCTCACGGATGTTCATAACTAGCTCTACGATCATCTCAGCCACTTTGCTTTTGTTGTTGTTGTTATGGTCAACAAGTCAGCCCTGACTCCTGGTGACTGCGTGGACCAGTTTTCTTGGCAAGGTTTTTCAGAAGTGGTTTGCCATTGGCTCCTTCCTAGGGCTGAGCGAGAGGGACTGGCCCAAGGTCACCCAGCTGGCTTCATGCCTAAGGCGGGACTAGAACTCTCAGTCTCCTGGTTTGCCATTGGCTCCTTCCTAGGGCTGAGCGAGAGGGACTGGCCCAAGGTCACCCAGCTGGCTTCATGCCTAAGGCGGGACTAGAACTCTCAGTCTCCTGGTTTGCCATTGGCTCCTTCCTAGGGCTGAGTGAGAGGGACTGGCCCAAGGTCACCCAGCTGGCTTCGTGCCTAAGGCGGGACTAGAAATCACAGTCTCCCGGTTTCTAGCCTGGTGCCAAGCCATTACAACCCGGCTCTCTCTTCCAAACCCAACTGCTGAAAATCAACAAGGAAATTAAGTTACCCTAATGTCCTTCACAAATCTAGGATAAATTTTAAAAAACCTCCCCTCTCTCCTCTTTGCCTCATCATCCTTCTCACCACAACCCTTGCTGTTGCAACTCAGATGTTATGTTCAGCCCTCAGGCACCAGGAGGTTGCTCGTGAGGGACCTTCAGAACAAGGCAAGCAGGATCTTTTCCTCCATCCTCAGCAGCAGTTCCCTTTCAGGTCCTTCTCTGCATCGGCTTACCTTTTGTGCCTGCACTGGCTGACGTCTGATTCTCCAGCAAGGACTCAGGCTGCTCCGACCACAGCTTATAGTCAGGCTTACTGAGGAAACGCTTCGTTAGGCCACAGTTCAGGCACTGCACAACCGTCCACCGCTGATGACGGCGCTCTAGTTGGAAACACGGGGGAATGGATCACCTACGGAAGCCTGGAGCAGAAGACTTGCCCTCCCTCCCCATTGTTCCCCAAACGTAACTGAATCACTAGGCAAGCTCCCGAACTTTCCTCAGCAGCTTCATTTCACTGATTCTAAGTCGAAAAGACTGTACAGGTAGTCCTCGACTTACGACCATTCGCGTAGCGACCGTTCCAAGTTATGACGGCTCTGGAAAAAGTGACTTGTGACCGGTCCTCACACTTACAACCATCACAGCGTCCCTGCGGTCACGTGATCAAAATGCAGGTGCTTGGCAACCGGCATGTATTTATGATGGTTGCAGCATGCCAGGGTCACGTGATCGCCATTTTCAACCTTCCCAGCCGGCTTCTGAGAAGCAGAGCCAATGGGGAAGCCAGATTCGCTTAATGCAATGTGATTTGCTTAACGACTGCGGCAAAAAGGTCATAAAATCGGGCACGACTCACTTAACGACCGCCTTGCTTAGCGATGGAAGTTCAGGTCCCAGTTGTGGTCGTAAGTCGAGGGCTACCTGTATTGTATGGTTTCGAAACAGAATGTGAACAATTTATTGCAGGTGTCAAGTCTGGGCTGTAAAAATGACAAAAGCTAAGAAAACAAACATGTTGGCTTTGGAAGACATGCAAACTTAGGAGGGTTTCCAGCCCTCACCTTTTTCAGCAGCATAATGCTGTTGAGTTGAAATGTCAGGCCACTAGAGAAGACGTGGCTTTGTGGCCATCAGATGAAAAGAGAAATCAAAGTGGGAAATGCAGGTCACACCCACCAGCTAAGGAGTGGATCAACACAACGTAACATGGAAGTATAGTCAACCTGTGCAGAAAAGCCAAAGAGGAACTATTCTTTGGCTAGCCCAGGGGTTCCCAATTTGTGGTCCAAGGATCACTGTCATCCACTGGGGGTTAGGGGGACGAAGCTAATGTAATCTTGTGTACTTCTTTTGATGTTACATTATTACTTGCATTGTAATTTGCTTTTAAACAAGCTGTACTGTGAGCAATACAATAATTCATGAATGAACATAAGTTCCTAGCTGCATTTTAACATCTTTCAATCTGATTCCCACCCACCTGAGATTATATTAATGTAGAGAGCCATGGAGATGGCATTTAAAGGGATATTAAAAAGCTTTTACAGGGCCTGGTTACTTGAGAGACCAGCAGTCTTTCATCGTACCTGCCCGGCCAATTCAATCGTGCAGGGTTGGCGGACTCTGGGTTCCATCAATTAAACCGGGGTTCCTCAACCAGGGTTCCGTGGTGCCCTAGGGTTCTGTGGGAGGTCACTAGGGGTTCCCTGGGAGTTCACGATTTATTAAAAAAATTATTTCCAATTTGGGCAACTTCACGTTAAAGAGGTATGTTTCATTCTTTATTTTTAGTTTAAGAACACCGTCAATGCATCTATACAGGCCTCCACAGGAAACAAATATAATAATTTTGTAACTTCTGGCCTATATTTGAGCCTGAATGTGCAGGGGTTCCCCGAGGCCTGGAAAATATTTCAAGGGTTCCTCCAGGGTCAAAAGGTTGAGAAAGGCTGAATAAAACAATGGCACCTATCGGGACCCTGGAAGCGGGCCTTCTCTGTAGCAGTGCCTGCCCTCTGGAATGAGGTCCCCCCCCCGGGATCCGGATGGCCCCCACTCTGCTGTTGTTTAGAAGAGCCACAAAGACGTGGCTCTTCTCCCAGGCCTTTGGCGAGGGAGAGTGAGGCCCCTCACTTCATTCCATCTGGTCTGTCATATCCGCCATCTTTTATCTTTTATTGATTTTATTGTAATTTCTTTGTTTGATTGTTGTCAGCTGCCCAGAGTCATTGGGAGTCAGGCAGCATACAAGTTTAAATTATTATTATTATTATTATTATTGTTGTTGTTGTTGTTGTTGTTGTTATTATTATTATTATTATTATTATTATTATTATTATTATATAGGGGCATGGTGGCTCAGTGGGTAAGACGCCAGGCTTGTCGATCGGAAGATCGCAAGTTCGGAGGTTCGAGACCCTAGCCCCGCCTGACGGAGTGAGCTCCCGCACTCGCCCCAGCTCTTGCCAACCTAGCAATTCGAAAGCATGCAAATGCAAGTAAATTAATAGGTACCACTTCGGTGGGAAGGTAACAGCGTTCCGTGTGCGTCATGCCGGCCACATGACCGCGGAAGCGTCTTTGGACAACGCTGGCTCTTCGGCTAACAGAGATGAGCAACGGCCCCTAGAGTCGGACACGACTGCACAAATGTGCGGGGGGAACCTTTACCTATTATTATTATTATTATTATTATTATTATTAGCCTTCCTTAAGCTGGCAAGATTCTGTTACTATAGCCTGTCTCAATAAAGTATAGTTCTGGTCTTCCTGTGGAGCCAGTTTCCTGATCTGGTCTACCTCCTACGGCGGACAATAAAGGATGTTTAAAATGGCTTGATTATATGATCATCCGCAAAAACTTTTGATGATGATCTAGTGGTTTACATAAAGGAAGAGGATGAGTGTCACTGGGCTATGAGAAGCACTGGGGGATTCTGCAGAGCTGATGTTGATTTTGAAGCTAGCGTGGCCTGCTTGCATACATTTTAGAGCAGTGTTTCTCAACCTTAGCAACTTTAAGATATGTGGACTTCAACTCCCAGAATTCCCATGGCTGGCTGGGGAATTCTGGGAATTGAAGTCCATATATCTTAAAGTTGCTAAGGTTGAGAAACACTGTTTTAGTGGCTGCATTCCCAAAACATGTTTACCTTGAGAATTGAATTAACCCATTTTCTTGGATTCACACAATCTACTAAATTGGGATTGCACAACACCAAGCCAGCCAGCCAACCCACCCCAGACACTCCCCAAATTCTCAAGTTTACTAAGTTGGGCACTAGGCTAACCTGGTTTAACTGACCAGTTAAGAATCTTGTGTGAACACAGCCACTCTCTCCTTACCGCTTTCCCCAACAATTCTGTACGTCCTATACATAAAGATAGAATCAATCCTAAATCTCCTCTTTTTGTTCCCAAAGAACTGGTCCTATAAAGCCAGGCGTGGGCTTCCAACTGTTTGGGGGAAGAGGCACTAGTACAGGGCTTTCCAAAGTGCCGCCGCTGGCGCGCATGGCGGCGGCGCGGGGGGGCGTGCGGCGGCGCATGCATGGCGGCCGCCGTGCACGCACACGCTGCCGCTTCCGGGTGGTGTGGCGACACACCACGCTGTGTGTGGCGACACACTTTTGTGTCGCCACACACAGTTTGGAAAGCTCTGCGCTAGTAGAACAGCGGGTAGACGCAGAAAGGCCACACGGAAAGTCCAGATGTTTACCTTTCTCGTGCAGATGCCAAACTATTCTGGGTGAAACAAGGTGCCAGTAGGAATGGATCTAAGGGTGAGGTGGAGAAGAGAGCCACCCCAAGGCTCCATGCTATCTACTGTATATATGATCCCTCAGAACAGGGCTTTCCAAACTTTCCCCGCGGTGACACACCATCGGCGGCACGTGAGAAAACCTGGAAGTGCCGCTGCTGTGGCGGCGTGCAAAAACCCGGAAGCGGCGCTGCCGCTTTCAGTTTTTGTGTGCCACCGTGGCGCTTTTGGATTTTTGCACGCCGCAGCGGTAGTGGTGTCGTGTGCCGTGCGAAAACCCGGAACCGCTGATGGCCCACCACCGCACGCGCTTTCGGGTTTTGACGCGACACACCTGGGCCCCGCAGGCGACACACTTTTGTGTCGCGACACACAGTTTGGAAAGCTGGGCCTCAGAAGAAGCAGCTCAGAAGAAACCACATCTATAGATGGTCCTGGGCAAACCCTGAGCCTTGGGGTGTCTCCCTTCCCCACTTCACCCCTAGATCCATTTACCCCAAGCGGGGATGACTGCCAACCTCCACACTCACCAACCTCCTCTAGAGCAAGAACAGCACCAAGGAGCATCCAGACAGCATTGCAAAAGAGGAGGAAAAAGGGCTAATACTGACTTCTTTGGCGAACAGTTGAGCTGACTCCAGGGACAAGAAGAGAGAAGCAAGATTTGCAGATGGTCCTTTTCACAGAGGGGTCCCTGCACACAGAATATCAGGCAATCCATCACTTTGTAGCTCTTGGAAAAGTGGCCAAAATACTTTACAGAGATAAGACCTTCCTCCTGGGAGGCAAGACATGATTACTAATTTATTCATTAGGAGGAAGCACTGTAGCCAATTTATTACTTGTATTTTACTCTTCATACGTGCTGCAGTGTACCATGTTTTCCAAATGGGCAATGTGGGGATATGTCAGACCGATGTGCAGAGTTATTTCATAAACTGACTTGATACGATGCAGGCATTGTTTACAATTAGAGGTGGGAAGTCTTTCGATTGGGGCAAAGGTGCTCTAGATCCTACATGAGCATCATTGCTATACTTATCACTTTGCTCTCTGGATCCAAATAGTCCTCGCTTACCGACCATTCGAAGTTATGACAGCGCTGAAAAAGGAGACTTACGACTGATCCTCAAAGTTCCGGCCATCACAGCACTCCCGTGGTCATGTGATCGTGATCCGGGTGCTCGGCTCATGATTATGATGTTGCGGGGAGCCACGGTCACGTGATCGCCATTTGCGACCTTCCCTGCCGGCTTCCCACAAGCAAAGCCAATGGGGAAGCCGGCAGGGAAGGTCGCAAGTCGCTCTGGTAAGTTGCTCGGACCCTCCCCCACCCAGCAGCAGCCAATCCCGGCCCTGCTGTGCTTGCACCACACCATACCTGCCTGCCTGCTTGCAAGCCACCTGGGACTCACTTAACGACCCGTGATCCTGACTTAATGACAGCAATGGGAATTGCCGGGACTGCCATCGCTAATCAATGCAGTTGGTAACCGAGGACTACCTGTACTTCAATTTATAGCCAACCCCTGACAGGGTGTTCATACCAGGCTAAGCTATAATGTGGTTCTGGTTAGAGGAGATCTAGTTTTGCCTTAATGGGATATGTGAGCTTCATCATGGCTCAGTGCAATATATGAATCTAGCCAAATGTAACATTTTGGTTAACAAAGTTGTGCTATAATGAGAGGAATGAACAGAATCTCTAAGTTCACGGCCAAAGTGAGATAGCAATCAAAAACCTCCCAGCTCTTGTTTGACTCTTAATATCTTCTAGATCAGTGTTTCACAACCTCAGCAACTTTAAGATGTACGGACTTCAACTCCTAGTATTCCAGCATGCTGGCTGGGGAATTCTGGGAGTTGAAGTCCAATCATTATGAGTCAAAAGTCTCATAAGAGCAGGAGTTGAGAAAGAGCTAATTGGGCAAAAGCAATGTGAATTCTATAGTTAAGAGCAAAAATTATAGTGTATGCCAAAAGTTGGTTGAAGTCTCAAGGCAGCCATGCGTTTATCTGTATGATAATGGTAAAACTGGCCCTTTTTACTGAACTGTTGTGGATTATGAAATACTTTGCTCTTTACAGACAAACCTTACATCTACAGTATGTAGGGAGGAGGGAGATGGGTGG
This sequence comes from Charina bottae, assembly GCA_023362775.1. NCBI lineage: Eukaryota > Metazoa > Chordata > Lepidosauria > Squamata > Charinaidae > Charina > Charina bottae. The sequence continues at coordinate 37,829,340 of JALMGJ010000002.1, forward strand.
TGATAGAAATTTGATGAATAAAATAAAATAAAATAAAATAAAATAAAATAAAATAATAAAATAAAATAAAATAAAATAAAATAATAAAATGTATTTGATGATGACTAAAATAAAATGTATTAAGGTCTCACCAAATCCAATCTCACTCCTAAATATGGATGCAGTGTTAATATTTACAAAATGTTCCCCATAAAAGAGTATGAGAATAAATAAAGCATTAATGATCCATGTCAGATTACAAGTAGGGTTTAAAGAAAGATTTTTAGGGAACAAGGAGCAAGTTGGTTCAGCAATGGGAAGAAAAACTGCTCCATCTGTTGCTGGACTAGAAACAGTATCTTGACCCTAGAACAGTGTTTCTCAACCTTGGCAACTTGAAGATGTGTGGACTTCAACTCCCAGAATTCCCTAGCCAGACAAGCTGGCTGGGGAATTCTGGGAGTTGAAGTCGACACATCTTCAAGTTGCCAAGGTTGAGAAACACTGCCCTAGAAATTAGAGGCTTTATACCCTGTTTATAACCAGCTCCCGCAAAAGGTGGGTACTCACTGTCTCAAGACGAGCCGTCGGCTGATGCTGTTCTGGGTGTGACAATAGAAACGAGCCAACTCCTGGTTATTTGGGTTTTGTGCGAGCACACAATGCGCTGCCTGTTGCAAGAAAGAGAAACATCCTTACCACCTCCCAGAGATATCCAGGCCAAAGGCATCCTACCCACCCCTGGCTGCCTCATATCAAATGGATCTTACAGGGAATGATCCTGGTCCTATTAAGTCTTTGGTTGTAAAACATGTAAAGAGTCTTAGAGCTTCTTAAAAGCTACATCCACTTTCTTGGGACAGACTTCACAGCTTGAGTAGCATACAGGTAGTCCTCACTTAACGACCACTTGTTTAGTGACGGTTTGGACATACAACGGTGCTGAAAACCCGACTTTCCACTGGTCCTCACACTTACAACCGCTGCAACACCCCTGCGGTCACGTGATCACGATGTGGGTGCTTGGCAACCAGTTCGCATTTATGACTGTCGCAGCTTCCCACAGTCCCGTGATCGCCATTTTTGACCTTCCCAGCTGGCTTCCGGCAAGCAAAATCAATGGGGAACCGTGTGATTCGCTTAACGACCACGTGGTTTGCTTAACGACCGCCAAAAAAAAAGGTTGTAAAATCAGGTCGGATTTGCTGGCTGGGGAATTCTGGGAGTTGAAGTCCACACATCTTAAAGTTGCCAAGGTTGAGAAACACTGGTTTATAGGATCATTATTTGAAAACCGGATCCAATTTGTTGGGGGGGGGGAGGGAGAAGTTGGAAAAAGCAAATTTAGGGTTGTGAAGAATCCAGGAAAAAATACCCCAATGCATCCCTACAGAATCCTGCCAACTGCTCCATTCTTAACCCCTCCTCCCTCCTGGTCATGTGACCAAGACTGATGTACAGTATATGCAGCCCACTCTGTGCTTCCCAGTTTACATATACCTAGAAGGGTTCAGCAGGAACATATTGACAACCCAAGCAGCTAACACATATACACATGTCCTGATTTAACTCTGGGGAGAATGTATACACATACAGTACAAATTTGTGCAGATGTAACATGTTCCGAGAGTAGAAACATGGTCATGCACGCATACATGGACAATTGTGTTACAGAAAAAACAGATGCCTCCTATAGACGCGGTTGGGAAAGGGGTTGGAAATAATTCCAGAAGCCATGCTCTGCTGGCTTTCTCTACATTGTTTTTAAGGGACTTGCCCTTCTGATTGTGCCCACAGGAAAAACAGGAATTTCACATGCATTTGTGAGCAAATTGGAAACTGGGACATAGCTAAAGGTCACACATCCTTACTACCCCCATTTCAAACAGCCTAGTGAAATTAATTCCTATGCAGGGAAATTCTTCTCACCTGGTAGAGGAAATTCAGTCTCTGAAAGGCTTCTTTGTCCTTCATGATGCTGGTAAAAAAAATGAAGTGGTCTTAAATTATACTATTGATTTAATTTATTGAATTTAATGCATTTATTTATTGATAATTAAGTGACCTTAAATTATTTAAGTGATGAAACAACCAACGACAACGTGCAAAAAACAAATGGGCTATGATCAGCAACACTAATTTTTTAAAGTTTTGGTTTTATATGTGATTGTATTCTTCGAGTTGGAGGGATATCATAATACCAGAGTCCCCAGTCTTTTTGATCCAGTTGGCATATTACAGGTGCTGAATAAAATAGCTGTCATGGGAAGCTCTGCCATTCACAGAACTACAGTCAGGGTGTCCAGTCTTTCTAATTAAACTAGAAAGTAAAACGGGGGAGGTTGTTCCATATCACCTCCTCTAGGTCCTGAAAATATTTACTATCTAATCCAAATCAATTTTCCTTTTTTTTAAATGGCAGACACATTTATTAAGGCTATCAAATTAGGGCTGCAAAACTTTAGATAACCACTAAACGGTGTCAAAGAGTTCAGAATTTTTTGTATGCCTCTGTTGTCATGTAGTTATCTGGATTCTTACAGCCCAGATCTGGCAATCTTACTTACTTACTTATGAGATTTATCCCCCTCTTAATCCTTAATAGACTCTATGCAATTACAGATAATAATACAAATAAGACAATAGTAACAATAACATGGCTGGCTGGGGAATTCTGGGAGTTGAAGTCCACACATCTTAAAGTTGCCTCAGTTGAGAAACACTGCTATATATAAAATGCAACCTCATGGGTATCAAAAGGCTATGAAGTCTAATCGTTCATTTCCATTCACCCACCTGTGATCTGGAGACTAGCTTTCTTCTTTTTTTGCACTCGCTAAAGAAGCGCGCTCTTTTGGTAGACAGAGGATGAACTCCTGACCGTGGCTACAGAAACAAGACAAAGCAAAACCCTGCTAGGAATTGGGGTTGAATTCTCTGCATTCCTGCAAGCCTTTGATGGCCCACATCTGATTTTACCCTTTCCGTCTGAAGCTCACGCGCTGTGTTTGCGCCGGTCCAACTGATCAGAGTGCCAGAAAACCGGTTTCCAATTCTGCGCAAAGAACCTCTCCGGCTCGATCGCGCTTAGCAAACGAGGCTGCCGGAATGCATCTTTTTCCGGTTTCGTGGCACAAAGGCATCTGGGAAATGTAGTCCCTTCCCATTCCATTGAATTGAACTACAATAGGGAGGTAGCTTTCGGGTTCGGAATGAAAAAAAGGGCTTGGGCGCCGGCGTAGCTGCACATGCTCCGTCGGCTGCTCGTTTAAGAGACTTTTCTACGTTTAAGAAAGTTTTCTAAGTTCTGTTGAAACTTTTCTAACTTGCTCGGGTAGCCTAGCGGCCCCAGGAAAAACGTGTCCCGCCTACTTAACCCAAAGCATATTGACCTGGAACGGGGCTACCGTTGAGAGCACAGAAAAAGGAATCGATTTTTTAAAGAGCCGTCGCCCAGCGAAAGCGCCTTTCCGCTTCCGCTCTGAATTGTGCACGGGGGCATCTGCGGTAAAGTGAGCCGAAGCCTGCAGAGTGCCCCCTTGCCCCCGAATTCAGAAACTCAAATGCATTAATGAAGTCTGGCTCGTGTGCGTGCGTGCGTCTTCGAGACAGTGTTGGCTCCTGGCAACTGCCTGGACAAGTCCCTGCAGATTTCTTAGCAAGGTTTCAGGAGTGGTTTGCCCTTGCCTGCTTGTTAGAGCTGGGAGAATGGGACTGGGCCAAAGTTACCCAGCTGGCTTCGTGCCCAAAGCAGAACTAGAACTCATGGTCTCCTGGTTTCTAGCCTGGTGCTTTAACCACTACACTAGTGTTTCTCAATAGGGGGTGTGGTGGCTCAGCGGGTAAGACACAAGGCTTGATCGCAAGTTTGGAGGTTTGAATCCCTAGTCCGGAGTGAGCTCCCGCACTAGCCCCAGCTCTTGCCAACCTAGCAATTTGAAAGCATGTAAATGCAAGTAGATTAATAGGTACCACTTTGGTGGGTAGGTAACAGCGTTCCACGCATGTCATGCAGCCACATGACCATGGAAGCGTCGCTGGCTCTTCGGCTAACAAACGGAGATGAGCACCGGCCCCTAGAGTCCGACACGACTGCACAAATGTGCAGGGGGAACCTTTACCTGGCTGGGGAATTCTGGGAGTTGAAGTCCACCCATCTTAAAGTTGCCAAGGTTGAGAAACACTGCACTACACCACACTGACTCTCTGAAATAGATTACTAGTACTCATACCACTTGATTGATTGATCGATTATGTGCCTTCAAGTCGTTTTTGATTTCTAGCGACCACATAGATAGATTTTCTCCATGATGATCTATCCCTAACCTGTTCTTTCAAGTCTCCCAATGGTCCACTCATCACCGCTGTAACTGAGTTCATCCACTTTGCTGCTGGTCGTCCTGTTCTTCCCTTTCCTTCCACCTTTCCCAGCATCAGAGCCTTCTCCAGAGAGCTGGGTCTTCACATCATGTGTCCAAAGTAGGATAATTTGAGCCTAGCCATTTGTGCCGCGAGTGAGAACTTGGGTTGATTTGTTCAGTGATCCATTTCTTTGTTATCTTGGCTGTCTACGGTATTCTCAGGAGTCTTCTCCAACACCAAAGTTCAAAGGCGTCAAGACTCTTCCTATCCTGCTTCTTCAAAGTCCAACTTTTGCTTCCATAGAGTGTCACAAGGAATACCGTGGCTTGCACGATTCTGATTCCATATCATAGTCTAACTTTATTCAGCCAAACATACAAGAGCGCTTATGTAAAGGGTTTATAAGGATCAATGTATCTGGCATTGAGCTGGTTGAGGGAAAACATGGCTGCCAAGGGAGGAGATCCAACCGGGTCAATCTTGGCTGTAAAAGCGCCAGAGCTGCATTTGCTGGCTACCACCTTCTCTCACCAGTAAGCCAGTATTTCTTTGCTCAAAGCGTATTACAAAGGGGAGTCTCAGATGTCCTGGGCTGGAGGAGGCCCGAGGATGGCCAAACTATGTCAACTTCGCCATTTCTTCCTCCGGGAGCCTCTCACTTTCCCCTTTCCCCCTTTTCTACATCTGCTAATTTATAGTGTTTGTAGACATTTAGGCCCCCTTTGAAGCTGGACTGTAAGTGATTATATTTGCCATGCTGCGTGATGTATTGTACTGTACGTATGGGAACCATTCTTGCTTAAATTTGGTTAAGCTTCTATTGTGAACATATACTGTTAGTTTTGCCATTGCTGCATATTCTCCGAGTTTAAATTCCCAGTCTGATATTGTCAGAATTGCATCTTTCTTCCAGTATTAGGCAAAAATTTTCTCACTGCTGTGAGTATGTATCTCATTAAATTGTATGTTTCTTGTTGATTTTTTTCTGGGATCATACTGAGTAGGAAAAATAGTGTTTTCATTTCAAATTGAACTTCCAAAATTTTCTGCATTGTACTATGTGTACCTTTTCAGTACTTTTGTTTTCTTACATGTCTACCACATATGGTAAAACATTCCTTCTGTTTTGTGGAATTTCCAACATTTATTACTGTATGATTTGTCTATCTTAGATATTATTGATGGAGTTGTATACCATCTGTAGAACATTATATCTAATATAATCTCCCCCGGTTGGGGGAGATGGGTGGTCATATAAATTTAAATAATAAATAAATAATAAAAATCACTCAGTTCCCCATTGATTTTGCTTGCTGGAAGCTGGCTGGGAAGGTCGAAAATGGTGATCATGTGACTGTGGGATGCTGTGACAGTCATACATGCGAACCGGTTGCCAAGTGCCCGAATCGCAATAATTTGACTGTGGGGACGCTGCAACGGTTGTAAGTGCGAGGACCGGTTGCAAGTTGGTTTTTTCAGCACCGTCATAAATCCGAACCATTGCTAAATGAATGGTCATTAAGCAAGGACTACCTTTATACCAATTTTATCTGGCAATAAGCCCCAGTCAACTCAAGAGGATGTTCTTCTATGTAGACACAGAGAAGATTGCACTGCTTGGCTCCAGTCCTAGGGAATAAACCGTATCTAATGCAATGATAGACTGTACATATATAACATTACTATTTTAGAGTATCCAAATTCCTGCTCTTCGTAGGAACTACGTGTTACACAAAATGAGAGAGAGACAGAGAGGAGGGACTGGCAGAGAGAGGTAGAGGGTGCTGCATGGCCGCGTGTGGCTGCTTGTCTTCTACGCATAAACCAGTTGGAAACGAAGCTGGCTCAAGAAATCCCTGAATGGAGCTCAGTTCCTTTCTCCACTTTGGCAATGGCGTTCTGTCTGGCCCACAGTTAACGCGGCCCCCGGTTGGTGGATTCCCCTGCAGCAGTGCCAGGAAAGAAGTCACCAATTGCTTTCCTTTCATAATGTGGTGGTGATCATTTTTGCACCAGCAAATGCCTTGGTTTATGTCCATTGCTTATGCGTTCTTTCTGAAAAACGTAAATCCATTTACAAGGTTAATGCATCGCACTGCCCTCACATGCATGGACAGCAAACAGCTTTAAAATACATGTTCCTTTCTTGCATTTTCTCCAGTTTGGCTTCCCAATCTCTAGTGCTGCAGCTGCTATTAGAGTACTGTTCCAATAATGCAGTGGTTATCACACTTATTTCACACTTATTTCACATACAAGTTCAAAACTGGACAGAAATAACTTTTTAATGACTATTTTTCTTTTCCTGAGCTACCCAGATTTCCTCCACACATTTTTTAAAACAGTGCATTATTGTTCAGTTGAAATGCTAGGCCCTTCCCTTCCCTTCCCTTCCCTTCCCTTCCCTTCCCTTCCCTTCCCTTCCCTTCCCTTCCCTTCCCTTCCCTTCCCTTCCCTTCCCTTCCCTTCCCTTCCCTTCCCTTCCTGTGAGTAACCAAGCCAGAAATCTAGTTGGCCTTCAAATTCCAAGGAAGAAGTGGTCTTCATTGGATTTTGGTTGCACAGGAAAGAGGTGACACTGCCTTTTTTTCAATGAGTAGCCTAGTTTGTGTCCTCAGATGGGGGAGAAGGGGAAAAGTATCATTACACACACCTTGATGCCATTGTGCAGATGATGTGATATGTGAGAGATCATCATGGCTTCCATTGGATGCTTATGCCCACCACCACTGTGGCACCACTCCGGATTCTCACAGTTGTTGGCCAATGCCGTATCTTCTACCTGGCAGGACAGCTGTTGCCGGAGGAGAAAAAAGTGAGAACAGCTAGCCTAAGGGATGTTGCCTCCTGATATAAATATGATAATTTCCTTTCTCTGCACAGAAATTGTCAGCCCTTCAAGGCAGTCCAGGCTAGGGAACCAAAGTCATGAATGCTATTGCTACTTTTATTATGTAACAGAATCTTGCGAGTCTTAACGCCCTTCTCTTCATGAGAACTAGGGAGGATCTTGTCTGAGACGCTTTCTCAGGTTACAGTTCTGGCCCGGACTCGGGTTCCTTTTATCTGACCATTGTCTCGGTTGCGGCTGTTCCTCAAGGTCATTCCTTCTGCCCATTACAGAAATTGACCGACTTAACAACTGAATCTTAGTCAACATTGGAAGTCAGACACATGGTAACCCAGTACCACCTGAGTGCACACGTAGGACAGACAACGTAGCACACAAAGTTCTTACCTTGAACTTCTGGCCTCCCATTCTTTACCCTTTAGGCTCTACTGCATGAATCATCCCCTTCACTCGGTCTAAGCTTATGTTCAATACAAACATCAAATCCACTACTATCCATTCTTCTTCTCCTTCCCACTTCATTGTAGTATGTCCTCCCAAATGACTGTTGAGTGCTACCTCCCCACCCACCCACAATGTTATCCAAGCTTAATCTAAAATGTCCCTTGTACATGTTCTTTTCCTTCTTATCCCATTATTCTGCTCTGTTTTAAATATTCAAGGTACATGGTATAAATGTGCTACGTTGTACTCTCAGGTTAATTTGGGCTACGTTTGTCTGTGGCTCACTGCATTTGGCTTGGTCAACCTTTGGTAACAAACCTGGAGATTCATCCTTCCAGATTTCTTTCTCAACAGGAACAATTCCCATCAGGAAGCAAGAAAACTGACCATGGTCATGATTTGATCCAGTTCAGGGCTGCCTCAGGTATTTGTTATTTGCTTTTGTGTTCTTTACTTGCTTTGAAATCTAGACAGCTGTTGTAATAGTTCTTTTCAAGGCTGCGGTATGCATACCAGAGATAGTGGCTGCCCTTTGCTATGGAGTTCCCTGACCCCATTTCAAGGAAGGCCACTACTTTCCACCTCTTTGACCCTGGAGTCTATTTTACCAATACCTGCAGCTTCCTCCCCCTACATGGGCAGAATCCAGATGGTCAACGCACCTTCCCGTAATATATAATGTTGCTCTTTTCATGAGAGTTATTCGTGAGATAGTAGGATACAGTCTGGTCCTCTCTGAAACTGCTTCCCTCTTTCGAATGAGCTGAGGGCGACATTTACAAGCAGTCCCATTAAATCTGTCAAGTGGGTAAGTCTGCAGAATTTTTTAAAAATCCATTTTTTTCCCAGGGAAGTGGAAGATGACTTTTAGGAAAGGGACAGGAATTCCTTGTTTTTCTGGCCAGTTAATCCTATTCCACTTACAAAGAGACAACAATCTCTTCAGCCATAATAGGAAAAGGGTTTGTGATGCCTGCTAAAGTTTGAGACATAGAGAAAGAGGGTGTCAAAAGAAAAGAAGTGAACAAACATCCCCAACTGGGATCCCATTTCTTCTAGGTTCAGACATGTGCTCTCAGATTTCTACCATCCTTATCTAGCCACAAGACCCATTAAAATGGGTGAGAGATTCTTCTAGGTAGATGCAGATAGAATTGCAGTGTTTGGCTGCAGTCTTAAAACACTTATTAGTGAGTAAATCGTATTGAATGTAGTGAATACATTATGCAAGATATTATTTCTATTTTGCTTTGTTTGCTTTGCTCTAATATTGCTGGCTGTATGACTGACATGTTGATTCAGTTTTGGAAGCAGAATATCTTGCTCCTTAAGGACAAATAATAAGTTAAGCCTTTGACAATACAATAAGTTAAGCCTTCTTCAGAAAGGTCCTCAGAGCTTTCAAGAGCTTAGCAAAATGGCCCTGTTGGCCCAATCTATCTGTTGGCTAATAGAGAGCCACGAACCTGCCTCCACAAAATTCCTTCGGCTTGATCTACCTTTAATTTGAAATCCATTCATCCTGAAGGAGGCAGACAGCTGCTCACAACCTTGCTTACCCATGGGTCGTCCATCTACGTTCTTAGGGGTCTTCCAGTTTTCTGGGGCTCAAGGCAACTGCCTATGCTACAACCCCCTTAAACCAGCCCTTGCAACATAAAATACGCCGCCCCATCGCCAATGGGGATGTTAATGCTACTTCTTTCGGACAAGGATCCGAAAATATCTCCCAGGTTGCCCAGTTTTGTGCTACCATCTGCTCAATACGCCGCACCATTACTTAGGTTTAGAATTTCTTAAGATAGTATTTTATTTTGATTTATTTTAGTATTTTTATTCTTGATTACTTTTAGATGGTATCATATCAATTGTTTTTCATATATATATATATATATATATATATATATATATATATGATTGTTACTATTATATATTTTGATTGTATCTGGCCTTAGGGCTGTAATGAACATGTTGTTGTTGAATGGTGATGGAGGAAAGTGTCTGAAGACCAGGGGGAGGGGGCATGCCAACATGAAGTGCTGGGTTGATACCCCTGTCTAGTAGTCACCAAGTTGCACAGCAGAAAGCATGGGCAATGAAGTGTCTTAAAGTTTACACCCCTTGAAGCTGCTGCTGTTGCTGTTGGTTTGTGGTAAAACCATGAGTGAAACACGGGTGCAGCTGCGGATGATTGCAGACTGTGAAATGCAAGGGCTAAGGATGAAATGAAGGCAGCATCGTGGGACATGGCAGAATCCAAATGTTATCAGTCAATGTTTGTACTGTGGGCAAATTCAAGAAGGGAAAGGCCCAAAGCTGATTAACTTTTCAGTGGTTGAGCAACTTTGGCATGGAAAGGGAATTTCAGACAAATCAAGGTTAGCATTCATTTATGAGAGGACTATGAGAGCCAGTTTGGTCTAGTGGTGAAGGCACCAGGCTAGAAACTAGGAGACTGAGAGTTCTAGTCCCGCCATAGGCATGAAAGCCAGCTGGGTGACCTTGGGCCAGTCCCTCTCTCTCAGCCCCAGGAAGGAGGCAATGGCAAACCACTTCTGAAAAAAAAAACCTTGCCAAGAAAACTGAAGGGACTTGTCCAGGCAGTCTCCAAGAATTGGACACGATTGAACGGATTAAAAAATATATATATATGAGAGGACTGCAGTGGTAGAATGCTCAGTTTCTCAATTACTTTCTCCACTGTGGAATGTATTTATTTATTTAACAAATTTATATGGTCACCCATTTCACTGAACGCAGGGCCACAACTGGGGGGGGGGGGCAAGAGGGCATGTGCCTCGGGTGCCACGCTGGTGGGTGGGGGGTCAAAATCACAAAATAGTATTTGTACACTGAATGTTTCCTGGGGGGGGGGGCGCGGAATCCATGTTTGCCCCGGGTGACACAGACCCTAGTTGCCCTTCTGACTGAACGTGATGCCAACAATTAAAACAACGTCACAGCTATTAAAAACTGAAAAAGTAAATAAAAGCAAGCTTGCGGGAGAATAACGGACATCTAAGCACAATACAACCATCGCGCAGGATCCCTATGGGATCCCCAAGGTTGCCGGGAAAACCACGTTTTCAGTGCCTTCCGTAAAGCTAACAGGGATGGGGTTTTGGAATGTTTACAACAACTGAACAACTTCAATTTTATGGCTCAATAAAAAGAAATCTGGAAATTTGTTCAGATATTGAAAACTAAAGAGCACTGCCCAGAACTATGATATCTACAAGTAGGTAGGCATGGTCCCAGATGGAAAATCCTCTCTCATACTGAACTCTAAAAAAAAAAAGGTGCGTGTGTGTGGGGGGGAATGATTCAAGTATATATTTGGATGACTTAAAACAGGATTGGAGGAGTAAAAATGTTGATTTGGGGTAATTTTACATTGTTATTTATTATGGTTATATCTTAACCATAATTTAGAAGATAGGAATTGGTACACCCAGTTCCAGAATGGGATTTTGGAATAAGATAGAAAGATATAACGTATGTAACACAAACAATGTATAACAACACTGTATTGGGAACCTTGGAGAAGATCTACTAGCAATTCTGTGTGAAAACTGTCCATCTCCTGAGCCAGGAGTTCTAAGCTGTTCTTCTGGAACCTTGGAGATACATCATGGAGAAGGACAAAGTTGACTAAGCCATTGTTGTTGTTCAGTCGTTAAATCGTGTCCGACTCTTAGTGACCCCATGGACCATAGCTCGCCAGGCCTTCCTGTCCTCCACTGTCTCTCGGAGTTTACTCAAATTCATGTTCATTACATCGGTGATGCTATCTAACCATCTCATCCTCTGCCGTCCCCTTCTCCTTTTGCCTTCAGTCTTTCCCAGCATCAGGGTCTTTTCCAGTGAGTCCTCTCTTCGCATTAGGTGGCCAAAGTATTTGAGCTTCAGCTTCAGTATCTGTCCTTCCAATGAGCAGTCAGGGTTGATTTCCTTTAGGATTGACTGATTTGACCTCCTTGCAGTCCAAGGGACTCTCAAGAGTCTTCTCCAGCACCACAGTTCGAAAGCATCAATTCTTCGGCGCTCAGCCTTCCTTATGGTCCAACTCTCACAGCCATACATTACTACTGGGAAAACCATAGCTTTAACTATACGGACCTTTGTCGGCAAGGTGATGTCTCTGCTTTTTAATATGCTGTCTAGGTTTGCCATAGCTTTCCTCCCAAGGAGCAAGCGTCTTTTAATTTCATGGCTGCAGTCACCGTCTGCGGTGATCTTGGAGCCCAAGAAAATAAAATCTGTCACTGCTTCCATTTCTTCCCCTTCTATTTGCCAGGAAGTGATGGGGCCAGATGCCATGATCTGAGTTTTTTTAATGTTGAGTTTCAAGCCAGCTTTTGCACTCTCCTCTTTCACCCTCATCAATTGGTGTCCTCGGCAAAAAATAACCCCACCGTCACCATAAATTAATGATGAATTGGCATAAGGTCGGCTTATAAGTGGCATAATCCCATATTGGTTGTAACTTTTTCTAGGACTTCCTGCTTGTCCAACTGTTGCAATGCCTGGTCTCCTGCTCCCTTCTCTCTTGTGCCACCTCCTCCTCCTCTTCCCAGTACTTTCCAGTTCTGCTTCTCATGGTGACACAGTGGTCATAACCAGCAGTGGCCCTGTTATGGGCAAGCAACTCCTTGCTGGTCTTGGATCTGTGACAGCCTATCTAGGCGTGCCTTATGCTGAGCCTCCTCTGGGGAAGTTGCGCTTCCAGAAACCTCTTCCACATCAGCCATGGAGTCAAACATTGGAGGCCACCGGCTTTGGCAATTCCTGTCCTCAATTTATTTTTCGGGATGTCCCCGAGGCAGAGATGTGGGCTCCTAAAACACCACAGTCAGAAGACTGCCTTTCGCTCAACATCTGGGTGCCCTCCCCACCACTTTCTTCACCAATGCCTGTTCTGGTCTGGATACACGGAGGGGGGTTTTTCATCGGCACGTCTGCTCTGGACTTGTACAATGGGGCATCCTTAGCTGCCACTGAGAACGTCATTGTGATCTCCATCAATTATCGCCTGGGGGCCCTCGGCTTTCTTTACTTACCGCCAGCTGCTCCAGGGAACATGGGCTTATGGGACCAACAGCTGGCCCTGAAGTGGATAAAAGAGAATGCAGCTGCCTTTGGGGGAGATCCTTCTCGGGTGACCATTTTTGGCCAGAGTGCTGGAGGATCTTCTGTGAATTTCCATCTTCTCACGCAAAAGAGCCAGGACCTTTTTGCCCAAGCGGTGATTCAGAGTGGAACAGCCAATGCTTTCTGGGCTTGGAGGACTCCCGAGAAAGCCAAGCAGGAATCGCTGGAATTTGGTCATTTGCTAGGTTGCTCTGAGGACCATACGGTGAGTTGCCTGCAAACAAAAAATGCTTCTGAATTTAGTCAGCATGAAATATCTATGTTCCAAAAAGGTGGCTTCCTTCTGAATATTCCCTTCACACCAACCACAGATGGGGATTTTTTGCTTGGTGATCCACAAAAACTCATGGAGGAGGGGCAAATTCAGGTCAAACCAGTCCTCATAGGTAGGACCCCTGATGAAGCGGCTACATTTGTCCCTTATGCTTTCCGGGACACTAACCACAGCCTAATCAATCAGGAGCAGTTCCTGAAAGGGATAAGGCTGGTGGTGCAGAATGCATCTGAAGATCTCGTTCAGGCCATTGCGCTGAGGTACAGCGAAGGAAACCATGGTCCAGCGCAGTACCGCTCAGCTCTGTCACAATTCTACACAGATCGCGTAATCTCATGCTCCTTGATTGACTCTGCAAGAAATATCAGAAAAACGGGGAGTCCTGTATATGCGTATTTATTCACACATCGCCCTTCAGGGTCAGTTTGGCCTGAATGGATTGGGGCAACCCATGCTTCTGAGATTGCTTACATCTTTGGAACCCTTGGATCAGTGCTGGCTGTCAATCAGACAGAGGCTGAAAGTAGACTGAGCCGTCAGCTGATGCACTACTGGGCAGAGTTTGCCAGAACTGGGTAAGTGGTTCACTTTATCTCTTTGAACTTGTATTTTAAATCCAAAGAAAGCCCATCCATTCAACAAATGTACTTTACAGGTAATCCTCGACTTATGACCACAATTGGGACCAGAACTTCCATTGCTAAGCGATGCAGTCGTTAAGTGAGTCACACCCAATTTCACGCCCTGTTTGCTGCGGTCATTAAGTGAATCATGCAGTCATTAAGCGAATCCAGCTTCCCCCATTGACTTTGCTTGTCGGAAGCCCCCTGGGAAGGTCGCAAATGGTGATCACGTGACCCCGGGATGCTGCAACAGTTGTAAATACATGCAGGTTGCCAAGCACCCACATTTTGATCATGTGACTGTGGGGAGGCTGTGATGGCCATAAGTGTGAGGACCGGTCGCAAGTCACTTTTTTCAGCACCGTCGTAACTTCGAACGGTTGTTAAACAAATGGTCATAAGTCAAGGACTACCTGTGTATCTAAAGTAACGTACCCATAAAGAAATGCATGCTATTCCTTTGCCTAGGTTTACAGGTTGTGTTAATACTAGGAAGAACCCCGAAATTTTAAGGACGCTTAATTATGTTACTTAGAGGCAATCATTCCTTTATCAGTTCAGTGGTATCACACATATTCCAGGGTATGTTATTTCTAGGAGGAGAATAAAGAAGGCAAAAGGGAGATAAGAGACAAAGCATGACTGTGCAATAAGGAGAATGAGTGTATTGCCCAGGAGTAAGTGATCAAGGGAGAACTCACAAGATGCAGGGGGTCCAGGGTGTGAGGAATGGCGGAGTGGCAGCTTTCAAGAGTCTAGGAGGAGCTGACCCTGGTTTGGGTCAGCAAGGAGGAGACACAAGAGATTCCAACTAGCCAGATGTTAGACGGTTTTGCAAGGCTGCTGTGGTGGAGCCACCGTATCAAGAGCGAGGGTTGGAACGGTGTTGTGAATGTGCTATGAGTTTGTCAATGTGTTATGTACTGTCCCTTTAAGGAAACTGTTGGGAGAGGTGAGGGAGACCCTGACACTGATATTCCGGCCCATTGAGTCCCAGTTGTTATTGTTCTTCTTGTAGCTATATTACCATATGCCACCTACCAGTTGTAGATCTGTATGGAAATTGGTTTGATGTAAGCAGCAAAGTAGAGTTTTTCCTTTGACTTTGGTTCTGTGCAAGTAGCAGAGTAAAACTGGTCATAACTAGAAGCTGATCATGGATGGATTGCATGGAGGGAGGAGTGGGGATGCCCCTTAGAGCCCCCTGCTGGTGGGAGAGTTGTAAGCAGGGTTCATTCAGGCTTTTAAATAGAATCAGAAAGGGTCCTATGTTGGGGAGTTTCCCTTGGGCAGTGTTTCTCAACCTCAGCAACTTTAAGATGCGTGGACTTCAACTCCCAGAATTCTCTCAGGTCAAGACCAGCCTCTTTGGAAAAGGACTACATCAATATGCTTTTCTTCCTCCATAGGAATCCCGCTGGGTCAGCGGCCCCCGAGGTTGAGTGGCCGCTCTATAATGCCACAGAGCAGAACGTCTTCCTCCTTAATACTGAGCCGGTCCAGAATACAGAGAAACAGCCTGCCCACAGCCAGCACTGTGACTTTTTAAAGATGCAGTTTTCAGAGGCTGCACAACCTCGTAAGTTCAGCTATTCTTCACGCGGTATGTACTGTATGCCTTTGGAGGGGAGGAGTGGCTCATGAAAAAAATATTTCTAAAATATCTTGTTTTTTATTTCCGACTGATCTTGACTGAGGCTGAAACAGGTCTGTACTGGTGCGTGGCTTCCCAAAGCAGGGGGCCTGTTTATTCCTATCTCAAAGGATGTCACCCAGAGGAAGGTCAAGACCTGTGGATTGGATTTCAGAAATGCAGGGCATAGAATAAAGGGTTTAAATAAGAGACGGTGATTTCAACTGAATGTTAGAAAATAGCTTCCTTAACAGTATGACAGTGGAACCAACTACTCAGAGCATAGCTTTCCAAACTGTGTGTCAGGACACGTTAGTGTGTCAGCTGCAGTGTCTGGGTGTGTCGCAGCTGCTGCTGCCTCCGAGCCCTGCTGTGATTCCACGCAGGTCCCAGTGCCTGCCTTGTGCCTTGCTGCCTCCAAACCTGCCCTGCCAGGATTCCACGCAGGTCCTAGTGCCTGCCTTGTGCCTTGCTGCCTCCAAACCTGCCCTGCCAGGATTCCCCGCAGGTCCTAGTGCCTGCCTTGTGCCTTGCTGCCTCCAAACCTGCCCTGCCAGGATTCCACGCAGGTCCTAGTGCCTGCCTTGTGCCTTGCTGCCTCCAAACCTGCCCTGCCAGGATTCCACGCAGGTCCTAGTGCCTGCCTTGTGCCTTGCTGCCTTCAAACCTGCCCTGCCAGGATTCCGCGCGGGTCCTAGTGCCTGCCTTGTGCCTGGCTGCCTCCAAACCTGCTGTGATTCCGCACAGGTCCTAGTGCCTGCCTTGTGCCTGGCTGCCTCCAAACCTGACCTGCCAGGATTCTGCACAGGTCCTTGTGCCTGCCTTGTGCCTTGCTGCCTCCAAACCTGCCCTGCCAGGATTCCATGCAGGTCCTAGTGCCTGCCTTGTGCCTGGCTGCCTCCAAACCTGCTGTGATTCCGCGCAGGTCCTAGTGCCTGCCTTGTGCCCTGCTGCAAGAGTGTGTCGTGAAATGATGCATGTCTAAAAAGTGTGTCATCAACATGGAAAGTTTGGAAAGCTCTGACTCAGAGAGCTGATAGTTACTGAAGGTGCAAATTCAATATGGCTTGGCTCTTAGCATCTCATGACCTGCCGACCATAAGTGGGTGCAGATAGAGAGTTAAAGATTTATACTGTGCCCCCTCTTTATCTCCCCCTGCTCTTTCACTTAGAGATTGCTAATCTAAGGTCACCACCTTCTGCCTTTCTTCCTAGGCAAACACATGGGGCACATGCTCTTTGACATTCTACCTAGTACAGGAGGTCCTCGCTTAACAACCATTCGTTTAGTGATGGTTTGGACTCATGACAGTGCTGAAAAAACCAACTTATGACTGGTCCTCACAACGTCCTCACGACCGTCACAACGTCCCCACAGTCACATGATCATGATTTGGGCACTTGGCAACCAGTTCGCATTTATGACTGTCGTAGTGTCCCGTGGTCACGTGACTGCCATTTTTGACCTTCCCGGCCGGCTTCTGGCAAGCAAAGTCAATGATTTGCTTAACAACCACGTGGTTCACTTAACACCCACAGTGATTCGCTTAACAACTGCTGCAAAAAAGCTCGTAAAATCGGGTCAGATTCGCTTAATGACCGCTTCTCTTAGCAACCAAAATTCCAGTCCCAATTGTGATCATTAAACGAGGACTACCTGTAGGTTGTAGTTAAATGCTTTGCCTATTCCTATAATGTATTTCCTGTAAATAAATCTCCTATCTGTTATAGTTTTAAAACCTGCTTCATTAATCATTTCTTAGGTCGGATTCCTGCTCTCAGGAATGCTCAAATGCATGTACAGAATGTTTTGACCTCCAAGAATAGGCTCACATTCAATGAATGTTTGAAACAGACACAGGCAACCATCTATCTGAGATGTTTAAATTGGATTCTTGCAGTGAGGAGGGAATTGGACTTGATAGCCTGAATGGTCTCCTTTATCTCTATGGATCTGATTCATTATGGTATTCTCTAGTAAGGGAACTATGCTAAGTAATGTGGGAGGGTGGAAACAGTGTTAACTATGTTTGTAACTGCTGCAAAGAAGATCGGAAGTTGCTTCTTTAAATATTTCTTTTTTCTTTTTTTCTTTCTCTTTTCTTGATCTATATTGTTGTTCACTTTTTCTTCTTTCTATCTTTCCTATTTTTCTTTTTATATCTTTTTCTCTTTTTATTTTTCTGTAGCTTTTAACTTCGTAAAAAAAAATCTTCAGTAAAAATTATATTAAAAAAAAAGAGAATGAACCTCATACTAATTTGATTTTTTCTTTCTCTTTTCTTGATCTATATTGTTGTTCACTTTTTCTTCTTTCTATCTTTCCTATTTTTCTTTTTATATCTTTTTCTCTTTTTATTTTTCTGTACCTTTTAACTTCGTAAAAAAAATTCTTCAATAAAAATTATATTAAAAAAGAGAGAATGATCCTCATACTAATTTGATTTTGTATTAGGCAATTTTGTAAAGCTAGTGGTAAATTTTGTAGTGCAAGAATCTTTCATGACACCCCAACAGTTATGTCTCTAGTTATGTCTTAGGAGACTATGTATGCCTTGGTTGCCCACATAAAAGATAACAACAACAATAACAATAACAACAATTTTTGATATATATTTTAATTAAAATGTTATGCCACAGAATCTGTGAAGTCCTCAGGATCCATCTTCTAGATTCAGATTCTTTAGTTATAATGAAGATGTCCACCTTACCTTGATATTTCATTTTTCTTTGTTCTGCAGACAAATCCGAAGGTGATTCTGTTTCATCAGACTAGGAGGAAGACAGGAGGTACGAATCCAACGCTTGGTTGTAGTAATGGCCATCAATCCGCATTACGTTGGATGATTTCAAAAGGGAGCTAGACTTCTTTCTGAGCACTGTTTTCCATCGGCATTCCAAACAGTCGTAAAGTAGCACTGTTGTGGTTCAGCGTCACTGTGTGGAACGGAAACTCTCCAAGCTGGTGCCAACGGCCTTTGTGGGAGAGGAACCTGGAGGATCTCTAGGATCTTAGCATAAACAAATACAGGCCTTGGACATATAGTAGGGAAAGAATGAATGAGAGAGACTTGTAGAAAAGATTTCACACTGCTGAGAAAGAGGGAAGCATGAAAATGAAAATCAACCCCACCTTGTTTAGTATAAGGTGGAATACAGAGCACCTTGGATGGGCTTTGAAGATTCTGTTATTCTACCTTACTAAAAAGAAGAACATCCTGGAATCTCTGTTGTGCCTGTTTCTTGAACTGGCCTACCACAAAGGGCTGCCACTTAGGTTGAACCCGTGGAGTCCTTGGTGCTCTCTGAGCCTTGTTGTTTTCTTGCAGACGTTTCATTGCCAGACTAGGCAACATCTTCAGTGCAAAAAGGGAGTGGGACTTGCTCTCTGTTTATATACCATGGCTTGTCCTGCCTGTGTTGGTGGGGGTGTTGTACTCTCCTTAGGAGTTCCTTGATTGGGCTGTTGTTTGCTACTTGGTTGATTGACTGAGTTAATAGTTCCTTGATGAGGGTATATTGTGCTGTTTGATTGTTCCTCTGGTGCTAATCCTGATGTTAATCTTTGCATATCTGGGTGTTGATTGCTGGCAAGGAGGTGTTCTGGACACCCCCTTGCCACATAGACACATAGGGCCCGGGACGCGAGCAAGCCGCCTTGGCGCTCCTGGAGAAGCGGCCGCGGGAGGCCCGCCGGGTGCACCCTCCCGCCCCATCAATCCCCCCACCCCGCCGTTCGGCGTCCTCTCCCCCCGCTAACCTGAGCCCTGCGGTGGCCGGGGGAGCCAAGCCAGGCTCCGTTCCGGCGGGGCGACTGTAGCGACCGGAGGTGGCCAAGGGGAGAGCAGGCGGCTCTTCGCCCTCAGCCCGCCGCTGGGCCCCACTGCACCCCCGCCTGGCTCGGCTTCCCCTGGCCGCCGCAGGGCTCGGGTTAGCGGGGGGAGAGGATGCCGAGGCGGGTTGCTCGTGTCCCGGGCCCGCGCCCTTGCCCAGCGCCTGGATGCCTCGGCCGGCCAGCGTGCCAGCCGCTCCGGTGAAAACTCCGGCGCCGCCATTGCTCGCCGGCTGGACCCTCCTCCCCAGAGGTGGCGCTCCGCAGGCCCCGCTTTCCAGGGCCGTTCCTGCCACATCCTTTCAGCCTCTGACGCCGAACGGCGGGGTGGGGGGATTGATGGGGTGGGAGGGTGCGCCGTCGAGGCCTCCTTGGGAGAAAAGCGGGGAAGCCCCGCGGCCCCTCGAAGGGATCCACCGGGGATCACGCGCCTCTTCTCGCTGGGGCCCTCCGAGCAGTCGCTGCCTCCGGGTCGCGGGGATTCTGGCATGGGCACCCGCCGGACATGGGGAGAGAGGCCGGGAACGGACGGATGTGGCGGTAGGCGCAGGAGCGGGACTCCTCGCCTCGCCCCTGCGCGACCGCCCGGCTTTGCCTGGCTTCAATGCCCGAACGTGGCGAGGGAGAAGGGAAGAGGCTCGGGAGCGCCCAAGTGCCAGACGGGCAGCTCCGCCAGCGCGCCTCGCCCAGACATGCTGCCAGCAGCAGCTCCCAAGGCACGCCGGTCCCTCCTCCGTCGAAGGGAGCGGCAGAGAGCCCCGCGGGCTGTGCGCGAGGTGTGGGCGGCTGCGGGTGGCCCCGGCCTTGGAGAGCGAGAGCGCGGAAGAGCGGAAGAGTTTGGGGGCGGGATCCAATTGCGTGGAAGGGGCGGGGTGAGTTCAGCTGCGGAAGAGCCACACTCAAGGGGCCAAAGAGCCGCATGTGGCTCGCGAGCCGCCATTTCCGACCGTTGGGCTAGTTCATGGTTATATTGAGATGTTATTTTAAGTCCTTTTATCATCTAAAGGAGGATCGTTAAGATCACCATGCTGCTGTTGCTTGTGAAATGGTCTTAATCTTCCTAGGCACAGAAGACTAGGAAGATTAAGACCATTTCACAAGCTCAACAGCAGCATGGTGATCTTAACGATCCTCCTTTAGATGACAAAAGGACTTAAAATAACATCTCAATATAACCATGACCTAGCCCCAGGTGTAAGGTCACACAGCTACCTAGAAACATATTTAGGATTCCCTTACTAACTTTGCTCAGACTGAAGAAGCTCCTTGGATAAGGAGCGAAACGCTTCCACTGAGAAAATAGAAATCCAGTTGACATGATTCAAGCTACAGACGATTCCACCTGGATGACTGAGAACCTTCATAGACATATTGCCATACATTTTGGGGATGAAACCCTGAAGTTGGTAAGGAAATTCGAGAAGACAGCAAGAAAGGTGGCAGACTATAGAAACCACCTACGTTTCAACCTCAGATGCAGACAACAGAGACTCATCCCGACAAGCCTACGCCTGCAATCTACAGTTAAGGGTCACAGAGCAGACCAGATCCTGGAGCAGGCACAGAGACATCTTCTAAATGAAAGAATAAGGCAAGTCCACTTCACCATTGATGCCCTGCAATACAATTTTGAAAACCTTCACCAGGAACTCACAGCCACCCTTCCTGACCCAATCCTGGATAGAGTTATTCAGCTTGGCAATAAAGTACAGCTGGCCCAGCATCACAAGACAAAGGAGAGGCAAACTAAGAAATTTGACATTCTTCTTTCTCGCAGCAAGCAGAAACAAGGAACTGGAGAAACCGCTGGGAGGAACAACAACAACAGGACCACCGAGGACAAAAAGAACATGTGGGTGAAAAATCTCTCAGACAGAGAACTCACCCAAACAGAGAGAGATGTCCTAGCCAAAGGTCTTAATTTTGCCATCACTCCCAAGCAAGTTCCGGTTGTGGAACTCATTACAGCCACAGAATCTGCCATCCACAACAACCACCTACCTTTTGAGGAAGCAGAACAACTCCGGCTTAAAATATCTGCAGCTCTGTCCAGTGCTCAACCTCCCCCCCCAACCTTACCATCCAAGAGAGGAGAGCCCTGACAGCCCTCAGCAAAGATGAAACCATTTTACCTGCTGACAAAGGAAGATGTACAGTGGTTCTAAACACTGCAGACTACCACAATAAAATTACCTCACTTTTGGAGGATCACCATACATATGAAAAACTGAAAAGAGACCCCACCAACAATTACAAGAAAAAGGTAATAGACAGTTTGAAACAATTGGAACACGATGGCTCCATCGATAGGATTACCTACCACCGTCTGTATCCTGGAGAAGCCATCCCCTGCATCTACGGACTTCCTAAGATCCACAAGGAAGGAACACCCCTCCGACCCATAGTCAGCAGCATTAATTCGGTAACATACAACATTGCCAAACACCTCTCTACCATACTAGCACCTCTAGTTGGACACTCTGAACACCACATCCATAATTCGGAAGAATTTGTTTCCAAAGCAAAGATCCTGAAACTGGATACAGATGCAACTATGGTCTCCTTCGATGTGTCCCCCCTTTTCACCAGCATCCCCACCACTCATGCTGTATCCGCAGTCAGGAAGAGACTAGAAGAGGACAGCACCCTTGAAAGGAGAAACCATCTCAACCCAAACCAGATCTGCCATCTTCTGGACCTGTGTCTTAACACCACTTATTTCTCATACAGAGGTGACTTTTACAGACAAAAACACGGCTGTGCCATGGGTTCTCCTGTGTCACCCATTGTGGCCAATTTATACATGGAAGAAGTGGAGAAGAAAGCACTCAACACATTCCAGGGAACGGTGCCCACCCACTGGTTTAGGTATGTGGATGACACCTGGGTCAAAATCAAGGCCCAGGAAGTACAGGTCTTCACGGACCATATAAACACTATAGATGCCAACATTAGGTTCACCAGAGAAGACACCAAGGACAACAGACTGGCATTCCTAGACTGTGAAGTCCTCATTGGGACCAGTGGCAAGCTAGAAATAGGGATCTACAGGAAACCCACACACACAGATCAATATCTGATGTTTGACTCCCACCATCCACTGCAGCACAAACTAGGAGTCATCAGGACATTGTCACACAGAGCAGAAACCATCCCCACCTCCATGGATTCCAAAAAGAATGAAAATCAGCACCTGAGAACAGCTCTGAAGGCCTGTGGATATCCAAATTGGGCCTTCACTAAATCTAAATCTACCAGACCTAAAACAGCGACAGATAGGGCTGAGACTCAGAGTAAACGGAAGAACCTGGTCATTCCTTACATGGCTGGCATGTCTGAAAAGATAAAACGGATATTTGGCAAACACCACATACCTGTATATTTCAAACCCACCAACACACTGAGACAGAGGCTTGTACACCCCAAAGATCAAACTCCAAAACACAAGAAAAGCAATGTAGTTTATGCAATCCAGTGCAGTGAGGAGTGCTCTGAACTCTACATTGGAGAAACCAAACAACTTTTGTACA
Organism: Charina bottae; assembly: GCA_023362775.1. Taxonomy (NCBI): domain Eukaryota; kingdom Metazoa; phylum Chordata; class Lepidosauria; order Squamata; family Charinaidae; genus Charina; species Charina bottae. The sequence continues at coordinate 37,852,019 of JALMGJ010000002.1, forward strand.
GGAGGATGGCCCAACACAGGAGAAGTAACACCACAGGACCAGAGTCAGCAGTTTATCTTCATTTAAAGGAAAAAGGACACTCATTTGAGGACATTAATGTTCACATTTTAGACAGAGAAGATAGGTGGTTTGAGAGAGGGGTCAAGGAATCCATTTATGCCAACTTGGAAAATCCTTCCTTGAATAGAGGTGGGGGCCTCAGGCACAATCTTTCTCCTATCTTTCTCCCGGCTCTGTCTTCTGTGCCTAGGAAGATTAAGACCATTTCACAAGCTCAACAGCAGCATGGTGATCTTAACGATCCTCCTTTAGATGATAAAAGGACTTAAAATAACATCTCAATATAACCATGACCTAGCCCCAGGTGTAAGGTCACACAGCTACCTAGAAACATATTTAGGATTCCCTTACTAACTTTGCTCAGACTGAAGAAGCTCCTTGGATAAGGAGCGAAACGTTTCCACTGAGAAAATAGAAATCCAGTTGACATGATTCAAGCTACAGACTGGCAAGGAGGTATTCTGGTCTTCTGGCTTTTCTATCGTCTCTTATGAATGGTATGTAAATGTTGTTTGCCTCTGTGTGTCTGTTGATTGCTGCTTTGTCTGAGTGCCAAGCTTCCAGGAATTCTCTAGTGTTTTTGGATTTTGCTTAGTTTAAGATGCTCACAGTTTCCCAGTTGAAAGTATGGTTGACTCTGTCCATGTGTTGTGAGATTAAGGAGTTTTCATCATGTCTTCTGACTGCTAGTTGGTGTTTGTGGATGCGTTCTGCTAGTCTTTTGCCCGTCTGTCCTACATAGTGGCTGCTGCAGTCCTTACACTGTATGTTGATGACGATGAAGGTTCTCAGTCATCCAGGTGGAACAGTCTGTGGCTTGAATCATGTCAACTGGATTTCTATTTTCTCAGTAGAAACGTTTCGCTCCTTATCCAAGGAGCTTCTTCAGTCTGAGTACATTACACTGTATGTTGTAGATAACTCCTGTTTTTTCTTCTTGGGCTACTGGGTCTTTTGGCTTACTTAAGATGTTCTGACTCCAGCAAAGGAGATTGTTACCTTGTCGTGGTGCTGGAGCTTGAGCACCTCAATGAAACCATGAGCTAAACCGTGAAGGGACACCCAAGACGGGAAGGTCGTGGCAGAGAGGTCAGACTAAATACGATCCCTGGGGAAGGTAATGGCAACCCACCCCAGTATTCTTGCCATGAAAACTAAATGGATCAGTACAACCAAAGATATGTCGGTATACCATCGGAAGATGGGACTCCCAGGTCGGAAGATGGTCAAAATGCTACTGGGGAGGAACAGAGGATACGTTCAACTAGCCCCAGATGTGATGACGCAGCTAGCTCAAAGCCAAAAGGACGGCTAGCGGCCGACGGTGCTGGTGGTGAACGACGAATCCGATGTTCTAAAGATCAACACACCATAGGAACCTGGAATGTAAGATCTATGAGCCAGGGCAAATTGGATGTGGTTATTGGTGAGATGTCAAGATTAAATATAGACATTTTAGGTGTCAGTGAACTGAAATGGACTGGGATGGGCCACTTCACATCAGATGACCACCAGATCTACTACTGTGGACAAGAGGACCACAGAAGAAATGGAGTAGCCTTCATAATTAATAATAAAGTGGCTAAAGCAGTGCTTGGATACAATCCAAAAAACGATAGAATGATCTCAATTCGAATTCAGGGTAAGCCATTTAACATCACAGTGATCCAAATATACGGCCGAACCACAGATGCTGAAGAAGCAGAAGTAGATCAGTTCTATGAGGATCTGCAGCACCTACTAGATAATACACCAAAAAGAGATGTTATTTTCATTACAGGAGACTGGAATGCTAAGGTGGGTAGTCAGACGACACCTGGAATTACAGGCAAGCATGGTCTGGGAGAACAAAATGAAGCAGGACATAGGCTGATAGAATTTTGCCAAGACAACTCACTGTGCATAACAAACACTCTCTTCCAACAACCTAAAAGACGACTTTATACATGGACTTCACCAGATGGTCGACACCGAAATCAGATTGACTACATCCTTTGCAGCCAAAGATGGCGGACATCTATACAGTCGGTAAAAACAAGACCTGGAGCTGACTGTAGTTCAGATCACGAACTTCTTATTGTAAAATTTAGAATCAGACTAAAGAGAATAGGGAAGACCCACAGATCAGTTAGATATGAGCTCACTAATATTCCTAAGGAATATGCAGTGGAGGTGAAGAATAGATTTAAGGGACTAGATTTAGTAGATAGGGTCCCAGAAGAACTATGGACAGAAGTTCGCAACATTGTTCAGGAGGCGGCAACAAAAAACGTCCCAAAGAAAAAGAAAACCAAGAAGGCAAGATGGCTGTCTGCTGAAACACTGGAAGTAGCCCAAGAAAGAAGGAAAGCAAAAGGCAACAGTGATAGGGGGAGATATGCCCAATTAAATGCAAAATTCCAGAGGTTAGCCAGAAGAGATAAGGAATTATTTTTAAACAAGCAATGTGCGGAAGTGGAAGAAGACAATAAAATAGGAAGGACAAGAGACCTCTTCCAGAAAATTAGAAACATCGGAGGTAAATTCCAGGCAAAAATGGGTATGATCAAAAACAAAGATGGTAAGGACCTAACAGAAGCAGAAGAGATCAAGAAAAGGTGGCAAGAATATACGGAAGATCTGTATAGGAAGGATAATAATATTGGAGATAGCTTTGACGGTGTGGTAAGTGAGTTAGAGCCAGACATCCTGAAGAGTGAGGTTGAATGGGCCTTAAGAAGCATTGCTAATAACAAGGCAGCAGGAGACGATGGTATCCCAGCTGAACTGTTTAAAATCTTGCAAGATGATGCCGTCAAGGTGATGCATGCCATATGCCAGCAAATTTGGAAAACACAAGAATGGCCATCAGATTGGAAAAAATCAACTTATATCCCCATACCAAAAAAGGGAAGCACTAAAGAATGTTCAAACTATCGAACAGTGGCTCTTATTTCACATGCCAGTAAGGTAATGCTCAAGATCTTGCAAGGTAGACTCCAGCAATTCATGGAGCGAGAATTGCCAGATGTACAAGCTGGGTTTAGAAAAGGCAGAGGAACTAGAGACCAAATTGCCAATATCCGCTGGATAATGGAGAAAGCCAGGGAATTTCAGAAAAACATCTATTTCTGTTTTATTGACTATTCTAAAGCCTTTGACTGTGTGGATCATAACAAATTGTCGCAAGTTCTTGGTGGTATGGGGATACCAAGTCATCTTGTCTGCCTCCTAAGGAATCTGTATAACGACCAAGTAGCAACGGTAAGAACAGAGCACGGAACAACGGACTGGTTTAAGATTGGGAAAGGAGTACGGCAGGGTTGTATACTCTCACCCTACCTATTCAACCTGTACACAGAACACATCATGCGACATGCTGGGCTTGAGGAATCCAAGGCTGGAGTTAAAATCGCTGGAAGAAACATTAACAATCTCAGATATGCAGATGATACCACTTTGATGGCTGAAAGCGAGGAGGAGTTGAGGAGCCTTATGACGAAGGTGAAAGAAGAAAGTGCAAAAGCTGGGTTGCAGTTAAACCTCAAAAAAACCAAGATTATGGCAACGAGCTTGATTGATGACTGGCAAATAGAGGGAGAAAAAGTGGAGGCAGTGACAGACTTTGTATTTCTAGGCGCAAAGATTACTGCAGATGCTGACTGCAGCCAGGAAATCAGAAGACGTCTACTTCTTGGGAGGAGAGCAATGGCAAATCTTGATAAAATAGTTAAGAGCAGAGACATCACACTGACAACAAAGGTCCGCATAGTTAAAGCAATGGTATTTCCTGTAGTAACCTATGGCTGCGAGAGCTGGACCATAAGGAAGGCTGAGCGAAGGAAGATAGATGCTTTTGAACTGTGGTGTTGGAGGAAAATTCTGAGAGTGCCTTGGACTGCAAGAAGATCAAACCAGTCCATACTCCAGGAAATCAAGCCAGACTGCTCACTTGAGGGAATGATATTAAAGGCAAAACTGAAGTACTTTGGCCACATAATGAGAAGACAGGATACCCTGGAGAAGAAGCTGATGCTAGGAAAAGTGGAAGGCAAAAGGAAGAGGGGCCGACCAAGGGCAAGATGGATGGATGGTATTCTGGAGGCGACGGACTCAACCATTGGGGAGCTGGGGATGGTGACGGCCGACAGGAAGCTCTGGCGTGGGCTGGTCCATGAAGTCACGAAGAGTCGGAAACGACTGAACGAATAAACAACAACAAAAGATGTTCTGAAGGGTTTTGGTTGGTTTATGTGCTAGTGATGCCATGTGGTTGTAACAGTCTATTAGTAGTTTCTGAGATGTTTCTGATGTATGGCAGTGTAATCCTTTTCATAGCTTCTGTTGGTTTTGCTGTGGTGGGTTGAGTGGTCAGGGACTTTTTGATGAAGTTGTGTGGGTATCCATTTTGCTGAAAGATGCTGTATAGATGATCTGTTTCCTTTTTCTGGTGTTCTGGGTTGCTGCAGTGCATTTGTGCTCGTCTGAATAGTGTTCTTACACAGCTCCTCTTGTGGAGGTTGGGTTATTGCTTTGGTAGTGGAGCACTTGGTTAGTGTGGGTAGATTTCTGGTAGACTTGTCTTTCTAGAATGCCCTCATTTCCTCTACTGATGAGGATGTCCAAGAAGGGTAGTGTGTTGTTGTTTTCTTCTTCCCTTGTGAATTGTATTCCTTTGAAGATGTTGTTGATGGTTTCATGTGTTCTCTTCGATTGGTAGGTTGAACCCCTTTGAAAATGGCTTCCACATTTTATAGACACCATTTGAAGACCTGCTTTAGCTACAATTTTGTTGGCCTGCAGAAGAGCATTTATTTAATTGTTTGCTTTCTTTCAGGAACCAATCAAGACATTTCTTAAAAGCCTGGGGAAATGATGACATCTATGCCAGAGAACCTTCCAGAAAGATCCACTCTCCTTTCAGGGACTGACTGGTGGGAACTCGGAAGATGAATACGGAGCCAACTAAAACCCTCATAATCTTTGCTGTGAAATAATAAACTGTTAGGAGCAATTTGTTATGTCTTGATTTGAGACAGGTTTTTTAATTTACTAAAAAAAAACAACCCCAAAACTCTTAATAAATATTGTCTGAATTCTTTGGATAAAAATTCTGTTATTCTAACAACAGCGTAAGAACTTGATGCAAGAAGGAAAAACAAAACAAAACAAAACAAAACATAACAGGAATTCTGACTGCCAAACTTTGATATAACCTAATGAGTCACATATCTTTTTTTCCCCCATAGTGCTGAGCCTCCTTAAATTCAATAAATTTGGTACTCTGGGTATTGCATTCCAATTTATTCTAATAAGTCCTGATATGGAGAAACCAGAAACACAGTTAGTGTTTGATATTTTCTCATGTGCCCTAAAAACAGCCTCAATCTCAGATTCTAGCATTTTCTGGAATCCATGTATCCTAGTTTGGAAAGGTAGATCTGTTGGGCAGAAAATTACCCTCTTAGGTTCATTTAGACTTGATGCAAAATCCCAATGAAACATCAAGACGGAAACTAGGTTTTATTCCATTTATTTCAGAGCTCAGAATAAACATGGAGACTCTCCGCTAACGGGGAGAGTCTCGATTGCAGTTTTCATACAGCTTATATACTATTTTTACAATGTCTACATGTCGTTTTGCACAAAACAGTTGGTCAATAATTTCTACGTGGCATTTTACACAACAGCTGGTCAACACCTGCAGTTTCCCGTGTTACCTATTTCAAAAGGTTATTGCCGCTTTCAGTTGGGAACGGGTTCCCATATATGTCCTTCAAAACTTCCCCTTCTTACACAGTAATCATTACTTGCCATACATCTTAAGCAAGACATATTTCTTAAACAAGACACTTCCCTTTATTTTAGTAGAAACAATTTCTAAATGTTTCTACTAAAATAAACTGTCGTGGAGATGGGCGGTCATAAATTCGAATAATAAATAAATAAATGTTCTCTCACAGCTACAATCTTCCAGTGACTCCCCCTCAGATCCGCCTGTATCCCAGGCAGCGGAAGTTCACAGCATTAAGAATTGGGCTTTTCAAAGTTTTCCACATAGCAACTACCTCCCGAAATCACCTCCATCATCTCCCCCCAAACTCCCAATATTTCTCTTGAGGGTTATTTGGGGAAGACCCACCTCCACTCTTTGTATTTTCAATCTGGATTCCAGTGATAATACTGTCAAATATAATAAAAGACACACTTGTCAGAATGGCCCAAGGAACAGGCTGAACATACGGCTGCAAGAGGACAGAAAAGTCACAAGTAGCAATGTTTAAAAAGATAGAAACGACTTCGTGAATGATTTGCAGGAGGAATGGATGAGCAGGACAGGTCTACAATGGAAAAACTGCCTTTTAACAAAACGAATACCAGGATATTGCACAGGCCACCACAAGATTGAAATCTCGAAGGCCAGCTTGGAAAACAGCCACACATTTAACATCTATCCAGTTCAAACCTAAGAATGCTTGGAGAGAGGAATGGTCCAAGTTGCTCCCCCGCGACTTGGTCATTATTGTGAGCCGCCCAGGGTCCCCCGATGGGGGAGATGGGCGGTAATACAAATTTAAATAAATAAATAAATTAGTGATCCCTCTTCCAAACCGCCTGGCTTTGACGTGCCTCGCTCTATCTGGATGAAATTGAATAGAATTAGGTAGGAGTGATTTGCTCTGTATCGATGGGGCTGGAAGGATTCTCCCTGTTGTGATTGTGGTGGCAAATTGCAAACTATTAAACACATTGTGCAAGGCTGCCCACGACGTGCGTTTCCTGGGTCCTTAGAAGATCTGCACGAAGTAACACCAGAAGCGATCGCTTGGTTAGCTGAACTGGACATCCAGTTATGAGACTACTCTGTACCCCTGCAGAAGGTTACATATAATTGTTTTTTTTTATAGTTTAAACTTTATTGATTTTCAGAGTATAGACAAAATAGAAAATAGAAAATACAGAAAAGCATGAAAATAGAACTAAAGAAAAAAGAAAAAAACTATAAAGTGCAAACAGACAGAAAACAAAGACGGAAAAGTACTTCTGACTGTGAGATTTGGCTCCAATTCCCACAAAAATAAAATACTGAACTGGCAAATAGCAGTGCTAAATGTTTATTGGTCTTTTGCAAAAGAGGCTTCTGCCATACCGTCACAAATTTGACTGGTATAGAGAGAGCAATGAGCAAGGTTCATTCATTTCTTTTATACATGTAATTCAAAGAAAAGTCAGTTTACATATTTAGTTTACATATTTACATATTTACACAAGTTTGCAAAGAGTCAGACTGACAGTTCTCAGTTCCTGCCGCGACGTTTTACAATACCACGGCCCGCCTTTTGTAAATTTCTCTGGGTGATATCTTTACTCTTTCTTGTGTGAGACTCTTCCTGATTAGTTCAGTCATTACCATAGTCATAATGGCTTTGAAGGTCCCTTAAAGTTCAATGTAGCTTAGTTTGTGTCAATAGGAGGCAATAGTTTCGTTGTTTTAACAAGCCTTTCTTTTAAGTAACTGACATACTAGTCTTGTTTTGAAGCTGACACCGAAAGAGAAGTTTGCTTATTTCTCTCCCTTCCTTCCCAGACCTTTATTATGTAAATATCCCTTGGTGCTCAGGCAAGTATGTGTTGGGAGGTTGGTGTTAATGGGTTGTCTCCCTCCGGATTCATTGTCACCTATATGCCTCCACATAATGGTCTGTCTCAGAGTTTTTACAGCTAAGTTAGAAAGACTGATTTTCTCATTTTTCTATTGGTTTTAATCATTCTTGAGGAACACTAATTTTTAATATCTGACAATTCCCCCACTTTTTTTTTTTAAAGCCCATTGTTCCTCAAGAACTTAGTTCATACCCCATTATATTGATTTGTCATCCACTCCACTTTCTCCCATTTCTCTACAGGTCCACTTTTTATTCTTTTTACTTCTTCGGGGTGTAACTTGTAAGTTTCTTCTAAGAACTCTCTTGGCCCTGGGTCATTCCTTCCGACCTTCAGTCTCATCATATTGTTTTTCCCTGGTTGAGTTATTAGGGTAGCGCTTTGTATGGTTCGGCTTATCATTCCTTGAATAATGGGTAATAAACAAGGTAAGGCAAGCAGTCCCCCGAGGCCCAGCGCTATTAAAACCAGGACCCTTTTCCAATTTTTTTAAACATGCCCCTGAACCAATTCTTGATCCCTAAGTCTCCCATACCCTTCCAGGTCTGTACTGGCACATGAGCTTTACCACACACACACCCTTCTTGAGCTAACAGGTAGTCCAAAGCTAACTTGTCCTGGTATATTGCTGTATGCAACCTTTCATTGGTTTTGGCTAGCGTGGTGATCTCGATACCCTCTGACTGTGGGTCCCCAAGATGCTGGACCATCTTAATTGATTATACGTTCCGGGGGCCTTTGTTCCCCCATGTTAGTCTCCCCACAGTTCTTCCTAGACCAACTGTTATCTTTTATTTCCTCATGTGCATCGAACTCAACTGTTCCTGAATTTCTTTCTCCTTCTACTCTAGTTTCTGTCACTATTTCCTCCCTAATGTTTCTGACAACTATTGTGCGGTATATGGTCTGGGTTCCTTTGGAGTCGTGGCAGATTACTATTCCATCCTCTCTGCGAACGCTAAGGGTTACATCCTTAAAGTGGCATTTGGTGGTACTTCCCTTACACTCATGAAAACTCCTATAAATTACTGTCTGTTGGACCTTTCCTCCTGAATACACTGTTTCTCTTTTTAACTGGCGAAGCGTTTTCCCCCATAAGCATGTTCCTGCCCAACCATAGGTTAACTGGGAAAACTTTGAAGTACATCCTCCTTTTCCACACTCTACGTCCCAATCTGGTTTGGGTAGAGTCAGATTATGGCACATCCCTTGTCTTGAGGTAGGTCCCAGAACTTTACAAGCAGGGGCCAAGAGATCCCATCCAGTTTTCCACATTCATAGCTGGTTAACCCAGTCATCAAATGGCTTTAGGTCTTTACAAGGAGTTTTCCTTCCTCCCTTTGCCCAATCTCCATGTGTTATAGCCAGGGTGACTTCACAGCTACTATATCTTCCCACTTGTTGGTGGGGTTCATTAATTTGGGGTTGCCAATCACACTGCCCTGAGTTCTGAAAACACGACCGTTAGATCTGGGAGCCACATACTTGAACCCAGACCAAGATTAAGAGTCTAGTGTTGGTCAAGGGCCATTCCATATTCCCAATTTAAACCGATGGTTCGGAGGTCAATGTCTTCCCTTTGGGGACAGATTCTAGTTTCACACACTGGGAGTACCTTGGGCTTCTCTGGGTCTATAGTTTCTATTAGCACAACCACCCTTTCTTTCCGTGGGTCTTGAGGAATGTCTATTTATGTTCTCATTCCCAATCTTCTATCACTACTATATCACATAAAATTTTACAATCGTTATGATAAGGGGCACAGTCACAACAACACATAATTACAGGATCATTTTCTGAGGGTGAGTTTCAGCGGGTTATCAGAAAGAACCACCGTCCGTTGGGTTGGGGCTGGCACAGGCCCTTTAGTTCTGGAGTGATGTGTCCATCCTTTCTCAGCTGTACGAATCGATGTCTCACCGTAAGTAATACCAGGAAAGGGCCTTCCCACTGTGGTTTCAGCTTATCCTCCTTTCAGGATTTAATGAGAACCCACTGGCCAGGCTGATGCGGGTGGACTGTAAATTCGAGAGGAAGGGTCTAGGTCAACAGTCCTTTGTTCCTGAGGTGAGACAAAACAGAAAAGAGCCCACACACATATTCTTTCAACCTTTTATCACTAGCCTCCAACTGAGGGACTTCGAACTTGCTTCCTGTGTATGGCATTGAGGAAAGAAAGGACAGTTCACTTAACAAAAAGGTTTAAAGGCAGGAGAGTTATACACAAACTGAGATTCTGTTATTTCCAGTTGCATTGTGTTTAAGTGCATCCTCATTAGTAATTTTACATGTCAGGTTTACTGCCTGTTGCTATACTTGGTGGTGCCCTTTCCTTTTCTCTCCAGCTTAGTTTGATTTATTGTTCACACATCCATTTCTGCTGCTTGGCTGGCATCTTAAACACTGCAGAGATTAAAATAGTTAGGTGTAGCTTAGATAAACGGACTGGTAGACAAAAGAAAACCACTCACAACCTTCCAACTAAATATCTGTTGCTACTACCCAATTCTTGTTAAAAATTAACTGGTTTATACCCCCTTCCCTCTCCTATAACATGATTAATTTTGTCCCTAAAAATTAACATGGTCCTGTGGGTTTTAGGTTCCCCCAATTCCTAGCAGCTGAGACAGCGTTTATTTGATACAAAAATAGAGGCTGGGTGGGTTCCTCTCCTTAGGCTACCGGTCAGTGCCCAAGGAAAAAGAACCACCCCAGTCCTTACAAACAGTCACCTTTTATTTTACATACATCTTGTCCAAAGAAATACACTCCTTTTGTTCAGAGAAACAGAAGAAACCCCAGTTAGCATAGACGGGAAATTAGTACTCTGCTTAGTGCAGATGTAAAAGGATCCCATTTAGCGCAGGCAGGGGATAGGCACTTAAGAGATAGGCACTTAAGTGAGAAGATTTCTTTTAGCGCTTAGAAGAAACTGACTCATTTCACCCCCTTCCATCGGTATCTTAAGCATTAGCAGGTAGGGGTTAAACAGAGAGTAAAGATGGGGTGGCTTAAGGCCACACACGCACACACATATACATGGCGGGGGGGGGGGGAATTAGCAAGAGGCACACTTCAGGGAGGCAGGACAGAATACAAAAAGAGTATTGCAAGCCTCAAAACAGTAAGAGTAGGAAACTTCATGACATTTTCCTAAGAAAATTAGGCTGGGGCTTCTCCCCTTACCTTTCTTGTACTTTTTGACTCAATTTTGACTCCTGGCAAATGCCTGGAGTCCTGGCATTCTTTTGGCAATGATTTCAGGAGTGGCTTGCCAGTGCCTCCTTCCTGAGAGAAAAACAACTGGCCCAAAATCACCCAGCTGGCTTCCATGCAACAAAGGTAGGACTAGAATTCAACGTTCCCAGTTTCCACCCCTTTTGCCCTTCCCACACCAAGCTGGCTCTCTTAAAGAAATCGTTTGCCTTCCTTTCCTTGTCTTCAAGAAAAGAGAAGAAAAATTGGTACATGCAGTTAGCAATGACTTGTCACCTCCTTCACAGTGGCAAGGAGTTCCTAAGGCAATGCTTCATTAGATTTTGAACTTAAACAAAAGCGTGCTAAACTTCATTCCTGTTTTTTTTCTTTTTCCCTCTAAAATGCCTTCACATGCATTTCCAAAGACAAATTCAGATCTAAGTGCAACAATCAATCAGATCCAGACACACACATGCCTTCAGGCTCTCTGAATCACATTTCTTAAACCTTCTTACTTCTCATACTTTCCTCTTGCTTCTTTCCTACTCAGGCTTCTGGTCCCTCCTAGAGCATGGCACTTTCTAAAATTCCTATCTATGCTACGTACAGTTACCCACCATCAATTTTTTTTTTTTTACAAACAAGACAGAGTTGCAGAAATCAAGAGTAGCTGCAAACATGGCAGCTTCCTTGTATCATCTGCAATAGTTTGTTCTTTCCCACAAATGAAGGGGTTTTAGCAATAACCTTTAATTTTTCTTAATGCTTCTTCAAGCAGCTGCCCTTGGCTATTTCTTCATTAAGGGAGCAAACTGTGGAAGCAGGGCCTTAAGGGCTAATGGGCATCTATGATAGCCCAGAGCAGTCAGACACACAAACAATCAAAACACTGAATGCACAGACATACTTAGAAAACAAAGCAAAAACTACTTAGTGACTCCTGATTTTCACAAGCCTGAGGTGAAAAAAAAATCCCAGCTGGAGGAAGAGATTATGCCAATTGCAAAGGCTCCAAGGAGCATGCACAGAGTGCCATGGGGCATTTTAAAATAAACTCTTCCCCAACAATAGTCTTCTAAACATTCCTTCCCCAGGGAGCTGATGAAAACCTGGACCACCTGTAGTTTGGTTCTAATAGAACATATATTGGCCATTTTTGTACACACAACTGAACCATGGTTTCCTTGAGCAGCGTCTTAGTCCAGGGGATCAAGTTTTCTTCATCCCACTGGTCCAAAACAAATGCCAAAGGGGATATAGCTGGTATTACCGGTTTACTTTCATCAAGGTACCTCTTAGACTCCCTTGGACACTCTTCTCTTTTACTTAGCCAAGCTCCCATTCTGGAGACGGACAACGGCGGGGCGGGGGAAAGATTCCTCTTGACCTCCACACGCGCACACACACAATCAACCGACCCACACCTGACCGGACTCAGTGGACGTTCCAACACTTGAGCCGCGGAACTGCAGATATGGGTCTCAGATTAGCCGTGCAGGAAGGTTTCTACTCTTCCCTACGGTATCTCAACACTCACACGAGGTCTCAAATCAATTCCCTATGATCCAGGAAATAGCTCTCTCGGATGTGCTTGCCAGCTGGCTCCGAAAGGCCCTCACGAAGTAGGCGCAGCTATAACCCGATCCCTCCCCGAGACCACCCAGGAAACACCGACACCGGAGGTCCTCACGAAGTAGACCTAAGACGGCTCGGCTCTTACCTGGGATCGTGCGCACGATGTTACCTGGCCGTCCTCTTGGTTCCCCTCGGTGTCCTCTGGAGTCCCCCTGTCTGCTATGTGCTAGTTCAAGGGGTTTCTTGGGTTGCGAGGAACCGTTCCTACCCCAGTCCCATCGGGCGACTGAAATCAGTCGGCGCGCCCCCAAGGGGAATCTGGACCAGTGCCGGTTTCAACGAACCCAGTCATCCCGGACGAGCCCCCAATTGTGAGATTTGGCTCCAATTCCCACAAAAATAAAATACTGAACTGGCAAATAGCAGTGCTAAATGTTTATTGGTCTTTTGCAAAAGAGGCTTCTGCCATACCGTCACAAATTTGACTGGTATAGAGAGAGCAATGAGCAAGGTTCATTCATTTCTTTTATACATGTAATTCAAAGAAAAGTCAGTTTACATATTTAGTTTACATATTTACATATTTACACAAGTTTGCAAAGAGTCAGACTGACAGTTCTCAGTTCCTGCGCGACGTTTTACAATACCACGGCCCGCCTTTTGTAAATTTCTCTGGGTGATATCTTTACTCTTTCTTGTGTGAGACTCTTCCTGATTAGTTCAGTCATTACCATAGTCATAATGGCTTTGAAGGTCCCTTAAAGTTCAATGTAGCTTAGTTTGTGTCAATAGGAGGCAATAGTTTCGTTGTTTTAACAAGCCTTTCTTTTAAGTAACTGACATACTAGTCTTGTTTTGAAGCTGACACCGAAAGAGAAGTTTGCTTATTTCTCTCCCTTCCTTCCCAGACCTTTATTATGTAAATATCCCTTGGTGCTCAGGCAAGTATGTGTTGGGAGGTTGGTGTTAATGGGTTGTCTCCCTCCGGATTCATTGTCACCTATATGCCTCCACATAATGGTCTGTCTCAGAGTTTTTACAGCTAAGTTAGAAAGACTGATTTTCTCATTTTTCTATTGGTTTTAATCATTCTTGAGGAACACTAATTTTTAATATCTGACATGACTTTCTCCAATACAGATACAGATAAATTTACAAAAATAATCTCTTACCAATGATTAAACCATAGTAACATTATTTCTATTAAAATAAACCAATTAATCATTAAAACCCAAAATCAGAACATCATTTTTTTCTACCACAAGCAAGTACTCTAGAAGTGGTTGCCAAACAGATAAAAATCCAGAAACTGAATGTTCTCTAATTAATGCTGTCAATTTAGCCATCTGGGCCAGATCCATTAATTTAACAATCCAATCTTCAACCATAGGTATCTGTGGATCTTTCCATCTCTGTGCATATAAAAGTCTTGCAGCTGTGATCATACTGTATATAAAAGCAAAACTCCATGTTGTTTCTCCAGCTCCTTCTCCATCAAACCCAAGAGGAACAGTTCTGGCTTTTTTTGTATATTCACTTTTAAAATCTTTTGAATAATAATGCATATTTGATCCCAAATTTTTTTGGCTTTCTCACAGGTCCACCAGAGATGATAAAAAGTTCCTTCTCCCTGTAAACACTTCCAACAAACATTAGTTACACCATTATACATTTTTGATAGTTTATCAGGGGTTAGATACCAATGATACATCATCTTAGAAAAGTTCTCTTTTAAGTTATAATTTAAGGTGAATTTCAAACCTATATTCCACATATTTTCCCATTGTTCAAGCATAATATTATATCAAAAATTCTTAGCCCATTTAATCATGCATTCTTTTACCTGTTCATCTTCCAAATTCATCTGTAACAACATTTTATACATTTTAGTAATAACATGTTCATCATTCATACAAAGTTCCATTTCAAACTTAGTTATTTCATTAACAAATTCAAAATTCTTTTTATCCATTTTAAAGCGTTCTGACAATTGCATATAGGTAAACCAGTGACATGTAAAACCTTCCAACTCTAACATTTCCCTTGTTTTAAACTTTGGTTCACTTTCTTCAAAATTCAACAAATCTTTATATTTTAACCAAGTTATTCCTCCCACATTTTCTCTTCTAACAAATGCTTCTTGAGGTGACAACCACAGCGGTACATTAGGAGACAAACTTACCTTATATTTGTTCCAGATCCTTAGTATGGCACTCCTAACAAAATGATTTTTAAAATCCTTATTAACTTTAACTTTATCATACCACAAGTAGGAGTGCCACCCGAATCTTAATTCATGTCCTTCAAGAAGGTTACATATAATTGTGTGGACAGTGTGTACCTATTTGCTTTCTCTTCTGTCATGTATTCATCATACGTTATATATAACAAAGGGGCGTGGTGGCTCAGCGGGTAAGACGCCAGACCACGTTAAGATGTGTGGACTGTTTTAGAGGGTGAGGGAAAAGACAAGGTGAAGAAGGTTCATTGACTTAACCATTGTTGTTGTATCAACTGCAAAATTATAACAAAATGGCAGCTATGACCAGCTGAGAACACCACAGCCCAGAAGCCCAGGATGAAATGGTTGCACAGGGCAGCAATCAGCCACTGGATGGAAGGAGGCATGCCAAGAATTGTAACCAATCAGAACTGGGGTTGTCACTAGATTGGAAGGAAGCACTGCAGACCATCTATTCTGAAGGGCTTAAGGGAGCCCTGGTTGGAAACAGCTAGACAATATGGACATGATGGACATGGGGTGCATTTGTGGTTCGCTGTGTATATGTGGAGGATGACATCCTCTGTTCCTGCACTCAAGAAGCACTTTTTGCTTTTCCCCTTATAGTAGAGAGTGGGCAAGCAGAAAGGGCACATCTGCCCTATGTCTCTTCGTTCCTTTCTATCCTTGCAAACCATTCTTGCTTCCACCCTATGGACCAACTTCTTCAACCATTGCTTTTTCTCCTTTAAACTTCTCACCCCTCTCTTTTTCAGAATCCCATCAACTTATCCAACCAAGACTTCCTTGGTCTTCCTCTTCCTCTCAAAGCATCCACTCTTCTTTTATATATTTGTTTTGCAATTTGATCCTCGTTCCTATGACCAAACCACCGCAAGTTTCAAATTTTAAAACATAGCTTGGTGGTACAAGAATAAACCCCGCTGCACCATTCACATTTCTAATTTATTTATTTTTTTATGTAACAAAAAGGGGTTTTAATGTTATTAAGCATACCATGGGATTCCATAGAAGCCAAAGTCCACACTGGTGAATGATCAGAGAAAGTTTACTGAAGGAATCCAAGGTTGGTAAATAGACTTTTTATCTCTGAACTGTTGGGCAGAGCAGAATCTGATTTTGGCAGGTTGATTGTGAAAGTGGGACAAGATTCCATTCTTCATAGAAAAAATAATGAGAATGTGCAGAACGACAGCTATGTGGTAAGAGAATCAGAATCAGGTCTTTGAGTTTGATGGTAGGTGGAACTCTCATAAACATCTTACGGTGACCTCCAGGATTATAATAATGTACAGTACTCTATTTGGACTGTCTTTTGAAGATGATGTAGAAGACATCCTGATCTATATTCATGGAGATACTACACTTGATCTTAGCCAAAAGGCCGAGAGATTCAATTCTCAGGATGGATTATGAACAGGCAAAATTGGCCTTGAAGCAAAGGATAAAGGACATAGAGAGACAAACGGAATTAGAGAAGGCCCCTCATTTCTTATCATCAGAGTATAATAAATATATTGTTAATTCTGCTAACTACCTTACTCAACTTGAAATCCCTAGCCATCGGAAAGCCTTTGCCCTAGCTCGTAGCCACGCACTCCCTTCCGCAGTCTTGGATGGTAGATATAAAAAAATCCCAAAAGCTGCAAAGTGGTGCTGTTGTAATAATGGAGAGATAGAAACTACAGACCATGTGCTCCTCCGTTGTCCTTTTTATAAAGAGCTTAGGAGTAAATTAATATTACCCTTGACCAAGAAATATCCTAGGAGGCAAGATATAGAGTATATGCAAATGTTACTTATAGATGAAGATCCAACTGTTACGGCGCAAGTAGCCAAATTCTGTGCAGCTGCTATAAAGATACGCCAGACTATGATAGGAAAAATGTAGCAATGTACTCCTTGTAATGATTTTAATTATTTTAAAAGGTGTATGTGTGTGTGTGTGTATATATATATATATATATATATATATATATATATATCACACCATATTTTATATATGATATTTTACTTTTTATAAGCATTTACATCTGATAGAATATTAGTTATGACTAATATTTAGAGCATATTTAAATTTGATTAAGGGGCTCATCCACACTGTGGTCTGAATGTATTTTAATTTTTAATTGGAACAATGTAATTTAACTTATAATTTTAAAACTATTCTAAATCAGATGGTGCATATTGTAAGGTTCAATGAGTATACCTTGTAGAATCTTGTACTGGTCAGTGACCGTAATAAACCAGAATGAATGATATTCATGGAGATGGGGTGTCCTGGTCTCTCTGTACTGGCCTGCCTTCCACTGAAGCCTGGTCTTGGTGATTTAGTAGCTCTGGAAATCAGCAGCTTGGCTTGTTAGGGGAGAGTTTTCTTTGCAGATGCACTTCACTGATTGAGTGAAGCCAATCAAGAATTGCTGATGGGTAAGACGGGTTTTTTTGAGGGGCGTGGTGGTTCAGCGGGTAAGACGCCAGGCTTGTCGATTGGAAGATCGCAAGTTCGGAGGTTCGAATCCCTAGTCCCATGTGACGGAGGGAGCTCCCGCACTAGCCCCAGCTCTTGCCAACCTAGCCATTCGAAAGTATGCAAATGCAAGTAGATGAATAGGTTTATTTATTTATTTATTATTTATTATTTCTAACTTATATCACCGCCCATCTCCCCCCACAAGGGGACTCTGGGCGGTTTACAATAAAGTCAGCGATTAAAAACATATAAAATACTTTATACAATCAATTAAAAATATAAAAATATAAAAATATAAAATCCAAGAGGCTGTATCTGATATTTACGAACCGGACTGAACTTTATGGTGCGAGCCATCTCCAGGAAGAGCTATTACTCATCCCGTCCCAGGCGAGGTGGCAGAGCCAGGTTTTCAGTTGTTTCCTGAAGGTCAGGAGTGTGGGGGCTAGCCTCACCTCAAGGGGCAAAATGTTCCAAAGGGCGGGTGCTACGGCAGAGAAGGCACGCCTCCTGGATCCCGCTAGATGAAATTCTTTTACTGATGGGATCCGTAGCATGCCCTCTCTGCATGACCGGGTGGGGCGGGTCGATACTCTGGGGATGAGGCGGTCTCTAAGGTAACCTGGTCCCATGCCATGTAGGGCTTTAAAGGTAACAACCAACACCTTGAATTGGACCCGGAAGCAAACTGGTAACCAGTGCAGTTCACGCAGCAGAGGTGTCACGTGTGCCGATCTTGGGGCACACATAACTGCGCGCGCAGCCGCATTCTGGACCAGCTGAAGCTTCCGGATATTCTTCAAGGGTAGCCCCATGTAGAGTGCATTGCAATAGTCTATATGGGAGATGACCAGGGCATGAGTGACTGTACGGAGGGCATCTCGGTCCAGGAAAGGGCGAAGCTGGCGTACAACTCGAAGTTGCACAAAAGCCCTTCTGGCCACGACTGCCACCTGCTCTTCAAGCAGGAGTCGTGAGTCCAGAAGGACCCCCAGATTCCGCACTGAGTCTGAACGGGGTAGTGCCACCCCGTCCAGATCTAAAGATGACAACTCCTTGGATCCCGAGGCGCCATCAATCCACAGCCACTCCGTCTTGCCAGGGTTCAGCTGAAGCCTGTTGTTCCCCATCCAGACCCCCACAGCCTCCAGGCACTGAGAAAGGGCAGAAACTGCATCACTTAACTCACCCGGGATGGAGATATATAGTTGAGTATCATCAGCATACTGATGATACCTCATCCCGTGTTGGCGGATGATCTCACCCAGCGGTTTCATGTAGATATTAAATAGGAGAGGGGAGAGAACCGAGCCCTGCGGCACCCCACAAAGTAGGGGCCGAGGGTCGGACCTCTCATCTCCTATCACCACCGATTGGGACCGGTCTCGGAGGAAGGAGGCAAACCAGCGCAAGACTACGCCGCCCAACCCCAACTCTCCGAGCCGCCCCAAAAGGATACCATGGTCGATGGTATCGAAAGCCGCTGAGAGGTCAAGAAGAGCCAGGATGGATGCACTGCCTCCATCCCGCTCTCGCCAGAGATAATCTGTAAGTGCGACCAATGCAGTCTCTACCCCATATCCCGGCCTGAATCCTGACTGGAAGGGGTCCAGATAATCCGTATCATCCAGAATCCTCTGGAGCTGCAATGCCACGACTTTCTCAACCACCTTCCCTAAAAAGGGAAGGTGGGAGACGGGACGAAAATTGTCCAACACTGTAGGGTCCAGTGATGGCTTCTTGAGGAGGGGGTGCACCAGCGCCTCTTTAAAAGCAGCCGGAAACACTCCCTCTCCCAAGGATGTAGCAACCATCGCATGGACCCAGCCACATGTCACTTCACTGGCTGCTTTCACTAGCCAGGAAGGGCATGGGTCAAGATGACACGTAGTGGCCCTTACAGTCCGGAGGATCCTGTCCACTTCCTTGGGCTCAACAGGATCAAACTGTTCCCAGATAACCGGGCATAGACGTTCCCTTGGCATCTCCCCAGACCATGCACCACGCTTGGAGTCCAGCTTAGAACGAATCCGAGCGATTTTATCCGCCAGATGCTCCGAAAATTCCTCCGCACGGCCCTGAAGGTGGGTCATTGGGCCCACCTTACCCAGGAGAGATCGAGTAATCCTAAACAGGGCCGACGGGCGGCATTCTGCAGATGCAATAAGAGTGGAGAAATATTGCCGTTTCGCCACTCTTACCGCCACCAGGTAGGTAAGAGGTTTATAACCTTGTTATAGTTTTTTTTTGTTCTTTAGCTATATTTTCTTGCTTTCCTATATTTTTTATATTGTATTTTAACTATGTATGTTGAAATTGAATAAAGCTCTTATTAAAAGGCAAAAAAAAAAAAAAGGAGAGCAAACGGAAGATAAGGAAGGAGGAGTCAGAAGAGCAAACAAGGGCACAAGTTCCTTCCCTAGCACACACTCTGGCAGGAGAGCACAGAGGAGCAAACTGAAGAACATCTTACTTTCTTGGGCACACAGAACGCCAGCTAATCTCCAGTCCCAGCTAGTGCCAGGTATGATATGACAAAATGAGAACGTTCTAATTATTGACAGTTCAAGATAGGTATGCCGTTGGGAGATGGAAAGAAAAGGGGTGTTATTCTTTTAGGTTGGAATTTGTCAACCTTGTCATTAGACAGAATGAGGTTGTCTCCTCAGACAGCAAGGATCTGGCGGGGATTTGGCAGCAATGACAGCCATCTGGCTATTTGTTCTGGGTGTACCATATGGTCCTTAAACTGTTACTTTGCCTAATGAATCATGCTACCTCAGGCAGAGGACACTATCTTCTCAGGTGCTCTCTCAGCTTGGTTGTTGGCTTGCAGACGTTTCATTACCCAACTAGGTAACATCATCCGTGGTATCTTCATCTAAAGGAAAAAGGACACTAATTTGAGGACATTAATGTTCACATTTTAGACAGAGAAGATAGGTGGTTTGAGAGAGGGGTCAAGGAATCCATTTATGCCAACTTGGAAAATCCTTCCTTGAATAGAGGTGGGGGCCTCAGGCACAAACTCTCCCCCATCTTCCTCCCCGTGTTGTCTTCTGTGCCTAGGAAGATTAAGACCATTTCAGAAGCTCAACAGCAGCATGGTGATTTTAACGACCCTCCATTAGATGATAAAAGGACTTAAAAATTACATCTCAATATAACCATGACCTAGCCCCAGGTGTAAGGTCACACAGCTACCTAGGAACATATTTAGGATTCCCTTACCAACTTTGCTCAGACTGAAGAAGCTCCTTGGATAAGGAGCGAAACGTTTCCATTAAGAAAATAGAAATCCAGTTGACATGAGTCAAGCTACAGACAATTCCACCTGGATGACTGAGAACCTTCATAGACATCATCAGTGGTAGCATTGATGATGTTACCTAGTCGGGTCTGCAAGCTAACAACCAAGTTCAGAGAGCACCAAGGACTCCACAGTTCAACCCTGAGCTACAGATACTCTCTTCTATCGGGACTATCTTCTCAATACTAGTCTTTTACCAGCATTGAAGAGAGGTGGTAGAGAAAGAGAGAGCAGAAGTGCTTAGTTTTAGCACTTGTTTTCTTACCCCATCTTCTGAAAAATTTCCTCCACCTAGTAAGAAGAGCACTTACCTGGGACGTTTGCTTGTTTAACAAATGGGTGGTGAGGAACTGAAAGACTGCCCTTCATTATCTGTTTGAGCTCATGGGGCCAAATTAATGGTCAATATTAATGCAGGAAGAGCCAGCAGAATATCTCACGTGTACACAGTTTCCCTGGCATCACTGAAATATCTGGGTATTCCAGAATGCTTGCATTATGTTTACGCAACGGGATGGATTAGGAGGGATAAGGAGAAGGGAAAGCAAACCTCTAGCAAGTTCTGTGAAAGAAATTTTCATCCGGTCCAGAACCCGTAGAAGAGACTTATATAGGGCAAGCAAAAAGATAGTAAGACACCAAGTGTTAGAAACAGTTTGGGGATCCTTAGTCACAGATGGAATCTCCTTTTACCCTTGACAGAAATAAGGTATGGATCTCGGAATGCTATGAGAATAGGATAGATTAGGAGAGCAAGTTTGGTCTAGTGGTTAAGGCAACGGGCTAGAAACCAGGAGTCTGTGAGTTCTAGTCCCGCCTCAGGCATGAAAGCCGGCTGGGTAACGTTGGGCCAGTCCCTGTCTCTCAGCCCTAGGAAGGAGCCAATGGCAAACCAGGAGACTGAAGGTTCTAGTCCCGCCTTAGGCAAGAAAGCCAATTGGGTGACCTTGGGCCAATCTGTCTCTCAGCCCAACTCACCTCACAGGGTTGTTGTTGTGGGGAAAATAGGAGGAGGAAAGAGTATTAGGTATGTTCGCCGCCTTGAGTTATTTATAAAAATAATAAAGGCGGGATAGAAAACTAATAAGTAAAATATATAAAAATAGATTTAGAGAAGGCAGACCTAAAAATTAATAAGAGGGAGAACCCAGATCTTTAAGCAACCACACTTTATTTGCCAGAATTTATTTGCCATCGAGGGTAAATAACTTGATTGGATGTTGGCAGGCTGAAAATGTCAACTGGAAAGGTTACATTCTGATTCCTCTGACAAGCTAATCTTTACAGTAACATTGTCAAAGAACCTTTTGTTTTCTTCTTTTCCCAACTCCCTATTTCTTTAACTCTTCCTGATATTTGAGTTTCTTGAAGTTTGTATGATAGGAGCCACAGACTTCTCCCTCCCTCCCTCCCTCCCTCCGACTGTCAGTTCAGGATATCTCAGAATTTTATTTATCTGTCTGTCTGTCTGTCTGTCTGTCTGTCTGTCTGTCTGTCTGCTCAAGTTATATTTTATTTATTTATTTTTAATTTTTTTATCCTGCCTTTATTATTTTTATAAATAACTCAAGGCGGCGAACATACCTAATACTCCTTCCTCCTCCTATTTTCCCCACAACAACAACCCTGTGAGGTGAGTTGGGCCGAGAGAGAGTGACTGGCCCAAGGTCACCTAGCCGGCTTTCATGCCTAAGGCGGGACTAGAACTCTCAGTCTCCTGGTTTCCCATTGGCTCCTTCCTAGGGCTGAGAGAGAGGGACTGGCCCATGGTCACCTAGCCAGCTTTCATGCCTAAGGCGGGACTAGAATTCTCAGTCTCCTGGTTTCCCATTGGCTCCTTCCTAGGGCTGAGAGACAGGGACTAGTCCAAGGTCACCCGGTTGGCTTTCATGCCTAAGGCGGGACTAGAACTCTCAGTCTCCTGGTTTGCCATTGGCTCCTTCCTAGGGCTGAGAGAGAGTGACTGGGCCAAGGTCACCCAGCCGGCTTTCATGCCTAAGGCGGGACTAGAACTCACGGCCTCCTGGTTTCTAGCCCGTTGCCTTAACTACTAGACCAAACTGGCTATATAGCCACCCATCTCACTTTTACGTGACTCTAGGCGGCTTACCTTATCAACCCTGACTGCTCATTGGAAGAACAGATGCTGAAGCTGAAGCTCAAATACTTTGGCCACCTAATGCGAAGAGAGGACTCACTGGAAAAGACCCTGATGCTGGGAAAGACTGAAGGCAAAAGGAGAAGGGGATGGCAGAGGAGGAGATGGTTAGACAGCATCACCGATGTAACGAACATGAATTTGAGTAAACTCCGAGAGACAGTGGAGGACAGGAAGGCCTGGCGAGCTATGGTCCATGAGGTCACGAAGAGTCAGACACGACTAAATGACTGAACAACAACAACAACAAGGCGGCTTACAATAAAAAAAAACAATAGAAAACAAAAATAAAAACACATAGCAGCTGGGCATGATCTCCAGCCTAGCATCCATACAACCAGGAGACAAGCTCTAACCCACGTGCAGGGCCTCAGGCTCGAGCGCAAAGCCATGTTTTCAAGGCCTTACGAAAGGCCAACAGGGACGAGGCCAATCTAATCTCAGGGGGAATGATGTTCCAAAGGGCGGGTGCCATGGCAGACAAGGGACTCCCTCTAGGCCCCGCCAGCCGACACTCCCTAACTGATGGTACCTGGGGCATGCCCTTCCTGTCAGATCAAATAGGACGGGTAGAAACAATTGGGAAGAGACGGTCCTGTAAGTCAGTGTTCCCCCACCTTGGCAACTTTAAGCTGTATGGACTTCAAGGCCCAGAATTCCCCAGCCAGCAAGGCTGGCTGGGGAATTCTGGGACTTGAAGTCCATACAGCTTAAAGTTGCCAAGGTGGAGGAACACTGCTGTACGTGACCCGGTCCTAAGCCGTGAAGGGCTTTCAAGATGGCAACCAGCACCTTGAATTGCACCTGAAGCGCACTGGAAGCCAATGCAGCTCTCAGAGCAGTGGTGTCACATATGCTGAGTAGCTGTCACCAGTAACTGCTTGTGCCACCGAAGGGTCTGGTTATAAAAACAACCTTGTAGAGGAGAGTACTGAGAGCCAACTAGCTGTTTATAATGATTGTATCTGTACACGGCTATGTGGAAACTGTTCCTGATAAAATAAGGAAGTGTCTTGCTTAAGATTTATGGCAAATAATGCTTAATGTGTAAGAAGGGGATGTTGTGAAGGACATATACCGGGAAACCATTTCCTATTGAAACCACAATGATCTTTTGAAATAGGTAAAGCTTTCAGGAAACTGCAGGTGTTGACCAGCTATTTTGTAAAACGCCACGTAGGCATGATTGACCAGCTGCTTTGTGCAAAATGCCACTTAAGCACTGTAAAAAAGGTATATAAACTGGACAAAAGCTGTAATCAAGACCTTCCCCTTTAGCGGAGGGCTTCCATGTCATTCTGAGCTCTGAAATAAATGGAATAAAACCTAGTTTCCATCTTGGTGTTTCATTGGGATTTTGCACCAAGTCCAAACGAACCTAAGAGGGTAATTTTCTGCCCAACACCACCGTATTTTACACCAGTTGAAGCTTCCAAATACTCTTCAAGGGCAGCCCCACGTAAAGCGCGTTGCAGTAGTCAAATCTGGAGATCACAAGGGCATGAGTGATTGGGAGCAGAGCCCCCCGGTCCATGGATGGGCGCAACTGATGGCACAGCCCTAAGGTGTACAAAGGCCCTCC
Organism: Charina bottae; assembly: GCA_023362775.1. Lineage (NCBI taxonomy): Eukaryota > Metazoa > Chordata > Lepidosauria > Squamata > Charinaidae > Charina > Charina bottae. The sequence continues at coordinate 37,876,261 of JALMGJ010000002.1, forward strand.
TAGCCACGACTGCCACGTGCTCTTTGAGCAGGAGCTGTGAGTCCAGGGGGACCCCCAGATTGCGCATCAGGTCTTTCTGGGGCAGTGCCACCCCATCCAGAACCAAAGATGGAAGGCCCCCGGAACCAGGAGGTCCAAAAACCCAGAACCACTCAGTCTTGGGTTGAGCTGAATTGCATCAATACCAATGTAAGCTTTCCAATTGTGTGTGTGTGTGTGTGTGTGTGTGTGTATGTACATACATATATATATATATATATATACACACACGTATATATATATACATACATACATACATTATATATATAAAGATCTCTTCCTTCCTTCCTTCCTTCCTTCCTTCCTTCCTTCCTTCCTTCCTTCCTTCCTTCCTTCCTTCCTTCCTTCCTTCCTTCTTCTTTCTTTCTTTCTTTCTTTCTTTCTTTCTTTCTTTCTTTCTTTCTTTCTTTCTTTCTTTCTTTCTTCAAACTACGTTGCATTATACTGTAGTTATTTCCATGTAATCGTTTTGTGTTTCTGACTCTTCCAGCTACAGCCACCATGCTTCGTTTCTTCTGTTCATGTTTCAGCCTTTTCTTCTTCCTCTCACTGGTTTGCAAATGTACTTCCAAAAATGACATTCTGGTAGTCACCAGCAGCGGCCCTATTAAAGGCAAAGAAGTATTGACTGGATCTGGTCCCGTGACTGCCTATCTGGGCATCCCCTACGCGGAACCCCCAGTGAAGAAACTCCGTTTCCAAAAGCCCGTCCCACATCAGCCATGGAGTGAGGCATTGGAGGCCACCAGCTTTGGCAATTCTTGTCCCCAAACCTATGTTTCGGGCCTTCCTGATAAAGACATATGGGTTGCCAATACACCTCTTTCAGAGGACTGTCTCTTTCTTAACATCTGGGTGCCCCACCCACGACCCAAAACACCGGTGCCTGTCCTTGTATGGTTCCAAGGCATGGGCTTTATCACTGGCACAGCCTCTCTCGATATCTACAATGGAGCGGTCTTCTCCGCTACAGAGAATATCATAGTGGCTTCCATGAATTATCGCTTGGGGGCTCTGGGCTTTTTGTACTTGCCACCACATGCCCCAGGAAACATGGGCTTGTGGGACCAACACTTGGCCCTGAAGTGGCTGAAGGAGAACATAGATGTCTTTGGTGGTGATCCAGCCCGGTTGACTCTTGCTGGGCAAAGTGCAGGGGCAGCCTTGGTGGGTTGCCATCTCCTCTCCCCTCTGAGCCAGCCCCTTTTTGCCCACGCTGTGCTTCAGAGTGGCGTTCCCAATGCCATTTGGCCCTGGAAGACCCCCCAAGAGGCCCAGAGAGATGCAATAATGCTCAGCGAGGAAGTGGGATGTGCGAAAGATAATCACAGCGCTGTGGTGAGCTGCCTAGAGAAGATAGACATAGGGCACAAGAACTTTTCTTTTCTGACCATGATCAACTCATTGACCACCGATGGGGATTTCCTCCCAGACGAAGTCCCAAAGCTGCTGGAGACTGCCATTCTTCAGGGAAAACCGATTCTTACTGGTATCACGGCTGATGAAGGGTCTACTTTTATATTGCTTATGTATCCGAGTACAAAAACAAATGGTGGGATATTAACATGGCAGCAGTTTCTCCAAGGTGTGATGGGAACTATAAAAAGAGGAACCGAAAAAGACGTTGCAGAGTCTGTAGCCCTGAAATACAGTGAAGGTAGTCACGGGCCATACCAGTACCGTTTGGCATTTTCTCAGTATTTTCGAGATTATTTCTTTGTGTGTCCCTTGGCTGAATTGGCTGCGAAGATCAGAAAAGCTGGGAAGCCAGTGTACGTATATTCCTTCAGTCACCACCCTTCCGGCTCTGCATGGCCTGAATGGGTAGGGACACCCCACGGAGCAGAGATCCCTTATGTTTTTGGGACCATGGCGTCAGCTCTACAAACAAACCGATCAATCACCGAGGCTGAGGAAGCACTGAGCCGTCAGATGATGAGACTCTGGGCAGAGTTTGCCAGAAGCGGGTAAGGAATTGACTCTTCCATCCCATACAACACAGTCTTTGCTTGTCCATTTCATGAATGATACTCTTGATTTTGGGCAGTCATGAATCTGATTAACCTTAATGGCATGGGGGTTCACTTCTCACCACTTTCCCATTTTCCAGATAGTACAAACTATACAATTGCATCAAATAATTCAAAGTCTGGGTCCAAGGGCACCATTTAGTAACATAGCCATCTATCTAAAGGTAGTTTTACAGGGTCAGAGTTAGGGAAAGGTTTTGTCAGCAGCTGGCTATTGCTGATGTTTTCCATGGAGTGCCATTACAGGTAGTCCTCAACTTACAACCATTTGTTTAACGACGGTCCGAAGTTACGACGGCCCCTGAATGGGTGCTTTCACAGCCTGTAAAGCACTTCTGAGTGTTGCAAAATGTCGCACCACTCCCCACAGTCACATGATCGCATTCTGGGTGCTTGGCAACGGCTCGCATTTATGACTGGGTGCAGTGTCCCACGGTCAAGTGATCATGTTTTGCAACGTTTTGGCCATTTTCTGGCAAAAAATGCCCATTGGGGAAGCTGGATTTGCTTAACGACCACGGTGATTTGCTTAATGGCTGCTGTAAAAATGGTCGTAAAATCAGGTCTGGTCACATGGTGACTCGACTTACAACTGCAATGACTTACGATGGAAATTCCAGTCCCAATTGTGATCGTAAGTCGAGGACTACCTGTAATATTTTTCCCACTGTAGCATTTCAGGCAGCACCCAGCATCTGAATCTTGCAACTATTTATATTTCCCATTACTATTGTGTCAGTTGTATTGTGAAAAGTCAAAATGGTAGCAGCATATTGCTGTGATTCTGATAGCAGCAGCAGTACAATAAGAACATGGAAGTCCAGCAGTGGGAGACAGTGCTCACTGCTCGATCAGGAAATGCACAGGATGGTACTTTCTGACCATCTCCGTTTGGAATTGCCCCCAAACCTTGGCATCCCTGTTTCCTAATGGCCTGTAATGGGGAAAGGTAGTGATCCATTATACTAATGCAGGGCTTTTCAAACTTTTGCCATTGGCGACACACCAACGGCCGGCGCGCAAAACCCCGGAAGCCCCGCCGCCGCCACGGCGTGCAAAACCCCGGAAGCCCCGCCGCCGCGGCGCACAAAACCCCAGAAGCTCTGGCGGCGGCACTTCCGGGTTGCTGCCGCCACCACGCTTTCGGGCTTTTCCGTGTTGTGGCGGCGGCGGCAGCGCAGTGGTGGTGTCCTGGTGTGTCGCGCGACAACCCGGAAGCGCTGATGGCCCGCCGCCACCGCTGCGCACGCCATCAGCGCTTCCGGGTTGTTACGCGACACACCTGGGGACCCCAGGCGACACAGTATTGTGTCGCAACACACAGTTTGGAAAGCCCTGTACTAATGTTTGGAGGAGTGATCAGGAAAAATGGGAGTAAAGGCTGTGGTGAACAAGGCAGCTATGAAGTATGATGCTCATGCCTGATGACTCTTGGCAATAAAAGTACCAACTGTGTGGACACCATCTTGTAGTAGAAAGAAGAAAGAAAGAAAGAAAGAAAGAAAGAAAGAAAGAAAGAAAGGAAGGAAGGAAGGAAGGAAGGAAGGAAGGAAGGAAGGAAGGAAGGAAGGAAGGAAGGCAGGCCCTTGAGATTTGAAAATAGTCATTTGATATGGACTCCAGTACCTGTAATTCTAATAGGCAAGGGATTGTTGGAATAATTTCTTAATTGTTCTTGTAGGAATCCAACAAGGTCGAGGTCAGATGAGGTACAATGGCCGCTGTACGACGCCACAGAGCAGAACTTCTTTCACATCAGCACAGGAGCACCCCGGCTCAAACGGCTGTCCCCTGCCCCACTCTGTGATTTCCTGGCTACGCTTCCGGTGAATGCCACACGATCAGGTGAGTTGAGGTCTTTGGGGAAGAGTAGGTCAATCATCTCACTCCAGCTGAGCTCAACTCAGTCTTCAACAGTAAAAGGGGGTTTGCCAGACTGCCTTCTTCCAGAAGGGCTTTGCAACTTTCCATCCAACCTACAGGCCAGATATTTCCTAGGGGTCTCTCCTCAGGTATTGTCCAGGGTTCCAGTTTCAATCCTGCTCAGTTTATCAAGGTCAGTTGCCCCTTGAGGGGGCTTGGGAAAAAGTGCAGGCAAATAATACAGGAAATGGGGACCTGTAGCTCCTATAGTGGTGCTAGAGCACCTATAGTGGTGCTAGAGCACCATGGCAATGAAAAAGAGGAGGAGCATCTTCATTGTGAGGGTACTGTAAGAAAAATGGCTAGCATAGTATAATATCTGCCAGAGAAACTGTCTAATAACCAGTGTGCTGTACAGGTAGTCCTCGCTTAACAACCATTCGTTTAGTGATGGTTCGGACTTACAACGGTTCTGGAAAAAACCGACTTATGACCGGTTCTCACACTTACAACCTTTGCAGCGTTCCTGCAGTCACGTGATCACAATTTGGGTGCTTGGCAACCGGTTTGCATTTATGACTGTCGCAGTGTCCCTTAGTCATGTGATTGCCATTTTTGACCTTCCCAGCCGGCTTCTGGCAAGCAAAATCAATGGGGAACCCCATGATTCGCTTAATGACCATGTGGTACACTTAACACCCATGGTGATTCGCTTAATGACCGTTGCAAAATGGTAATAAAATCAGGTTGGATTTGCTTAATGACCACTTTGCTTAGCAACTGAAATTCCAGTCCCAATTGTGGTCGTTAAGCAAGGACTACGTAGTGGATAAGTGTCAGACTGAGGCTAAGGAGTCCATGTTCAAGTCCCACATACTCATGGAGCTCTCAATTCAACCTATTTCACAAGATTGTTGTTATGAGGATGAAATGAAGTAAAATAGTGGTGTATCTTATTTTCTCTCTTCTGGCTTCATGTACATGGATGGCCACCAAATTTAGTATGCAGATGGCCACCACAGATGGCCACGTTTAACTTCAACACGAGTGCTACCAAACAAAAAACATCATGGACACTTTTATTCACTCATCAGGACCTCCCAGTATATTCAGTAATGTATCTCTGAGTTTATCCCTTCTGTAAATGCTACTTACTTTATCGATATTTGCCCCCGCCCCTTTTTGCCCCATGTAACAGCGGGTAAGATGCCAGGCTTGTCGATCGGAAGATCGCAAGTTTGGAGGTTCGAATCCCCAGCACCACGTGACGGAGTGAGCTCCCGCACTCGCCCCAGCTCTTGCCAACCTAGCAATTCGAAAGCATGCAAATGCAAGTAGATGAATAGGTACCACCTCGGTGGGTAGGTAACAGCGTTCCGTGCGCGTCATGCGGCCCCATGACCGTGGAAGCATCTTCGGACAACGCTGGCTTTTCGGCTAACAAACGGAGATGAGCACCGGCCCCTAGAGTCGGACACGACTGCACAAATGTGTGTGTATGGGCGGGGGGGACCTTTACCTACTAAGAGACCAGAATACTTTTCCTATGAGGCAAATAGCAACTGGCAATAATATAAAGGTTAACCAATCCTGTTAGCAAGTTTCTATGGATGTATTTCAATTAAAAACACAGTTTGGTCAGTGAACCAATCTAATCTGTTGTATGAAGTATTATTTGGTCGTCTGACTTTTTAAGTTAGTTTCTTTTATTTTTCCCTTGCTTTTTTCTATTGGCAGAGAAATCCTTAGAAGACATGGACTCATGAATTGGGGAGGGAAAGACATGAAGAGTCGAACCAAGAAGATGGAATGTGAAATGTGAAATGTGAAAGAAAGAATACAAGTTGAATCAATATATGAGCGCTATTTAGCTGTTATATGGAAAGGGCTAAAATCCTATGAAGCAGAGGTCCCCAACCTGTGGGCCGCGGCCCACTAGTGTTAGGAACTGGGCCGTGGGTCTCCCGCCCGCAAACCCCACCCCTTCCATGTGATTGGATCCCACCCACAAACCCCACCCCCGGTGCACGCAATTGGCTCCCGCCCGCAAACCCCACCCCTTCCATGTGATTGGCTCCTGCCCGCAAACCCCACCCCCCGGTCTGCAGAAATCCCGGAAACCCCGCCCCCCCCGGTCCGCGGAAAAATCATCTTTTGAAACTGGTCCCTGGCGCCAAAAAGGTTGGGTATGAAAAAAGTTTGCTAGTATGAAGGACAGGGGGGTAATTGGCAAGCTTTAGTTCAACAGGAACCCCTGAGTGAACCCAGTTTGCAATGGTGGTATGTGTATGTAAGTCCTCCTCCTAGCATCTCAGCCATGCCAGCTCCACTTTAGACTGTGTGTCTTTAGTGGTATAGTCTGAAGGGGATAGACTACGTGTATTTAGCTATGGGTGCAACTACATTCATGTAATTTTAGGGGAATAGTCATTGGGCTTTGGGCATCTTAAAGAATAACTCATATATTCTTTCTTTATCCGTTCAATCGTGTCTGATTCTCGGAGACTGCCTGGACAAGTCCCTGCAGTTTTCTTTGCAAGGTTTTTCAGAAGTGGTTTGCCCTTGCCTCCTTCCTAGGGCCGAGAGGGAGGGACTGGCGGAATGTGCCTAAGGCGGAACTAGAACTCACGGTCTCCTGGTTTCTAGCCTGATGCCTTAACCCTGTGTTTCTCAACCTTAGCAACTTTAAGAAGCCAAGTTCCTGTCTGTTGCCTCCCTGCAAGCCAAAGATCCAGAAAGTCAAGATGGTTGGATGTGCCATATGAATGTGCCATGTGGTCAAAGCCTGTAGAGCAGTGTTTCTCAACCTTGGCAACTTTAAGATGTGTGGACTGCAACTCCCAGAATTCCCCAGCCAGCAATGCTGGCTGGGGAATTCTGGGAGTTGCAGTCCACACATCTTAAAAGTTGCTAAGGTTGAGAAACACTGCCTTAACCACTACACCAAACTGGCTCTCAACTGGCTTTTTTTATATGAAGGGAAATCCTAGTTAATCAGGATTCCCATCTCCTGGAAGGAATCTTATGCTATATATGTATACAGCCTCTTTAGAGTGAGGCCAATTAAAAATGGGAGGCAGATGGGGAGTGTGAGTTTGGTTTTCACCAGCCTCTATAAGTATGGCTAGCTTGTGCGTTTGGGCCAGCTTCACATCTAAATCACATGGGGACGAAACAGATAATAGCTCTAAAGCTGTGGGCCACTAGTATGAATGCCATTGCACCCATGTTCTTCTAGAGCTCAGCTGGACAATCCCATCTCCTCCATCATCTCCATTACATCTTAATGCTTTCCATATCATCATCATCATCACCATCACCATCACCATCACCATCACCATCACCATCACCATCACCATCACCATCACCATCACCATCACCATCATCATCATGGCCACCGATAACTTCATATTCACCGGTTCACATCAGAATTATTAACAGTGACTTTTTTTCAGTCATATTTGTTTTTTCCTGTCTTGAAACAGATTTTCTTTTTAGCCTCTTTCCACAAATGATTTTTTTAACCATCATCATAAAATAAAGTGCATGCTAAAATTAAAATTAAATAAGCTGCACATCAATCTTTTTTTCTGTGAAATCTTTTAAAAACTATATAGAAATCAAAAGATTTATTAATAACCTGTTAATTATAATGTAATCTGTAAGTCGCCCAGAGTCATTGCATGCGAGATGGGCGGTAGACAAATATGACAAATAAATAAATAAACAAACAAATAAATAACCACAAATACACATTACTTTCCATAATAGTTTTGTCTATTATCTCTTCACTGACTCTGTGATGTTTAAAAATTGTATTAACTACCATATCTTACCTATTCATATATCTTTTCAAAAAGCAACTTTGTCCAGATTCCTACTTGAAGTAAATGAAAGATTCTTAGTCATTTTATTGATGGAACATTTATTGGTAGTCTAATGCTTGCCAAGTCAAATGCTTGCTTGTATGCAATGAAACTCAAGTTAATTCCTAGCTTTTCTCCCTGAAGGAATCTTAATCTGACTGATTTGAGACAAATTACTGTAAAATTTGAACTATAGTCCGCCATGACACACACAGGCACCAACAGACCGGTCTTGGCACCCATCTAACTTTTCTACATTACCAAAAAAATAATTTTAAGACTAAAAACCTGCTAAGCAAAGTGCCACCTCTGAACATCAATTTTATTTATCGAGAAGAGGTCCCAAAACAAATATTTATTTATTTAATTTTCTATCCTGCCTTTATTATTTTTTTTATAAATAAAAAACATACCTCATACTCCTTCCTCCTCCTATTTTCCCCACAACAACCCTGTGAGGTGAGTTGGGCTGAGAGAGAGTGACTGGCCCAAGGTCACCCAGCCGGCTTTCATGCCTGAGGCGGGACTAGAACTCTCTGTCTCCTGGTTTCCCATTGGCTCCTTCCTAGGGCTGAGAGACAGGGACTGGCCCAAGGTCACCCAGCCGGCTTTCATGTCTAAGGCGGGACTAGAACTCTCAGTCTCCTGGTTTGCCATTGGCTCCTTCCTAGGGCTGAGAGACAGGGACTGGCCCAAGGTCACCCAGCCGGCTTTCATGTCTAAGGCGGGACTAGAACTCACGGTCTCCTGGTTTCTAGCCCGTTGCCTTAACTACTAGACCAAATATAGTAAGTGGTTGTAGCCCAAGATAATTTTTTGGAAGTACCACAGAAAAGGAAGAAAGTCCAAGATAAACAGGAAACTTCTGAATATATTGGTGCTTAGTGATTGGCTATGACTTCATTGACACTATTTTATAAATGGGAAGCTGTTCTCCAAAACTGACATTGGGTAAGAGTAACTATGATCTGCTTTCCAGAATCCAGGGGTGTTCAATCAGGGTAAAAAAGATGGAAAACCTTACTATTAGTCATTTATCAGACTCTGCACAAGGGAATATTTTATCATTGGATTATTTGTTATTTTAAATCAGGAATGTTGTTGCTAACATAGAGCACAACCATTGGGAGGGTGAATTACACATAACATACATGGTTAGATACATTTCAATAGATAAGCCAGGATATCTTCTATTAAGGGGGCAAAGGTAAATGCTACGTTTCAGGATTTTGTAAATGGTTTACTTGCTCTGTGCACAGATTTCAACCCGTTCCTCTAATCTGCCCCTCAAGGCCCCCGAGCCAGCCCACAACCCGGAGTTTCAAAATTCTCTTCTGTATTTGTAGGTGATAAAACAGGAGGGAGTCATTTTGCTGAAAATGCTGGGGATATGTCCACCGTTATGCTTTTATTTAAGACAGGTTGTACTTCTTTAAATATAGTTTTAGTTTTCCAGATTTTTAGACTGTGAATTTACTGTATTCTAAACGAGGCTGACCATACGTCCCATTTTGAACGGGACACTCCCGTTTTTTTCTCATTTTTCAACCGTCCCGTCGTTTTGATAAAAATCTCAATTTTGTCCCGTTTTTTAAACCCAGTGGGAATGGCATGAAAGGAGGATCTGAGCCGGAGCTGCTGATTGGAGGCAGCCTGGAAGAGGAAGCCCTCCCGCCTATCAGCGCACGGCAAAGGAGGGCGGGGTTTGCAGGTGGGAGCCAATCGCGAGGACTGGGGGGCGGGTTTGCAGGCAGGAACCAATTGTGCGGACTGGGGGGCGGGGTTTGCAGGCGGGAGCCAATCACACGGACCGGGGACGGGGTTTGCTGGTGGGAGCCAATCGTGCGGGCCAGGGGGCGGGGTTTGCAGGTGGGAGCCAATCGCATGGACCGGGGACGGGGTTTGCTGGTGGGAGCCAATCGCACAGACTGGGGGGTGAGGACCCCTGTATTTTTCATTAATATGGAATATTACATAAGACCCCGTCCTGTTTTGCCATCCCAATGTCCCGTTTTTGTCTCAAGGAAATATGGTCAGCCTATTCTAAACCAGTGTTCCTCAACCTTGGCAGCTTGAAGATGTGTGGACCAGCTCCCAGAATTCCCCAGCCAGCCATGCTGGCTGGGGAATTCTGGGAGTTGGTCCACCTATCTTCAAGTTGCCAAGGTTGAGGAACTCTGTTCTAAACCACCTGGAAAAAATCAGTTTTGAAGGGTGGTACACAGCTGGATGGATGGATGGATAGGTAGATGAAATAATATCAAAATTATGCAGGACTGGAAAGATAGTAGCAACCATTTCCCCAAAGATTCTCTAGGACGCTGTTTCTCAACCTTGGCAGCTTGAAGATGTGTGGACTTCAACTCCCAGAATTCCCCAGCCAGACAAATTCTGGGAGTTGGTCCACTCATCTTCAAGTTGCCAAGGTTGAGAAACACTGCTCTAGGGCATGACCAGACTTGTCTAACAGACTAAAAAGCATCGGAAAGAAGAAAAGTAATCAACAAAACTGTCAGAAAGTTCTGAGAAATTTCAGCTCTGCTTTGCTCACAGGCAAGACCATACAACCCTGACCATTGCCCTCATTCCTGTCTTCTCTCCCTCCTCTTGAGAAAAATCTGAATGAGTGTGTGAGAGCTGAAAAGGGAAAGGAAGCCAGGTCTTCTCGGGATGGGAGGCGTATTAGGGGCCATTTTAGGTAGCAGGCAGGCAGCAAACAGTACCAAAGGGCAGAAGGAGGAACAACAGGGGGGGGGGGGAAGTCCCCTTGGCTTTCCCCAGTGTTGCTGCACCAAAAAACAAAACAGCCTGCAGGGACAGAGGTGGGCTAGGTAAGACCTTGGAGAAATGGCATCTATCTTCTTCTGGAAGATGGATATTGAAAGAAAATGAAGAGTAACGTTTGGAGGGTTGGGGTGGGGTGGGGTGGGTGGGGAGACAGCACTGCATGGGTGCTGATTAATGTATAGTTATCATAACTGGGCTGGGCTGGGCAACGGGGAAACTCTCGAGCTCTGTATGAGGTTTGTTATGTGCCTGAGACCTCCTGGAAAGAGATGGAGGTGTTTTCACTGGTTTGATCACAGGCAGGGAAGGCGGATTATCTGGGAATTAACTGACAATCACCTTTGTTATCCGGTTCCCTCTCCTCAACCCTGGTTGCCTTACAAGCTTACTTCAGTCTGTTAATGGAAGCCAGGTCGAGTCAAATGAAGCCTCCTCAGAGGTCAGAGGTGCAATCACCATACTTGTCCCCCTGTCCTCAGAATGTTGGCCCCATTTTTTTGGTCACCAGTTAAGGAAGAAAAGATGGTTGGTGGGTACCATCCAGAAGCTCCCTTCCGGTGGGGATTAATGGCAGATCTCCGAAGGAGTGGGGATGACATTGCAGCCCAGAACGCCGGCCGGAGGGTGGATGCTGGCTGGTGAAATCTCTCCAGATCAAGGAGAGTTTGTGAGACAAGCCCATCTGTATTCCGGACAGCTGCTCCTCCGGAGTGAACTGCAGGAATGAAAGTTTTCACAGTTGGCTCCTGAGTTGAGCAGCTGGGAGTCATGGGATTCCCTCTTCGCTCACGAGCATAGTTTTTATTCTTCTTGAAGATTCTGCTACTGACATTCATAGCCAGGAATGTTTAATGCTGTTAATGTTGCAGGAGGACCTCTTAGTCTTTACCCTCTTAATCTTGTCTCTCTGGCATGTGCTCTGAACTGAAATGCGGTTTCCACTCGGGGAATAAGCAGAATTCAAGTGGTCAATTCCCTTGGTATGTACATAGTAGAAGGTTGTCTTCTCCCCAGTTGTTGTTTGTGTAGCTCCTGCTTTAACACAGTAGCTGGTCCTGAGTCTGAGGAGTTGACTCTTAATGGGGTCTCCTAGAACAGTGTTTCTCAACCGTGGCCACTTGAAGATGGGTGGACTTCAACTCCCAGAATTCTCCAGTCAGCTTGAAGGATCCGTTTCAACTCCTATTGAATTCCCTTCAAATAAGCCTGCTGCCAGGTCTCCAACCAGCTTGTGGGGGAAGCAGAAGCAGATCAGGGATGACTTCTCCTCTCCCTGCAATAAGAAAGATATTAAATATCTATGAACACAGAGAAAAAGCTTTACTTTACTGCTTGCATTAGAAAACCATTAACCGTGCAGCTATATACAAACAGCATAGCACAGGTACAAGAATAAGTTTAAACTCATTTTTGCTGATCTCAGTGGGTTTACTGAACTGAGCTTTGTGTCCTGAGAGGTTCACGCAGAGCTAGTAGTCTCCTTAAAGGGGCAGCACATTTTAAAAATACAGGACATAATTAAAGAAACCTCCTCCCCTCTCTGTTGGCACAAAGCTCACGGCAAGCAACGATTTCTACAAAAAGGCTCCACAGAGCGATTTTCCTCAGTCTGTGTGTGTGTGTGTGTGTGTGTGTGTGTGTGTGTGTCTGCTTAAATCCTTTCTCCTGGGTTGGGCCTACTGTTCTCTAGCGGCCATTTCCTTGTCTTGCTTCTACCATGGCTCTCAAACTAACTTCTGCTCCTTTCCTTTCTCACCCATGTGTGTGCATGCCTGTTCTGCACCCACAGTTTTATATCTTTCCTGTCTCATCTACATTTTATTTGCCTTTCCTGTTTGAGACAGGCTCCCTGCTTTCTAAAGGTCTCCAGTTCTGATTTCCTTACTGATTCCGTGCTGTCTAAAAAGCATCTTTATCTCTTCCTTAATCTCTATCTTCATTTCCCTTGGCCTCTCAAGGATCCTACAGTATTTCCTTTGTTTCTGATTTCTTCCAGACCGGTCCAACCAGAACCCCAGCACTCAACTTCCTTTCTTCTCCTTTCAAATGCCTGCCAATTTGTTTGTTTGTTTTTATCCGTTCAATCGTGCCCGATTCTTGGAGACTGCCTGGACAGGTCCCTGCGGTTTTCTTTGGGAAGGTTTTTCAGAAGTGCTTTGCCATTGCTTACTTCCTAGGGCTGAGAGAAAGGGACTGGCCCAAGGTCACCCAGCTGGGTTTGTGCCTAAGGCGGGACTAGAACTCACCATCTCCTGGTTTCTAGCCTGGTGCCTTCACCACTACACCAAACTGGCTCTCCAGTTTGTACCAGACCTTAATTAATTTACTTATTGTTCTGCTGCAACCAACTAGGTTGTTTCTGTAAGAGTTAGTAAATTCAACATCTACTTTTTCCTTTTTGGCTGAGCAGCAGGGATCACTGAGGAGCAACACAGAGAAGATGTGGCCCCAGAAAGGAAGTCAAAATCCTATTTTAGCATCAAAACGTGATCCTCCCCACCTCCCCCTTTACTCCGTTTAGTGTTTTGGAAATTAATCCTGTATTTGGATGAATCTTCCTTGAAACTGGAAATGTTGGGGAGGGGTATATATGTTTGTGTGTGCTGTTAAGTGAGGATCATTAAGCCTTACTACTGTGTAACCTAAAAAGTAGGAATTCTTTACTCCAAATGAGCAAAACAAGGAGATGCACTGTGCCAAACGCCACAGCTTTGTTGAACAGCCACAGGTTATTTGCTAAAGAAGTTCAAGGTTGGTTAACTCGGTTGTACCTTTCAGCTGTAATGAAAGATTAATGTTTTTTTAGTTTTATAATTGCATTTCCTTTTCTCTTCTCTTTGGCAATCTTTACTGGAAAACCAGGACTGGTTATTTCTTCTATATCAGGGGTGGGCAACGTCAGGCCCGCGGGCCGTATAAGGCCTGTGGGGCTCCCGCCCACAAACCCCGCCCCCCAGTGCTTGTGATTGGCTCCTGCCCACAAACTCTGGCCCCCGGTCCGCAGAAATCCCATAAACCCCGCCCCCCACCCCCCCCCCCCCGGTCCCCAGTTATAAATATCCAAATGGCCCTTGGCAGAAAAAAGGTTCCCCACCCCTGTTCTATATGAAGTGTCATAAACAATTACAACCGGTGCAGCCAGAGGTCTAGATCTAGGTGTATGATATATATTTACTGAATGTCCTACAATTGGGGACTCTCAGGTGTGCCTAAACATTTATTGTTTCAACTATTGGACAGCTGTAAATGTTGGTTTATTTAAAACTTTGTTATGTCTCCAGGTTTGGATGATTCACACTATGAACAGGATCCTTTGAGTTCGGCTTGATTTCTGATGACTTCATTGGCAGGTCTGCGTAGTTTTCCCAGCAAAACTATGGAAGGGATCACCCATTTCCTTCTTTGGAGACGACTTTCCTGTTTCCCAGTCTAGCCCACAGCCTTATTGTTCCTGCAAGAATTCCCATCCAAGTCCTAACCAACCCCAACCCTGTTTGTCATCTGAGGCCAGGTGCTGCCACAGGCTGAACCCCACTGTCTAGGGCAGTGTTTCTCAACCTTAGCCATTTTAAGATGTGTGGACTTCAACTCCCAGAATACCCCAGCCAGCATTGCTGGCTGGGGTGTTCTGGGAGTTGAAGTCCACACATCTTAAAATGGCTAAGGTTGAGAAACACTGGTCTAGTGATTAAAACTGATGGGCAAGATTTTACAGTTTTTTTTTTTTGGTCTCTCTCTTTCTCTCTTGCAACAGACCAGAGCCAAGATACAACGTCTAATCCTGCGTCATATTATTTTCAATTGCTGCCATGTCTATTCTCCTCCCTGCATTCTTGGGCCTGTGCTTCTGCCAGCTGATTTCCAGTGCCCCCACTGAAAGTGACCCTGTGGTGGTCACCAGCAGCGGATCCGTTAAAGGCATGCGAGTCCTAACTAGATCTGGTGCCGTAGCTGCCTATCTAGGAGTTCCATATGCTGAGCCTCCAGTGGGGAAGCTGCGTTTCCAGAAACCTGTCCCACATCAACCCTGGAGTCATGTCTTGGACGCCACCCGCTTCGGTACAGTTTGTCACCAAAGGACCTCTTTTGGCTTTCCTTTTTCAGATATGTGGATTGCCAGTATGCCACATTCCGAAGACTGTCTTTTCCTCAATATCTGGGTGCCTCACCCCCAGCCCTCCGTACCAGTTCCCGTCCTTGTTTGGATCCATGGTGGAGGATTTATTGTTGGTGCAGGATCTTTGGACTTATACAATGGGGCATCATTAGCTGCTACCGAGAATGTCATTGTGGCATCCATGAACTATCGGCTGGGGATCTGGGGCTTTCTCTTCTTCCCACCAGAAGTCCCAGGGAATATGGGCTTATGGGACCAACATCTGGCTCTGAAGTGGTTGAAGGAGAATGCAGCAGTCTTTGGTGGTGATGTAGAGAAGTTGACTCTCATTGGTCACAGTGCTGGAGCAGCCTCTGTGGGGTTGCACCTCCTCTCCCCTGTAAGCCAACCCCTTTTTGCTCGAGCTGTGCTACAGAGTGGAGCTCCCAACGCACCTTGGGCTTCGATGCCACCTGAGAACACCAAGAAAATGGCCCTTTATGTAGCTGGTTTGTTGAACTGCAGAAAAGGGAATCACAGTGCCATGGTGAACTGTCTCCAAAATAAGGAAGCTGGCATGTTTAAGAATTTCAGTTCTTTCTTCGTACCCACCTCCGATGGGGATTTCCTTCCTGAAGATCCAAAGAGACTTCTACAGACAGGGATAGTTCCAGCAAAACCACTACTTACAGGTGTTACAAGAGACGATGGCTCAGGCTATATACTTAAAGTTCTGGACTATGACAAAATTGTGACCTGGGAGCAGGTCTTACAAGGTATAAGCAACATATTACAAAGTCGTTTTGAAGAAGATATCATCAGGGCTGTAGCACTTAGGTACAATGAAGAGAACCACAGGCCAGATCCAAACCGTCAGATCTTGGCCCGTTTTAGCAAAGATCACTATTTTGTGTGCCCACTAATTGAAATTGCTGCAAGGATGGTAGTAGCTGGGAGCTCTGTGTACGCTTACTCCTTCAACCACCCCATTTCTGCCTCCATATGGCAAGAGTGGATGGGTACAGCTCATGGAATGGAGGTCCCTTATCTCTTTGGAACCCACTCATCACTTCCAGGAATCAATCAATCAAATGCAGAAGCGGACACGGGGCTAAGCCAACGGGTGATGCACTACTGGGCCCAGTTTGCCAGAAGTGGGTAAGGCAATCTTGTGCGATGCAATGAAGCACAGGACCAGGGCCTTTGCTCCCTAAACCTCGGCCTCTGATACTTGCATTAGATAGATAGGATGGGGGTTAAAGGGTTGGTCTTGGATCAGGAAGACCCAGTTCAGACCGACAATGGATAAGGAGCTCACTGGGTGACTTTGGGCCAGTCAGAAAGGGCCAGGATGGGCGCGCCTCGTCAGCAGCGGGAGGAAGACGGCAAAGGTCAGGTGGGAGCAGCAGGGGTGGTGGAGCACAAAGTGGCGGGGCAGCCGAGCGCAGGGTGGCAGAGCGCAGGGCGACAGGGCAGCGGGGGTGGCAGGGGCAGCAGAGTGTAGGGTGGTAGGGGAGGCGGGGGGACCGGAGTGCAGGGCAGTCAAAAGGGCAGAGATGGGGGGAGATAGGCAGGTGGGGGGACGTTGAAGCGCACCCTACGGTCGTAAATGCAGGCAGGCTGGCAAGCGCCCAAATTTTGATCACGTGACCGCAGGGGCGCTGCAACAGCCGTAACTTCAATGACCAGTCATAAGACCACTCGTTCAGCACCATTGTAACTTCAAACAGTCACTGAACGAATGGTCGTTAAGCAAGGACTACCTCTATATGTAGGAAGGCAGAATATTTATTTATTTATTTAATTTTTATCCCGCCTTTATTATTTTTATAAATAACTCAAGGCAGCGAACATACCTAATACTCCTTCCTCCTCCTATTTTCCCCACAACAACAACCCTGTGAGGTGAGTTGGGCTGAGAGAGAGTGACAGGCCCGAGGTCACCCAGCTGGCTTTCAGGCCTAAGGCGGGACTAGAATTCTCAGTCTCCTGGTTTCCCATTGGCTCCTTCCTAGGGCTGAGAGAGAGGGACTGGCCCAAGGTCACCCAGCCAGCTTTCATGCCTAAGGCGGGACTAGAACTCACAGACTCCTAGTTTCTAGCCCAGCACCTTAACCAGTAGACCAGGGCTTTCCAAAGTTTTCCCGCGGCGACACACCAACCGCCGTTGGTGTGTCGCCGCGGGAAAACCCGGAAGTGCCGCCGTTGCGGCAGCGGGCAAAAACCCGGAAGCGCTGCTGCCGCTTTCAGGTTTTTGCGCGCCACCGTTGGTGTGTCGCCACAGGAAAACCTGGAAGTGCTGATGATGATCAGCGCTTCCGGGTTGTGTGGCAACACACCAGACTGTGTGTGGCGACACACTTTTGTGTCGCCACACACAGTTTGGAAAGCTCTGCACTAGACGAAACAGGCTAAAATGATCTAATCTTTGCGAAAAGCCCTGGTGCTGAAATGATAGAGAGTTCAGCCAAAGTAAATTTTGGCCCACATCAACTTCTGTTCCCGAAGGACTGAGTAGTAGATGTGTTTCTCCAGGCCAGAGCTTTCCAAACTGTGTGTCGCACAGTTGTGTGCGACACACACAGTCTGGTGTGTCGCCACAAAACCCGGAAGCGCTGATCATCATCAGCGCTTCCGGGGTTTCCCGCGGCGACACACCAACAGCGGCGTGCAAAAACCCGAAAGCGGCAGCAGCGCTTCCGGGTTTTTGCCCGCTGCCACAACGGCGGCACTTCCAGGTTTTCCCGCGGCGACACACCAACGGCGGTTGGTGTGTCGCCGCGGGAAAACTTTGGAAAGCCCTGCTCCAGGCACTACGATCTGCCTTGTGGCTGACTTGTGCTACTGAAAATAATGATTTAGAAGCCAAGAAAAATAATAACACTTGAAAATGCTCAGTTCAGGAGACAATATAAAGTTGGGATGTCAGTCATTCCATCCTTGGTCTTGCAGTTCAATTTGGTTGTTCTCTGTAATATGAGCGTTTTATTTCCTTGACAGGAATCCCACCAAATCTGGTGAAGTTCAATGGCCACATTACAATGCTACTGAGCAGAACGTCTTCCATATCAGCACTGAGGCGCCTCGAATCATGCAGTTTTTGCCTCCTGAGCACTGCGGTTTTTTGGCAACCCACATTTATAACACAACAGGCATTGGTGAGCTACTACCAAGTACTCCATTCCCATATGTCAACCAAAATCACAAAATCACACCATCCATTTTTTCCTTCCTAACAAACGTAGTTGCCAAAGATGCATTCAGCATCAGTTCGCCCCCAGAATTGGGTGTTCTAGTGTCGTGGGTGTTTTGGCACGTATCACTAGCCTTATGCCACTGAATGGTATAAATCTGAATGTTTTGGATTGCGACTTGATTAAAACTTGAGTGTCTTGAAAATGGACAAGGCAGTTGTATCATTTTAAGTAAGGTGATGTTATGCTGATGTTTTCTGCAGAATATTTGTAGAAGGGAAACTCCAATAAACTCTGGTGTATCTGTATAATTACTACGTAAAATGTGGAAACACCCACAGTTATACAGCAGTGGTTCCAGTAGTTTGTTTTTATTATTTTATTTTATTTTATTTTATTTTATTTTATTTTATTTTATTTTAATTTTATTTTATTTATTTTATTTTATTTTATTTTATTTTATTTTATTTTATTTTATTTTATTTTATTTTATTTTATTTTATTATTTTATTTTATTTTATTTTATTTTTTATTTTATTTTATTTTATTTTATTTTATATTTTATTTTATTTTATTTTATTTTATTATTTTATTTTATTTTATTTATTTTATTTTATATTTTATTTTATTTATTTTATTTTATTTTATTTTATTTTATTTTATTTTATTTTATTTTATTTTATTTTATTTTATTTTATTTTATTTTATATTTTATTTTATTTTATTTTATTTTATTTTATTTTATTTTATTTTATTTTATTTTATTATTTTATTTTATTTTATTATTTTATTTTTATTTTATTATTAATTTTTCCCTTTTCCAGATGCAGCCCAAGGAGATGCTACATCATCGGGCCAAACAAAAGACAAGAACTGACCAGAACTGAATGAAAGGAATTCTCAGGTAAGTTTACTGTGGTGGATGGAGGGTGCGTGTGTGTGTGAAAATAAAGTAAAGGAGATATATGGAGAACACCTGAAAGTAGATGTGAATGGAGAGGATTTGCTTAAAAATCATACTCAAATAAAGGAGTGATGGAGATTGCAGGTGCATGGCTTCAGGTAGAATAGTCTCAACCCCCTTTGAGTGACAACTCCCCTCTGTCCATATATGGATGTGTGAGTTACAGTGTACATTAGACACATGGTCACTGGGCATATCGACAACAGAATGTAAAGCCTCCTTGAACTCAAGTTTGATTATTTCATGGACACATCCATGTAGTTTCCTGCAGAGGTGACTTGCTATTGCTTTCTTCCAAGATGCTTTTTCAGTCTCATACTCTGGTCTACATCTCTGATATTTCTTGTTGATCTCCCATCCAAGTACTAATCACATGTGATCCTGCTTAGCTTTGCAAGATCAGCTAAGGTCAGCTAAATGCTGCTACCTAGCTGGACTAAAGGCTCCCTCAAGTGCTCAACTCTTGGTGACATTATGGACACATAGTGGGTTTTTTTAATAACAATATGGACAATTCTTGTCATTGCCTTCTTTCCTCATTTTTTTTTCAATTTCCCTGTCTAGCCTACAGTCCTAAGATGCCCTGGTGATCTTCCATCCAACTTCTAACAAGGTTCAATCTTGATTAGTTTTTTTTTTTTGAGAACAGCATTCTTCAAGCATTTTTTGAACATGTCTTTCAAAGTTTTCTGAAGAAAAGCCTCAGCCTCCTTTCTTCTGGGTTTGCGTAAACACATAATTAGAACACTGATTTAACCAGGTTTCTAAGTTTGCATAACTCATTGAACCATACCAGAGAGTGCTTACCTGAAACTTTGATTTTGACTGAAAAAGCTATTTTTGAGTTTTCTGGGATACTAGTTGTTCTGTACAAAAGAACTTCTTTTTGGCAGGCAGCGATATTTAACAGACTTTTTGGGAAGATTTCTTAAGTTATTTAGGCCTACAATATCTGGGCTGCAGAAATCTAGGTGACCAAGAGATGGTAGCAAAAACGTCACTTTGCTTCCATCTAGTGTGTTGTTGTTGTTTATTCGTTCAGTCGTTTCCGACTCTTCGTGACTTCATGGACCAGTCCACGCCAGAGCTTTCTGTCGGCCGTCACCATCCCCAGCTCCCCAATGGTTGAGTCCGTCACCTCCAGAATACCATCCATCCATCTTGCCCTTGGTCGGCCCCTCTTCCTTTTGCCTTCCACTTTTCCTAGCATCAGCTTCTTCTCCAGGGTATCTAGTGCTCATCCCAATTTTTGCAGCCCAGATTTGGTAGGTTTAACGTTCTTTCATATTACTCACTGTGATTCCTCTTGTACTAAACAAGTTAGAAATCCTATCAGATTTCTAGCTCTCTCTGCTTTCAGCTGCACTTTAGAAAACATGGGCTTGATGGAGTTTTGAAGGTTAATAGAAGAACTCCAAGCAGCTAACAACAATCTTGCAGAGTAGAAGCGTGAACCAGCAGGGACTTGCACTTTAAGCTTAATTACATTCAGAAATAAATTCAGTCTTCACACATTAGTTAGATGAAGAGAAATAGAGATAGCTTACATTTATTCAGTAGATCTGGATACAAGTAGATTCATAGTCAATCTGCGTGCAAGCGAGATGTAATGGATGAGAGCTGCATTGTGCAGCCCCTCCTGCTTGCAAGTGTGCCCAAAGAGTAATGGAGGTTGTAAATCCCCCAAACTCAAGAAGAAGAAGGAAGAGGAAATCAGGTGACCCAAGTGACATCCCACAAGCACGATAGAGATGTGTTTACTAGAAAGACCCCCCTTATGCTTATGAGGCAATGCTGAGTTGACCCCTGATGATTCCAACAGAACTGTCTGGGAAATATTTGAGTTTGGGAGGCAGATAGGAAGTTGGGAAGAAAGAAAACTTGAGTGGTAGTCAGGAAAAGGTAGCCAGGTCTTCTTATGTGGACTGCTTGCAGACACTGGTGGCAACAAACCCTAGTGAGAAGGGAAGTGAGAAATAAAGAGCAGCATCAAAGCAGAAGCGTATGGCTGAGTGTGCATCTGAGTCCAATGCATTCAAGTTTTCTCGTTTTCTTTTAGTCCCTTGCAGAATCTATTCAAGCATCCCAGTTTGAAAAAACTGTGTTCTGTACCCTGCTGTATTCTGTACCATTCTTTACCACCACTAAAATAGTTCAGTGGTTAATTTATTTGCTTGGGACAGACAAGGTTGCTGGTTTAAAACCCAGCAGAAACTTTTTAAAAAAAATATTTTCTGGAGTAGCTAGTTTTCTCCCTGGACTTTTTTTTTTAAATAAGTCCAGGGATCTACTATTTTATCAGTTGCCTGAGGTAGAAGAGTTTCACCAGGCAACCTTCTATATGCTAAGCAAAAGTCTTAACCACTGTGCTACTGTATTTCAGGTTCTATACCTAAAGTGAACTATAGGACCTATTAGAGTGCATGATAAGTATTGGCTCAGGTATAAGAGTGGTTTTTCCTCTGCAAAGTAGATAATGAACGGTTGAGGTTAGCCTGCAACAAACTGAAGCATCTGTTTGGGACTTTATCGCAAACGGAGAGGAACATTTGAGTGACATAATAGGGAAAAGTATATTTCAGAAGTGGAACAGAGAAATACGGCCTGAGGTTGCTTTGAAGGTGAGTGTGAAAGTAATAGAAGACAATGTACATTTATGACCTCCAGACACAGTTGTCTGTTCATTCTGGTGACAGAACAATTGGATACTGTAAATAATCCCCGCCTGATAAAATAAAGGGCCTCCCCTAAGATCACTGAAAGATAGAAATAGATAGAAACAAAAAGAGCACAATTGTCTTAATTTTATATATTGCCTCAATATATAACATATCAATCCTGGTAAATGGCTCCTCAAAGGCTCCTGTGTAAATTATTAACTTTAATTATGAGCCTGTGTGTCTATCCAAAGAGATCCAATATATTTAATGAATAAAATACAAGCAGAAATGATACCAGATCGTTCTTATGCAAAGCTCAGAGTGCACAGAATTATAGAGTTGGAAAGGACCTCAGAGGAAGCTATCTGTTCCATTATGTCTATGAAGGTTCTCAGTCATCCAGGTGGAATTGTCTGCAGCTTGAATCATGTCAACTGGATTTCTATTTTCTCAGTGGAAACGTTTCGCTCCTTATCCAAGGAGCTTCTTCAGTCTGAGCAAAGTTGGTAAGGGAATCCTAAATATGTTTCTAGGTAGCTGTGTGACCTTACACCTGGGGCTAGGTCATGGTTATATTGAGATGGCTTAAAAATAACATCTCAATATAACCATGACCTAGCCCCAGGTGTAAGGTCACACAGCTACCTAGAAACATATTTAGGATTCCCTTACCAACTTGGCTCAGACTGAAGAAGCTCCTTGGATAAGGAGCGAAACATTTCCACTGAGAAAATAGAAATCCAGTTGACTTGATTCAAGCTACAGATCTGTTCCATTAGTTTACAGTTCTTACCATCAGGAAATCTAACTTGTATCTCCTTCTCTATAGTTTCAACCTACTGGTTCTGGACCTGTCCTCCTGAGCAGCAGAGAACAAGTCTACTAACAACCTTTTAGATAGTTGAAGACTGCTATCATATCTTCCTTCAATCTTCTCTTCTGCAGGCTAGGCATACCCAGTTTGTTTAGCCATCCATCATGTAGTAGCCCTCCTCTGAACTCTCTCTGGTTTGTAAATTTGTCCAAGTCCTTTTCTGTCAGGCTCAGCCCAAGAATGACAAGGAATCAATCCAGCCAAACTTCAGTTCTCTATTTGCTTACACCCTATGGACAGAATCTTGCCAGACTAAAGCTACTCTACCTAACCTAAAGGGAAATAACCTGGAAGGCTCTAGGCGTGGCTGCTCTGAATCTCTTTGTCTTCCCAGTTCCAGCTCCGGATTGTGTTGTCTCTTATCTCGCTCCCCTCCTTGGAATGTGCTCCCTTCTTCCTGAGAACCAGCAGTGTTACTGTAGTCCAGGGGGTGGGGAACCTTTTTTCTGCCAAGGGCCATTTGGATATTTATAACCGGGGACTGGCGGTGGGTGGGGGCGGGGTTTCTGGGATTTCCGCGGACCGGGGGCCAGAGTTTGCGGGCGGGAGCCAATCACAAGCACTGGGGGGCGGGGTTTGCGGGTGGGAGCCAATCGCGTGGAAGGGGCGGGGTTTGCGGGCGGGAGCCCTGCGGGCCTTATACGTCCCGCGGGCCTGACGTTGCCCACCCCTGCTGTAGTCCATCACATCACCTCCCCCTTCGTAGACACATTCCATCACGTTTTTAGATGGCACTGAGGTGGCAGAACTGGGCTTGGTATTCCAAATAGGGCCCAACCAAGGCAGCGTAGAATGGGACAATTGCTTCTTGAGGTCTGCTCTTAATATACCCCAAAATAGCATTTGCGTCACCCTTTGTTCTCTTCACCCACCTACTCAGGAGAGCCACCACGTTGACAAATGCCATTTGACCTTGAAAACGCTTCCTCCAGATCTCAATTGTGTGGGTTAGTTTTGGTTACTCAGTAATGCAGAAAAGGCCCATTTTAAGCCCTTCTTCATCAGTGACTTCAAGTACCATTTAGACCTCTGGAAAAAAAATGTTTTATGGCCCAGGCTCAAAAGAATAAATGACACATATCAATGACTTTCAAACAGATAATGGTTTATTGTCAGAAACTTAGCAAGGTGGGGGTGAACCCCAAACACAGCTTGATGGCCTTTTATCATGTTTCCTCTCAAGTCATCCTAAGTGATTTGAACAGACCACATGCTTATGGTTTTAATTCAACCATTTTTACCTGGTTCATCAGCCAAAAAAAAAAAAAAGGTTCTCAGATCAGAAGGAAGACAAGGCTTACTATATAAGAGATAGAGCACAAAAAGAAAAGGAGAATGGGAGGGAGGGGGGGAAAAACAGCAGGCATGAGTTCACAAAGTTCAGCCAATAAATAGATCAGAGCTGGAACTAAACTCAACAGAAAGGTGACTTCCTCTAGTAGTCTCAGCAATTGCAATTAGAAGGAGAAAGGCTTGCCTCAAGCTATATATCTAGGGTTGATGGGAAGTACTTTTTAATATTACATGTTGGATGGAGAATCCTGAGAGAGGTTGCATCTCCCTTTATTAAGAACTTCATCTGGAAGAGACACTAACATTTTGGCATCTTTTCTGCTTCTTCATCCAAATGTAAAGTGTCTGTAAGGTAGACACTTTTTTTAAAAAAAATATTCAATCCATATTAGGCAGAACTATCTTTGGGGCTGTTATTTTAATTGCATTCTTACTTTTGTATGGATTTCTTGTACAGTGTTATCTTGTATGGACTTGGTTGTATTAAAATCTATTGATCCAGGATTGCAATAAATTCTGCACATATTAGTGATACATTGCAGATGCCATAGTGTTCTTACTATCAATTCTGAAAATATCCAAAGAGTGGTCATCTCATCTTCTCTCCGTTTCTCTCCTGGTGTCTTTTGGCAGAAAACAAACTCAAATACCGAATGGAAGGCTGTTCTGCTAGCGTTAAAGACTGTGAACAAAGAAGACGCAAGACATTTGGCTACTTTGTGAGTGTCACTTGCTGCATCAAGGATCTGTGTAACCACTCAAAGAATGATATTTGACAGTTGTTGTTTTTTAAGGACTTGCACGCTCAGAAGTTTGCCTTTTCTCTGTGTGTCTGTATAGAAGGGCCCCTGAGCACATGCAAATTTTGTTTCTATTTCCAGTAAGGAAATGCACTCGTGCTACCTTGCTCATATAAAATTAAGGAGAAATGTATTAATATATACGTAATATTAATAATATTTTTATTTTAAAAATAAAAAATTATCACAGCCTTTAACTCCCTATCCAGTATTCCATACATAAGTAGACTCCATCCTTGCAAAAAAATAATAATAATAAATTTCTAACTCCCACCAGTGATGCTTTTCAAGCTAAATTCTCTCCCATAGCATTTCAATTTTCTTTCTGGGCATTTACTTTCCATCTCTCCTCCACTTCAACGTTGCTCCGTTGAGCCATCACCATTCCAAGAAGTTAATTATAAACATCTTCCGATCCAGGAGGCTTTCTTCAACAAAGATCTTAAACGTGGCTACTTTAAGCAAAGAGAAACACATCCAGTAGACTACTACTAGGGTTAGTCCATTCTTTTAATGAGCAACGAGAGGTAAGGGTTAAGTAAACAGGTGGTTGTCTTCTTCTTTCCATAAATCCTGTCTATATCATTGATATCTATTTTCTGAAAATTATCCAAAATAATAGTACAGACCCTTCCTCCTCCTCCTCCTCCTCCATCATCTATTTTCCGAAAATTATCCAAAATAATAGTACAGACTGTTGTTGAGATCACATCTGTATGTCTTGCCACAAAACTGGAGTCCAAGTTGAGGTGGTTTTGATTGACTTTATCACAAAGTAGGACCTCTAAGTTGTGTAGGTATGTACATCACTGGAGGTTTTGACCCAGAATTCTACAGGATTGGAAGTGACTTCATCTTTGAAATACTAGTTAAGATTGTAGATAAAGGCACCACTGGACACATCTCAAGAGCACCATTCCTGCAGATGGCCAGATTTCCTGCATCTCTCTCATGGTCAGCAAGATCAGGCTATTTATGGAGCCAATAAGAACCCATCCAGACATGTATAATTCATGTCTTTGTTCTCAGAGACAGAAACTCCTGGTGACTGTAACTAAGTTCAGCAGAAGGCAGTCACATTGACGTGCCCCAAACTGCTTAACCTAGTTATCCCCAGCCATCCTTTCACCATAAAGAGATCATAGATGGAATGGCAGGGCTGGAGCATGTGTTTCTGGCTCCCTTTCATGGGTAGATGTTTTGAATGTCTACAAAGGACTTTGGAATTTATCATAGTGGCAGTGGTTATAATTGTGGTTAATTAGTAGAATGCTCATGGCTGGTGGTCATTAGGAATTACAGTAATTTTATTGCCCTTTTGTATGGTGTAGTGGTGAGATCTTTGTTACTCCAGGACCAATGAGGTAAGCCAAATATCGTTTATTTTCTCCTATTGGTTAGCTGGAGAGAATAAGAATGAACTTTGATTGGCTCATTGTGGGCTGTAAAAAATTTTGATCCTCTTTTCTGTTTTTCTGTATGATACTTGTAGGTTAGTTTCAAAATGTTTTATGAGGGATTGGAAGAGAAAAGTGTGGTGGTGTGGAAGTAGCAAAAGAATAAATTTGCTAGGATTGCTAGCTGGGTTGTAGATAGGAGGCAACACGATGTCATTAAAAGCAACAACTATGACTCACAGATTATACTTATGCAAATAGTCTTCATGTTAAATTCTGCTGGGTGTTTGGCAGAGTGGGAAAAAATGAGGAAGAAGTTTTATTCCAGGACAGCATGACTACAGCTTTGAAGTACAATTAAATTTTGGCCACATTTTGATCTTAACTTTAAGTACTCTTCTTAAAAAGAAAACAAACATATTAGGAAATCAATTATCCACATCAATGAATTGAGAAAGCTTTTATGTAGGACATTGTGTGTATTTTTTTGGTGAAAGAAATTCCCAGATATTTACCTGGACTTTGAAGAAGCACGAGTACAGGGCGAAAGGGGGAAAAGAGCTAAAAGGAAGGCACGTCAAGCAAACCCTCATCATGACCGTCTCCCACCCCGAAACCTATGCCCTCATTGTGGGAGGTTGTGCGGATCCAGAATTGGCCTTTATAGCCACTTACGGATCCACTGTTAAAATTTTACCTTTGGAAGACAATCTTACTCGGCAACGAGTGATCGCCAATGATGATGACATAATTGTTTCTGGATTGTGTGTGGTTTCTTTTTGGTGGTCTCTTGTTTTCTTGATTAAACATATAATGGGATATTTCTATGTAGCTTTCTGTGAAGTGATATAAGATAGTAGTCTTCACCCTGTACAGACATATGGCCTATCCTAGTCCATGCATTGTGAAACCCACAAGTTAATTATTTTACCAAAAGTATCTAGGGTGATGTCTGTATTTTTGAGGAAAGCCATTGAGTTCAGTGTATGATCAAATGTTGTGGGTCCCAAACTTGTACAAGAAGATCTGTAATGGACAATATGATTGGATTTTCTATTTTTCTTTTACTTCCCCCCCCCTTTCTTGCAATTTTAGCTTTCTCTTTTATTACTTTCTTCTTCTTTTCTTTTTCTCCCTTTATATTAGTTTGTATTAGTTTTTATCTTCTTTTAAAAAAATATTTAATAAAATTATATTAAAGAAGACAACATGATTAGATTTTACAGTAGAGCTTCAAAGGCATGCTTTGCTTCGAAGAAGGTTTGTGTCATGTATGACCCCACCTGGGTATCATCCGTGACATGGCGCCAGCCAAGAGACACGCAGCAACCAGACAATGGCAAGCAATAGCCGGCAGACAGATAGAAAGAAGGAAATGTGGATTCAGGACCTTGGACCTTCAAACGCACCACAAAAGTGTCAGACGGGAAGGGGGAGAATAGAATGTGTATATCAGTGCTTTCTAAAGTGCCACCATCGGTGACACACCAATGGTGGCAGAAGCGCGCGCGGGGGTGGGGGCGGGGGCGTGCACAGTGGCGGTGCGGGCGGGCGCGGGGGGGCATACATGGCGGGGGGCGGCCTCCGCTAAAACGCAGAAGCGCTGATGGTGCACTGCTGCCGCCGCCGTGCACACCCCCGCTGCCGCTTCCGGGTTGTGTGGCGACACACCAGACTGTGTGTCGCGACACACTAAAGTGTCGCGACACACAGTTTGGAAAGCTGTGGTGTATATATACTAATCCTTTGTAAAACTCAATTCACTTGGAGCATTGAAGTGCTTGGAGTCACTGATACAATAAAGATTCCTAACGATTTCAACGTTTGTGTGGCGTGCTGATTGTAATCCAGGACCATCACAGTTTGTGCATCAGTACAAGAGAGATCAGGTTCAGTAGATGCAATGTTATGGAAATTGGAATTCCAAAACAGTTTCCTAGTTTTTAAAATTTTAACAACAATCATCATTTCCTTCTGCCTTTGTTCCCAGGCACAGATGTATGGAACAGATGGTCTTTTGACCCTCTCCTTGGTAGAATGTAGTTATTTAGGTGCTAACACATGGGTGTCCAAGTTATAACACAGGTTGTTCCAAATTATAGGAATTGTTCGGACAATTCTGGAAGTATTTTGAGCTTGAAACATAGCTGTAATTTTAATGCGGGGGGGGGGGGAGGAAGATGGTGGGCACAGCGTCATGATATAGACCCCGCCCCCTTTTGTTTGGGGTCAATGCAGGTACAAAACTGGTAGGACTTGGATTTCAGCACTTTACCACCTTGCAGATGTTGCTTCCCCCTCCTCCATTGATGCTGCTGACCTACACCTATGATATATTTCCTGTATTTAGATCTCTTATCTTATAGGTATCTGTTCAAATACATATTTCTTGGTTGACTGAGACACACAGAATCAACATAGCGGTTGAAATTTCTTATTAACAGGAGATAGAGGGTTAACTGAGGCCATTAGAGGTAGTCCTTGCTTAACAACCATTCATCAACTGTCCAGAGTTATGACGGCACTGAAAAAAATGACTTACAACCGTTCCTTGCACTTACAACCATTGCAGCATTCCTGTGGTCACGTGATCGCAATTCGGGCATTTGGCAACTGTCTCACATTATGGGATCACCATTTTCAACCTTCCCAGACGGCTTCCGATAAGCAAAAACAATAGGAAACCGTGTGATTTGCTTAATGACCACTGCAAAATGGTCATAAAATCGGGTCCAGATTCGCTTAACGACCACATTGCTTAGCAACCTAAATTCTGGTCCCATTTGTGGTTGTTAAGCAAGGACTACCTGTATTTCCATCCAGAAGCAATGCTAAAAAAATCTCCCCTTTCTGGTGCGGGGGAGGAGAAAAATGAAAATATATATTCAGTCTTATAGATCAAGACTGTATAAGTCCAGTAATTTGGTAGTTAATCTATAGATGCCCAGGGCTTCTGAGGCAAGTTACCAAATTTCCAAATTACAAACCCATCCCTTCTGCCCAGAAAGAAACTGGCACCAAGAATGTCTCTTTAAAAAGTACTTGGAGTTTATTAAGGCACAAAACAGCAAAGAGAAACGTGGATTTGGACTTCAGGAAAGAATTAGGGTTCAAATAAAGGGTGTAAGCAAAATAATGGGTTGCCCCATCCAAAATGAAGACTGACCCTCAGTGAAAATTGGTTAGAGAAGAGAGTTGAAAGCTTTTTTAAGGGATTTTTCAGGTATTTGACCTTCCCTTAAAGTTTTTGTGTGCAGTTTTATTTCTTCAGTTATCTTTCTGCCAAGGAGATTAGACATCTCCTTTTCATTACTTTCAGTCCGTATGCCATTAATATCCCTAGGGGTATGAAAAAGTATTTCAATTTGAAGGCATAGCTTCAAATTCAAAACAGGTTGTTCCAACCTTATAGGAATTGTTCTGACAATTCTAGAAGTATTTTGAGCTTGAAGGTAAAGATTCCCCCTGCACATTTGTGCAGTCGTGTCCGACTCTAGGGGCCGGTGCTCATCTCCATTTGTTAGCCGAAGAGCCAGTGTTGTCTGAAGACGCTTCCGCAGTCATGTGGCTGGCATGACGGGCGCGGAACGCTGTTACCATCCCACCGAAGTGGTACCTTGCATTTGCATACTTTTGAATTGCTAGGTTGGCAAGAGCTGGGGCGAGTGCAGGAGCGCACTCCGTCACGCAGGGCTAGGGATTCGAACCTCCGAACTTGCAATCTTCCAATCAACAAGCCTGGCGTCTTACCCGCTGAGCCATCACGCCCCCTTTTGAGCTTGAAACATACCTGTAATTTTAACTCAATATGTTCCCAATCCAGATTCAACATTCAAATTACTACAGTGCGCTGATTATATTATTATGTAATCTAAAACTGGCCAATCTTGGGAGAAATCAGTCTTGAAGTATTCCTACTAGAAAGGTTAGTGTCATTAGGAATATCAACATTAAAGTATATTTAGAAGAGGGCTCTACCAACATTTTATTAGTTAGAATTAATTCTGATTAATTTAAAAAATTTAGCTATTTATGGTACAAGGACATGAAATTGGATACCAATTTAAAAAGACATAACATAAAGCTTGATAGAAGCATGGATCCTTACAAGAAAAATAATGTGCAATAATTTCACTACTGTCCTGTCCTTTAAATGTTTTTTATGCTGGAGATAACTATAGTAAGAAAAGTGCAATTACACATGCAGATATGGTCCACTCACATCCCATGAACAGACTAAAGACGCAGCAAGAATTTCTTGGATAAGGTTGGAATATACCATGGTTGATGTACCTACAAATTGTTGGAAGAATAAAATCTGACCTCAAAAATGAAGGAGGGCTTCTATGAAAAATAACAGAATTTGAAATACTCATACAGAATTAAGACCACCCATTAGGAATATATATATATAAACTATTACTTAGATATGACATGGAAACAGAACAAATCAAAAATTGATGATAAAATGGATGCAAAACTTCAAAGAAACAATTACAGTTTCTTTGGAAGAACATTTGGAAGAACTATGGAACAAATCTATAAAATTATAACTTAAGAGAAAACTAGTATAAAATGTTTTATAGATGGTACACAACTCTATCAATAATTGCTAAGACAGACAAATCATATAGTAATAAATGCTGGAAATGCCACGAGACAGAAGGAACATTTTACCAGATGTGGGGGACATGTAAAAAACCTCGAAAGTACTGGAAAGAAATACACAGCACTATTCAGAGAATTTTACAAATCAAATTTGAAATGAAACCACAATTTTTTTTCTAGGCATAATTCCAAGAGATATCAACAAGAAATATCTCAATTTACTAAGAAAAAAACACATTTTTTAACTAGGCATAATTCCAAGAGATATCAACAAGAAATATCTCAATTTACTAAGAAAAAAACACATTTTTAACTAGGCATAATTCCAAGAGATATTAACAAGAAATGTATCAATTTACTAAGATACATGTTCATGGCTGCCAGAATAAACTCAGCACAACACTGGAAAAGAGATACATTACTGACAATATCAGACTCCGAACTTAAACTTGGAGAATATGCAGCAATGTCAAAATTAACAGCAGAGACTCCTAACAGAAATTTGACCAAATTTAAGCAAGAATGGCTTCCATATATATTACATATTATGCAGCAAAGGCAAATTTAAACATGTGGAGTACGGTTTTTAAGGGGAAAAAGAATTAACCAAAGAAACTGAAATCAGAAACATATGAATATGTTAAATGCTTATAAATATTGTGTATCAGTCAGACTACCACAAAGGAGAAGTTAGAAACTAAATATTTACCTATAATGTTTTATTAGTTCTTCTTTCTCCTTTTTTTAAAAAATATATCTTTAAGTAACAAAATACTGGAGATTTGGGCACTCAGCTCAGAGACTACAAACGATCTCTAAAATCCTTTTCCTTATTGTTAAAAATAACTCAATGCATTTTGTTTTTTATGGTTAACCCACCAGCCATTCAAATGGTGGGACAACTGAGCAGGTCAGCCACTCCCAGTCTTCCATTCAGATTGGTGAAGGCCATTACAGACATATAACTTCATAGAACAGAGCCACCAAATCGTTCAGTTTTACTCCTTAATTGTTTTACCGAGTGATGTTTTCCTTCTCTTAGACAAGGAAGTCTAGGAGCCTAGCTCAGTTGCCCCATTTTGTTAACGAGGTGAGAGAATTATACCCTCTTCCATTTGTAACTCTTTCATGTATTACGGTTTTGTGCTCTTTTTAAAGAAAACATAAAGAATGGTGGTAAGTTAGAATCTCTTTTGATTGATTGCTCCAGGAACAATGGCTTCTCAATCCATTGAGAAGTTTCCTGAAATATTTTGTTCAACAGCCAGCAGGTCTGATGGTTTAGATCCGTCTCAGGCCCAAATGCAAGCTACCTTTAAAAGGCAGTGTTGCTATCCAATGAGTTTTGAGTTGGTTTCTTTGTCACTAATAGGCTTCTATTGTTCTTGTTTTCCTCTTGTGCGATGTTGGCTGGGTTATTGAAATACTTCCTGTGCCAAGAAAAGAAAAGGAAAAAAAAAAGATGTTGCTTTAAAAAATAATAAACATCAAGATGGCTTGCTATCTCACCCTCACCAATCCTTGGGCATTCTCTGAAATTTGCTTTTCTTTTTCTCAGGGATTGAGATATTGCATTGCTTTGACCAAAGCAGTGTTGCATCATTGCACCTCAAGCTCAAGCCCTTTTGGATGGGCGTGTGATGTCATGATGGATGTACAAAATGTTAGGATATCGGGTTTCAACCAAGCACGTCTCACACAAGCTTGAAGGAGGGGCAGTCCTGCTGCAACCTAATCTTACTTGCTTTGTGTGGGAGGGGCTTGAAAATCCAATTTCCTGTTACTCTACTTCCTTTCTTTCTCTTTTCCTGCTTGAATTGCCACCTGGGAGGATGGTCATCCATGGCTGTCCACGGTGCTCATACTTGCATTCAGCAAGGCCACATTAAGAAGACTGTGGGTTTGGTCAGAACCTATCGCTCGGACACATGAACCATCCTCTGCTACCATGAAACTGATCTACAATAAAACTGTAAGCTATTTTTCTGTAACTTTACATTAACGTGTGAAGTGTGTTTATTTTTCTCTGAACTTAATTGAACCTTATGTGCAAGATAAGATACGCTTTTTGCTCTGCTGAACTAGATAAACACTGCGTGGGGTTTTTCTGTTACTAGCATTCCAGAATTCCCCAACACAAAACAGGTGGCGCAGTGCCGCTTTTTTTCAGACTGACCTGTTCGACCCCCTTCCAGCAGAGAGCCCGGTCTAGAACAGAAAGTGGTTTCTTGTACAAGCCTGTATATGTCCACTCATTAATAACTATTATCTTATTAATTTACTCATTTCACTAAGGAAATAAATTAACTTCTAGAAAACTTATCATTAAAGAAGCTATTTAGAATCAATAAAGAAACAGATCAGTATTAATTCCCCGTCGGCACTGAACATAAAAAAAAAATAACCGGGCCCGAATTTTCATACCGGAAGCTTGTAATTAAAAGATCACAAAAAGAAAAAAGAACACAGAAAAGAAATACCTCCTTGTGTTTTGCCTATCTTTACTAGACAGACTGTTTCTGCAGCAGCATTTTGTGAGCAGAAAAGCCACAAAAATACACCTACCATGGAAGAACGGATGGTGAAGTTAATGGAATTGGCCGAGATGGCGAAATTGACTGCTATACTTTGGTTAAAGAAAAGACTTTGTCTAGCTATGTTTCTACTTGGAAACCTCTTTTGGACTTTTTGCTTGAAACTGAAAGAAATTAAACTTTAATTTTGGGATCTGATGATTAGAACTGTTTATGATCATAGAAATATTGTGTACTATTGTTAATTTTGGAGTAAGAGTAAATTAAGTAATTTTATATTTGTATCTCTACCAAAGAAAGTTGGAAGCTATTCTTTTTCTTTTCTTTTTTCTTTTCTGCACTCTTAATTTTTCCCTTTTTCTGATCTTTTCTTCTTAATTCTTTTTTTTCCTGTTTTTTTATATTTTATCTCTTGCTGAAATTTAATAAAGTTTTATGGGGGAAAAAAGCCACAAAAATGCTTGAGAAAGCATAGGAGAGTACAGGAAAACCTGGAGTACAATAAATACATAACAAAAACCCTCGGATCCTCTTTCACAACCAGGAGAATTAATTATGCTCTAGAAAGAGAGGTCTACCATGGACGTATAAACCGCTTCCAATTGCATAAATCTTTATCAGAACAGCAGCTCAATTTGTATCGAAAATGGGTCTTTTCATCTTCCCAGCGACTCCCACATGGATTCTGTTCTTTCTCCAAACAACTTAGTATAAGCTTCTCCAGACGCATACCTGCGTTTAGGGAGAGAAGAGTCATGTTTAGATTATTCTTACTAATTTCCCATGGAATATGTATCATGCATTATTGTAAAGTCCTTTGTTCCAATGTGTCATCATCTTGTTGCTCTATTGCAGTGTTTCTCAACCTTGGCAATGTTAAGATGTCTGGACTTCAACTCCCAGAATTCCCCAGCCAGCCATGATGTGAAGTCCACACATCTTAAAGTTGCCAAGGTTGAGAAACACTGCTCTATTGTCTACCCACCATGTGCTTTGCTGTTTTATGGTGGTTGGTCACCACCCACAGTAAAGGAATTCTGTCTATCTAAATGTGGTATGCATGCATCTAGGGCATGGAAAAAGGGACCCTGAAATAAGTGGGGTACCGTGCAGTCCAGATTTGGTGCCTTAGTCTTGCTATCAATCTGGTTGACTGAACACCAGAGCACAGAAAGTCAACAGGCACAAGTCATTGGCTAAGGGCACACATGACTTACAAAGTGGTTTGTTTGGCTTTATCTCAGCATGTTGTGTGAATCCCGACATTGTAGTTCGTAAATCATGGCTTTTGGTTTTATGTAGTGTTGTTGAGGCTGTCTATGCCGGCAAGATCAAAGACCACTATCAGACCACAAGGCTGTTACACTGGTTCCCTACTGCTTTCCGGTCTTACTTGGAAGGGCGTGCTACTGCCTTTAAACTTTACAACCTTCTCCACTCTCCAGGAGGGTTGGATACGCTCGCTGCCTGGGAGGTGATGAGAGTTGCAGCCCAACCTTTCAGTAGATGGGAAGGCTGTCTCTGCAGTTTGCTCTCCATGCATTCTCTGTTCTCTTCCATGTCCCTCTGGTTGGCTGGCTGTGATAACAACAGGGAACTAGAAGGCAAGATAGTCTTAAGACCCTCTTTTTAACCACTGACTTGCATGAGTTATAACTTATCTTTAGTGTATTTCTTCTTTGTGCTACTGCAACAATGATCAACACAGGAATAATATGCAGATACAGTAATAATAAAATTACCTATCCCATGAGGGGGTTGCCTTCGAGTCAGTCTTGACTCCTGGCCACTGCCTGGACTAGTCCCTGCAGTTTTCTTGGCGAGATTTATTTTATTTATTTTATTTGTTTAATTTATCCCCCGCCCATCTCCCATACAAGGGACTCTGGGCGGGTTACAACAAGTAAAAATTTAAAAACTATACAAAATTTCTAAAAAAACATGTCAAACATAAAATAAACCACTTTCAGAAGTGGTTTACCATTGCTTGCTTCCTAGGGCTGAGAGAGGGACTGGCCCAAGGTCACCCAGCTGGCTTTGTGCCTAAGGCTGGACTAGAACTCACAGTCTCCTGGTTTCTAGCCCGTTGCCTTAACCACTAGACCAAACTGGCTCTCTATCTATCCCATAGGGGTAAAAA
The DNA here is from genome assembly GCA_023362775.1 of Charina bottae. NCBI lineage: Eukaryota > Metazoa > Chordata > Lepidosauria > Squamata > Charinaidae > Charina > Charina bottae. The sequence goes on from JALMGJ010000002.1 coordinate 37,911,406, forward strand.
TTCCAAGGTCACATTAATTAAGTGCTCAGCATCCATCTCTGGAAAAGCTTTGTTTAAGGAATGTCTAACTCAGAGCTTTCCAAACTTTTCATGTTGGTGACACACTTTTTAGACATGCATCATTTCACGACACACTCTTACAGCAGGGCATCATTTCGCGACACACTCTTACAGCAGGGCACAAGGCAGGCACTAGGAGCTGCGTGGAATCCTGGCAGGGCAGGTTTGGAGGCAGCCAGGCACAAGGCAGGCACTAGGACCTGCGCGGAATCCTGGCAGGGCAGGTTTGGAGGCAGCCGGGCACAAGGCAGGCACTAGGACCTGTGAGGAATCCTGGCAGGGCAGGTTTGGAGGCAGCCGGGCACAAGGCAGGCACTAGGACCTGCGCGGAATCCTGGCAGGGCAGGTTTGGAGGCAGCCGGGCACAAGGCAGGCACTAGGACCTGTGCAGAATCCTGGCAGGGCAGGTTTGGAGGCAGCAGGGTGCAAGGCAGGCACTAGGACCTGCGCGGAAGCCAGGAGGCAGCAGCAGCCGCGACACACCCAGACACTGCAGCCGACACACTAATGTGTCCCGACACACAGTTTGGAAAGCTCTGGTCTAACTTGTTAAAAGCGGTGTACAGATGTGTTCTCCTGTATTACATCTAGAAAAGCCAGCTCTGTCAAAGGAATGCACCAAAGGAAAGCATGTCCTTAAGAAAGCATCCTTACTTCCGAAGACTTGCAGGTGAGCACACACTCCATTGAGGGTGAGGCAGAAATTTTCAGGAGGAATGCAAGGAGCCATTGGCCATATGGACATGCAGCTTCGGCACATCAAGGTATCTACTGGGAAAGAGACAGATAGATTGTATTCTAATGGTGCTCAGGATCATCTCCCTTGTTAGAATGCCCTCCCTGCCAATTGTAAGGTGTTGCAATCCCAAATGTGCCTAATCCGCAGTGAATCCTATTAAATTTATTTATTTATTATTTATTATTTAAATTTGTATCACTGCCCATCTCCTCTACACCAGGGAACTCTGGGCGGTTTACAACAGCAAGTTAAAAATATAAAAATTCAGTGGGGCTTCCTGGTGGGTAGAATATTTTAGGGGTACATTTGAACCAGATATCAGGACACAATACTACAGGTAGTCCTCACTTAATGACCACAATTGGGAGCAGAATTTCAGTTGCTAAGTGAAGCGGTCATTAAGCGAATCTAACCCGATTTTATGACCTTTTTTGTAACAGTCATTAAGCGAATCACTGCAAGTGTTAAGCGAATCACACGGTCGTTAAGCAAATCACGTGGTTCCCCATTGATTTTGCTTGCCAGAAACTGGCCGGTAAGGTCGCAAATGGCAATCACGTGACCATGGGATGCGGCGACAGTCATAAGTGTGAGGACCGGCCGTAAGTCAGTTTTTTCCAGCACCATCATAAGTCTGAACCGTCACTAAATGAATGGTTGTTAAGTGAGGGCTACCTGTAAAGAGGGATGTGATTGCAATCCCACATTATAGACTTATGCAAATTAGAATATCCATAGGATTGGATAGAGCAGCCAGGCATTTCATTGAATATAGCACATCATATGCCTGGTGAGGTCAGGGAGGCCATGGGGATGAATTATAAGGCAATTGGGCAGGACTACAAAGACAATGGGGGCATGAAAGAACAAAGGCAGTTATTCCATGAACATGTGTCCCCCCTTTTATATGAGATTTTACCATCCCTTGGATTTTTATCTATTGATTATACTGGTTGGACTGTAATTTTATCATTTTATCGTTATAGGTTTTTAATGGTTGATTTTGTTGTAAACCGCCCAGAGTCCCCCGTTGGGGGAGATGGGCAGTGATAAATTTGAATGAATGAATGAATGAATAAATAAAATATAGAAATAATGAGAGCGCCCTTTATCCTGAATGAAGGCATTTTTTTAATTTTAGCAACAAACACTGACCACCTTATTTATTCTAGCATTAATGATTCCAGGCTCCAGAAGAGGGATTTAATATTTTCCCTTATAAGGGTATCTAGTTATACAGTAGATACCAGAAGAATGGCTGGGATGGGGCCATAATCTTCCCCTCCATTCCTCCGATGCTAAAACGAACCTCTCTGGGGTCTAATTGCAAGTTGCCTTTGAGCAAATATCCACAACTCTCTCTTCCTAGAGCAGTGTTTCTCAACCTTGGGAACTTTAAGATGCATGGACTTCAACTTCAACTGCTGGCTGGAGAATTCTGGGAGTTGAAGTCCATGCATCTTAAAGTTCCCAAGGCTGAGAAACACTGTCCTAGAGACTCTCCACCCGTCATAGAAACAAAGCTATTAGAAATTAGCCCTTTTAACCACCTCTCCCACAGCAGTGTAAGGGTAGGACTTTCCAACGGCACCCACTGTTTTGTTTTGGGTTTTTTTTTAGAAGTCATCCAGGGTAAATTTGAAGACCCTCTTCCCAGTTCGAAAAGCCATTTAGAGATTTGTCACTTTTTAAAAAGAAACAGAACTCACAATTTAAGAAGAAAAAGAATTCACAAACTCAAAAGAATCCAAAATCACATCGCAATATGTTACCCTGGTCATCTCCCTAACCCCTGTCCAAACAGAGTCAACCTCTGAGAGAATATGGATGACTTTACGTGCAAACATGTCACAGCAGCCTATTACAACTTCAAGATCCAGGAAGGGGGACTGGGTTAAGGCCATTCTCTAACACCTCCCTTGTGGTGAGATCCTAATCCAAAGGGGTCTCCCATGCTTAATTTTAAGGAGATGGGGGAGTGGGATACTGAAATTTCTACATGTAATCTGTCAAAAAGAATGTCTAGTCTGGAACTCAGCCAGCTACAGACTGATAACTTCCTTAAAATTTGTTCATTTAGCACTTTATGCTCCTTTTCCCTCATTCATTCATTCATTCATTCATTCATTCATTCATTCATTTATTCATGTATTTATTTAGATAATTTCATTTCCTGCTCTGCTGTTTCTAAAATACAACAAAGTTAGGTCATTCCAGTAGAGATACAGAAATCTGTTTCAAGCTATCTATCTATTATTAACGTAAACAGTTGAAAAGGAACAAGTATTAATGGCAGCTAACATTTAATTTAAACATATCTGCAGGAATCTATAGAACACATTCTACAGAACAGATCTGATGGGGAAAAAAACCGTGTCAATGTTGGGTTCAGCTGGGCTAATTGCTATTCCTAGTCCACAGGTGCCACCTTCCCTGGCAAAGCCCAGCTATCCGATTTAGTCACATAAATTACAAACCCGACAGGATATAGTAAAAGGTAAAGAGGATTTCTTGTTCTTCTCTCAGCCTATCCGAAAAAGGAGATGCCCTTATTCCATGAAGATACCCTCTGGTTATGGCTTAGCATCTGGCTGGGGAACACCTTAGCTGTTTAGAAGACATATGGTTTAAGTGCCAGAGGCTAAACGTCCACCCCAGTGCAGCCAAAATCACCATTCTCACCCTTTAGAAGCAGAGTTGGGAGGGTCCTTGGCTGTATTAGATCTTTGGTGGAAAGGGGGAATTTAAAGACTTACTTTCTCCCAATGATCCTAATGAAGATTGTCTTCCTCGTAATGAATCTTGTCATGCTAACAGCAGTAACAACCATGTTTTTGCTGCTGAGCACTCAACTCCCAGTCTTCATGCTTTGTTCCCTTAGGCTTGAGTGGCCATCTGTTATTTTCAACAGAGAGCTTTGGATATAATCGATGCAGGGAAATGTTTGTGGTGGTAGGAATAATAGACAGATTGGTGATATCCCTATTTTTGTTAGGGACTTACCTCCTGTTGTGATGAAGAGGAGAACATAGGATGTAAGTAGCCGATGCTGAACCATGCCTATTTACTCCCAAGTCTGTCAGCAAAGGGTTGGATAGACCTTGGCATGGAAAGAGCAAAAAGGACTTCTTATCTGTGGGCAGTTGGGTTTTTAATTTAATCACACATCTATATTCCAGAAATCAGCTTGTACTTGTGTAGGTGGATCAACCATGCCAGTGATGGACATTGAGATCATGGAAAGCCTTTCAAATGTTTGATTCCTAGATAAAATATTTCACTGCCAACATCAAACTTGGCATTTTGAGGCTCGGTAGCCCTGGCTTATACCCACCCATTGCTTGGAGAGTTTCGGAGTTCAATATCAATCTCTCCTATCATAGATTGGGGAAGGTTTTCACCATGGACATAAATACCACTAGCTGTCCTGACTTCGAGTGAAGGAACACGCTGAGACTCGGTGTAAAAGCTCTAGTGTTTTATTGTTCTACTCTGCTAGACAGAATCCAGCTAAACTGAAATGAACTAGTGATGCTCAGAGAAAAGGCCCATGAAACTAGGGCGGGGCCTTCTTTAGCCTCTTGGGAGGAAAGCAAAGCGATTCAGTACTGCGCATGCGTTTATCCCCCTGGAGGGAGCCCCCTCCTCCTTCACCCATTATCTCCCTGACACCAGCATAAACTTTGCAGGTCTCTAGAAAGAGACCAATACACCTATTCTTTCCAATTCCTGTTCCGTCCTATGCTCTCACTGTTGGCATTGCAACACTCACTCTCACAATCTCCAATCAATCTCCTCTTTCTGAAATTTCTAGCCTTTGATCAAGGGTTTTATGTTCCCTCCTCCACACATTTTTCCTTCAATAGCAAAAAATGGAAGTGGGTAAGAACAACATTTAGCCGATGGCTTATGAAAACTGCAAACATCTCAGGAACCACAGAATTTTGTCTTTCTCCCTCTGACTTTGGATCTTCTCTCCCAGTCCCCGTGAACATACAGGTAGTCCTCACTTAACAAACATAATTGGGACCGGAATTCCAGTTGCTAAGCAATGCGGTCATTAAGCAAATCCGACCTGATTTTACGACCTTTTTGCACCATTTTCGACCTTCTTGCTGGAAGCTGGCTGGGAAGGTCGAAAATGGCGGTCACGTGACTGCGGGATGCTGTGATGGTCGTAAATGTGAACCAGCTGCCAAGTGCCCCAATCACAATCACGTGACTGCAGGGATGCTGCAATGGTTGTAAATGTGAGAACCGGTTGTAAGTTGTTTTTTTCAGTGCCGTTGTAAGTCCGAACTGTCGCTAAACAAATGGTCGTTAAGCAAGGACTACCTGTATTTATAGGGCTTTTCTTCTCAGTATCAGAACTCCAATTTTGGAGAAGAAAAAGCAGGGAGGATGGGGGCACAGGATGCAAAACTATCACAATCCCCCATTATTTAAGATAGCTAGTATAAGAGGGAAGTAGCTCTAACCATACTAGAATAAGTCTATGAAGGTTCTCAGTCATCCAGGTGGAATTGTCTGTAGCTTGAATCATGTCAACTGGATTTCTATTTTCTCAGTGGAAACGTTTCTCTCCTTATCCAAGGAGCTTCTTCAGTCTCCAACTTTGCTCAGACTGAAGAAGCTCCTTGGATAAGGAGCGAAACGTTTCCACTGAGAAAATAGAAATCCAGTTGACATGATTCAAGCTACAGACATACTAGAATAAGCGGGAAAGGAGAATAATAGAACCGGGCTAAGGACTGCATGCCACTAATTTAGTAACAATGCTTGCAAAGTGGTGTAAAAGAAATAGCCTCATTGCACTGAATTGTCTGAGAAACCAGACACTTTCCCCCCTCTCTATCCTCTTAATTATTCAAAGTGGTCTTAGGTATGTGATTTGCTCCTCCCCCTTTAAACAATACCTCCGCGGTGGCGACAGGAGCGCAGGCCTCCCTCAGGGCTGGCCTTCGAAAGAGGCATTTTGGCGCCCCCCCAGCGTGAGGCCCGGGGCACATGCCCCGCTTGCCCCCCCCCCGTTGTGGCCCTGTTGGGATCCTCAAGCAAGCAGAGGCCTGTCAGGGTCCTCCACTGAGTTGAACTTGCAATGGAGCCCCAAGGAGGTCACTGGGCCTTACAGAACCCGAACCCACCCCCACCCAGCAGACGGCATTCTTCAACTTTGGAAGACAGCTTTCCTGGGTCCCCAAAGGAGCCCCTGATGAGTTGGGTTTCACAGCGTGGAAGAGCCAGCTGGTTTCACTTGATCAGCTGGATCAAGAATCAGAAAAGGAGGGGGATGCTAACACCTACCCCCTGAACACACCTGAACCCCCAGCTCCAGGAGAAATGGGGTTTCAGGAAGCCAAGCAGCACAGTGAGCAAACCCACCCAAGATCACTGGCAAAGCAGATGTTGATAGGGACACCTTATCTTCCTTCCCTCCCAACTGTTGGTGGAGCTCTTGGATTCTGACCTTTCAGGACCAGAAATCTGCACAAGCCGCCAAGGAAAGGTGATTCTTCCTCCCTGCCTTCTCTCTTCACTCCAGAAACATTCAGTTTATTTCTCCATTCCAACTGAGGTGTACCTGTGCAAAAGGTGCTCCCCTTAGCACAGGGGTGGTTGCGAAAGGGTGGCTCACAGCATTTCATTACAGTAGTTTCCATTATCACAGCTGCTGTATGTATAGGCTTTTCCAGTGTCGCTATTTATTTATTTATTTATTTATTTATTATTCAAATTTATTCCCCGCCCATCTCCCATACAAGGGACTCTGGGCGGGTTACAATAAATAAAAATTTAAAAACTATACAAAATCTAAAAACACAAACAAAACATAATAAAATAAAATCCAGGATGGGCTTGGACCCGCAGAATAGATAGTGGAGCTATGGGGCCAGCCAACCCCAGGAGGCACTACCACCTCCGTCGTCCCAGGCCAGGTGGCAGAGCTAGGTCTTAAGGGCCTTCCGAAAGGCCAGGAGGGAGGGGGCCAGTCTCACCTCTGGGGGCAAGATATTCCACAAGGCGGGCGCAATCGCAGAGAAGGCACGCCTCCTGGACCCCGCTAGATGGAATTCTCTTGTTGAGGGGGTCCGAAGCATGCCCTCTCTGCATGTACGGGTGGGGCGGGTCGACGTTATCGGGACGAGACGGTCCCTCAGGTATCCTGGTCCTATGCCATGTAGGGCTTTAAAGGTAATCACCAACACCTTGAATTGGACCCGGAAACAAACTGGCACCCAATGCAGCTCGCGTAGCAGAGGTGTTACATGTGCCGATCTTCTGGCACTCATAACTGCTCGCCCCGCTGCATTCTGCACCAGCTGAAGCTTCCGGATACTCTTCAAGGGTAGCCCCATGTAGAGCGCATTACAATAGTCTATACGGGAGATGACAAGGGCATGAGTGACTGTTCGGAGGGCCTCCCGATCCAGGAAAGGGCGTAACTGGCGCACATCTCGCAGCTGTGCAAAGGCCCTCCTGACCACAACTGCCACCTGCTCTTCGAGCAGGAGTCGCGAGTCCAGGAGGACCCCCAGATTCCACACTGGATCCGAGTGGGGTAGTGCAACCCCGCCCAGAACCAAAGATGACAACTTCCCGGATCCAGGGGGGCCATCAATCCACAGCCACTCCGTCTTACCAGGGTTCAGCTGAAGCCTCTTGTTCCCCATCCAGACCCCCACAGCCTCCAGGCACTGAGATAAGGCATTGACCGCATCACTTACTTCACCCGGGACGGAGATGTATAACTGGGTATCATCAGCATATTGGTGATACCTCATCCCGTGGTGATGGATGATCTCGCCCAGTGGTTTCATGTAGATGTTAAATAGGAGTGGAGAGAGAACCGACCCCTGCGGCACCCCACAAGTCAGGGGTCGCGGGTCAGCTCTCTCCTCCCCTATCAACACCGACTGGGAACGGCCCTGGAGAAAGGAGGCGAACCAGCGCAAAACCACGCCACCCGCCCCCAACTCCTCGAGCCGCCCCAAAAGTATACCGTGGTCGACGGTATCGAAAGCCGCTGAGAGATCTAAGAGAGCAAGGATGGACGCACTCCCTCCATCCCGCTCTCGCCAGAGATCATCCATAAGTGCGACCAATGCGGTCTCCGTCCCATATCCCGGCCTGAAACCTGACTGGAAGGGGTCCAGATAATCCGTTTCATCCAGAATCCTCTGGAGTTGCAACGCCACCACCTTCTCAACCACCTTTCCTAAAAAGGGAAGGTGGGAGACTGGGCGAAAATTGCCCAGGATTGTAGGGTCCAGGGAAGGTTTCTTGAGGAGGGGGTGCACCAGCGCCTCCTTAAAGGCAGCCGGGAACACCCCCTCACTCAAGGACGAATTAATCATCGCCTGGACCCAGCCACATGTCACCTCACTAGCTGATTTCACCAGCCAGGAGGGACATGGGTCAAGCTGGCATGTGGTGGCGTTTACAATCCGGAGGATCCTGTCTACTTCATCAGGCGCAACAGGATCAAACTGTTCCCAGATAACGTGGTAAGTACGAGCCCCTGGCATCTCCCCAGATCTTGTCTCACGCTTGGAGTCCACATGAAAGTCATTACACGTTGTGTCATCTAGGTCTACACAGCTCAAACTTTTCTGCCATAGCTCAAAATCTGGGGTGGAAAAGAACAGGGAATAAAAGATAGGTGCTTGAGACATGCGGTTATTCATTCATTCACGTTTTAAGAAAAAGACCACCTTTGAACATTGAGCAGTTCTCTTTTTTTAGAACTGTAGGGGATGTCTAGGCATACGTCAAGAGATTATGTATGCAATAAACTCTGCACCCCACTAGCTGAAGACGGTACTCCTACTGCCTCTGGAGTTTGGTCCACAGATGTCTTCTTCTGCAGCAGAAGGCGGCAAAGTGAAGTGAGCTGCAGGAAAGAGGTGAGTGAGCAAGGAAAATAAATTATTTTCAGGAACAGTGAGCCAGAAAACACAGCTTCTACATGTCGTTCCACCATGCTTGTTAATGTGCCTGATCCCATTTCTGCCAGCTCCGAAGTTTTCCAACTGTCCTGAATAATTCTGCGTTGTGCATCTACCTTTCTCTCCACTTAAATAACAGCCAGTAATGCACTCACAGCAGGATTTGGGAAGGCTTCATCCAAAAGGATAAGTAGAGAACCGCCAAATATACTAGGACATGTTGCAGAAAGTGAAAGAATACATTCTAACCGGAGATAAGACCATTGGGTCTACACAATTTCCAAATTGCAGGAATGATAGGAGTATCTCAATACAAATCTGTAGGTGACTTCACGACAACTTGCCTTCATTGCAAAAATTATGTGATTCTACTTGTTTCAGCTTCCAGTTCCTTGATGGGCCAGGAAGGTCATATTATTATCTTACAATTGCTTTATTCCGTCTAGTACCAGGCTAGAATCCAGGAGACTGTGAGTTCTAGTCCCACCTTAGGCATGAAAGCTGGCTGGGTGACCTTGGGCCAGTCACTCTCTCTCAGCCCTGGGAAGGAGTCAATGGCAAACCAGGAGACTGAGAGTTCTAGTCCCGCCTTAGGCATGGAAGCCAGCTGGGTGACCTTGGGCCAGTCACTCTCTCTCAGCCCAACTCACCCCACAGGGTTGTTGTTGTGGGGAAAGTAAGAGGAGGAAGGAGTATTAGGTATGTTCCCTGCCTTGAGTTATTTATAAAAATAATAAAGGCAGGATAAAAAAATCTTTAAAAAAGCATTGATTTTTTTGACAGCTGTTTGAAGTAAGATAACAGCTGTGTCCAGCGGAGCCTTTGCACAACTGCATCTTGTGTGCCAGATGTGCCCGTTCCTGGACTGGGAGGCCCTGCTCATGCTCACTCACGCCTTGGTCACCTTCCAGTTGGATTATTGCAGTGTGCTCTACATGGGGCTGCCCTTGAAAGCCATCTGGAAGCTTCAATTGGTCCAGAATGCTGCAGCGTGGGTAGCTATGGGTGCATCTTGTTATGCCCACATAACACTGTTGCCTAAAAACTCAGGCACCCCGAGTTTTGCGTGGAGCTGATAAAAACTTGGTCCCTGAATTTGGGAGAAACACCATTGGGGAAGATGGGCGGTGATAAATTTGAATTATAAATAAATAAATAAATAAACAACCAACTTAACCTTTGCAAAGGTGGCTTTCTGCCTACCCAAAAACACGAATCACAAAGTATTTCAGGCAAAAGCAAAAAGCATTTATTAAGGGGGGGGGGGGGTCAAGTCCTTTTATATGGTACAGAGACAAATGATACATACATTTGGCATACGTGATATGTCATAAAGCAAGTAATCAAACAATAAAAGACATTGATTACATGTGAGAATTGAACAATAGAAAACATTAAATCTAGATAACATTCCACAAGCAGCAAATCCATGGGCTACGTCACTCCCTTTCCCAGCCGGGTTTGTATCATCTTAAAACTTGCAAGTCGATTCAAGGACTTTCAGAATACGCTCTCTATTGTTTAGATGCTGAAAAGGCTAGTTTTTGCACGTAAAAGAAAGAAAGGGTTTTGGGTAAAAGGAAAACATGGTTTCTTGAACTTGAAAAGAAGGCATGGATGCCATGCTTAAATGCTAATATCACCTTTATTAAAAAGCTAATAAGGAAGCCTAAAAATTCCAGGTAACACCACCACTACTCCGTGAACTGCACAGGTTCCAGATAGGCTTCAGGGTGCGATCAAGGTGCTGGTGATTACCTTTAAATGCATGGTTACCTGAGGGACCGCCTTCTCCAAAGACCATCTGCTCACCCCACATGCTCCCACAGGGTGGGCAGGCTCTAGGTTCCTTCTTTTGTCATCTTTTGGGACCTAGGAAGCGTGTGGGACAATCTCCCCCTGATATACAACAGGCCCCAACTCTCCTTGCCTTTAGGAAAGACCTTAAGGCTTAGCTCTTTTCTCAGGCATTAGGGGTCGGTTGAGTAGGAATGCCCACTGAGGTTGTTTTGTTGTCTGCTTGGTTGCCATTTTACCTTTTAGGTTTTGTATTTATATATTGTTTGTTTGTTGTTAGACTCCTTCCTTCCTTCTGATTTATTGTGTGTTTATGTTGTATGCCACCCAGAGTCACACAGTCTGAGTTGGGCGGCCTCATAAACCTTGAAATAAATAAATACTCTATGAATGCTGACATCTCAAAGAAGGCTAAAAGCCTAGAGCAGTGTTTCTCAACCTTAGCCATTTTAAGCTGTGTGAACTTCAACTTCCAGAATTCCCCAGCCAGCATATGCCCATATGGTAGTTGAAGCATGTGGGAGTTGAAGTCCACACATTTTAAACTTGCCAAGGTTGAGAAACACTGCTGTGGAGGTTGGCCAATGAGATTTATCGGCAAGGATGGGCAAGGGAGTCCGTTCTGAGTACCATGGCTCTTGAAAATCATTGCTATTTCTGGCCAGACACGTAGCATGGTCTTTAACCGCCTTTTTGGCATGTTAATTTTTGCTAGCAACCTTGGCTGTTCAACGGAACGAAAAGGCAGGATGGAAATCGAATAAAGAAGGTAACACGTGTTGATCGAGATGGGTTGGACGAGATTTCTTAGAGCTCTCAGGCTACACGGTGACCCCAACCAACCCCTCGGTCCTTCAAAACATGTGCCAGCCCCACCACTGGCAAATAACATCCCTGTCTTTGTCACCCCTCACAACCCCACCCCAAGGCCCCTTCCCCGTTCAAGGCCTCCCTCCTTGGCAGGCAATGCAGCGGCGGTTGCCGTATTCCTCCTGAGCCTTGACCGCTCTTGAAGCAAAGAGTGAATCCGATTAGGGGTTTCTTGACCCAAGGCTTGTCTCTGGTTAGCCCCTGTGGGTAAGCTCAGCACGGGTGCAAGAATTGCTCATAGCTTACCAATAGAAGAGAATCTCTGTAGCTCAGGGTTGAACTGTGGAGTCCTTGGTGCTCTCTGGGCTTGGTTGTTTGCTTGCAGGCGTTTCATTACCTGACTAGGTAACATCGTAAGTGCACATAGCTTCTTACAGCCAATATTGAGTTTTATCCAATTACTTGACCACGACAGTCATGAGCAGGGCTTTCCAAAGTTTTCCCGCGGCGACACACCAACCACCGTTGGTGTGTCACCGCGGGAAAACCCGGAAGCGCCGCCATTGCGGCAGCATGCAAAAACCCAGAAGCGCTGCTGCCGCGTTTGGTTTTTGCGCGGCGCTTTCAGATTTTTGCGCGCCGGGTTTTGACGTGACACATCTGGGCCCCGCAGGCGACACACTTTTGTGTCACGACACACAGTTTGGAAAGCTCTGGTCATGAGGTTAGCTCTGGCTTCTATTTTTCCTGCACTAAATATATTACAACTTGTACTTATTACAACATCCATGCCCTTCTCACATAAAAGCATCAAAATCTGCATTGTCCAGGGGCTGATTTCCCGTTCAGAAAGCGGTCTGGTGTGCACGCGTGTTACGCGGAAGGTACGTCCGACCGCCTCTTTTAGCTGCCGCTGCTTCGCCTCCTCATCTGCTGGCGTGGCTGTCTCGTGTCTTAAGAGGACGAACGAGCCTATACACCAGGGCTTTCCAAAGTGCTGCTGGTGACACACCAGCGGCGGCAGCGGCGGCAGTGCGGTGGCGGCGCGCGCGTGCACGGCGGCGGCGCGGGGGGGCGTGAGGCAGCGCGCGTGTGCACGGCGGTGGCGCGTGGGGCGTGGGGCGGCGCGCGCATGAACAGCGGTGGCGGCAGCCTCCACTAAAACGCGGAATCACTGATCCCGCGCCGCTGCTGCTGCCGTACACGCACGCGCCGCTGCTTCCGGGTGGTGTGGCGACACACCACGCTGTGTGTGGCAACACACTTTTGTGTCGCGACATACAGTTTGGAAAGCTCTGTTATACATTCTGTGGCTTGAATCATGTCAACTGGATTTCTATTTTCACGTTTCGCTCCTTATCCAAGGAGCTTCTTCAGTCTGGGGCTAGGTCATGGTTATATTGAGATGTTATTTTTTAAGTCCTTTTATTATCTAAAGGAGGATCGTTAAGATCACCATGCTGCTGTTGAGCTTGTGAAATGGTCTTAATCTTCCTAGGCACAGAAGACAAAGCGGGGAGGAAGATGGGGGAGGGATTGTGCCTGAGGCCTGAATAGAGGTGGGGGCCTCAGGCACAATCTCTCCCCCATCTTCCTCCCTGCTTTGTCTTCTGTGCCTAGGAAGATTAAGACCATTTCACAAGCTCAACAGCGGCATGGTGATCTTAACGATCCTCCTTTAGATGATAAAAGGACTTAAAAATAACATCTCAATATAACCATGACCTAGCCCCAGGTGTAAGGTCACACAGCTACCTAGAAACATATTTAGGATTCCCTTACCAACTTTGCTCAGACTGAAGAAGCTCCTTGGATAAGGAGCGAAAGGTTTCTACTGAGAAAATAGAAATCCAGTTGACATGATTCAAGCCACAGACTGTTCCACCTGGATGACTGAGAACCTTCATCGACTCTGCTATACATGCTCGCCCGGGTTTTCCTTTCCAGCTGCATTCCTTTGACAATGCTGGTTTACCGCAGACAGCTATGGTAAAGTCCGCAAAGGGCTCTGAACGTCACGAACCAGCACTTTCTAAGTCAGTGTTTTTCAACCTTGGGAATTTTAAGCTGTGTGGACTTCAACTTCCAGAATTCCCCAGGCAGCATGCTGGCTGAGGAATTCTGGGAGTTGAAGTCCACACCTCTTAAAGTCCCCAAGATTGAAAAGGTAAAGGTTCCCCCCGCACATTTGTGCAGTCCTGTCCGACTCTAGGGGCCGGTGCTCATCTCCGTTTGTTAGCCGAAGAGCCAGCGTTGTCCGAAGACGCTTCCACGGTCATGTGGCCGCATGACGCGCGCGGAACGCTGTTACCTACCCACCGAAGTGGTACCTATTCATCTACTTGCATTTGCATGCTTGAAAAACACTGCTCTAAATGCACTGCCACCCAGGCAATTCGGAATGTGGGATTTCTCCAGTCTTCTTTGCGGCTTCTCTCACTTCCGCCCTAAAACTCCGCCCTTCCCCGAAAGGGAGGGGGTAAAGAATAATCAAAGCGATCCCGGAAGTTGTCGCTCTTTTATAACTCTACAGGTACAAGTCTACAGCCGACCGGAACAACCCTGGAACTTAGACGCTCAGAAAGGGGCTTGTGGACTCTGATCCACAATCAAAAATGCCCAAGACTCCTCCTCACCATAGAGCCGGAAAGCAAAACCGCCCTCGCGGGATTCGATGGTCTCCGCGGGGCTAGAAGGGCCGCTTCCGGTGACGCCAGAGCGGCATCGGCGGGCGGAGAGTGTTCTGCGTCGGGGGAGAGATGAGATTGACGGGGCGCGGGGCAGGCCGTGCAGGGAGCCTCATCGCCGCCCGCGGGGACCGAGGCCTAGGCGGGAAGGGAGGCAAGTGAGGGCGCGGGAGGAGGAGGAGCCGCCGCAGCCGGGCCTGACCGCAGTTGCCCCGCGAGGCGCGTCCAGCCCCGCTGCCCAAGGTGCTGCAGCCCCATGGCAGCCCCGCCTGTGTCCGCCTTGCTGGATCCTCCAAGGGCTCGAGCCTTTCCTTCGCGGGCAGCGCAACGGCGGGTGCCGGTTCCCTCCTGAGCCGCCCGAGGCTCGCCTGCGCGTGTACGCGGAAGGTAGGTTGTTGGGCCTCCCTCGTCTGCTGGCGCGGCTGTCTTGCGTCTGAAAGGGAAGAAGCCTCTTTCCGAAGCCTGCTAGAGCATTAAATGCGCGGGGTCAGGCCTGCTTCCCCTTCCCTTCGCCGTGGATATACACCCACTCACCCGAGTTTCCTTTCTGGGCGGACGATGCTGGGCGACCTTGGGGGGCTACTGTAACGCCGGTGAAGTGCTTTGCATGTTAAGAACAAGCACTGCCTAACTCAGTGTTTCTCAACCTTGGCAGCTTGAAGATGTGTAGACTTCAACGCCCAGAATTCCCCGGCCAGCCATGCTAGCTGGGGTATTCTGGGAGTTGAAGTCCACACATCTTCAAGTTCCCAAGGTTGAGAAACACTGGCCTAACTCTATGGCTAAGAATAATGCTCTCTGCTGTTGAGGAAGAGGATAACTTCTCCTCCTTATTCAAGTAACCACTTTAAAGAGGATCTCTGGGTGGAGTAAACTCACAGCTGTACTTCCCATTCCTGTGTTCAAAGAAACAGAAATTGCAGTATGTTCTTCAGCGGTTTGGTATAAACCTGTATAGTTTTCTCAGCGGACTGAAGGCGACAAGCGCTGTTGTTTTCACACGAGCACAACATTCTGAAGGAAAAGGGAGCAAAGGCAAAAGAAGAAAAGGTAGAAGTTTTTGGAAGTGAAATTTGGAAAGCAGATGGAGTGTTCTTGTCATATCATTGATTGATTATGTGGCATCAAGTCGTTTTTGACTCCTAGTGACCACATAGATAGATTTTCTCCATTCTTTCAAGTCTCCCAATGGTGCACTCATCGCCACCGTAACCGAGTCCATCCCCCTTGCTGCTGGTCGTCCTCTTCTTCTCTTTCCTTCCACCTTTCCCAGCATTAGAGCCTTCTCCACAGAGCTGGGTCTTCGCATCATGTGTCCAAAGTAGGATAATTTGAGCCTGGTCATTTGTGCCTTGAGTGAGAAGTCTGGGTCGATTTGTTCAATGATCCATCAGTTTGCTTTCTTGGCTGTCTGTGGTATTCTCAGTCTCCGCCAACACCAAAGTTCAAAGGCATCAAGACTCGTCCTGTCCTGCTTCCGTGTCATATCATTGTTGCCTAGAAAAAAGTGAGCCACGTGGAGTGGAGGGATTACATTCTACAGAAGACCCACTTCCTTGATGCCCCTCTCCTGTCAACTGTTGGCATCTCATCTACCAACTTGTGGGACCAATTCCTCTTCGAATTCATTCAGCGCAACTTGTGGAAAGGGAGCGGATTTCATTTTAAAAAATGAGGGAAGAAATGAGATAACCTTGGTGCAGAGTGAAACTAATGAGGGGTTTCTTGACCCAAAGCTTACCCCTGTCAGGCTCCTCAATCCAATGTTCTCAGAACTTCTGATCGTGTTCGCCTGCATGACTGTAGCTGGAGGTGGACACGTGTAAACACTTGCGAGTTTGGAAAGGAAGTTGGGAGGGGGGTATGCCAGGAGTGTGAAAGCAAGTTGTTTGGACTGTCTCTGGAATCCAAGGTCCAGTACGAAGTAACAAGAGCTGGCATGAAGGGGGGCTGTGAGGGAAGGGGGGGAGGAGAGGCTTGACTCTTTGAAATGTTTAACTGGGGGGGGGGAAGCAGGAACTCTCATTCGCAACTTTTTTGTTCTGTATACTACTTTCCATTAAATGAAATTTCTGCAAGTTCTTGCATGAGCTTGCTTTGATTGGAATTGAGCAGAGCAGTCATTACAACCCCTTTGTTAGCCCTCTTCTGGTAACCTCAATACTGGTACAGAAAGTGCTCACTGTTGTCAACCAATTTGGGATATTAACTAGTTGTTGACCATGACACAAATAGCTCTGGCTTCTGTTTTCCTGCAATAAATATATTGTACTTCTGTGCTGTGGAAAGGGAATAGTGTTATTAGAGCACTTTTAAAATAGAAGCATCAATATCCTTTGCAGTCAGCTTTGAGCAACAGCTTTGCACTTTTGACAATACAACTGATTGGCTACAAAAATCCTAATAATTGATCAGGAATTTCTACAAAATCTGTGTAGCATTCCTCTTACCAAAGTAAGGGCTGGGGTCAAATGTTCGTGAGTTCAAATTTTCTTGAACCAGGAATTACCTTTAGGCCAGCAAGACATTTGCAATTTGGGCATAATAACACAAACTTACTGTGTTGTTTAAGGTTAGTAGATAATATACTTCAAGTGCTTTGAACTATAGAAGCCTGCTTTACGAATGTGAGGTACGATAATTTTTAATTTTAATTTTGTTTTCTCTTTTGGCATGACAAGGAAAACTATGAAAGCAGATTATATAGGAAATACATTATTTTGCAAGATAAGTTGGTGTTAAGGAAGAAAGAAATCAACATCCATATTGGGACTGCTTTCATTCGTCAGCTCCTGTGGATAAATCTTGACTATCCTAACTCCTGCCCAAAGAAGAAGATGCCTGTGATAATCGATCAGCTCCAGATGAGTCAAACAAGGGGTAGGTAGAATGTTGTAAAGCCACTGATCACGGCTAGCTAACAGTCTAATCTTGTGGGGAGAGTGGGTATTTGTTTGATGTGAGTATAACTCTCAGTTTATATTTGCTATAGCACTGGAACTGTGTAATCAAGGCCTGTTCTAGAGAAACTCCTTTGGCTTAAGACGTCAGTCATATTTTTACAGCTGGTGTTGGAAATTTGACAGCTCAGGGAAAAACTGGAGTAGAACCTGGTTGTGTATGTTGCAGTCTAATAAGTTCATCACATAGATTACTGTAGAAGGCTGAGGGATCTTCTTTCTTAGATATTTTTTTGAATGGCATTTCCTAGGAATGCTTTAGATCAGAGCTTTCCAAACTGTGTGTCGCGACACAAAAGTGTCTCGCCACACACAGTCTGGTGTGTTGCCACACAACCCGGAAGCGCTGATCATCATCAGCGCTTCCGGGTTTTCCCGCGGCGACACACCAACTGCAGCGTGCAAAACCCAAAAGCGGCAGCAGCGCTTCCGGGTTTTTGCGTGCTGCCGCAAGGACGGCACTTCCGGGTTTTCCCGCGGCGACACACCAACGCCGGTTGGTGTGTCGCCGCGGGAAAAACTTTGGAAAGCCCTGCTTTAGAATTGCCTATCCTTTTCAAGGGGGCGTGGTGGCTCAGCGGGTAAGACGCCAGGCTTGTCGATTGGAAGATTGCAAGTTCGGAGGTTCGAATCCCTAGCCCTGCATGTGGAGTGAGCTCCCGCACTAGCTCCAGCTCTTGCCAACCTAGCAATTCGAAAGCATGCAAATGCAAGTCGATTAATAGGTACCACTTCGGTGGGTAGGTAACAGCGTTCCACGTGCATCATGCGTGCATCATGCCAGCATCATGGCATGCCACATGCATCATGCCAGCCACATGACTGTGGAAGCGTCTTCGGACAACGCTGGCTCTTCGGCTAACAAACGGAGATGAGCACCGGCCCCTAGAGTCGGACACGACTGCACAAATGTGCAGGGGGAACCTTTACCTTTACTATCCTTTTCAAGGGAAGGAATCCAGGTATGATTTTCATCTCTTCAGCAGATGGATCTCTGAATCCCTTTCAGGTCTATAGCAATGTGATTGCACACTACTTTGACAAATATCTGTATAAAACACACCGAACCTGTTATTGTGTTTAAAAAAATTACTTTTTAATATTGATTTTGTTGGTAGTCTTCATGGTGGTCAGGGCAGAAGGTAGGACTGGCTGCTAGATATTTAGGCAACAATTTGAAGTTTGATCAGCAAAGGTTCCTGAATCATATTTAACAGCAGCAGCAGCAGCAAATTATTTTCCCCTAACAACCAATCTCAACATTCAGAATATTTTCAGAGGCAACCTATTCTTTAATTTTAAATATATGTCTTTGTATCTAGTCTGGTTGACAGATCTTGGGTGTTTAGTAAAGAAGTATGAATCTCTCTGGCTTAAAGTATGTCCACCTTGATGTAGTTAATAGATTGTAAATTCTGAACTTGGGAGACAGATTCCCATTGGTTTTATTTGCACAACACACTTAATTGAGTACGTTAAAGATGTAGAAGCTACATTTACAAAGCACGGAAAGCTTGTTTGGTTTTAACCTTGATTAAGGGGACATTGTATGTTGTGCAAACCCAGACCAGTTAATTTATTATTCAGTGCATTGTTGGAACTCAGAAGTGGGTTCAGTAACAAGGTTAAATGTATTGTGCAAAAATAACCATTCTGACACAATTATTTGTTTGTATCACACAAATTAATCTGAATCTTAAATATTTTACTTTCCCTGAAGCATTGAGGAGATGAAATAGAAAATGTGGATTAATTTTGATCAGTTGAACTTTTTCCATCTCATTTTTGGAGATTCTCTGAATTGGCCCATATAGAATTCTGGATATCCTCCTTCTTCCGTTATCTTTATTATGTGTATTAGCAGCCGTGCCATCCTGTTCTTGTCTTCTCAGCTCTTGGCTGTCTAGATCCTTCACAGTGTACATGTCCTGCTGTGCTTGTTAGTAGGATGTCCTCCTCAGCTATCATCTTCGTTGGTATTGACTTTTTTGAAGTGAAACCTCTTTGAATTTCAGCATTCCAGAGTGAGTATATCTAATCTCCCAAGTTCAGAGGAAGGGCCATTAATATATTCATTGACTTCTTATTATTCAGTTGAAACTGAATCAAAGCACACAGGTAAACCTTCAGAGATAATGTTATGGTTATTATCCCAGCATGACAATATTAGAAATTAGAGTAGAAATTAGCTCCAGGATCGAGTTCTGAAAGGGATTCTAGGTGCCTTTGTTTCTCTAGATGTTTTAAACAATGACCAGAGAGAACTGGATTTTTAAAATACTTACTGAAGGTAAACAAGGTTTTATTGAAGGACCGTGTCATCTACGTCTTTCTCCTGCCTTCCTCTTTGGAGAGTTCAGCAGCCATGTTGAGTGTGCTTAGGTGTCATGTCAGTTCATATGAGTTAATGGTACAATAGCCAAGTGGCTGAGCTACAGTGATACAAGGCAGATGTTTTCCAGAATGGGAACATTTCCACTGCTTTATCTTTCCATGAAAAGTTTTCAATTAGGGGAGAACTATAACTGAATTCCCAGAGTACATGCTTTTCATGAAGAACACTCTTGGTCTTCATACTTAAAAAGAATAAGATAGTAGATGATGAAAAAGATGTGTACCTGAATTGCTAATTGGAATAGGCAGGTATAAGCTACATGGCATAAATAGTTTGATGTTTAAGGCAGTCTCCTGTGTTGTTCTTACTAAAAGCACATTTATTTCATAAGATGGATTTTAACATAATGGGTGACTACTATATCAAAGATGCTTAATACATTTCTTAGTTGGCTGTCCCCCCCAAAAAAAACTCAATATGTATGTAAATGAATGTAAAGCTGTAACTTTTTTTCTAAAAGGCTAATATGAATACCTCTTTAGAAAATTTTACAGAATTAAGTTCAACTATGAACAGCAACAACAACAAAATGTTCAGAAGGGCTAATACTCTACTGCCTGTGTTCAGGATTGCAGCCTTACTAGTTTATTAATTCTCCACTATGTTTTTATAATATTGCTTAAATTATAAATAAAAAAGAAGTATATGCTTTGGATCTTAGAATCTTCATAAGTGTTCCTGTACAATTATTATCAAATAAAGGTTTGAATTCATCTGAATGGACACCCATACTATATACTATGGGTATAGTATAAGTTTGCTCTTACCCTGTTGCCAGTGTTGTTTGTTTTTATTGATGGAATTGTTCTTTCAGCATATTTGGGGAATACTCTGCCTTACCTATCATGCCAATAATGTGTTTTAAATTGCAAAGATTCTGATGGAATTTATGAAATATAGGAGTGCACCTAAAACTACCCAAAAGTGCACCTAAAATTATAGAAATAAAGTGTGATCAAATTAGTGGCTATAGTAGGCCACACAATACCCACACTATAGTACCGGGACTGATGGAAGTTGGAGCCCCAGTCCAATTACGCCTGTCAGTGTCATTACACCTGCCAGTGTCTTATATGAGGAGCACATTTTAAACTGTTCTGAGTTTTCTAGAGGAGGGGTGGGATATCTATAAAATAAAATATTAAACCGTGAACTTGGTTGATTCTGACTCAAATGTCCCTTCCCCTCTGTGTTTCAGGAGCCATGGCCACCACAAATCCTCTGGAGAACCTCCAGGTGGAAGCCAGCTGTTCTGTCTGTCTGGAATACCTGAAAGATCCTGTGATCATTGACTGTGGCCACAACTTCTGCCGGGTGTGCATCACCCGCTGGTGGGAGGATTTGAACCGAGACTTCCCTTGCCCCGTGTGCCGAAAGACTTTCCGCCACCGCACTCTGAAGCCCAACCGGCAGCTCGGCAACATGGTCGAGATTGCCAAGCAACTGCAGGTTACCAACAAGAGAAAGATACGGGATGAGAACTTATGTGAGAAGCATAATGAAGTGCTTCGCCTCTTCTGCAAGGAAGACCAGGAGGCAGTTTGCTTAGCGTGTGAGATTTCCCACGAACACCGTTCCCATACAGTTGTCTCCTTGGACGATGCCTCTCAGGAGTACAAGGTAGGCTGGCGTTGGCATGCAATGGGTACAAAGCTTTTCTGAAAGCAAGAGGAGGAGTAAAGGCCACCACGGCCAGCAGTGCGCTTGGCACATACAGTACCTGCCCTTCCTCGGTTCCGTAGCAAATGAGCTTGCGTAGCATCTGTGCAGCTTCTTGTTTTGATCAATTATATTCTGACATTTTGCTTTAAAAAAATGTATTCAGAGCCTATCCCGTAACAGGAGTGTTCATGATCGTGTCTTCCTTCAAGGTGTCTTAGAGCAATCTTTTCTAACCCAGTATGCTCCAAAGGTATTGGAGATGTCTCAGTGAAGGTGGCCTTTTCATGCTGGTTTGCAACTCTGTGGATTGCAGTTCCCACATAGCCAGAGTCTAGACTGAGAAAGGCAACCTTAAACTATTGAAGGTGTTCAGACAAGGCAGTTTGCTTCAGCCTTGCCCTCCATCTGTTTTTCTGTTTTTCCTTTTTTCCCCAACTGGTGTTCAAGCATTCAATAGCTCCTGGTGACCTTTAAGCAGTTGTTAACTTTTGGGGCTTATTTTTATATTTCTTCAAATCTTAGTATTCTCCTGAACACCTACCTTTGGTAGGCAAACTCATTTGGGTTCCAGTTTTGTTAGCATTCATATGTTTGGAATATGCTTTGAAGCAAGGTTTCCTCTGAGGCACATCAGGATTGTTTGAAATTCATGGGCTCCAACATCACATGTCTTAGTAGCCCATTAACTTGTGCTCTGCTGTGCTGACCTGATAGTGGGTTTGTCAACCAACTATTAGCCATCTGTGCTCCTTGAGAAGAGGCCAGTTGTAACAGTATCAGTTACATTAAATACATCAATATGAAATATAGTGTGCTAGATCAAAATACTGATTTTTGATTCTGGTTTGTTTATTGGAGAGGTAGAAGCTCTTCGGGACCTCAGGCAGAATTCTTTAATTGGAGATGAGATGAGAGATTGAACTTCAAGCTTGTGGGCAAGGCTGAGCTGTGGTCTTTTCGATAAGGTTGGAATTACTTATTCTGGCTGTGGGGTGGCATGTGAATGTTAATAACTTTTTTTTAAAGTTTCTAGTGCAGGGGTTGGGTGTTGGTTGCTTGGTCAAAGGTCATTTATTAAATTCATGGCTGAGTAAGATTTGGATTGGGATACACATACAGGGCCTGGGAATTTATGGGCCTCAATGTATTATTGGGCAACAGTATGTTATCTCTGATTGTAATCGAAGGCTGATATCTGCAGGGCAGTGGGTTCTTGTAATGGAGCGAGCGGGCTTGAACATGCGCATACAGGGATGTAGTGAGTTCACCCTTCTGGCTGCCTCAAGAGGGTTCCCTAAGTACTTCTCCCACAAACCCAACTATTGTACCATCCCACAATCCTGGGAGATCCTGTTCAGTCATTGCCACCATCCACTGCACCTATATTCAGGAGGAGGGTGTCGAAAGCTTTCTCTTCTCTTCCACTTTCGTGTCTTTTTGTAGCTAGCAGGGTGGCTAGGATGCGGTAGGTTGAACTCCCTGTCAGAATGAGGCTAATTTCAGAAGAAGGTACAAGTTGTTTAATAATGATGTTTGAGGTTAAGGAGCTAATTCATAATCACTTGTTGAGTCACTTGTTGAGATGGGCAGCTATAGAAATCGAATGAATGAATGAATGAATGAATGAATGAATGAATGAATGAATGAATGAATGAATAGTTGAAGGCAATGGGAGAAAGGGAAATGGAAAACAACAGCTAATTTTCCAGGCACAAATATACATCCAGACACACAATACAGCTAGAACATAATAGGGCTAAGAATACAAGGAAAGAACTTTTTAGTTTGATTCTATGATGCTATCATGGAATCAGGGAATGTTTGAATTCCTGGGCTTTGCTGGTCTCTGCCCACTATCTAGATCAGAGCTTTCCAGACTTTTCACGTTGGCAACACACACCAATGGCAGCGGCGCGGCCTGCGGTGTCCTGGTGTGTCGCGCAAAAAACCCGGAAGCGCTGATGGGGGGAACCGGAAGAAGTGGCGCTGTTTGGCGGGGGTGCAGCTTCTTTCGGTTCCCCCATCAGCGCTTCCGGGTTTTTGCGTGACACACCAGGACACCGCAGGCGACACAGCAGTGTGTTGCAACACACACTTTGGAAAGCTATGATCTAGATTGACAGGTGTGGTTTTGTTTGATAAACTCGTTTGCATCTGAACCGTTCGGAATGTTTTCTTCTCTTTCACTTCAGTTCCTCATAATTGATTTATGATATTTATATATTCATCAATACAGCTCTTGCTGTTAACTATGACTATGAGCTACAATAGTTTCCTGAAATCTTCATGTATGTAAGCTGTGGGCAACTGAACACCATTGGCTAAGGAGCATCTGCAGAACTGTTTGTTTAACTTGTAATATGTGCACTTCCCAAAGGAGTCTTGTTTGCTTAGGCTCCTACCTTCAATTCTTTTAGCTACCTTTGCAGGCTCTATCTAAAGGTCTATTTGTTGTTTATTCGTTCAGTCGCTTCCGACTCTTCGTGACTTCATGGACCAGCCCACGCCAGAGCCCTCTGTCGGCCGTCACCATCCCCAGCTCCCCCATGGTCGAGTCCGTCACCTCCAGAATATCATCCATCCATCTTGCCCTTGGTCGGCCCCTCTTCCTTTTGCCTTCCACTTTCCCTAGCATCAGCATCTTCTCCAGGGTATCCTGTCTTCTCATTATGTGGCCAAAGTACTTCAGTTTTGCCTTTAATATCATTCCCTCAAGTGAGCAGTCTGGCTTTATTTCCTGGAGTATGGACTGGTTTGATCTTCTTGCAGTCCAAGGCACTCTCAGAATTTTCCTCCAGCACCACAGTTCAAAAGCATCTATCTTCCTTCGCTCAGCCTTCCTTATGGTCCAGCTCTCACAGCCATAGGTTACTACAGGGAATACCATTGCTTTAACTATGCGGACCTTTGTTGTCAGTGTGATGTCTCTGCTCTTAACTATTTTATCGAGATTTGTCATTGCTCTCCTCCCAAGAAGTAGACGTCTTCTGATTTCCTGGCTGCAGTCAGCGTCTGCAGTAATCTTTGCGCCTAGAAATACAAAGTCTGTCACTGCCTCCACTTTTTCTCCCTCTATTTGCCAGTTATCAATCAAGCTGGTTGCCATAATCTTGGTTTTTTTGAGGTTTAACTGCAACCCAGCGTTTGCACTTTCTTCTTTCACCTTCGTCATAAGGCTCCTCAACTCCTCCTTGCTTTCAGCCATCAAAGTGGTATCATCTGCATATCTAAGATTGTTAATGTTTCTTCCAGCGATTTTAACTCCAGCCTTGGATTCCTCAAGCCCAGCACGTCGCATGATGTATTCTGCGTACAGGTTGAATAGGTAGGGTGAGAGTATACAGCCCTGCTGTACTCCTTTCCCAATCTTAAACCAGTCCGTTGTTCCGTGCTCTGTTCTTACTGTTGCTACTTGGTCGTTATACAGATTCCTCAGGAGGCAGACAAGATGACTTGGTATCCCCATACCACCAAGAACTAACTAACTAACTAACTTATTTATTTATTTATGTTTCAATTTATATACCGCTCCATTTCCTCACAAGGGAACTCTGGGCGGTTTACAAAACACAACAATTAAAATCCGACAATTAAAACAACCTAATAAAATACTCTAATATAATAAAATTAAGTATAAAAATCCAAGATGCGATGGTTTGAAATTTAGATGTTTAAAAGGGCCCGTGCCACAATTTGTTATGATCCACACAGTCAAAGGCTTTAGAATAGTCAATAAAACAAAAATAGATGTTTTTCTGAAACTCCCTGGTTTTCTCCATTATCCAGCGGATATTGGCAATTTGGTCTCTAGTTCCTCTGCCTTTTCTAAACCCAGCTTGTACATCTGGCAATTCTCGCTCCATGAATTGCTGTAGTCTACCTTGCAAGATCTTGAGCATTACCTTACTGGCATGTGAAATAAGAGCCACTGTTCGATAGTTTGAACATTCTTTAGTGCTTCCCTTTTTTGGTATGGGGATATAAGTTGATTTTTTCCAATCTGATGGCCATTCTTGTGTTTTCCAAATTTGCTGGCATATGGCATGCATCACCTTGACAGCATCATCTTGCAAGATTTTAAACAGTTCAGCTGGGATACCGTCGTCTCCTGCTGCCTTGTTATTAGCAATGCTTCTTAAGGCCCATTCAACCTCACTCTTCAGGATGTCTGGCTCTAACTCACTGACCACACCGTCAAAGCTATCTCCAATATTATTATCCTTCCTATACAGATCTTCCGTATATTCTTGCCACCTTTTCTTCATCTCTTCTGCTTCTGTTAGGTCCTTACCATCTTTGTTTTTGATCATACCCATTTTTGCCTGGAATTTACCTCCGATGTTTCTAATTTTCTGGAAGAGGTCTCTTGTCCTTCCTATTCTATTGTCTTCTTCCACTTCCGCACATTGCTTGTTTAAAAATAATTCCTTATCTCTTCTGGCTAACCTCTGGAATTTTGCATTTAATTGGGCATATCTCCCCCTATCACTGTTGCCTTTTGCTTTCCTTTCTTGGGCTACTTCCACTGTCTCATCAGACAGCCATCTTGCCTTCTTGGTTTTCTTTTTCTTTGGGATGTTTTTTGTTGCCGCCTCCTGAACAATGTTGCGAACTTCTGTCCATAGTTCTTCCGGGACCCTATCTACTAAATCTAGTCCCTTAAATCTATTCTTCACCTCCACTGCATATTCCTTAGGAATATTAGTGAGCTCATATCTAACTGATCTGTGGGTCTTCCCTATTCTCTTTAGTCTGATTCTAAATTTTGCAATAAGAAGTTCGTGATCTGAACTTCAGTCAGCTCCAGGTCTTGTTTTTACCGACTGTATAGATGTCCGCCACCTTTGGCTGCAAAGGATGTAGTCAATCTGATTTCGGTGTCGACCATCTGGTGAAGTCCATGTATAAAGTCGTCTTTTAGGTTGTTGGAAGAGAGTGTTTGTTATGCACAGTGAGTTGTCTTGGCAAAATTCTATCAGCCTATGTCCTGCTTCATTTTGTTCTCCCAGACCATGCTTGCCTGTAATTCCAGGGGTCATCTGACTACCCACCTTAGCATTCCAGTCTCCTGTAATGAAAATAACATCTCTTTTTGGCGTATTATCCAGTAGGTGCTGCAGATCCTCATAGAACTGATTTACTTCTGCTTCTTCAGCATCTGTGGTTGGGGCGTATATTTGGATCACTGTGATGTTAAATGGCTTACCCTGAATTCGAATTGAGATTATTCTATCGTTTTTTGGATTGTATCCAAGCACTGCTTTAGCCACTTTATTATTAATTATGAAGGCTACTCCATTTCTTCTGTGGTCCTCTTGTCCACAGTAGTAGATCTGGTGGTCATCTGATGTGAAGTGGCCGATTCCAGTCCATTTCAGTTCACTGACACCTAAAATGTCTATATTTAATCTTGACATCTCACCAATAACCACATCCAATTTGCCCTGGCTCATAGATCTTACATTCCAGGTTCCTATGGTGTGTTGATCTTTAGAACATCGGATTCGTCGTTCACCACCAGCACCGTCGGCCGCTAGCCGTCCTTTCGGCTTTGAGCTAGCTGCGTCATCACATCTGGGGCTAGTTGAACGTATCCTCTGTTCCTCCCCAGTAGCATTTTGACCATCTTCCGACCTGGGAGTCCCATCTTCCGATGGTATACCGACATATCTTTGGTTGTACTGATCCATTTAGTTTTCATGGCAAGAATACTGGGGTGGGTTGCCATTACCTTCCCCAGGGATCGTATTTAGTCTGACCTCTCTGCCACGACCTTCCCGTCTTGGGTGTCCCTTCACGGTTTAGCTCATGGTTTCATTGAGGTACTCAAGCTCCAGCACCACGACAAGGTAACGATCTCCTTTGCTGGAGTCTATATTAGTATAGTCCAAAGGTATATTACTTTTTTTTATTCAGGAAAAGATGCAGAAATGCTTGGAGCCATTGGAAAAAAAGCTGCAAGAGATTGCCCACTGCAAATCCCGAGAGGAAAAGAAGCCTGGGGAGCTCAAGGCAGGTGTTGCATATACTGTATGCTGTCGAATGACAGAGTATTTATTCTTAATTTAATTCTTCACTACAGCAAAAAGGAAAACAGTTTTAAAATGTATGTTAAACTTCAGCCTTTTGTAGCTCCATCACCACTTTAGTTACAGGTAGTCTTCACTTGACGACCATTCATTCAGCGACTGTTCGAAATTACGATGGCGCTGAAAAAACGGCCTTACGACCTGTGCCCGAAATTACGACTGTTGCAGCACCCCCGCAGTCGCGTGATCAAAATTCGGGCGCTTGGCAGCCGGCCTGCATTTACGACTGTGGGGGTGCTTTAGTTCCCCCCACCCACCTATCTCCGCCCTTTTGGAAGCCCTGCAAACTGCCTCGGGGGCGGGAAGCCCACCCGTGCGGGCGCGAGGCCACCATTAGCAAGCTCCACCCTCCCCAGCCTGCATTCCTTTACCCAGCTGCCTCCCCTCCCAGTTCCCCGCACCGACCTTTTGCCCTTTTCGTCCAGCCGCTGCAAAAACGCCTGGCTGCCTTTGTGAGTCCTTTTTGGACCCAGCTTCTCCGGCAATCGTTTCTTCCACGTGGCTCCCTTCAGAACACTGGGAAGATAGCGTGAGCTGGGAAGATAGCATGCGGGTGGGCTTCCCGCCCCCAAGGCAGGTTGCAGGGCTTCCAAAAGGGTGGAGATGGGGGGGATAGGCGGGGGGGGGAGTGGAAGGCAGTGTTCGAGGCTGGGAGGGACCATGCCCGGAATGGCTTGGATTGGGGTGGGTGCTCAGGCTAACGGCGGGTAAAATTCACCTAACGATGGCAAGGGGAATTGCTAGGATTGCTATCAGTAAGCGATGCCATCTCGCTTTACAACCTCATGGCTTAGCAATGGAAATTCCGGGCTCAATTACCGTTGTTAAGTGAAGACTACCTGTAATTTACACATTTTTCTTACATCTGTGAGTGCTTATTTACCACTAGTAGACATGATGAAATCCTTCAACGATTTCCAGGTCAGATAAGAAAGGCCTGTCCTGGTTTCAAAAATGTTTAAAAGGTATAAATCAGTGCTTCCCAAACTTTTTCCTTCATTACACAAAAAAAAAATGGTCATAACTCGAGGACTACCTGTATTATAAAAACAATATCATTGAATGATTTTTATATCATTTCAACAAATTACCATTGATAATTTCATTGATTTACATCTTAATAGGAATACTTTGGGAGATTTTCAGATATATTTTAGTACACGTGGCAATCTTTAAGTCAATTTAAATGTCCCTGTTGTGATGGGTAATAGTTTCGTGTGCCTTTACCCAAATAAAACCCACTTTTAACCAATTTTGGGTAATTTACCCAAGTTTGGGAAGCACTAGTAGTAATAAAATTTCTCCAGATAGGAGTTCAAAGATGACTCTTCACAGATATTTAGAGGCATTAAGAGCATCCACAGAAGTAATAAAATAATAATGAAGCTTATTAAAAAAATAACTGATTTGGCAAAGAAGCCTAAGAAACAAGACAAAGAAAAGAAAACGTTTTTCCTATATCGTACAACCCTTTCTCCTCTGTGTCTGCAGCGGAAGGTCGAGGACCGTCGCCAGCTCATCATTAGTGAGTTTGAGGAGCTGCATCTATTTCTAGCAGAGGAGCAGGAAATACTGATGCAGCGCCTAGAGAACGAGGAGAAGGAAATTTTGCAGAAGTTGAAGGAAAACGTGACGGAGCTGTCAGAACAACGGATTGCCCTCAACAGCCTTATCACAGAAATTGAGGAAAAGTGTTTGCAGTCAGGCATAGATATGCTTAAGGTACGAGCCCCGCGGGGGTGTGCGTGGGGGGGGGGGGCGTGCTTCTTTCTCTTCATCAGAGAGTGACGTGTGTTCTGGGAAGTGGGTGGACATTTCTGGTATAGTTCGGGTGGTTTTGGTTTATATAACCAAAAGTGGGTTTAGAACAGGAGGGAAAAATCGGGGGGGGGGGGGGTGGTTAAGAAATTTCCATCGGAGAATGCTGTCTGAGAATATGTTTATACCCCATTTTTCAGAAGCTCAAGGCAGCACACACGATTCTCCGCCCTACCCTAGATGCTTATTTCACAGGGGCGTTACGAGGATAGTTAGGTTGAGTGACTGTAACTGGTCTAGAGTAAAAGAAGGATTTCAGGGTTTGGGGGGTGGGTTGAGCCAGGGCTTCTGTAGTCCTACTCCAGCATTCTTGGAAGCCTTGTGATAGGAGTGCTGGACCTTCCACCTCTGTGATTGTAAACTTAGGACAAGGAATTTATTTCCCCCCCAGGAGGATCAAGAACTACAGCCTGTTATTGATTGATTTTAATTTATTCAATTCGATTTCATTTGATTTGTATGGTCATCCATAGGTGTTTATTCCCTCCCCTAGGAGGCTCAAGAACTACAGCCTGTTATTTATTGATTTGGATTTGATTTGAATTTGATTTGAATTTGATTATTTCCATAGGTATTTGTTCCCTCCCCTGGAGCCCATTTCTGTGGCTTGGTAAATGCAGTTTGTAGAGTTCTGGTAGTTTCTAGTTTAAATGTGTTGGTTTCTAACTCTGCAAAGATGCCATGAGAGAACAGAATAGGCTGATGGGATCTTCACACCATGTGCCAATCCTATTGGTGCACAACTTCCTATACAAATGGGATTTTTTAATTTAATGAGTGGGTTCTCCTATGATCAGATGAAATCTGAATATTATTTCTTGTCTTTATGCAGGATGTGAAGAGCACTTTTGAGAGGTAAGGAACAAATTCCTCTTCAATGAATTCAGTAGTTCAGCTGCTGCTGCTTATAGTGGCTGGCAAGCTTGCTGTTAACTTATCATTAGTGAAGCAACATAACTAGCTTAAACATGAAGGGTCAAAGTTGAGTATCTAGAGGAATGTGTATCTGTTTCCATATTGACTCCTTGATGTTCTTAATTCGTTTAATTTTTTAAAAATGAAATTAAGGTGGGATATTTTACACCAGGATTCACAGTCTTTAGTGAAGTTTACAGTGTTAGTTGGGTTTTGAGTGGCATTCTGGGGCCATTTTTTAAAAAAAGTAGATAATGCCAGGAAAAAAAACCCTGTATTGTCGAAGGCTTTCACGGCCGGAGTTCAATGGCTGTTGTGGGTCTTCCGGGCTGTGTGGCCGTGTTCTGGAAGTTGTGGTTCCTAACGTTGCGCCAGCATCTGTGGCCAGCATCTTCAGAGAGCAGGAGCACAGACAGAAGCGAAATCTCTGTGCCCAGGTAGAGTGGCAAACAAAAACAAACAAAACATTGCCACTCTACCTGGGCACAGAGATTTCGCTTCTGTCTGTGCTCCTGCCCTCTGAAGATGCTGGCCACAGATGCTGGCGAAACATTAGGAACCACAACTTCCAGAACACGGCCACACAGCCCGGAAGACCCACAACGGCCAAAAAAACCCCTATTTGGCTTAATTTAATGTGAATGTTATTTGTAATGAGTTAATGAAATTATAGTTTGTGTTTGGCCACGATAGGATAATAACACTGAAACTCAGTTCAGTAAAGGTGTAGATGTGAAACAGAGTTTTGCTCGAGATGTGCGGCTTATAAGAACTTCCTTGATCCAACTTGGTCACTGGTAGCATAAGTTGTTTCAGGGCATGGTGTATTGACCAGTTTGACTAGGGGGCCAGGTACATTCTTATTTAGGCAGAGGTAGCCTGGTGTCACTTACATACGTTTTAGTGAGTTAGGGAGTTGTAGTACACTATACAGGTAGTCCTCGCTTAATGACTGCCCTGTTTAGCAACTGTTCAAAGTTACAACGGCGCTGAAAAAATAACTTTGCGGCCAGTCCTCACACATACGACCATCACAGCATCCCACGGTCACTTGCTCACCATTTGCGCACTTCACAGCCAGTTTCCAACAAGCAGAGTCAGTGGAGAAGCAGCAAAATCACAAGTTGTGGTCATGTGATGTCTCACTTAACGACCGTGTCACTTAGTGGTGGAGTTGCCGGTCCCAGTTGTGGTTGTTAAATGAGCTACCTGTACATAGGATGGCCCACAATGACTACTAGGAAACTGCAGTTCAGTTTCATTTAGGCATCTCATTTTCCTTTTTTTTTTAAAAAATGTTATTTTTCTTTGTTGGTATTCTTGACTGTTCTCTCTTTCACTGTTCTCTCTTATCTGACACTGGAAGGCTTTATTCAGCCATCATCTGTTGTTTTTACTGCTGAAGAGTTTCACCCTCCATCTT
This sequence comes from Charina bottae, assembly GCA_023362775.1. Lineage (NCBI taxonomy): Eukaryota > Metazoa > Chordata > Lepidosauria > Squamata > Charinaidae > Charina > Charina bottae. The sequence goes on from JALMGJ010000002.1 coordinate 37,942,707, forward strand.
TTCACCCTCTGTCTTTGACTATCATGATAGTTTATTCTGAAAGGTACTTGGATCTCTTTCTGTTGGAAATTTTGGGATTTTTTCCCCACCTGGGTGTTTGTTACCTTTTCCGAAAACCCTTGAGCTTTTTTTTTTTTTGGACATAAATTAAGTACACTGAATCTGGTCTTTACATCATATCTTACAGCAGAGGTGGGGAACCTTTTTTCTGCCAAGGGCCATTTGGATATTTATAACCGGGGACCAGGGGGGTGGGGGGCAGGGTTTCTGGGATTTCCGGGGGCCGGAGTTTGCGGGTGGGAGCCAATCACAAGCACTGGGGGGCGGGGTTTGCGGGCGGGAGCCCCGCGGGCCTTAGGCGGGAGCCCCGCGGGCCTTATATGGCCCGTGGGCCTGACGTTGCCCACCCCTGTCTTACAGGTACACCTACTCTCTTTAATTTTCTATATTTGATACATATTGTGATGGTTCCGATACTTTAGTCATTAAAACAGAGACTCTTATTACAAGCCATTAACGGATATATAAGAGTTCTTTATTAATGCAGGTTATCAGTTCCAAGGCAAAGTTCAATCTGAAGAAAAGCGTGCGCAAAGGCTAGACTAAACTCCCCCATCCAGTACTCACCCCTCCCAAAAGCTGCAACCATTCCCATAACATCAAACAGCTAAAAAAAACCTTTCTTGCTTAACTAACGAACAGGAAAATTCCATTCCACCTTCTGGCAGCTCTTCCCCCCTTGTCTCTCATTCCAGACTAACGAGCACTCGGCTCGTCTTCACCCTCCTTTCCTTCCCAGGCCCAATTGCTGCTACTACAATTACTACAGATACCATTTCCTACACTTATACTGGCAGGATATCACATCCTGACACATATACATGCAAATGTTCATTTAGGTATTAAAGTAATTTGTATGCCACATTTTCATCAGGCTTGATAGTCTCTTCCATAGACTGCACCTGGGCTAACTGAATTGCACTTTTCAGTCTTCCTTTTGACTGTGTTAAAAGAAGATTTTACAAAGATTTTAAAAACTACAGAAACATAGAAGAAAAAATAGAAAAAGAAATTATAAAGGGGTAAAAGAAAAAGTGAAGAATAACAAAAAAGCAAGAAAAAGAAACAAATCTAAGGAAACAACTTCCAATCTTTGCAGCAGTTACAAACACAGCAATTACCATCTCCAGCCTCCCATGTTGCATTTCATCGTTCCCTTCCTCCCATAAGCAAACTTTTAATCATAAATCCCAAAATCAGCAGTTCATTTTTATCCATTTTCAGCAAATCGTCTATAAAGGGTTTCCAGTCTTTTATAAAAATTATTGTAGTTAATTTAACCATTTCTGCAAATTCAGCCATCTTCACAATCCATTCCTCCATTATTGGTGTTTCTGTAGTCTTCCATCTTTGTGCATATAATAACCTCGCTGCAGTTTCCATACAGTGCAGGCCGCATGCACGTTGGGGAAGGGGGTGCTGCAGTGCAGTCCACATGCGAGTGCAGGGAGGCCAAGGGAAGGAGGGTGTGTGGGGTGCGCAGGAAGGCGGGCGGAGTTACCACAGCAACTTGCGATCTTCCCTACTGGCTTCTGCATGGACTTTGCTTGTGGGAAGCCAGCAGGAAAGGTCGCAAATGGCGATCATGTGACCACAGGATGCTGCAACTGTTGTAAGTACGAGCTGGTTGCCAAGCGCCCAAATCACAATCATGTGACTGCAGGGACACTGCGATGGCTGGAACTTCAAGAACCGGTCATATGTACCACTCATTCAGCGCCATCGCAACTTTGAATGGTCGCTGAATGAGTGGTTGGTAAGCGAGGACTACCTGTATATAAAACCAATCATCCATGACCCTTTTCTAGTTGACTGTCCATAAGTCCTAATAAGAAAAGTTCTGGTTTCATCTGAATGTTAATTTTTAAAACACTCTGCATCACCATATGTATTTGTGTCCAGTATCTCTTAAGATTTTTCACAAGTCCACCAGGCATGATAAAATATCCCTTCATGTTTTTCACATTTCCAACCGTGATTCTCTGCTGTCATATACCAATAGTACATCATTTTAAAAAAGTTTTCCTTTAAATTGTAAGACAATGTGAATTTCAGACCTTTTAACCACATTTTCTGCCATTGATCCATTTGGATATTATAACCAAAATTCTTGGCCCATTTTACCATACATTATTTCATGTACTCTTCCTCCATTTCAAATCTCAACAAAAGTTTAAACATGTTAACAATCACATATTCATCATTTGTACATAATTCATTTTCAAATTCCACTTTATCATATTCTGTTCCTGGTACTTTTTATCTATATTAAATCTTTCTCTTGATTGTGCATATGAGAAGCATTGAAAACTAAATCCCTCTGCAGTCAATTGTTCTCTTGATTTCATCTTAACTTCCCCATTTTCCTGTACTAGCAGGTCTTTATATGTTAACCATTTGTCTTTGCTTGCTGTTTCTTTTCTATAAAAAGCTTCTTGAACTAAGGCCAACAAAGGTATTTATCTGAAATAAGAACAACATTCTAGGTAACACATTCATTTTTACCACAGAAATTCTTCCCAACAATGACAATTGTAATGTTTTCCATCTTAATAAATCCTTCCTAAAAGGATTTAAGTAAATCCTTTTAAGAAGGATTAAATAATAACATAGTTATTTTGAAATAACATACAATTCATGTTAGTTATGATAATACCCAGATATTTCACTTTTTGTTCAATCTGAAAACCAGTTTTCACAGAAAATTGTTTTTGGTCTTCCATTTTCATATTCTTTGTCAGCATCTTTCTTTTTTCCTTATTAATTTTAAATCCAGCCAATGCACCAAATTCTTTTAGTTTTTCCACTAATACATCTATCCCTCCTAAAGGGTTCTCCAAAATTAAAACCAGATCATCAGTGAATGCCGTTAGTTTATAAACTTCTTTCTTAACTTTTACTCCAGCAATTCTCTCATCTTGTCTTATGTCTCTGTTCAAGAGCCAGAATCAATAACAGCGGAGAAAGTGGGCATCCCTGCCTCGCTCCTTTCTGTATTTCACAGGGCTTGGTCAATTCCCCATTCACAATTATTTGTGCCCTTTGTGAGGTATATATCGATTTCACCCTTGTAATAAAGTTCTCTCCAAAATCCGTATCTTCCAAAATTTTAAACAGAAAGGTCCAGTTTAAATTATCAAAAGCCTTCTCTGCATCAAGAAATATTAAGGCCGCTTCCTGGGTGCTGCGGCTTGCTGGGGCTTCCTGGGTGCTGTGAGTTGGCACCGCGCTGCTGGGGTGGGCTGGGGCAGGTGAGGCTCCCAGGGGCAGCTTCGCGCTGCACTGCAGCTCGGGCTTCTTGCAGCCCCAGAGCTGTGGCACGCCAAGAAGCCCCTGAGCCGCATGGTTCTGAGGCTGCTTGTCACCCTGCAAGGCAGGGTGCAGGGTGGCCAAAAGGGGGGAGATAGGCGGGTGGGAGGAGTTGAAGTGCCCCTGCGGTCCTAAGTGCGGGCGGGCTGCCAGGCGCCCAAATTTTGACCATGTGACCGTGGGAGCACTGGAACAGCCATAACTTTGGGGACCGGTCGTAAGTCCATTTTTTCAGCACCGTCGTAACTTCGAATGGTCGCTGAATGAATGGTCATAAGTCGAGGACTACCTGTATGTGTCCCTGTTCAACTATCTGATATCTTTCCATTGTCTAAAATGGAGTTAATCATTTTTTGTAAAGGTAATAAAAGCTCATCTTCAAAATATTTATAAGAAGAAGCCAATAATCCATCTGGACCAGGGCTCTACCTTTATTCATCTTCTTTATAACATCACACATTTCCTTTATTATTATTGGTCCATTCATTGTTTCGTCTTTGGGCATCTGTTATCTTTGGTAGGTTTTGTTTCTTTAAATATTCATCTGCCCTCGCCGATGAAATTTCTCCTCTCTTATATAGCATTGTATAGTACTGATGAAATTTTCTTTGAATACTTACATTATCGGTCACCATAGTTTTCTCATTTTGTAATTTTAATTATCATTTTCTTTTCCCTCTCCTTTCTCAGTCTATAAGCCAGCCATTTCCCTGGTTTATATGCTGACTCAAAGTTCTTCTGAGAGTTGATGCTGTAGGAGTTTAATTTGCTGTGAAATATTTTTTCTCCCCAGAGATCTCATTCGTTCATCCTCTTTAATCTTTATATCCCTTAGAATCTTTTCTATATTTTCTTAACATCTGCAGAGCCTCACCTGCTCTCACCTCTGTTGTGGATTACCCTTAGCTGCACACCTCGTCTTTCAAACTTACCAGCAAGATAAACCTACTAGGAATTCACTTAGTGTCATGCTCAGGTTCCTCGAAGCCATTTTTTTTAAAAAAAAACCAACTTTATTAAAGTTTCAGAATATAGGTAAAATACAAAAGTATAGAAAAAGACTGGAGAAAGACTAAAAGAAAAAAAAGATAAACTAAAAAAGGTGCAGAAATAAATAGAAGGAAATGCAAAAGAAGTGACTTCTGACCTTTTCCAGCACAGATACAAATACATAATACATTAACCTCTTACTCTAATTCTAGCCATAATAAACATTATTTCTATAAACTATGACGACCTAGTCATCAAAACCCAAAATCAAAACTTCATTTTTTTTCCAGTTACAAGCCAAAAGTCCAAAAGCGGTAGGTTCCTCGGAGCCGTTGACCTCTGCCGCTGCACCTTCTTGGAGGCAGATGTGGTCTAGTTTTTATATTTCTTGAAATGAAAAAAAAAAGGGGGGGTGTCACTCTGAGAGTTGTGATTGGCTGGATTTTACCCAGCTTGCTCTGTTCCTTTCCACACAGATGTGAAGAGGTGCAAGCCCACGAGTCAAGTCAGGTCTCCATTGAGCTGGAAAAAAATTTCTACAATTTTCCAAGGCAGTACTTTGTCCTACGCAAACTTATTAAGAGGCTCACAGGTGAGTTAGTATGAAGCTGCGTCCCGTATTTTTCCATGTGGGTGGAAAGAGCTTCGAGGAAGAAAGAAAGACTAGCCTAGGCATCCCAAGTCGTGGTGACCACATCTGGAATTCTGGCAGGTCTTGCAAGATGGCTCCTAGAGGGACTTACCATTCACCAAATCACCACCACGGGCATTTAAACCATTACATGGTGCTCGTTTCCTAGAAGGCTGCCTGTTGCCTCCGGCTACTCCTGTGGGGTACATTTCCTGCTCCCAGTGTTTATTTTTGTTATTTTTCTGGGGAACGTGGCACATTTCCAAGCAAAACCCATCCGTTTTCTAAGAGAGCTTGTGGGTCCAGAGGTGCTGGTGCTTTGCGTTGCAGAATGTCAGTGTTGCATTTTCTAATAGGAGAGGCAGGTGCCTGCTAGGTGTTGAAATGGACTGATTATGGCTTCCAGGACGCGTCTCTCTTGCTCATAGGGCCAGACGGTTCATTCAGATGCCAGGGACGTTTTGTGTTCAGGATGAATTTGGCAGACTAGGTTTGAATGCACATGCTTTTGTCCATATGTGCACATCCACAGCCCCAGAAAAGATCCTAGAAACATGCTGGCATGGAGCGTTCAGGAAAAGAAATAGGGGAAACACTTGGTAGAGTTGCCTGTTCTTAAACGTGGAGAAACATAATTTGAGGCTTGGCAAAGGAAGAAAGGGTACCTTGCTGACAAGATGCCCTCAGTTCCTAAGCAGAGGAGAGTTATACTGTATTTCCATTTATCTTAAAACCACCTAAGAACACAAAATATGCCTTGGTGCCAAGCCAAGTAATATTTCAGGTCTGTAAGTACATCCTTGCTGTCTCCCTTGGGATATGCCTTGGGGCAAAAAGCGTTGATCAGAAAAGTTGTCAATATTCTTGACAAGAATATTGTCAATAACCGCCCAGAGTCCCCTCCGGAATGGGGGGAGATGGGTGGTGATATAAGTTAGAAATATAAATAAATAAATAATTGCCATTTTAAATTAAGAATTTCAGTGATGATTAGTGCTTACAGGTCACTTAATGACTATTTGTTTATGATGGTTCGGACTTACAACGGTGCTGAAAAAAACGACTAGTGACCGGTCCTCGCACTTACAACCATCACAGCATCCCCGCGGTCACACGATCACAATTTGAGCGCTTGGCAACCGGTTCGCATTTACAACCGTCGCAGCGTCCTCCGTTCATGTGATCACCATTTTCAACCTTCCCAGCCAGCTTCCAGCAAGCAAAATCAATGGGGAATTGCATGATTTGCTTAACGACCACACAGTTCACTTAATGACTGCGGCGATTCGTTTAATGACTGCCGCAAAAAGGTCATAAAATTGGATCAGATTTGCTTAATGACCGCTTTGCTTAGCAACCAAAATCTTGTCTCAATTGTCGTTAAGTGAGGACTACCTGTATTTTATTTAATTTTTATCCCACCTTTATTTTTGGTCAGCTCAAGGCGGCATACATACCTAATGCTCCCACCTCCTATTTTCCTCATAAAATGCTGTGAGAGGTTGGTTGAACAGAGAGAGAGGGGCTGGCCCAATGTCACCCAGTTGGTTTTTCATGCCTAAGGGGGGACTAGAACTCTCAGTCCTTGGATCTTCCAATGCCTCTGATGATCTGATGATCTATTTCACAGTGCTGTGAAATAACAACAACTAATCTTTCCCAATCTGTTATTTTACAGATGTATTTGCTGGGAATTCTGGAAGTTGTTGTCTCAGTACACCTAGAAAGTACCAGATTTGGAAGGCAAATTGAAATAGTCATGTTGTCCAGTTGAAACATTTTGTAAATAAAAACCATTTCCTCAGAAAACTCAGAATCCAGCTACCATAGGGCTTATGTCATAACAGATTTCTTGTACTTTCAACTGTTGGTTTGCCTGCCAAATTTTAACTATTCATTTTTGGAATCCTGTTGTTTGGGGAAATCCCCATTTTTCTTTTTGCCAGTCATTAGATTTCATCATGTGATCTCTATATATACGTATAGAGCACTGCTTTCCAAACTGCTGCCGTTGGCGACACACCAGCGGCGGTGGGGGCGTGCACGGCAGCTGGGGGGGTGCACGGCGGCCTCATGTTTTAAAACGCTGCTGCCGTCATCGCTGCCTCCACCGCCATACACACAGCCGTTGCCGTGCACACCCCCACCGCTGCTTCCAGGTTGTGTTGCGACACACTAAACTGTGTGTTGCGACACACTAAAGTGTTGCGACACACAGTTTGGAAAGCTATGGTATAGAGATTAGTTCTCTGTTAAAACCTTAGCTCTGGAAGATTCTTGTGTGGGAATTCCACACATAACATTAATATGTATTAGGTGGTCCCACCAATCTTATTAGTTACATTTTTGTCCATCATCTACTCCTGATAGTATTCATTCTTTCTCTTTCTCCTTGATAGTTTTGTATGGGACTTGATCCTTTTCTGCCTTCTCTTGTTCTGGCTACATAGTTTGAAAGTATCAAAGTATCATTTTGTTGATGCTAGAAAGAATGAATGAATGAATGAATGAATGAATGAATATATATTGAATATGAATATATATATATATATATATGTATATATCTCCTCCTTTTGAGGGGCTCAGACTACTTCATGGAGATCTGCTTACATGTCAAATGAGTAGAAACCGATCCTTACAGCTTTGAGAATTTGAGTATGCCTTCAAAATGGTGGATTTAGAGGCTAAGAGGCATGGATTAGTTGGCAGTTGTAGATCTTGACAAAACCATTACTTTTTCCAGTGGCTTCATCAACACCAAGAACAGAGAAACAATGTTTAGTGTCATTGTAATTTGTCTTAACGCTTACCACACGATTGGGCTTCCCAAAAAATTCCCCCTCTCTCTACTGAACTCAGGCCACAGCCTCAGAAGCATTCTCCAAACAAAGACTATTTTGAAATGCAGCTGGTGAAAAAGAAGTAGAATGTATCACTCCATTCCAGCAGGTTTAATTCTCAGAGTAGCCAAAAAGGCATTAGTGTTGTCAGCTCCTTCTTACAAGATTTTGGGTATGTTTCCACCTCAGGAATCCATGATCCAGCTCTTACAACTAGACCCTCTGCATACCAATTGAATTTATCTTGGGAGATTTTAAAGCAGTCCCTTCTGTTCTTAGGATCAAAGTGGTCCTATATAAGTTACTTTTTTGTTGATCCCAGAGGATCTCTCTAAGATCACCAGATATCAAATGAAATATCTGGGTTATCTCATTGAGATCAATGTTTATGGATGTAGGAGTATTCCAGTACAGGGTGTATCATTTTACACATAGATCATGAGTAGGAGGTTGATAGATACTGATCAATTTCAGAATGAGCTCTTGCAACATACGCATTTTATAAAACCACAAATTTTAGCATTCGTTGGATCATTATAATTTGCCACTTCTTAGGAACAGGGATATGTAATCTCATTTTACCCACCATCATTCAGGGTTTTCTGCACACACACACGCATAATAATTATTCACCAAATGTACTCATTGGAAAATAACAACTGAGTTGACCACAGGATGGTTAAGATACCATTATTATTGCAGAAGCTTCTACCACCACCAGGCTTTCCAAATAAGCACAATCTCCATCTTTAAAGGATAAATGTACCAGCACATCTTCTGGAGAATTTGTCAGAAGATTGGAAAATTATGCTTCCAATTCCTTCTCGGATGATCTCTTATGTTGATCTGCAGAATTTGGAGACCAAGCCTTTTTCTTACCTTCAGAGAACTTAAGTTTCTATTGAATCTCAAGAATCTCACATTTTTAAGCCCTGAATGACAAACAACCTGATTTGTCTCTACAGGATCTGGATTTCCAGGTAGTATGGGACAACACAACCAAATTGCAGCATACCAAAAGTCAAGGATGATGGCTGTCAGTTCTTTTTCCAACATGCCATCATTGTTGAGGCATTGCAGTCATGTTCACTGAACAGACAACATTCAGATCCAGTGGATTAAGAAGGAGAGGAAGTTCAGTACATTGGAAGCACTGGGAAACTTGTCCTTAATGGATCGTGATCTTCTATATTTTGCATGCCTTACCATGTTATCGAATGGAGGAAAGCAGCTCTGTTTTTCTATAACAATTAGAGGCAGGTTGCAAATAGCATAATTCTACCAGGCAGAAGTTACAGGTATACAGAGCAACAAATTACACTGCCAGATATGCCATCTACTGCAGTTCTTAGTTTCTAGCTGAACCTATAGCCCTCGACCATCATCCCTAGCTATGTTCACAGACCAAAGGAAGAAAAAATCACGAATGTTTCCTTTAATGGAGTGTGACTATTTAAGTTCTAAGCAGAGGGCATACTGGATGTGGTGCATATGCTTGAAACTTCATGGATCTTCAGCAAAACCAACCTACTTGTTGTCCTCAGTAGTGGAACTGTACACCACTCAAGCATGATGCCCACATCTCTTTCTCTAGTCACTTCACAGGTAAATGGATTAAAGAAAACTGCACCTCAGCCCCAGGGATAAAACTTAGTCTTGAAGGAAAACCTTTCAGTCTCATAAGCAGCAATTTTGGAAGACAGCACAAGTGTCCTGATTTTGGCCCATTAACTGATCACCTTGATTGCAATTACTGTAGTCAGCTGGGTAGCCTTCACTGTCAAACATATCTACCATACCAAGCTTGTATTCCCACTTCTGTCAACATCCTAGTCAATCATCCCTCTTCTGGCAGGTGCGTATACTGCTATTCAAAGACACAATAGACTTTCCCCACAAGATCTGGCAGAATTTTTATTCTGGCTATGTTGCTACTCCTAAGAAGGACAGAGGCTTGTGGCCCATCCTGGACCTGAGGGATGTGAATGTGAATTCAGGATGGTATCTTCCATTTTATCCTTCCACGATTGCAAGAAGGGCAGTGCTTTGCATCCATCATTCTGACCTGATAGGTGTATGTTTCCACATCAATATCATGTTCAACCACCAAAAATCCTTATGCCTCTCCTTCAGCTAAACCATTGCCTTGCGGTTTTCAATAATATCTATAGCAGCAATAGTGGCATCTCTACAAGCATGAGAGGTGATGGTTATCAAATACTTAAATGACTGGCTGTTGATCACTACTACCCAGAAAAGAATTATATAGGGCATATGTATGGCCCTTATCTTGCTTGAGTACATAAGCTTGAAAGTTAACTTCAAAAAAAATCATACTTCTCTCTCTCTCAGGTTCTAAAGTTCATTGGAGCTAAGATCGTTGTGATTGACTTCAGACAAAGTGGATACAATCTCTACACTGGTCTCATGAATCAGTTCCATGAATCCAGTTCCTGCTCATGTGATCCTACAACTCCTGAGTCACATAGTGCAAACTACAAGACTCCATTTGTGACCCTTACAGGCTTGGTACTTCCTATTGGTTGCACAGATATTGAAGATGTCAGATGGCACTTTACATCCTAGAAGAGTAGGTGTCTCCCTGGAATACATGGACAATTTAGTAAGAGAGACAACATTTGATGAAACTCTCTCCTCTCTAACTCTTATTCTAGATGCCTTCCTCATAAAATGGTGGTCATGTTGTCTATTCCTAGGAATCAAAGGGTCATAGTTAAGAACAGAGAAGATGCTTCACATCAACAAGCTAAGACCTCTAGTGATACTTAAGGTCTAAACCTTTTGGAACTGTATTACAGCATTGAACACTCCATGTTGGGCGATACAGTTACGATCTACTACATGCCCAAGCACGGAGGCACCAAGTTCTCCCTTGCATTGCTACCCTCACTGCACCTTGGGACTGATGCATGAAGGTGATTAATGTTCCTGGATACCCAGCAGATGCTCTAAGCCATTCCTTACCTACAACATATGGATGGGAAGTGAAACAGTATTGTAGTTATACTTCTCTGGCATTGTTCCTCCAGCAGCTGCTGTTCTGTCTACCACTGTGACAAACTCAGTGCTTGCATTAGTGTTGCAGCTGGTTAAGCAGCTCCAAATCCTTCCTCTCATCATGACCAGAATATTTGCAGCAATAGAGACGGAACTGATTGGATCTTAATTGCCCAGTCGTAGTCCTACTGGCCCTGGTTTACATGGTTCTGTACTTACATCTAACAGCACATACATCTACCTACCAAAGACGCCAGACCCATTGGGACTTTATAAGGGCTGAATGAGATACCTGGATTTGCTGTCATTCAAATTCATGGCATGGCAGATTCAGACCTGAATTCTATTTGATTTCAGTTGGGAAGTCTTCCTTACAACATAGACCCTATGCCTGTAAAGGATGTACTTTTAGGTGGCAAAAATTCATGGGATTTGCAGTATGTTATCATTTTATACTTCATCATTTTTTGCTGTCTCCAGCATTGCAAGTCTCTCTTTTTCCTCATTAAAAGTTGATGTACTGACCTCCTCAACATCCACACTCAGGTAGACAATGCTTCCATTTTCTCAAATAATACTGTTCGTGAAGGGATTGTTGAGGCTCTTCTTTGTTTGTAGCCTGGAGCCTGTCCTTAGCACTTTCAACGTTTACATTTAAACCCTTTGAACGGAAAACTTGTTTCTTACAATTCCTCTTGGCGAAAATTGCCTTCCTCATGACAATTGCTTCACTTGCAGGGTGAGGGAGATTTCTGCTCTCAGAATTGTTCCTCCATCCAAGTGAGTCTTTCAGCCAGATATTTCTTACCTCCCTAAACTTTTTTCTCCTTTCCATATAAACCATCTTTAGTTGTTCTGGCTTATTTCACTAGTCCATTCAACAGTTTAGAGCACAACCTAAATGTGCAGAGGCTTTTGTCTTCATTGCGTTGCATCTCATAGCAGCAGCTTCCTTTCTGCGAGAAGGAGAAACCCAGCGCTTTTGGAGATGCATTCTTGAAATTCTGAAGCTTTGTCCTGAGATAGCTAAGCAACTGAGTGCGAAGCTGCTCCATCAGGGTAGTATCACCTTCTGCTGTTTTTCTCAAATATGCCACTGCCAGCCTTAATGCCAAGTAGCTGCTTGATCTCAGTTCTCTATGAGACACTATAGACCAGTGTTTCTCAACCTTGGCCACTTTAAGATGTGTGGACTTCAACTCCCAGAATTCCCCAGCCAGCATGGCTGGCTGGGGAATTCTGGGAGTTGAAGTCCGCACATCTTAAAGTGGTCAAGGTTGAGAAAAACCACTATAGATTTTCTATTAGCTCCAGGAAGGACTCTGCTTTCAAGACAGTCTTCTCAGCCTTTCTGAGCACTTACCACCACCACCACCACCCGCACTAGGTTCAGGACTTATAAATCACTATATTTGTGAATCACATCTGTCAATGCTGCAGTGTACTCCATTCCGGTGCCAATCATATTGTTTGGTATCAGTAGGTGCTGTTACATTGAAACTGATGAGACAGGTGGTAGTTGTACCTAAAGATGTGTATTGGTATAGGGATATATACTGTACATATATTTTAATCCATTCAATTGTGTCCAATTCTCAGAGACTGCCTGGACAAGTCCCTGCAGTTTTCTTGGCAAGATTTTTGGAAGTGGTTTGCCATTGCCTCCTTCCTAGGGCTGAGAGAAAGTGACTGGCCCAAGGTCACCCAGCTGGCTTTGTGCCCAAGGCAGGACTAGAACTCATGGTCTCCCGGTTTCTAGTCTGATGCCTTAAACACAACACCAAACTGGCTCATAGGGATAATTAAAATTAATGTTTTTTTAATTAATTTAATTAATTTAATTTAATGTTTTTATCTTTGTTGTAAACCGCCCAGAGTCCCCCCTTTGGGGGGGGGGGAGATGGGCGGTGGCAAAATTTAATAAATAAAATAATGCTTTTGCCTAAAATCTTAGCTGTGAAACTTTCCAAACATCATGCTGCGTGGGTGCTATAATTATATTTCTGAATTCACAAGGGCCACTCAGAGAACTGAAGGTACAGGTAAATCACCAGTTTCTTCCTTGCTGGATCGGCCCACAGTTCATTTCCTCCTCGAGATTGGTAATGTGGCGCCCATGGGAACCAGGGCATCCAAACTAGCACTCTCAAGGATCTCAAGTGGGGGGGGAAGTGTAATTAAGCAAAAATAATTTCAGGCAATTTATTTGAAAATACAGAACCTTACTAGATTTTTACTGTTTAATTTTTTAAGTCCCTTATTCGTCCCCTATTCGGGGAGATGGGCGGGAATAAATTTAAATAATAATTTAAATTTAAATAATAAATAAATAATTAAAATACCTAAAGAAAGTAATGCTTGATTTTTAAAAAAAATTGGCAGAGTTCACATGATATTATATGATTGGTGTCTATTGATACCTAATTTAAAACCCCAATTTGGTTTGTTAGTGGTTGGACACTTCGTTTTTGTAATCTCACAAACAGCAGGAAGGCCACTGTTGCTCCTGTCGTTTATCCTCACTATATAGTATTCGGTGTCAAGTCTCCAAAGTTTTCCTTCAACTCTCATGACTCCACCATGGATGGACTCCACCATTGTCCATTCATTTGTTTAAACTTGTTTTAAAAGCCCTCTGAATAAATGGCTGTACATAGAAAATCCCCTGGGTTATATTTAACCAGACCTTGTGTTTCCGTTATCTTACTTTGGAGACGAAAGGAGACCTCAGCTTGGAGGTATTGATAAAGAGAGAGAATGAGTAACAGGGTGCACACTAACATTAGCTAGGAGTAAGGTTTGAAGGCACCTCCTACAGGAAACATGCTGGAGGAGCTGATCTTGGTTTTCTCACTTGCTAGCAATCCCCCGAGAACCCGTTGAGTATGCCACCTTGAGATTTGTTAAGTATAGGGAAATCAGGCATCGGTTAACTGAAGTGTGTTTACCCCAACCTGCAAACATTATTTTGGGAATTCATGAGAAACCATGTTGCTGCCCAAATGGGAAGAGTGAACTTTGCCTATCTGATAAATCCTTTTTTGTCTACTAGTGGATATATCTGGCAAGATTGCTGCCCGTGTTTTCTATTGCTACTTACCTTGCATGCCTAAAGCTTAGTAAAGCACTGATTTTTCTTTTATCCGTGTAGGTGTGTCAAACCAGGGTAAGGATCCCAATGCCAAGTTTAATCAGTCCTGATCTAGGTTAAGCTGAGAAGAGTCCTGTTCCTTTTTAATGGTAACTAAATAAGAGAGAAGCATGGTAATAAAGAATGATATTAGGGTAATTGCTCTTCCTGGCGCTTTCTGGGCTAGATAACAAAAAAAAAATGTCAATCTGCACTTTGTCCTGGAGTCTGTAACCCATTTTCGTGGATACCTTGCTGCTGCTTTTCAACAGAGTTTTCCACAGTTACAGAATAGCCTCTTCCAGTTTATGGGTTTGGCCTTTGTACCATCTTTTAGCAATCTGAATTAGAAACCAATTGACTTCACACTATTGCACCATGAGAGAAGGGAATGCAAAAGTGCCGCAGTGTTGCGGTACCACATCAGTTAAGCCATTCAACATCGTCTAGCTGGAGGTTAGTATGTTGTGTGAACCCAGTCAACCCGACTTAGTCACTAGTTGTCTAAAGTAAACCATGGCTTTGTGTGTCCCATGAACCCTGTCAGTTACAGAAAACCCACGGTTTTCTCAAAGCTCTGCAGTCAGTAGGCTGTGGAGAAACTTGAAGGGTAAGCAACATCTCTTTTAACCATTCTTCCCACTACCTAAAGTTTGACCATGACCCTCCTCATGAATCCTTTGCTGATCTTTACAGAAGACTAGAGCAGCAATGGGTAATGTAACTCCCGTCATCCTTCCCGTGTGGCCGTACAATCTAGGGCTGAGGGAAGCTGGAGTCCAGCAGTGGGGATGTGGGAAGGGCGAGGTCCCACATTGCCCATCCCTGGACTCTTGTGTTCTACTCGGAAACAGCAGGTAGTAAACAGAGTATCTGCTAATTAGTAAATAAAATATCTGCTAGGATTGTAACTGGACTTCGCTTGGCAGAATATATTCTATCGGTACTGTAAAAGACACACTGCCTCCTAGTGCATTTCTAAGCAAAAACAATCAAAGTGTTGAATCTTTTTGGGTTGGGACTGGAGTATAGAATGGAGTGCTTGCTTGCACCCCACCCTGTCTGTGTGTTGCAGTTCTCTTCAGACATTCCTCAGGCAAAGCATGCAGTTGAACTCTCCCTTGGCTGGGGCATGCCTCAGCAAAGGACAGCCCTCCCTGTCCTCATGCTGACAGGCCTGTTGCACTAGACTAGGCAAGTATTTTAAATACATTTTCTGAGCCTTTTACGCTTCTGAAGGTTGCAGGGTTTTTGGTTTTTTGTTTTTTCCTGCTTCCAAGGGCTGTAGGTGGCATGACAGTGGTAAAGTGATGTTTCCACAGAGCTGTTCTTTTATAAAGCTAAATAAGTGGCTTCCGGGTGAGGACTGTGGAGAACTAAGACGTCTCCGAGGAAGCAGAGGTGATGTTGCTGGGCAGACCAGTGGCCAGGTGACAAGTCCAGGCCAGCGAGAGGCCGAGAGATTGCTCAGCAGCGCTCATGAGGAGACTGCGGGACTTAAAGGTCCTTGCAGCCAACCTGTGAGTCAAGTGGCCGGGAGACAAGGGGGATACAACGAGCTCGCAGCCGCAATGGAGCCTTTCAGGACACTGGGTTTGACCAAAACCTCACTTTCTTAAACACATTTGGACATAATAAAGTTAAAAAGAGAGTTTGTGTCCCTGGCATTCAGTTGGAGAAAGACTCCAGGCCTGGAAATAAAAAGGGCTTAGAGGACCTGTGTGGGCCGTAGACTTCCCAAGCCTGCTGAGAGATTGAAGTGCACAGGCGCTGGTTGTGGATGCTGCTACTTTTAAAAATGTCTGCAGCCTCATTTCATTGTTTAAAAGAATCTGCTGAACGTTGCTATTGAGGGAGGCAGTTCTGGGGAGCTGGTCGAAGTAACCATATCTGAGAGAGTTTCCAAGGCTGTATTCTGAATTGGCTGGGGGGGGAAAGGCAAACCACACGAAGGGAGGATATACCTGTAATAGTCTAACCATGAGAGAAATGACAGAGACAAATACATGTCCTTTTTTCCTGCAGGAGATTTGACCCTTGACCCTGAAACAGCTCACCCCAACTTAGTGCTCTCTGAGGACCGCAAGAGCGTCAAGTTTGTGGAGCAACGCTTGCGAGATCTGCCCGATAGCCCAAGACGTTTTACCATCTATCCTTGTGTGCTGGCCAGAGAAGGCTTCACTTCGGGCCGCCACTACTGGGAGGTGGAGGTGGGCGAGAAGACTCATTGGGCCCTCGGGGTTTGTAATGACTCAGTAAGCCGTAAAGGGGAGACGACCTCTCTACCGGAGACTGGCTATTGGCGGGTACGGCTATTCAATAGGGACAAGTATGCGGCCACCACAACCCCATTCACTCCGCTGCGCGTCGCTATCAAGCCTAAGCGAGTAGGTGTCTTCCTGGACTACGAGGCTGGCAAGCTTTCCTTCTACAACGTGACGGACCGCTCCCACATGTATACTTTTACCGACACCTTCACCGAGAAACTCTGGCCTTTTTTCTATCCAGGGATCCGTGCTGGGCGCAAGAACGCAGCCCCACTAGTCATCCGGCCACCCACGGACTGGGAGTAACAAAATGACCAAATCCCCATCTTCCTTTGCTACGCTTAGCCCTTGAATTACGTAGAGGGAGCTTTTATAACTCAGCTTCTAAACGGGGAAGAGAGCAGGCATCAGTGGCCGGCCTGCCAAGCAACACGATCCCCAGCCAGAAGCAGCAAAGCATCACAGAAGGGAAGGGCTTTCACACGGAGTGTTTAATGTTAGGCTTCTAAGCAACGTAACACTAGGATAAAGTTTTGGAGAAGGCAGACCTTCCCAAAGAGCTTGTCCTTTTCTGTAACCTAAAACTTCAGTCTCTGAAATTTTGGATTGCAGTTAAATCCGGGGGGAACAAAACCTCTTAAGATTAGTCTAGTGTTTGGCAACAAGCCGTGCGGATCGCATTGGCTGTGGGCAAGTCTGAGTCAAATGGGCGAGAGTGAAAAGGTGGCCGTTCTGTGCGCTGCGGAGGGAGGTAATCTCCCTTTGAAGGGGGTTATGATACATGTTTAACTTTTGCTTCTATAATTAGTGGAAATGATCTATTTCTTGACAGCCTGTTTTTACTGGCAGGTCGAGTGGACGCAGAATAAAACTATAGTGCATAGTGAGAATAGACCAAGGAGGCTATAGGGAGATCATTCTCTTTGCCACTCCCAGCTGATGGTTCAAAGCCACCTCTGTGCATTGCTGAAGCTTTGCTATTCACTTGTGGCTGCAGCCAGCTGGCAGAGGTGGCCTGTGAAAGAACGAGTGGTGAAACCACAGTGTTGATTCAGCTACAGAACGAAGCACTTTCTGGTGGTATCCTTTGGCAGTGTGTCGTGCGTTTCGAATGCATTGGGACTGCATCAGAAGGGCTAGTGCACAATATCTCCCGGCTCATAGCTTTTTGTCTGTGATATTTCAGCTGTGTAACTCTCAGATGCAAGTAGACTCCCTCAGTGGTAAGTTGAGCGGTGGGCATCTTATCTGTGGATGGTGAGGCAAATGATGAGCTTATGGCATTTGCATTGTCGGGGAAATGCCAGAGATTGAAAAAGAAAGGCACGGGTGCAGAGAAGTCAAATTCAGTAACTTTCAGTGGAATTTGAATGTCTTCCAGCACTTCACCACAAATATAATCACCTGTCCTGTTCTTTCTTCAGCATAATCTCTAGCGCCGATTGACAGGTACAGCTGAGCCAAAATAAGACAGGGGAGGGTGTTTTCAGTGTAAAACTTCGCACCAACCTTCTCCCCCTGCTTTCAAGCCACTATTCTTCAGATGCATCTCCCCTTCAGGAGACGGGCATCGAACGAAGCCAAAAACTGTTTGCACATTCCGAGTCCAGGTAAATTGGGTCGACTGTGCAGTGACGTGCCATCAGCCTGCTAGCTACATGATCCCTGTCGATCCCAGATCTCAGAAGAGCCTTCGCTAACCTGTTGCCCTCTATATTTGTTAGGGGACAACAGCTTTCATGATTGCTGTATAGCATGGCCAATGGCTGTACGTACATCATGGAAACTTTAATCCCAAATCATCCAGCAGCAGCAGTGGAAGGCTATCTTTGAAAGAAGGCCTGTTTTGTGTTAGGGTTTTGGCAGAATGGTTTTGAAATACAGATGGGAAAAGATAACAGCAGCAAATCTGTGGTAAACAGCATGCAAAATAATAAAGTGGAAGATACGTATGCGTCCTTGTGTATTAGTGTGTATGTAATTCTTTCCCCCTCCCCTTTGACCTTAAAAAAGCCTAAGAAAAATCATACAACCGCTTGATAAAGGAATCCCAGCTGCCTTCATTTTAGCTACCAAGGTTCTGTTCTGGATAAAGGAATTCCAGATGAAACCAATTGAAGTGGAAAAACATGGGGATCCTTAGCCAGTTCTCAATGTTTACAATTAGACCAGATTTCTCTTTCAAATCATGTATGAAATCCTGAGTACTTCGTATGTCTGGGTCCATTTTTTTAAAAAAAATTGACATTTGTAGGACAGCGGGGGGTGAGTTGAGCAAGACCAGGTCCACCGTTCTTGCTTCTGGGGAAGCTGGCGGCGGCCTTTCTGAGCTTCTGCAGCATACACGAGTTAAGTCTGATTTTTTTTTTAAAGGCTTCTTTTTCCAGGCAATTATTATTATGAGAAGAGTCTATTTCTTGATAGTCAAGGATTAGGGTGTGTGAAATAAGGGCACACCCAGATGGAGCCCTCCTGAATAGCTAAAGGACTTGGGAGTTCAAAAACCTAAGTGGCGACATACTCTATATTGAATGTGAAACTTCTTGAATATGTCAGAAAAT
Organism: Charina bottae; assembly: GCA_023362775.1. Taxonomy (NCBI): domain Eukaryota; kingdom Metazoa; phylum Chordata; class Lepidosauria; order Squamata; family Charinaidae; genus Charina; species Charina bottae. The sequence continues at coordinate 37,961,513 of JALMGJ010000002.1, forward strand.
ACTCCTATAGGAACCTTTCAGTTCCTACAAGGATTCAGTTTGCTGCCCAGTCTCAAATTAGTACTTGGCTGATCAAACTCAAAATGATCAAAGTGATGTTTTGATGGCCACCTGGGAATTGAGAATGAGACAGGCCTATTACATTTAACTTGCCTTTGCCTTCTAATGGTACTCTGTGTGTGTGTGTGTGTGTGTGGTGTGTGTGCGCGCGCGCACAGAGGAGTCTATAGCTGGAACCCTTGAGTACTGCAATGGCAGTTCTCCAGCAACCCACAGCTTGATGCAAGATGTGTGTGTTGTGGCTTGTAAAGTTATTAATAAAATAATCTGTTTTAATTGACAGTGGGCTATCCATGACTTCTCAGCATAGAAAGTATCAGGGTAACTTAAAATTTGAGATGAGCCAAAAGTACAAAACTTTGAAGTTCAACACCAGGCTATTTCAGACTAATGCTTGAAACAAAAACAAAAAAACATTGGGATCACTATAGAAATTACATGGAAATGTTCTGGCAGTGAAAAAGCAAATTTGATCTGGAATACTATTTGAAAAAGGGCTGCGATGGCTAAGCGGGTAAGACGCCAGGCTTGTCGATCGGAAGATCATAAGTTCGGAGGTTCAAATCCCTAGCCCCGCGTGACGGAGGGAGCTCCCGCACTTGCCCCAGCTCTTGCCAACCTAGCAATTCGAAAGCATGCAAATGCAAGTAGATGAATAGGTACCACTTCGGTGGGTAGGTAACAGCGTTCCGCGCACACCATGCCGGCCACATGACCGTGGAAGCGTCTTTGGACAACGCTGGCTCCTTGGCTAACAAACGGAGATGAGCACCGGCCCCTAGAGTCGGACACAACTGTGCAGGGGAAACCTTTACCTTTACTATTTGAAAAAGGGCTGGAAGGTTTTACAAGCACAATAAGCAAAGCTGAGATATGCCATATTAGGATTAATCAGTAGTGTGCAATGCTAAGATTCTGGGATTTATTTATTTTCTTATGACTAAATTTATTTTAGCTAACAGTCTTTGCAGTGCAACTATACAAAACTATACAATGTATGAACATATTCTTTAGTTACTTGCAAATCAGCAGAAATAAATTTCAAACCAATAACCATTAAGGGCATTTGCTACTTTTATGGTCAACTGCAATTCCAAACAGAAAACTTGTTCAATTTTCTAGCTGCTGTTGAAAACTTTGCAACCTGCTCAGTTTTGTAAGAATTCTCGCCTACCAGACGTTTTGTCACAATCTCAGTATCTTTTAAGGTGTTCCACTGCTGAAGAGTGACAAGAAATTTATCCTTGATTGACCTAATTGGCAGGAGAGTAAATAAGGATAAATATTTTATTTTTTTCATTGAAAATTATACTTATTTACTCAAAAGGAAGGTGACCCTGATTTTAAGATAAATGCTTCCTCTATGAAGAATACAGACACCTTTCCAAGTTGTTAAACCAGAGTTGACAATTCCAGTCTAAACGAATTCTGAAGATTCCCTCCATAATAAATTGTTATGTGTGAAACATTTGTATATGTGTATGCGTATATGTATGTGTGTATGTATACATGACAGAAGTCATCCTCCAAAAAACCTCAGGACCAGGACCAGAGTAAAAATATAAATACTAATTGAATTAATAACTAAATAAAATTGCTTGTGAAATGAAATAATTCCTCTTAGAAAATTAATTGATCCCCATCCACTTATACCTTCTATTATTTTCTCTCTCACACACAAACCACTCTTACGCAGAAACACAAAAGTACACATATGGCTGATCCAGAAGTGAGATGAGGGAAACGGGTTAGCTGGGAAATGAACAGAAGGGAAGCAGAGGGAAATTAAATTTGATGGAGCTGAGAGGAGGGAATGAATTCCTGAATTTACAAGGAAAGAAAAGTGCAGTTTATGCATTATAAAGGAATTAAATTCACTAGGCAAGCAGTGCCTTTCAAGAATTTTCAGGCTAAAATTCAGAGGCATCCAAGTTTTTCCAGTAGCAAACGTTGTTTGTACCTTCTCCTTACTTCTTTTTTCTATTAAGTAAGTATGGTGCATACATGCAAAGCAAAGGCAGCAAAATCTCCATAAGGCTGCATGAGCATGAAATCTCAGTGCGGAGAAAGTTAAATCTTGCAAAAAGTTGGTTTATCATGAATGGCAAGTATACCATCTGGAAAAAGGGGAATTGACAATGATTTCCAAATTGGTCCCAGAAAAGCAAGGATTCTTCTGATAAACCCTTATTCCTCATTTCCCAAATATCTGAGCCACCCAATATTTATGCTGCAGCTTTTCCTATATAGATTTTTTTCATGTTTTATCAACTGTCCTCCCCATGAAAGAAAAAGTATGTTCTGTTGGAGACTGAAATTTTTATTTCCTCCTAATGGGAGATCTACTGAAGTTTATTAACATGTACACCCTGAAATGTAAAAAACATGTACTCTGCCTCCAGGCCAGATAAAGCTCTCATTTTTTGTTTTTCAAAAAATAACCACTTTTTAGAGTGGTGATTACTAAAAATTTTTTTTGCAGAAATTTCCCATCATAATCAGCCTCGGAAAGCCTCCCATACAGAATTCAGGGAAAGAAGGACCATATCATCGTCATACATCAGAATAGGCAGTTTCTAGTCCCAAATTGATGGATGAAAAATAATGATAATGAACACTGCATTATTGATGTGAAAATTAAAGCGAGATAATAATTGATATAATATCAATATTAAATATGTCTATGAAGGTTCTCAGTCATCCAGGTGGAATTGTCTGTAGCGAAACGTTTCCACTGAGAAAATAGAAATCCAGTTGACATGATTCAAGCTACAGATCAATATTAAATATTTTAATATCTATTGTTTAGAAGAGCTGTGAAGACCTGGCTCTTCACCCAGGCCAGAGCTTTCCAAACTTTTCATGTTGGTGACACACTTATTAGACATGCATCATTTTGTGACACACTCTTACAGCAGGGCACAAGGCAGGCACTAGGACCTGCGCAGAATCACAACAGGTTTGGAGGCAGCAAGGCACAAGGCAGGCACTAGGACCTGCGCAGAATCCTGGCAGGGCAGGTTTGGAGGCAGCAAGGCACAAGGCAGGCACTAGGACCTGCGTGGAATCCTGGCAGGGCTCGGAGGCAGCAGCAGCCGCGACACACCCAGACACTGCAGCCAACACACTAATGTCTCCCGACACACAGTTTGGAAAGCTCTGACCCAGGCCCTTGGCAAGGAACAGGGAGATCCCTCACTTCATCGTGCTTGTCATCTTTTATCTTTATTTTTTTATTGATTGTATTGTATTGTATTGTTTTGTGCTACCCAGAGTCATTGAGAGTTGGGTGACATACAATTATCATAATCATCATCATCCCTCTCTGTTAAATCTCCAGAATGTCTGTATCATATCCACATAATACTATGATGCACTCTCTGAGCCAACAACATTTGGCCCACAACAGTCTGTCCACTAAGTCAAAAGCAGAGGATTTGGGATCCATATGCTACAGGGACTGATGTGTTAGTGTTGTCTTTCTGCAGCAACACTGCCGTTTCTTGTTCTGACCATCTAATATATATTCAAAAAGGTTCCCCATTTTCTGGAAATCTTAGCACAGTATTCCGAACAGCCCAACTCTTTAACTGTCAGGAAGCAGATTCTTGTTCATCATCCCAGTGTCAAGGTGGTATGAATTTTAATAATTTGTATAAATTATTGGCTATTTCCACAAAGTTTGGGATGCATTAGAGGCGTGGTGGCTCAGCGGGTAAGACGCCAGGCTTGCTGATCGGAGGATTGCAAGTTCGGAGGTTCGAATCCCTAGCCCTGCGTGCGGAGTGAGCTCCCGCACTAGCTCCAGCTCTTGCCAACCTAGCAATTCGAAAGCATGCAAATGCAAGTAGATGAATAGGTACCACTTCGGTGGGAAGGTAACAGCGTTCCGTGTGCGTCATGCCAGCCACATGACCGTGGAAGCGTCTTCGGACAACGCTGGCTCTTCGGCTAACAAACGGAGATGAGCACCGGCCCCTAGAGTTGGACACGACTGCACAAATGTGCGGGGGGAACCTTTACCTTGGGATGCATTATCTTAATAAAGTTAAATGCTCCTGTTAGAAAGTAGTTATTAAAAAGCAAAACTAATGTCATTCTAGAAGTTAGTGCTTTGCCATTACACAGAAGAGAGAAGGGTCACATAACACAGATAAGAAAGGAATGTAAGGACAAATGTTACGCTCATAACAGCAGAGATAAGTTGTATCAATAAAGATAGGGAGAGACCAGGCTATTCTTATTAGGAAAGTAAAACTTGGAAATTCTAAAATTAGACATGCACAGACTAGTTGCTTAAAGGTAGTCCTTGCTTAACAACCATTCGTTTAGCAATGGTTCAGACTTACGACAGCACTAAAACCCGATTTGTGACTGGTCCTCACACGTAAGACGCAGTGTCCCCGTGGTCACATCATCACGATTCGGGTGCTTGGCAACCAGTTCACATTTATGACCATCGCAGAGTCCCGCAGTCATATGATCGCCATTTTCGACCTTCCCAGCCAGATTCCAGCAAGCAAAAGCAATAGGAAACTGATTCACTTAATGACCACATGGTTTGTTTAATGGCCACTGCAAAAATGGTCGTAAAATTGGGTTGGAATTGCTTAATGACCGCATCACTTAGCAACCTAAATTCTGGTCCCAATTGTTAAACGAGAACTACCTGTATACCCAACTATAAAAGAGTATTGCAAGCCCTTGCATGGGGTCAGCCACACTCAATGCTAAATATAACCGCCCAGAGTTACACATCTTCTTGGGGGAGATGGGCAGTGGCAAAATTTGAAAATAAATGCTTTTGCCTTGTGTGCTAATAAGGTTTTGAATTCTGAATTACAGCGCCCAGCTTTTTGATCTGAGCAAGGAACGAAGTATAGGGAAGGACTTCTTCCAACTGTTAGCAAGCTATTTGTGGGAATAGCTGTTTGGGAAAGCACCTTCATTTTGTCACCATGCCAACCTAGCAATTTGAAAGCATGCAAATGCAAGTAGATGAATACTGTAGGTACCACTTCGGTGGGTAGGTAACAGTGTTCCGCGCGCGTCATGCGGCCACATGACCACGGAAGCGTCTTCAGACAGCACTGGCTCTTCGGCTAACAAACGGAGATGAGCACCAGCCCCTAGAGTCGGACACAACTGCACAAATGTGCGGGGGGAACCTTTACCTTACCACCCTTCCTGTAGGCGTTAGTGTAACTCCCCAATATTTAACTCTCTTGTTTTACAAACAAGTTTTACCCTAAAACCAGTGTCTTTGATCAGTTTGACAACTCCTTCATTTGGGCTTTTACTTCCCCCTCCAAGGTCCTGTAACCACAAGGTCATTAACATTTAAAAAAAAACATGCTTATTTTAATTTATTTTATTTTATTTTAATTTATTTTATTACTTAAAAGTCTTGTAACTTTTCTGCCATGTGAAAGTGTGCTGTTGCTAGTGAATTATGATATCCCTGTGGGACACACGTAAGCACACACTGCTGTTTCTTAAATAGGAAAGTAAATCTGTTTTCTTTAATGAAAGGTAGGGCGACAAAGCAATTAGCTAGGTTAATTACACACTTCGTGATCTGTGTAGATTCAGTTTACTTAGCAGCAAAGATAAATTAGCCATCATTAGTGTTATAGCTGTTTTTGCTTGTTTTCTTATAACGTACCACCATTTTATAGATCTTCCCATCTGCTTTCAACACAGAGCACATTGGACAACTGACGGGGTTAAATTGGAGCTATCTTCCTGCTCTAATTCCTTGATAACACAGGTATTCTTTTTGTGGTAGCACTATATCTCTACCATTGCCATTTTGTGATGCCCACAAATACTTGGATGTTTGTGATCGACCCAAGGCACTAACTGTTCTTGATGATTCTTGGTCATTAATCTGTTAAGGATATGAATTGATAAAGGCTTTGATAAATTGATCTAATTGATAAAGGCCTTGACTATGCAAGTCAAACCAATATTAATTCCTTAATAGTCAACCTTGTCCGAAGTAAGATCCTCAAAACAAAATTTGTCCCAAATAGCGTACTTTGGTGTTGCTTTCCCACAACCCATATATCAAGCTGTACTTGGTTAACCACTAATTTTGGTTAGGGTCCAGCATAACCTTTGCACTGTGGGGAAGCAAGGGCTGAGAGAGGGAGAAACCATGGTGTCTGCCTTTTGACTTCATTCTAATATAAATTAGAATGGCTAGAAACCAGGAGACTGAGAGTTCTAGTCCCGCCTTAGGCATGATAGCTGGCTGGGTGACCTTGGGCCAGTCCCTCTCTCAGCCCTAGGAAGGAGCCAATGGGAAACCAGGAGACTGAGAGTTCTAGTCCCGCCTTAGGCATGAAAGCCGGCTGGGTGACCTTTGTTGCATATATTTTTTTATGTCAAGAAATATGGAAGGCTAGTTTTTAAAAAGCCAGGCCTCAAACTTTTTTCCTGAGAGTTTCAAGAGGGAGCACACGTTCACCCCCACTCAGGAATGTTAATTTGCCTTGGAGCCAGCTAGACTGATAGTTCTGACCAATCAGAATTAGCTGTTTGAGCTTTGCCCATATTGGGAATCTGTTGCCTAGGTGTTTTGGTCACATGCTAAATCCTATCCACTCAGGTGCTGGTCAAGTAAAGGTTTAAAATGTAAATGCCTTTTGTTCTCTCTCTGCTCTGCTATCTCAATGTAAATAGCTATGTTAATCAGCCATGCCTTCTTCGGCTGAAGAAGATTCAAGGTTTGTTCCTATGTTCTTTTGTTTTAAATAAAGCAATGTTTTTACTACAAGCTTGTCTTAATATTTTTCCATAACTCTGATCACAAATTTTATAAAACAACAAAAACCTTGGGCCAGTCCCTGTCTCTCAGCCCTAGGAAGGAGCCTATAGCAAACCAGGAGACTGAGAGTTCTAGTCCCGCCTTAGGCATGAGAGACAGCTGGGTGACTTTGGGCCAGTCCCTCTCCCTCAGCCCAACTCACCTCACAGGGTTGCTTTTGTGGGGAAAATAGGAGGAGGAAGGAGTATTTGATATGTTCGCCACCTTGAGTTATTTATAAAAAGAAATAATAATAAAGGCGGGATAGAAAATAAATAAATAAATGTTGTGGGATCTGTATCCAAAATATATCATAGCAGTTGAATTAGGAAGAGGATTTTTAGAAGCCTGGGATATCACAGGAGAAAAAGGACAGTAACATGTTTGTCATCCAGTAACAATTTACAACTTTATTTAAGCAATCATTAAAAAGAGAGCAGAGGAATATGATATGGAAAATACAGCATTGGCGGACTCCTGGAAAGGAGATGAAGTGATTGTCCTGCAAGACTCTGCCAATTAATTGCTTTTTATACATGGAATTATGATTCATCTACATCTGTTTACCAAGAAAAGAAATTCTGGAATTGTGAGCTGATCAAGCATTCTGATTATTTAAAACAAACAATAATCTATCAGCAACCAAATGACTGACAGGCCCAGGACACTGGCATGATCCCAGTAACCATGCCTGCGGGAAGGCTCAGTGAGGAGATGCTGCTGCTTATAATAAATCGTTTGTCTCTGCAGCAGAGCCACAAAGCTTCCTCCCACACTGTCTTCTCTGGCACCATTACTTATCTTGCCCGCCTTCTGAATAATCTGGCCCACCAAGCCCATCCTGTACATTTCACATTAAACTCAATCTTCCCATGCATATCTTTGTACACAGTGATTTCACTCTTCCCAGCACCCGAACGGAAGGTAACGTCATTCTCTCCGCATGACACCACCAAGATGGCATCGTTCTGCACAGCCTGGGGCTCCTTGGGAAGTTCCTCTATCGTCTTATTTAGGCACTGCCGCAGCTCTTCTGAGCCTTCACGGGAGGCCAACTCTTGGTAGACTCTCAAGATGCTGGCAAGACTGAGTGGTAAAGGCTGGCGCCCCAGCCTTGCCCTGTGGACTTCTGAATTGGCTTCTTTGACCTTGTAACTCGTATGGCCATCCATCCACAACACTTCAATGTAGTTTTCCCCTTTACCTGACACGAACTCCTTCCTGGTTCCATTACACTCGAGGACCATCTTGGCATTCTCCTGTACAACATTCGGCTCCAACGTGAATTCCTTGATAGCTTTCTCCATGCAATTTTCCATGGCCCCAGAAAATGGTTCCGATTTCTTGGCTTCCAGCAGGGTTGCAACAGTGAGATTTTTAGGGCCTCCTGCTTCAAAGGGAGTGCTGTTACAGTGTTGTTCCTGAACAGGCAGGTTGTACCAAAGAAGAATGAAAGAAACCAGAATCAAAGCCAAGGTGCTTCCTATGATCAGAGGCCCAGTCACTGCGCGGTTATGGGAGAAACAGGACCTGTTATATTGAATGCTACTTTTTATGATACACCACACCTCCACAGAGTTTTGTAACAGGAGCCCCCAGGGTTCCTTCAGGTAGGAAGATCTATGAACCAGTTTGGACTCACTGTAGTCTTCGTCAAGGAGAAGAGGATCAAGGAGAGCGCTGTCCTCTTTCATAGTGGCAAGAGCTGTCAGTGAAAAAGTTTGGATTTAGGGTCTCTTGGGCCACATACGGGGGGACACAACATACTGCCCAGAACTGCCACAGTGCTGGCAAAGCCCCCAAATGGAACCCACAGAATCTCAACGTTAAATAGTTTTCTTTTAACCTTTAAACAGCTGAAATTTTGTAAGATCGCCCAATCTCATGGGGTCAACCTGCCCATTGCCTGAAAAGGCAGCTGACCCATGCCTCTTTGGTTTATCCTACTACCAAATACAAATTCAAAAATAGCTCTGTCAGATGCTATTTGTATAGTATAGAAGTATACAATATATACTTCCAAGAGGCTATATTTAAGTTTTCTATTATTTTGACCTGCAGAAACTCCAAAAGACTATCTGGTGACAAGGCTGTTTAATTATCACTTCTATGATTTCATTGTGGTCATTCTCCAACTTTGACCTGCAGCTGATTTAGCATTTAATTAATGATATCCTTTACTAGTATTCTGCTTGCATCTTCCCAGCTATACATACTCCCCCATGCAAGCTGTTGCAGGGAAGGTACAGGTAGTCCTCACTTACTGACCACAATTGGGACCAGCAATTCCATTGCTAAGCGACTCGGTTGTAAATTAAAAACTCATGTGACCGTGCCAACTTATGGCAGTTCCAGTTGCGGTCGTTAAACGAAGCATGTGTGGTCCTTAAACGTGACATCACATGACTGCGACGTGACTTCCTGCCGGCTTCCCCATTGACTTTGCTTGTTGGAAGCCAGCAGCGAAGGTGGCAAATGGTGATCACTGAGACCGTTGTAATTGCGCCCGAATCGTGATCATGTGACCATGGATATGCTGCGATGGCCACAACTTTGAGGACCAGTCGTAAGTCCCACTCGTTCAGTGCCGTCTTAACTTTGAATGGTCGCTGAATGAGTGGTTGTCAAGTGAGGACTACCTGTATAGCCAGAAAAAGTTGTCAATGTTGTGAAATTTCATAGCCCATTATAACAATGACAGCAACAGCAGCAGGAATACCATTCATAGCCCAATGCCACACCACCTGCAGCCCCTGGTGGGTTAAAAGAGGGGCAGTATCAGCTGAGAGGAGAGAGGAAGATGTAGTGTTGCAATAGCATTGTTGCCAAGGATGTGAAAGAATTTCCCGAACAAAACAGCAATGAAAGATGAAGGCCATGCATGGGGTGGGGAGAGGAAGGCACTGCACTAATGCTGCTAGGGATCACTTATAACCCAGTAAGATGCTATTAAGAGCACTCACAATTTGACTTCTAAGATTATACTTGGTAATGGAAGAAAGAGGGTGCTATAATCTCCATAGAACTATCATGGGGTGGGGGATGACTCTGGGCGGCGTACAAAAGTAGAAAAAATCACATAAAAACAGCTAAAAACATTAAATCAAACAGTCTAGACCAGGGGTGGGGAACCTTTTTTCTGCCAAGGGCCATTTGGATATTTATAACCGGGGACCGGGGGGATGGGGGGGGGGTTTCTGGGATTTCCGTGGACCGGGGCCCAGAGTTTGCGGGTGGGGAGCCAATCACAAGCACTGGGGGGGTGGGATTTGCGGGCAGGAGCCAATCGCATGGAAGGGGCGGGGTTTGCGGCCGGGAGCCCTGCGGGCCTTATACGGCCCGCAGGCCTGACGTTGCCCACCCCTGCTCTAGACTAAAATACTCCAATAACAAAGTCCACAAAACAAAACCAGCCATTAAACAAATAACAAACATCAACCCCAGGCCTGGGACCAAAGGCAGGTTTTCAAAGCTTTCTGGAACCCCAGGAGAGAGGGTGCCGTCCTGATCTCGGGGGGATGCTGTTCCAGGGGGCCGTGACAGAGAAGGCACGCTTCCTTGGTCCCACAAGATGACGGTGTTTAATGGAGGGGGGCTGGAGCGCACCCACTCTGCTGGAACGTACTGGGTGGGCAGAAACAATTGGAGACAAGCGATCGCTCAGATACCCAGGCCCGATGCCATACAGGGCTTTATAGGTAATGACCAGCACCTTGAATTACACTCGGAAGCCGACTGGCAGCCAATGCAGCTCACGCCACAGTGGTGACACACGGGCACACCGAGAGGCGCCCATTACTGCTTGCGCTGCTGCATTTTGAACCAGCTGTAGCTTCCGGGTGGTCTTCAAGGGCAGCGCCATGTAGAGCACATTGCAGTAGTCCAATCGTGAGGTGACCAGGGCACAAGTAACAGTCTGAAACATTTAAGCCAGTGTCTTCCACAAACATCTGAAAAAAAATTAGGTGCCTTGGATTTTTTTTTCCTGAAAGAAAATGGGAAGCACACCAACTGGGTGACCTTGGGCCAGTCCCTCTCTCCCAGCCCTAGGAAGGAGCCAATGGGAAACCAGGAGACTGAGAGTTCTAGTCCCACCTTAGGTATAAAAGCCCGCTGGGTGACCTTGGGCCAGTCACTCTCTCAGGCCGTCACCTCACAGGGTTGTTGTTGTGGGGAAAATAGGAGGTGGAAGGAGTATTAGGTATGTTTGCCGCCTTGAGTTATTTATAAAAGTAATAAAGGCGGGATAAAGAATAAATAAATAAACTTCCTACCTCTTGAAAATTGTTCTTATTAATCACACATACAAGTGGAAGAATTATCTATTTCCCAAAGAAATGTCTTTTACCTCTTCCCTAATAGACCACTATACTCAAGATACATTATATTTCTTTCCTGTTTTACTTTTTTTCCTTTTCTTGCACTTTTAGCCTTTTCTTTGATTTCCTTCTTCTCTTTTTCTCACTTTATATTAGTTTTATCTTCTTTTTTAAAAAATATTTAAAAAATCTAAATCTTTTAATTATGCGTATATTTAAAAAGGCAGAAAGGAAGGAAGAAGATTCTTCCCCTCTTGAGAGCCCTTCAAGCAGCTGAGAGCCACCATCTCGAAAGCCTCACCGAAATGATAAAATGCCAGACACCCAAAAGGAAAAGGAAATCGAAACTGATCCACCAATCCCGAACCTCCCACCATCCCTTGTTGTCTGCCAAGAGAGGATTAAGCAAACAAATCCTCCCGCTGGTAGAAAATCTGCTCGAGAAATCTCTTAACAAAGGGGAGAAAAGTAATGTGGGGGCATTTGGAGAGAGCGAGTAGAGATTTCTTGCACTTATTTAGGGATCTGGGAGCTCAGGCGCCCGTGAACACCCCCCGCCCCGCCCCCCCGCCTCGCATTTCTTTCTGAGTTCGCGCAAAGTAAGCTCAGTACTCAGCGTTCATATCCAAAGTTGGTATGAAAATACATCCCGCGTTATAAACTCAAACATGTGGGTCGTCTGCTAAAGTCGTGCAAAGCCATGGGGGCTCATCGACGCCATTTTATTTGGAGGGGGAACATCCACTAGGAAATCGACCACACCAAATCCTAAGACACCGATTTCGCCAGGGCAAAGGAAGACCTCTCTCTATCTCAATGGAAAAAAAAGGTAGACTGCGCTGCTTCCAAGATCCTTGGAAGGACAACTACGGCCCTGAGCCGCTCTGTTGGACTCCTCCGCAGAGATGCGATTTCCCCCCTCTCCCCCTCTGGCTGATGGAACCGCTTATACCAATCGAAGAGAATCTCTGTATGTATAGTCGAAGGCTTTCACGGCCGGAATCCGATGGTGGTTGTGGTTTTTCCGGGCTGCGTGGCCGTGTTCTGGCAGTTTTGGTTCCTAACGTTTAATGCCAGCCACAGTGACTGGCGAAACGTTAGGAACCAAAACGGCCAGAACACGGCCACGCAGCCCGGAAAACCCACAACCACCATTAGAATCTCTGTAGCTCAGGGTTGAACTGTGGAGTCCTTGGTGCTCTCTGAGCTTGGTTGTTGGCTTGCAGACGTTTCATTGCCCAGGTCTGCAAGAAAACAACCAAGCTCAGGGAGCACCAAGGACTCCACGGAACCGCTTATATCCGAAGCAACAAAGCCGGCGACGCGGGTAGGGAGCGAAGAAAGATGGGGGGGTGGGGGGGGGACAGCGAGGCAAGGAGGGAAGCGAAGCAGAGCGGGGACTCAAAAGCCAAGCGGTGTGAAACAGGATTTACCAGACTTCGCCCCAGCAACGGCAGCGGTGCGTCCCTCTCGGCTTCTCCTCGGGTCCCTTTCGACTGCGCAGCCACCCTCCAGGGCGCCGCCCGGCCCACTCGGGTCCGACCAATGGCGAGGGGGCGAACCTGGGCGCTTCCCCGCGGTTTAGGACAGGAGTCGCCCTTCGCATCTGGAGCCTAGGCGCGGGGTCTACCAGGTAATTCCGACTGGATTTGAATGGATAAACTTTGGCGTTTTTCTCCTAGAATTCAGGATGTGGGGCTGCAGGCCGTCCTTCCTTCAGCGTTCCAAGAAACCGGCTCTGATTTTGAGATGAAAAATTGTGATCCTTTCTAGTCTTTTTCAGCTGACTTCTGTGACTAGCAGATGGTCTGATCTACAGCCAGCACCTGGCGGTGATTTGCAAGTCAGCGGAGAGTTTTTCTATCTGTTACTACATAAGGTGCAATCTAATTGATTGTGGTGGTGTTCATTTGGAAATGTGCAGATATGGAGCTGTTTCTGTTGCTAAAAGAATGTGTGAACGAAAAGGAGACATTCTCTATACAGAAGTCTATCAGGAATTGTCCTACATCATGGCTGGTTCCCAGTCCAAATTTTCTAACAGAGATTCCTTGTCAGGATGCCATCCTGCCACCCTACTTTAGGATGCCATCCTAAAGGCTTGCTGTGGACCCCGTCGACTAAAGAGTTCCATCTAGCGGGGTCCAGGAGGCGGGCCTTCTCTGCAGTTGCACCCGCCCTTTGGAATATCTTACCCCCGGAGCTGAGGCTGCTTTCCTCGCTCCCGACCTTCCGGAAAGGCTTAAAGACCTGGTTCTGCCGCCTTGCCTGGGAGGGAAATGCCAACAGTTCCTCTTGGGGATGGCTGGTCCCATGAAGCCTCCCAGTATTACCATTTTTAACATCTTTTATACTTGGTTTTTATATTATTTATTATATTGTAATTTTATATTTATGTTTTAACTATGTTTTATTGTGAACCGCCCAGAGTCCCCGATAGGGGAGATGGGCGGTAATATAAATTTAATAAATAAATACATACATACATACATACCTCCTCTCCCTGCCCCAAGCCAGGTGGCAGAGCCAGGTCTTCAGATTCCTCCGGAAGGCCAGGAGCGATTGGGCTAACCTCACCTCTGGGGGTAGAATGTTCCAGAGGGCGGGAGCTACTGCAGAGAAGGGCCGCCTCCTGGACCCCGCCAACCGGAATTCTCTTACTGACGGGGTCCACAACATGCCCTCTCTGCAAGATCGGGTGGGACGGGTCGATGTAACGGGGCTGAGGCGGTTCCTCAGGTATCCTGGTCCCATGCCATGTAGGGCTTTAAAGGTGATAACCAACACCTTGAATTGGACCCGGAAGCAAACTGGCACCCAGTGCAGCTCGCGTAATAAAGGTGAATAAATAAATAAATAATAATAATATATGGCTGTGAGAGTTGGACCATAAGGAAGGCTGAGCGCCGAAGAATTGATGCTTTTGAACTGTGGTGCTGGAGAAGACTCTTGAGAGTCCCTTGGACTGCAAGGAGGTCAAATCAGTCAATCCTAAAGGAAATCAACCCTGACTGCTCATTGGAAGGACAGATGCTGAAGCTGAAGCTCAAATACTTTGCCCACCTAATGCGAAGAGAAGACTCACTGGAAAAGACCCTGATGCTGGGAAAGACTGAAGGCAAAAGGAGAAGGGGACGGCAGAGGATGAGATGGTTAGATAGCATCACCGATGTAATGGACATGAATTTGAATAAACTCCGAGAGACAGTGGAGGACAGGAAGGCCTGGCGTGCTATGGTCCATGAGGTCACGAAGAGTCGGACACGACTAAACGACTGAACAACAACAACAAAATAATAATAAATAAATAAAGGTAATAAAGGTTAAATGCAAAGAAATTGAGGAAAACAATAGAATGGGGAAGACTAGAGATCTCTTCAAGAAAATCGGAGATATCAAGGGAACGTTTTGTGCAAAGATGGGCATGATAAAGGACAAAAAAGGCAGGGACCTAACAGAAGCAGAAGAGATTAAGAAGAGGTGGCAAGAATACACAGAAGAACTATACAAGAAAGATCTTAATATCCCTGATAAATATGATGGTGTGGTCACTGACCTTGAGCCGGACATCCTAGAGAGTGAAGTCAAGTGGGCCTTAGGAAGCATTACTAACAACAAAGCTAGCGGAGAAGACAGTATCCCAGCTGAGCTATTTAAAATCCTAAAAGATGATGCTGTTAAAGTGCTGCACTCAATATGCCAACAAATTTGGAAAACTCAACAGTGGCCACAGGATTGGAAAAGGTCAGTTTACGTTCCAATTCCAAAGAAAGGCAATGCCAAAGAATGTTCAAACTACCGTACAATTGCGCTCATTTCACATGCCAGCAAGGTTATGCTCAAAATCCTACAAGCTAGGCTTCAGCAGCATGTGAACCGAGAACTACCAGAAGTGCAAGCTGGGTTTCGAAGAGGCAGAGGAACTAGAGATCAGATTGCCAACATTCGCTGGATCATGGAAAAAGCAAGAGAGTTCCAGAAAAACATCTACTTCTGCTTCATTGACTACGCTAAAGCCTTTGATTGTGTGGATCACAACAAACTGTGGCAAAGTCTTAAAGAGATGGGAGTACCAGACCACCTTACCTGTCTCCTGAGAAACCTGTATGTGGGTCAAGAAGCAACAGTTAGAACCGGACATGGAACAACCGACTGGTTCAAAATTGGGAAAGGAGTACGACAAGGCTGTATATTATCACCCTGCTTATTTAACTTATATGCAGAGTACATCATGAGAAATGCCGGGCTGGATGAATCACAAGCCGGAGTTAAGATTGCCGGGAAAAATATCAACAACCTCAGATATGCAGACGATACCACCCTAATGGCAGAAAGTGAAGAGGAACTAAAGAGCCTCTTGATGAGGGTGAAAGAGGAGAGTGCAAAAGCTGGCTTGAAACTCAACATTAAAAAAACCCAGATCATGGCATCTGGTCCCATCACTTCCTGGCAAATAGAAGGGGAAGAAATGGAAGCAGTGACAGATTTTATTTTCTTGGGCTCCAAGATCACCACAGACGGTGACTGCAGCCATGAAATTAAAAGACGCTTGCTCCTTGGGAGGAAAGCTATGGCAAACCTAGACAGCATATTAAAAAGCAGAGACATCACCTTGCCGACAAAGGTCCGTATAGTTAAAGCTATGGTTTTTCCAGTAGCAATGTATGGCTGTGAGAGTTGGACCATAAGGAAGGCTGAGCGCCGAAGAATTGATGCTTTCGAGCTGTGGTGCTGGAGAAGACTCTTGAGAGTCCCTTGGACTGCAAGGAGGTCAAACCAGTCAATCCTAAAGGAAATCAACCCTGACTGCTCATTGGAAGGACAGATGCTGAAGCTGAAGCTCAAATACTTTGGCCACCTAATGAGAAGAGAGGACTCACTGGAAAAGACCCTGATGCTGGGAAAGACTGAGGGCAAAAGGAGAAGGGGACGGCAGAGGATGAGATGGTTAGATAGCATCACCGATGTAATGAACATGAATTTGAGTAAACTCCGAGAGACAGTGGAGGACAGGAAGGCCTGGCGTGCTATGGTCCATGAGGTCACGAAGAGTCGGACACGACTGAACGACTGAACAACAACAATAAAGGTTATGGCATCACAGTGTACGTTTTGTTACTTGCCCATCCTGTGGGTGCCCAAGACAGTTGCTAAAAATACTACATGGATACGTTCATGGAGTCACAAGGACCTGAGCCCACCTTGAAGGGTTTTTTTATGTAAAAGCACCATAATAATTTAGATTTATGTATCTCATGTTTTCTGTTCCAGCACGGAAATGTAAGTCTAATTCCCATAATGTACTAACTCCATACCAAACAAACTACATACAGCTTAATGCCATGCCATGAATTCAGCCACCAGCAAGAAGCTTCTACAGAAGTTTATCCCCATATCAGCTCTCACTCCCCCTTCTCTCTCTCGGCTTATATAGACTAATTTTTGCTAGCCAAGATGGCCTTTAGATGTATGCAGGTCAACTCCTAGAATTCTCTGCTGGGCATGAAATTGGGGGAGCAGAAGTCCAGACATCTGGAAGGTGTCCAGGGCTTAGATGAAGCTGCTATGGTGGAGTGAGAAATTGAGTTCAAAAAATGAAGAATAATGCCAGTGCTTCGTATTGGAGGAGAGTTAGAGCATCCTGCCCATCCCATCTGTTGGATGAAAGCTGGTGAAGAAAAGGAAGCTGTCTTCATAACGGGGAGCCCCCAGAGGCCAGATAAGGCTCTAGTAATCCCTTATCCATAAGAAAGAAGTGCTCAGCTTGAGATCCACAGTTATACGCAGCCCCCAAAATTCTTGGATGTGCCCCATCATCAAAGTGTCATCTAAGGGCAGTCCTAGAAACTGGAGAAGATGATTAGCTACCCAATAGCGCAGAGCTTTCCAAACTGTGTCGCGACACACCAACAGCGGCAGTGGGGGCGGTGCGGGGGCGTGCGTGGCGGTGGTGGCAGCAACAACGGTAGTGGCGCGCCATCAGCGCTTCCGTGTTTTAGTGGAAAACAAGGCCGCTGCCACGCACACCGCCACCGCACGCTCCCCCGCGCCGCCGCCATGCATGCCCCCACCGCCACGCACGCCCCCGCACCGCCGCCACTGCCTCCGTTGGTGTGTCACCAACGGCGGCAGTTTGGAAAGCACTGCAATAGCGGAATAACCACATTAACTATTTTAGTTAAACAAAATCCATCCTGGTCTTCCCCATTTCTTTTTGGAGAGCATGACGTGTTCGTTGCTGTGTTCATTGACGTGTTCAGAGAACATGGTACAGAAAGAAGAGGCACGAATGAAGACTGAGCACCCTCAGCAGCCACAGAATGCTCGCTGAAGGTTGGAGAATGGAAAAGCAGAGGAGGGACATGAGAATGGAGAATCCTGATGGAACCCACCATGGGAACACTGTTGTCATTCCAAAAAGCGATTCTCCTTTTGTATCATCTCTGAGGAACATTTTGGTGGCTCCTAAAGAGGCAGCTTTCCCACTGGGCTATAAAGAGAGAAATTCAATTTGCCTGGAGTTTGAGGTTGGTGGACATCATGAGATGTACAATAATAATCCCTGAGGGCTAAAACCTGAAGATGGACTAATGCATATACTGGCTCTCAGGCTATCAACTTTTGTCAAATGTTCCGTTTCCCACCTGGGCAGATTCTCCAGCTTTTCAGACTGGCATGGGAAAGAGACCCGGATGCAGTGCCAAACGCAGAACTGGCAGTTCTATCAAACCAACCTGGGCTGGATATGGACAATTTGGTTTCTAGGCCAGTCCTACTGTAATTAAATCTTTGAAAAGGGTATGTCTGTTTTGGCCCAGCTCCCACCCTTCCAACAGGATACAGCAGGGCTTTCCAAACTCTTCCTGTTGGTGACACACCAACAGCGGCGCACGAAAACCCGGAAGCGCCGCCACTGTGGCGGCGTGCAAAAAGCCAGAAGTGCCGCCGCGGCGCTTTTGGGTTTCCGCGTGCCACGGCAGTGGTGGCGGCACTTCCGGGTTTTTGTGCGCCGCCGCCACCGCTTTCGGATTTTCACGCGCCGCAGCGGTGTCAGCAGCGGTGTCCTGCTGTACCGTGCAAAAACCCGAAAGCGCTGATGGCCTGCCGCCGCTTCCGGTTTTTGACGCGACTCACCTGGGGCCCGCAGGTGACAGAGTGTTGTGTCACGACACACAGTTTGGAAAGCTATGGGATACAGACAGACATATACATGGTGTGTGTGTGTCTCTTCTTTCCTACCTAGATTGGGGAAAATCATTGTTGGGAAAAGGGACCTATTAAAGAACTTGGGCCAATACCTCTAAAAGAAAACTTTAAGAAACTTTCCCAGTTGACTGTAGCAATATGTATGACCCAGAATAAAATTATCATTAGGTTATGCTGATATTACTTATACCATGAAGATAATTCATTATATTTAATTATGTCAAAATACATTTACAGAACTGCCCCTAAGTTAGAAGATCACCTCTGACAGCATATACTTAAGTGTGACTTAGAGCAGTGTTTCTCAACCTTGGCAACTTCAAGCTGTGTGGACTTCAACTCCCAGAATTCCCCAGCCAGGATATGCTGGCTGGGGAATTCTGGGACTTGAAGTCCACACAGCTTGAAGTTGCCAAAGTTGAGAAACACTGACTTAGAACATATTTTTCCACAATCAGCTGCCCTCCACAAGACACAGCATGGCTTTACTTGTGGGGGATTGTGGGACAAAACACATCCGGAAAGCGTGATGTAAAGAATATTGAGTCAAGCCAAATCAACTAAAAGAAACAAATTAGACCACTGATATCTTCAGTGATATCCTGCAGAAAATGGAGTTTAATGTTATGTAGGCTGACCATATTTCCTTGAGACAAAAACGGGACCCTAACACGCCCGTGCATGCCGGCACGCTGGTGTGCAGGCGCGCGCGCGCACGCAGGCAGACACACAGGCTGGTGCACCGGTGCATGCACACATGCACTCTAACTTGGAAAACGGAACAAAATGGAGATTTTGTCCAGAACAACGGGATGGTTGGAAAATGTTAAAATACCGGTATGGTCAGCCTAATGTTATGGGAACTGGGGAAAGATGGAAGGGGGTTTGTGGAGGTGTGTGTGATCTGGGATGTGTAAAAGGGAACGTTGGCGCCTTTTGAGTTAGTCTGAGCTTTGCATGGAGTTTACTTGTATGTATCCATCAACAATTCTTTCACATCCTGTCATGGCTTCTGCTAAGAGTCTTTGAATTGATATCAAAGGAGTGGGTCGTTACAAGTAGTATAATTTGCGTGGAACATTTTCACAATGCTCACAAAGGTGGAAGGAAAGAGAAGAGGATAACCATCAGCAAGAGGGATGGACTCCATTACAGCAATAACGGTGCACCAGTGGAAGACCTGAAGGAACAGGTTGGGGACAGATAATCCTGAAGGTCTATGTGGTTGCTAAGAGTCAATGCTGACTGGATGGCATATAATCACATGTTTTTGTAGTGGGAAGAGGATAAAAGACAGGCATCTATTTTTTAGGGGAAGACTCCTTAAATTATAAAAAGCTACTTTATGGACAGAAAGCAGGCAGAAAACCAATAGATGCAACTTCTCTGAGAACAGAGTAGCAGTGTTGGAAGCAGCCTTATCTCGGCTCTTCCTGGGACTCACAGCAGCATCACAATCTGTTGGAAGGCCATTGTGAAGCTAAAGAAAAACATACGAAGGCCTTTCTTGGTTGGTCAACAGAGTCCAAAGTAATGTGTAGTGGCAATACCAGGGAACACAATCTATTTTGTGAAGTTTAATTCCAGCAAGAGATCAGGCAGTTTTTGCGGCAGCTGCAAGGAGATTTTAGGCCTTTCCCCAGGAGCGAGTTGAAGTGATCCTCCTCCTTTCTTGAATTGGCAGGAATTTACTATCTCCATTGCTGATCTGTCTCCTGCTTGAATGACCTCCCTTTCAAGTCACTGAGTCACCAGCTTCCTTCCAAAGCCAAACCAATGTTATGCGCCTTGAGGCTGCCCTTGGATGGTGTCAGAGAAAGGAGAGAAATGCTACATTAGCAATGGTTCTGCTAAGGATGACTTAAGTCTTCCTCACTAACAAGCTATGGCTGCTGTGGAGGTAGTAGTGTGGGACAGGCCAGGCCAGATGTTGCCAGATATCATTGTGCTGTGGTTAGGTACAGTGGGGACATAACTTTATAATGGGTGGGTTTACATGTTGCACTAAAAGGGGCGTGGTGGCTCAGCGGGTAAGACGCCAGGCTTGTCGATCGGAAGATTGCAATTTCGGAGGTTCGAATCCCTAGTCCCGCGTGACGGAGTGAGCTCCCACACTAGCCCCAGCTCTTGCCAACCTAGCAATTTGAAAGCATGCAAATGCAAGTAGATGAATAGGTACCGCTTCGGTGGGTAGGTAACAGTGTTCCGCGCGTGTCATGCGGCCACATGACCGTGGAAGCGTCTTCGGACAACGCTGGCTCTTCGGCTAACAAACGGAGATGAGCACCGGCCCCTAGAGTCAGACACGACTGCACAACTGTGCGGGGGGAACCTTTACCTTTACCTTACATGTTGCACTAAACCGTAATTTTGTAGAAAGGGAGAGAAGAGCTGTGTTACTCTACAGCAACAATGTAGACACAGACTCTAGTAACACCTTCAAGACTAATTTTATTGAGGCATAAACTGTTGTACTCAACAAAGCCAATGCCCTAATCTAGTTGGTTAATCTTGAAGGTGCTACAAGATTCTGTGTTCGTGTATGTGTGTGTGTATGTATGGACACACATGCAGATATGTATGTATGTATGTATGTATGTATGTACGTACGTACAGTGGGGCAAAAAAGTATTTAGTCAGCCACCAATTGTGCAAGTTCTCCCACTTAAAAAGATGAGAGGCCTGTAATTGACATCATAGGTAGACCTCAACTATGAGAGACAAAATGAGAAAACAAATCCAGACAATCACATTGTATGATTTGGAAAGAATTTATTTGCAAATTATGGTGGAAAATAAGTATTTGGTCACCTACAAACAAGCAAGATTTCTGGCTCTCACAGACCTGTAACTTCTTCTTTAAGAGGCTCCTCTGTCCTCCACTCATTACCTGTAGTAATGGCACCTGTTTGAACTTGTTATCAGTATAAAAGACACCTGTCCACAACCTCAAACAGTCACACTCCAAACTCCACTATGGTGAAGACCAAAGAGCTGTCGAAGGACACCAGAAACAAAATTGTAGACCTGCACCAGGCTGGGAAGACTGAATCTGCAATAGGCAAGCAGTTTGGTGTGAAGAAATCAACTGTGGGAGCAATAATTAGAAAATGGAAGACATACAAGACCACTGATAATGATCTCACCCCGTGGGGTCAAAATGATCACAAGAACGGTGAGCAAAAATCCCAGAACCACACGGGGGGACCTAGTGAATGACCTGCAGAGAGCTGGGACCAACGTAACAAAGGCTACCGTCAGTAACACACTACGCCGCCAGGGACTCAGATCCTGCAGTGCCAGACGTGTCCCCCTGCTTAAGCCAGTACATGTCTGGGCCAGTCTGAAGTTTGCTAGAGAGCATTTGGATGATCCAGAAGAGGATTGGGAGAATGTCATATGGTCAGATGAAACCAAAGTAGAACTGTTTGGTAGAAACACAACTCGTCGTGTTTGGAGGAGAGAGAATGCTGAGTTGCATCCAAAGAACACCATACCTACTGTGAAGCATGGGGGTGGCAACATCATGCTTTGGGGCTGTTTCTCTGCAAAGGGACCAGGACGACTGTTCCGTGTACAGAAAAGAATGAATGGGGCCATGTATCGTGAGATTTTGAGTGTAAACCTCCTTCCATCAGCAAGGGCATTGAAGATGAAACGTGGCTGGGTCTTTCAGCATGACAATGATCCCAAACACACCGCCCGGGCAATGAAGGAGTGGCTTCGTAAGAAGCATTTCAAGGTCCTGGAGTGGCCTAGCCAGTCTCCAGATCTCAACCCCATAGAAAACCTTTGGAGGGAGTTGAAAGTCCGTGTTGCCCAGCGACAGCCCCAAAACATCACTGCTCTAGAGGAGATCTGCATGGAGGAATGGGCCAACATACCAGCAACAGTGTGTGCCAACCTTGTGAAGACTTACAGAAAACGTTTGACCTCTGTCATTGCCAACAAAGGATATATAACAAAGTATTGAGATGAACTTTTGATATTGACCAAATACTTATTTTCCACCATAATTTGCAAATAAATTCTTTCCGAATCAGACAATGTGATTGTCTGGATTTGTTTTCTGATTTTGTCTCTCATAGTTGAGGTCTACCTATGATGTCAATTACAGGCCTCTCTCATCTTTTTAAGTGGGAGAACTTGCACAATTGGTGGCTGACTAAAAACTTTTTTGCCCCACTGTATGTATGTATGTATGTATTGATTTGGGTTCAATATATGTGTGAATCCAGCCACTTCTTTGTTAGACTATGATTACTGGCTTAGTGAAACATGAACATCAGCACTGAGTGTTGCAGACCAAAGATTTCCCTGGCCATGCGTCCAGGTGCACTGCAATTAAAAGGTAAAGGTTCCCCCCGCACATTTGTGCAGTCGTGTCTGACTCTAGGGGCTGGTGCTCATCTCCGTTTGTTAGCCGAAGAGCCAGCGTTGTCAGAAGATGCTTCCGCGGTCATGTGGCCGGCATGACACACGTGGAACGCTGTTACCATCCCACCGAAGTGGTACCTATTCATCTACTTGCATTTGCATGCTTTCGAATTGCTAGGTTGGCAAGAGCTGGGGCTAGTGCGGGAGCTCCCTCCATCACGCGGGGCTAGGGATTCGAACCTCCGAACTTGCGACTTTCCGATCGACAAGCCTGGCGTCTTACCCGCTGAGCCACCACGCCCCTGCACTGCAATTACCAAGCCCCAAATTCACAACAAATTATCCTTCTTGGGATTCTGGAGAGCTATTTCATTTCCTCTAGAGAGCACTAGGTTGGAGAATGCTCTGGTATGTTCTGCTGATTCGCTAGCTGAGGACTTTCCCAGCTTGGTTAGCTGAATTCTTCCTCGATGAAGATACTAGAGACTTACCAAATCAGGTATAGCTGTGGTCCAAATTATCTACAGGACCGACTACTCCAGTACAGATACCTTGAACTGGGCTTGAAAACAACCAGCAACCAAAGCAAAATGGGGACGATGTGGCATCTTCCAAGAGGTATCACCATCTCCTGTGGTGCCACATTCTGAACCAGATCAACTTGAAGAACCAGTTTGAAGAGCCACCCCACAAGTGCAATGCAGCAATCCACCTGAAGTCACCAGCATGTGTCACCAACAACAGTCCTCCTTCAGGCAGGACACAACTGCTTGATCAATCAAAGCTGAGGAAAGGCCTTCTCGTAGGCCAGAGAGAACGACAACGAGGAGTAAATAAGGAAGCCAATGTGAGAATGGGTAACTGCCCATCACAATGTGACCTCAAATATTTTATTTATTTATTTGTTTATTATTCAAATTTATCACCGCCCATCTCCCCCTAAAGGGGGACTTTAGGCGTTTTACAGAAAAATTGCAATTAAAATTCAATACAACTTACACATACAATAAATACCATAAAAATATAAATAGAATAAAATCCAGGTGGCTGAGTTCTTTATCGGACCACGAGCGTAAGGGCTGTTCTAGGTCAAATCTAGGGCGCTAGCCATCCCCAGGCATGACTATTCCCCTTCCCGTTCCAGGCCTGCTGGCAGAACCAGGTTTTTAGTTTTTTTCGTAAGTCCAGGAGCGAGGGGGCCTGTCTCACCTCTGGGGGAAGAATGTTCCAAAGGGCGGGAGCTACTGCAGAGAAGGCCCGCTTCCGAGGCCCCGCTAGATGGAATTCTTTTACCGATGGGGTCCAAAGCATGCCCTCTCTGCATGACCAGGTGGGACGGGTCAATGTAATAGGGATGAGACAGTCCCTCAGGTAGCCTGGCCCCATGCCATGTAGGGCTTTAAAGGTAATAACCAACACCTTGAATTGGACCCGGAAGCAAACTGGAACCCAGTGCAGCTCGGGAAGCAGAGGTGTTACATGTGCTGATCTTGGTGCACCTAAAATTGCTTGTGCGGCTGCATTCTGGACCAGCTGTAGCTTCCAGATATTCTTCAAGGGTAGCCCCATGTAGAGCGCATTACAGTAGTCTATATGGGAGATAACCAGGGCATGAGTGACCGTTTGAAGGGCCTCTCGGTCCAGGAAGGGGCGTAACTGGCGTACAACACGAAGTTGAGCAAAGGCCCTCCTGGCCACGACTGCCACCAGGAGTCGTGAGTCCAAGAGGACCCCCAAGTTACGCACCGGGTCTGTCTGGGGCAGTGCAACCCCATCCAGTACTAAAGATGGCAATTTCCCAGATGCCGAGGAGCCATTAATCCACAGCCACTCCGTCTTACCAGGGTTCAGCCGAAGCCTGTTGTTCCCCATCCAGGCCCCCACAGCCCCCAGGCACTTGGAAAGGGTGGTCACGGCATCACTTACTTCACCTGGGATAGATATATATAATTGGGTATCATCAGCATATTCATGATACCTCATCCCGTGGTGACGGATGATCTCGCCCAGCGGTTTCATGTAGATGTTAAAAAGGAGCGGAGAGAGTACTGAGCCCTGTGGCACCCCACAAAGAAGAGGCTGCGGGCTAGATCTCTCGCTCCCTATCAACACCGATTGGGAACGGCCCTGGAGGAAGGAGGTGAACCAGCGCAAAACCACGCCGCCCACCCCCAACTCCCTGAGTTGCCCCAAAAGGATACCATGGTCAATGGTATCGAAAGCCGCTGAGAGGTCAAGAAGAGCCAGGATGGATGCACTGCCCCCATCCCCTCCTGCCAGAGATCATCCAAAAGTGCGACTAGAGCTGTTTCCATCCCATATCCGGGCCTGAAACCCGACTGAAAAGGGTCCAGATAATCCGTTTCATCTAGGATCCTTTGGAGCTGCAACACCACCACTTTCTCAACCACCTTCCCCAAAAAGGGGAGGTGGGAGACTGGACGAAAATTATCCAGTACAGTGGGGTCCAGCGATGGCTTCTTGAGGAGGGGGCACACCAGCGCTTCCTTAAAGGCAGCCGGAAACACCCCCTCTTTCAAGGATGTATTTACCATCGTCTGGACCCAGCCACATGTCACCTCTCAAGCTGCTTTCACCAGCCAGGAGGGACATGGATCTAATTGGCAGGTGGTGGCATTCACAGTCCGGAGGACTCTGTCCACTTCCTCGGGTCCAACAGTATCGAACTGATCCCAGATAACATGGTAAGTACGTTCCCTGGGTCTCTCCTCAGACTCTGTCTCACGCTCGGAGTCCAACTTGGAGTGAATCTGAGCCATTTTATCCTCCAGGTGCTTGGAAAACTCCTCTGCACGGCCCTGTAGGTGGGTTGCTGGACCCACCTTCCCCAATAGGGATCGGGTGATCTTAAACAGGGCCGCTGGGCAGCATTCTGCGGATGCAATAAGAGCGGAGAAATATTGACGTTTTGCCGCTCTTACCGCCACAAGGTAGGCCTTAATAGCGGCTCTATCTTGTGTTCGGTCAGATTCGGTCCTTGTCTTCCTCCAGCGGCGCTCTAGACGTCTCTTAATCCTCTTCAGAACCCTCACCTCCTCCATAAACCACGGGGAGTGTCGGGTTCGATGGGACAAGAGAGGTTGCACGGGCACGATCCTGTCCAAGGCTCCGGCCGCCTCCCTATTCCAGGTGGCAACCAGGGCCTCCGCTGGACCGTGCAGCAGATCCTCGGATATAGCTCCCAGCTCCCTTTGGAACCCCATCGGGTCCATCAGTTGCTGGGGGTGGACCAATCGAATGGGTACTGCCTCCCTGCAGAGGGGGGCAGCATAGGAGAAATTCAAGACCAGGGCATAATCCGACCATGACAAAGGGGACAGATGTAACTCTCCCCTCAGATCACATTGCCACTGCTCTGACAAGAAAACCAAGTCCGGTGTGAGGCCACTGTCTCAAGTCGGGTCCCGAATAATCTGAAACAGGCCCATGGCCGCCATAGTGGTCATGAACTCCCGAGCTGCTTCCGAGGCACGTCCCAGGGACGGCAGGTTAAAATCCCCCAAGACCATAAGCCTGGGGAACTCCACCGCCAGCCCCGAGACGGCCTCCAGCAGCTCAGGCAGGGAGGTAGCCACGCAGCAGGGAGGCTGGTACAGTAGCAACACTCCCAGCTGTTCTTGGGAACCCAACTTGAAGAACAAGGTCTCACATCCAGTCACTTGTGGAGCAGCGCCCCTGTAGGCCTCTAGAGATTCCCGGATGACAACAGCCACCCCTCCTCCACTGCCCTGAGGTCTCGGCTGGTGCCATACTCAAAACCCGGCTGGGCACATCTCCGAAAGAGGAACACCTCCTTCTGGGCCCAGCCAGGTTTCGGTAATACACGCCAGGTCTGCCCCCTCGTCCGTGATCAAATCACAAACGAGGGGGGCCTTGCTGTTAACTGGCCTAGCGTTACATAGCAGCAGCCGGAAGTCAGAACCCCCACTAGTCTGCTGACCAGGGCCTGGGTCTGAGCACCGAGGGCCTAAACGCTGTCAGAGCCCAACCACTCATTCACTGTGCCCCCCCCCCCTCCTCTCTCACTGGTCAAGAGGAGGGACACTCCATGCGCTACTCCCCCTCCCCCTTTCCTGGAAGTAATTAAGCTGACAGAAAAAAAAAGGTTCCCCAGTGGTGATAAAAAGGGTTAGGGTTTTTAGGAAGGCAGCTAGACATTATCAAAGATTAATTACGTATGTTCTTAGATGTTTTCATCCTGACATAATATGCAGTACTGTACATATTTACTCAGAAATAAGCTCCCCTGGGTTTAACCAGTTTTTTTCCAGAAAACTTAGGCTACAAGTTGCATTATTGTCACTATGTTTCTTTGTCCCTACCTGGAATTCAAGTGCCCACATTTTAATGTTAATTTTTAAAAAGGGGCTGCTAACAAAAGGATCTATCCCCACTCTTTCCCACATAATATAAGCATTCAATGGTCACCGGAAAACCTGTTAGGAAAAATAAGCTTGTTCGTTTGAATGTTAATTTTTCAAAGGAAGGGGAGAAGGAAATAATCTTCTCTTAAATAAGCTGCCCCTGACTTTGCATCTTTCCATCCATGATTCAAACCCCACACGCTCTGAATCAACATTCCCCAACCTGGTGCCTTCTAAATGCGTTGAACTCCCATTTTAATAATTGATCCTGTAGTTCAATCCAAAAGTTCTAGGTTCTCTGGAGGTACCTAGAAATATATAATGCAAGTCAGGATTAAATGGGGAAAGGAGGTGTAAAATAGCTATGGGGCATTAATGGAGACAGCGGGTTTTCCACAAATGCTTCTTAGGAATTGGCATCCAGACCTATCTGGGCATCCTTTGCCTCTGCTTATAACGCTTGGGCCCAGGTTCATTCGGACTCACCCTGTCGCCTTTGGTTAATTCATATTCCCTCCATCTTCTCATTCCCCCTTTGGTAAAACAAAAAACCTTCCAGGATGGCTGGGAGGGAATGTATTAAGATCTGAAAAGTCCTTTATAAATTTTAAGTGGTCTAAATGGATAAGCAAATGTAGTATGTCTGATGCTTTGCCAGGATTGTATGGATCAGCGTTCAAATGAATCTCCACTTGAACAGCTATTTTGAGAGAGATGCCAAGATTTTCCTTTTTTCCATTAAATGCAGAATTGCCTTGTGCTGAGAAACCCTTTGGTCCATCCAGCAGTAAATTATCTACACTGTGAATTGAAAGCCTGTGACCTTTCAGGTGGGACCAGGCACCTGTAATGGTCTGTGGGAATGAGCCACAGCCAGGGGAAGGGTCGGATAAGAGGCAGCTGAGCCCGCAGAAGGAATGTGGGTGTGGCCAACGTCTCAGAAGGGACCCTCCCTAGTATCTCGGGCTGTAAAGGCGAGGGGGGAGAAATATAGTTTCAGACTTGCAAGATTCCGTTCATGTATCCTTACAATAAAGTAGAATTAGTTCATCCAGGCGTACTTCCTGCCTGGGCTACCTCGCAAGGCTGACAGCACCATTTTCCGTCATCCCTGAGGACTACAGTAGTTTATGGGACTTGAAACATCACCAGGAGGGCCACAGGCTCCCATTATCGATCTACAGTAAAACATCCTGCCCAAGCTTGGCACCCCCGTTTTGGCCCAAACCTCCATGAGTCTCAGCCAGCACAGTCATCGGTCAGGGTTGATGGGACTTGTCAGTACAGCGGCTCCTTGGGATCTCTAGCAGGAGTCTCTTCCCACCTGGAGATGCAGAGATCGACTCTGGGACAATGCTCAGCCAGCGCACTATGTGCCGTGCAGAAGAGGGATCTGCTCTGGTTTCAGATTTCATTCCTTGCCTTGCAGTAAGATGCTACCAGAAAGAAAAGATTGTCTCTCAAGGCTCTCCAGCTTTAGGCAGGCTCTATGCTTCTTTCAACTGTTGTTTTCTGCAGCTTCTGCAGATCTTGCTGCAATGCCAAGAAAACCTTTGGATGCCTTAAGAAGGTACCTGGAATGTATTACCTGAAAATAAATGGATCCTCATGTACAATACCACCCTATTTCTGTTATGCTCCCACTTATCACACTCATCAGGTAAAGAAGGAGCCTATAGCCTTTGCTCATCTTGCTGCTGCCTTAAGCTTTCCTCAGCAAATTATGGTGATAAGCCAATTCAAACCATCAGTAAATGCAGTAGTACTCTCCCAATCGAAGAGAATATCTGTAGCTCAGGGTTGAACTGTGGAGTTCTTGGTGTTCTCTGAGCTTGGTTGTTTGCTTGCAGACGTTTCATTACCCAACTAGTAACATCAGGGATGATGTTTGCTTGAAGACATTTCATTACCCAACTGGGTAACAACACAGATTATGTTTGCTTGCAGACCTTTCATTGCCCAACTAGTAACATCATTGATGTTGGGTAATGAAATGTCTGCAAGCAACAACCAAGCTCAGCGAGCACCAAGAACTCTACAATAGTACTCTACCACTTCAGAATGCAGAGGATCCAGAAATTACTGCAACTCCAAGTACGCCTCACATTAAAAGCTCCAGGCCCATGTAAACCTCCATCAGAAGAACACAAACGTGGTTTCCTTCTCTTCCAGGATAACATCTACATGTAGGTTTCCATTCCAACCCAAGCCAAACTAGCTCTCCTTGGCTCCAGTGTGACAAACTTAGCACTCTGCCCAATTTGTTGAGCGTGGAGGGAAGATCACTGCTTCCCGCAACCATCCACCCCACAAAATCGCTTTCAGCAGCTAGGATGTTGGGGGAGGTTGCGGCCACCCCTCTTGAGGGTAGGGGGACGTCCATCTACAGCTGCTTTCCCCCAGCCTCCATGTGTCTGGAGGTAGGAACCCCTTCCCACCCCATCCCCGCAACCCCCCAGCTGAGACAGCGCTGGGGATGAGGCCCTGGAAAGGCGGTGGGGCCTCGGGCCACGTGGAAGCAGCTGGGGGGATGCTACTCCTGTCCCCCTCGCTCCACCAGGAGGGCATGAGAGAAAGAGGAGGGTCAGGAACCACAGGCAGCAGCTCCTTGGGGCGCTTGGCCTCAGTCGAAATGCAGCCGACTTTCTGGCCTTCGGATCGCCCCTTGGGGAGCCCCTCCGGCACATGAGTGTGCCGATGGCGGTTGCGGTGGGAGCTGCGGCTGAAGCACTTCCCACACTCGGGGCACTGGTACGGCTTCTCGCCCGTGTGGACGCTTTGGTGGCGCTCCAGGTGGGACACGAAGCCAAAGCTCTTCCCGCAGACGGTGCAGTCGTAGGGCTTCTCGCCCCGGTGGGCCCGCTGGTGCGTGAGCAGCTGTGCCCCGGCCACGAAACGCTTTCCGCACTCCTTGCACTTGTGAGGCTTTCCGCTGGCGTGCGTCCGCTGATGCTGCAAGAGCGTGGAGCTGACGCTGAAGCTCTTCCCACACTCGCTGCAGTGGTACGGTCTCTCCCCCGTGTGGATCCTCCGGTGGCGGTCCAGGTGGGAGCTGACGCTGAAGCACTTCCCACAGTCGGTGCACTGGTAGGGCTTCTCCCCCGTGTGGATCCGCTGGTGTCTCTCCAGGTGGGAACTCCAGCTGAAGCTCTTCCCGCAGTCGGGGCACCGATAGCGCTTGCTCCCGGCCACGTGGGATTTCTGGTGCTTGACCAGCGAGGCCAGTTCCCTGTAGGTTTTCCCACACTCGGCACACTTGTGGGGCCGGTCAGGAGAGTGCACCCGCTGGTGCCTTTCCAAATGGGAGCTGACGCTGAAAGCTTTCCCGCAGTCTTCGCACCGATACGGCTTCTCTCCCGTGTGCGTCCGCTTGTGCTTGATCAGGGCCGAACACCAGCTGAAGTCCTTCCCACACTCCGGACACCGGTACGGCCTTTCTCCCGTGTGGATCCGCTGGTGCTTCACCAGGGACGAACTCTGGCCAAACCCTTTCCCACAGTCGGGGCATTTACAGGGCTTCTCGGGACACGTTGGGGGGGAGGGGGGAGAGGGCGGAGGCTGCGGGGCCGCCCGCTTGCGGTTACATTCGGCGCATTTGGAGGGGTCCCTGCTCCGGGCTGGGGACGCCTGGAGGTGGTGGAGGGTGGCCGCACTGAGGTAGAAGTTCTTGCCGCAATCCGTGCACTGGTGTGGCTTCTCCCCCGTGTGGATCCTCTGGTGCCTGTAGAGGTGGGAGCTGCGGCTGAAGCTCTTCCCACAGTCGGGGCACTGGTAGGGCCTCTCCCCCGTGTGGATCCGCTGGTGGCGCTCCAGGTGAGACGTGAAGCTGAAGCTCTTCCCACAGTCGGGGCACTCATAGGGCTTCTGGCCCAGATGTTTCCTCTGGTGGGCCACCAGGTTGGCTCCCAGGGCGAAGCCCTTCCCACAGTCCTCACACTGGTAGGGCTTGTCACTGGCGTGAGTCCTCTGGTGCTGGACCAGGGTGGAGCTGACGCTGAAGCTCTTCCCGCACTCCTTGCACCGATAGGGCTTCTCCCCGGTGTGGATCCGCCGGTGCCTCTCCAGGTGGGACCCCACGCTGAAGGCCTTCCCGCACTCCTTGCACTGGAACGGTTTCTCTCCTGTGTGGATCCGCCGGTGCCGTTCCAGGTGCGAGGTCCAGGTGAAGCTTTTCCCGCACTCCTCGCACTTGTACGGCTTGTCGCCCGCGTGGCCCTTGTGGTGCGTGGCCAGGGCCTCAGCCTCAGAGAAGCTTTTATCACACTGGTCGCACTTGTGGGGTCTTTTGTCCAGGTGCAGCCTCTGGTGCCGGAGAAGGTTGGACTTCTGGCTGAAGCTTTTGCCACACTCAGTGCATTGATGGTTCTTGCCATGCGCTGGGGGTTTCCTGAGCGACATCTGGGGGTTGGAAGCAACCACTGTCGGTGGGAGGGGGTTATCTTGCTGCTCCTTTCCTTCTGTTAGGGGGCCCCTCAGCCCTGTCCCTGATGGTTGGCCCTCGGCCTCCATTAGATTCCTCTCTAGGACATCCCCCTTTTGCAGATCTGTTTTGCTAGGAATTACTTCCGGAGGAACATGTTCATCCTTCCTTCTCAATTCATCCCCTGAGGAGGTAAACGTTGCAGAGATGACTTGAAAGCCATCCTTTCCCAGAAGCCATTAACTGGAAGTTAACTGTAACATTATTTCAACATGTATTTGTATTAAACATTTTATATGTCCACCTTACATCCTATGTGTGTCCACACAGTACATATGCCTCAAAGGTGGTGAGATGTTGGCAACAATACACTGGCTTGCAAGACACACTTTTGATTAGAGATCCTAGCTTGGGGAGCATATACAGTATATTAGCAAACATGGGATAAAACTTGCCTGTTGTTGCCTTTCTGACATACTGGCA
Source organism: Charina bottae (assembly GCA_023362775.1). Classification (NCBI taxonomy): domain Eukaryota; kingdom Metazoa; phylum Chordata; class Lepidosauria; order Squamata; family Charinaidae; genus Charina; species Charina bottae. The sequence goes on from JALMGJ010000002.1 coordinate 37,993,574, forward strand.
GCAAAATCTGCCAACATTGAGCAGGGAGTAAGGCAAGGACGTGTGAAATTATCTTAGTTGTTTTATCTATTTACGGATAGATATATAAGGGATACCCTGGAGAAGAAGCTGATGCTAGGGAAAGTGGAAGGCAAAAGGAAGAGGGGCCGACCAAGGGCAAGATGGATGGATGGTATTCTGGAGGTGACGGACTCAACCATGGGGGAGCTGGGGGTGGCGACGGGCGACAGGAAGCTCTGGCGTGGGCTGGTCCATGAAGTCACGAAGAGTCGGAAGCGACTGAACGAATAAACAACATACAAGGAATGCCTGTAATGTCAGAGGTAGGTTGGGAACTGAATGTATCTCTATTTGTGGATGGAGATCATGCTTTGAAAACCCAATAAATGCTAGATAGAATGTTAGATAGATACAGACTTAATTTGTATCCAAGACTAAAGCAGTCATGTTTGATAGGAAAAATTGGTTGAATGATTGTAAGTTATACAAAATTGGTGAAACATTAGTTGCCATCCGATTGTCATCCAGGTTTTTGCGGCTCGGTTCTGGTGGTCCTAACGTGGACCTGCCACCAGCGGTTGAACTCAACAAGCTCAAACCCTATACTTGCTCCTGAGTAAGTCCTTGTGAATTCAGTGAGCTGAATCAAGCTATACAGGCTCACGTTGTAGATTCGGAGACTGCAAATTTTGGTATATTTTTCTATGAGTTCTATAAGAGACTATGACTCTTTCTCTCATCAGAAGAAAAGTTCTGTAAAACCAGCTTGCTCATAACTTTGCAAACACTTTTATTAGTCCTGAGCTAATCCACTATTGTTCTTTTGGAATGCACGAATTGGATCTATACCTTCCTCTAGTTTTGGTACTTTAAGAAGTGATGAAAAGTAATGCGGGAGAGGGAAGGCTGATCTACAGTTGAAGTCGTTCAATTTGTATTGTTAATTCTGTTTTTTTTTCCCTAACATCCTGCTGAAAAGCCTTGAAGATAAATGTAATATGCATAGCTACTATCGCACTGTTTGGGGCTTCTGCGCCAGAAAACAAAATTTTCCCCTTACATGCTGAAATTCCATCCCATATATTTACAGGTAGTCCTCGATTAACGACCATTTGTTTAGCGACCATCCGAAGTTACGACGGAAAAAAAAGGGAACGCCCAGAGTTCCCTTGTGGGGGGAGATGGGCGGTGATATAAGTTAGAAATAATAAATAAAATAAATAAATAAAAAACATAACTAACTATTCCTCGCACTTACAACTGTGGCAGCGTCCCTGCGGTCATGTGACTGCAATTTGGGCACTTGGCAACCGTTGTGCATTTACGACAGTTGCAGCATCCCACAGTCACATGATTACCATTTTTGACCATCCCAGCAGGCTTCAATAGGGAACTGGGTGATTCACTTAAGAACCGTGGTGATTTCCTAACAACTGCCACAAAAATGGTTGTAAAATTGGGTCCAGATTCGCTTAACAACCACATCGCTTAGCGACCTAAATTCTGGTCCCAATTGTGGTCGTTCAACCAACCAACCAACCACAATTCTCACCTGGGCTTATATGAGTTGGCATCACTCTTTCCTCACATCCCTGAAGTTCTGGAATCCATGAATCTTCTCGATCCATCCAGGAGAGCAGATCAGATTTAGAAAGTGGAAATCCTGTTGGCAAGGAAAAGCTTCAATACTGGGAACAGGACAAACTCCATTCCCAAGTGGGATTCCTTCCTGTGTGGGCTTGCTAGAGTGACACACAAGGAGCATCTCTTCGACCCGCCTTCTTCAGCCAGGTTCCCTGCAGATGTAGTGGAACCGCCTGGAAATTCAGGGAGATGATCCCAATAGAGTGGCGAGTTGGGGAAGGCTGGTATACCAATATATATAGAAATGAGGGTTTTTTTGTTATTTAATTTTTATCCTGCCTTTATTATTTTTTTATAAATAACTCAAGGCGGCGAACATACCTAATACTCCTTCCTCCTCCTATTTTCCCCACAAAAACTCTGTGAGGTGAGTTGGGCTGAGAGAGAGTGACTGGCCCAAGGTCACCCAGCCGGCTTTCATGCCTAAGGCGGGACTAGAACTCTCAGTCTCCTGGTTTCCCATTGGCTCCTTCCTAGGGCTGAGAGAGAGTGACTGGCCCAAGGTCACCCAGCCAGCTTTCATGCCTAAGGCGGGACTAGAACTCTCAGTCTCCTGGTTTCCCATTGGCTCCTTCCCAGGGCTGAAAGAGAGGGACTGGCCCAAGGTCACCCAGCCGGCTTTCATGCCTAAGGCGGGACTAGAAACTCTCAGTCTCCTGGTTTCTAGCCCAGCACCTTAACCACTAGACCAAACTGGCTCTTTGTTGAATCAGAGAAGGACACAGTTGAACTATGACACCCACTGCCATAGCTATAGTGATGGCAACCAGCTTAGGATATTCTAAATGGGGACTGGAGGAACTTGTGGGGCTAATTCAGTCCAAGGCTACTAGTCCACATTGTCATAAATCATCTCAAAATATCAAAAAGGTAGGATGCCTCTAAAAAGCAGTTGCTGGAAAACAGGAGCCGGAGGTGATATTCCTGGAAATTTGGGAAGCTGCATAGACTACCACGAGTAACAGAAGTCCTGTGTCCCTGAATGCCCACTGTTGAGAACCATGTGTCTTAATGTCATCTTCTTGGCCATTCTGGGAAACAGGAAGCACACAAGACAGCTCTTTGGTCTGATCCTGTACATCTTTTATGCTTAAATAGAGGACTGGAGAGTAAAAAATATGTTTTTAGTGAGGAATGCATCACTGGAGAGGTTGATTATCTTGGACCAAAAGTAGCTGGCTAGCAGCATCCTTCTCCTTCTCCTTTCTCCTCCTCCTCCTCCTCCCCCTCCCACCTTCATATCTATATACTACTAAAACTCTCATGTCTGTTTGATACTTTGTAACCTTCAACTAGGCAAAACGGTGCAATTTTTGAGATACCTCAACAAGATAATATACTTCAAATGGGCTAACTTACAGAATGCATCCAAAATCTGGGACCCATGACTCCCATGAAACAGAAATTTGGCAAATGTTATAAAACATTTTATGACATAAAAATTATCACAAAACATTTCCTGTGGTCCACTCCTGATGTTCAACTGTGCTATACAGTTCAACATGGGCTACTTTCAAGGCAGATACATCTCTGAATGTCTCCCTGAATTTTTAAGAACTTTTCCAGTATACTGTATTAGAAGCTCTGCCATTGTTGAAGGCATTGAAGAATCTGGTAAGGAAATACAGTATCTCTGAAATGATGACCCAATCGATCACAGGTTGTCTAATGTGTGTGTGTGTGTGTATAAAATAAGTCAATTCGCATAAGCTTTTACAGAATTTAGTCTAAATGCAGAACAGAGCAGCTGTCCTTAATTGCACCTAAGACACAGGAAATCATTTTTGTTTGGGGCGCAGAGCACAAAAAAACCCCAGTCTTACCTGATGCCAACCCTCTCCGGTGGGGCTCAGCTAGCGCAGTGATTCGGGGCAGGGTGATGGCCATCTCTTCTGCTAACAAGGGAAAGCACAAAAGACCCCATTAGGACATTTGGCAGATTGGCTGGCACCAGGTGGATGCAATGGGCCACTGATGCAGCTGGGTCCCTGCTCTGGCCAAGCTACGCGGTGACCGCGTGGATGCCCGCTACCTTCAGAGGGGAGCATTCCGTTAAAAATTATCAGTTGCTAGGGAGCAGTGGAACGGAGGGCTCTCCCTTTCTAGAAGAATCTGGGCAGTGATGCTGAACCACTTGGATCTTGGAATAATCAGGGAAGCCAGTAGCTTACCTGAGTTCCAGTGGGATGCTAAAGAGCAAAGCATTTCTCCTGCGCTTGGGAGAAAGGTCACTAGGATCCAGCCATGGCAAAATAACAGTGGAATCTTCTGCAGATTAACTCAGAAGTTAATCCCAAAGAATTGTGGAGTTTATTTGCTGGTAAGTGTGTATACAATTCAACCTCACTTCCTGTAATCCTATATTATTATTATTATTATTATTATTATTATTATTATTATTATTTATTATTATTATTATTATTATTATTATTATTATTATTATTATTTGGTGACTGCCTGGATTAGTCCCTACAGTTTTCTTGGCAAGATTTCAGAAGTGGTTTGCCATTGCCTCCATCCTAGGGCTGAGCGACAGGGACTGGCCCAAGGTCACCCAGCTGGCTTCGTGCCTAAGGCGGGACTAGAACTCACAGCCTCCCAGTTTCTAGCCTGGAGCCTTAACCACTACACCAAAATGGCTCTCTCTATATATATTACAGTTAAAGCTACTATCATAGAACATCTAACTAGTTCATGGGTCAGCATCCGGATGCTTCAATTAGTATAGAAAACAGTTTCTCCCAAACTGGTGTCCCTGACCAACTACAATGCCCATTGCCAGCAGATCCTGGAGTTAATGAGAATTGTTGTCCAGCACGTTGGAGAAGGCTAAGTAACTTTATCACTGATTCAGTGGTGGTCAGCCTTGCTCCAAATGCAGAGAATGAGCTGTTCTGTGGTTTACCCGAGGAGATGAGAGAACTACACAGAAGCGAGGTCTGTCAACCATGAGACCTAAATCAAACCTCCACATTCAGGTGCAGTATACGTTCCAAATACCAAATAATGGAGAAAAACGACAAGAGAACTACTCCCATCATTCCTTGCTAGTGGGTTTTCCAGACGCATATGGCTCGCCACATTGAGGACAGCAAGTCAGGCTCCCTGGACCTCGGGCTTGATCCAGTAGAGCGATTCCTCACGTTTCACAAATTTACCCAGAGAAATCGATCCTTACCCAGAGAGATCAGAGTCTCGTAGTTCTCTTGCATGTCCTTCCAGCCGAGAAGTCTCCAGCACGAGGCGGCCGTTCGACCTTGGAGGCCACCGGCATCTGGAACGACAAGCCTCCGTTCATCAAATTCATTCTGGAATTCACCTTTTCAGGCCACTTCCAAAACCCGAAATTTAATTCCACCCAGAAAGGGGGCTGGATTGAGGAGCTTCAGGAAAACAAACAAAATGAAAATTCTGCCTTGGTCAACCACTTGAGGTTATCTCTTTAAAAATGCTCAACATAAGATTGCGAGTTGCGAAAGACACGACAGGTCCCTTTTGAAATTCAGAATCAGAACAATCTGAATTTTCCAGCTTTGAAGAAAAAGATCAAACCTTCAAGGGTAAGTGAAATGCCATCCCATTACAGACACAAGAAGCAAAGGAAGGCAGTTCCAGCATAGACTTTTATAGACTTTATTTGTCCTGAACTCTGAACTAACCACAGGGCCAAATTTACAGAACATGCTAGGTTAAAATAGGGTTGGGGTTTCTGGTTCAGTGTGCTGTGCAAACATTGTGCCACCTCTGATCTGTTACTTCTCCTGGCGGTCTACTTTCCAATATCTCTGCTCAGCTTCACTGCCACCTCTGAACCCATCCCAATCTCTTTAATACCCATTTTAAGTGCAGGCCACAGCCAGAACTGGCCAAACAAAGTCCAGGAAGGTCAACAAAGGAGAGTCAAATTAAGCTGTGGGTTGATTTGACATCTAAAGAATGCACTCTAAAACCACATTTGCCATTTTTGAAGCTGCACCACAACACTGACTCAACTTCAGTTTAGATCCAGTACAGTCCTGAATCTATTTCTTCATATATTGTAGCTTTAACTATTGTTTTGTTTGCTTTAATCCAAATTAAAAGGCAGTGCATACTATTATAGGAATGGTACTAACTATATAGAGCAGTGTTTCTCAACCTTGGCAGCTTGGAGATGTGTGGACTTCAACTCCCAGAACTCCCCAGCCAGCATGGCTGGCTGGGGAATTCTGGGAGTTGAAGTTCACACATCTCCAAGCTGCCAAGGTTGAGAAACACTGATATAGTGTAAAATCATGCCCATTTGTTCTTATTTAAGCAGGATTAAATTCAGTTTATTGCTGCAACACTGTAATCATCACCATTTTTAAAGCCTGCTTTCACTTACCAGCATACACTAAAACCTCAGGGAAAGTCAATTCTATTACTCTATTGATGCTGAACAGAAAGAAGACTAACAGTCAAGGTTTCAAATGGATGCAAAGAACCAAAGATATCATGGGGCAAGGAACAGGAACCCCACATTTATACTGGACAATATTTTTACCGATCAACTCAACACCCTGGAGCAGTCTGCAGGCTTTTGAGTTCTGCAGAACGCTTCATCCGGCAGAATGCCGCCGAAGAGCTCTGGGGAACCCCAAAGCTTGCACACTACTCTCCAGCCAGCCCAATGAAGATATTGCTCTAATTTGTGCCGCCGGATGCTCCAGAAGGCGGCTCCGACGCCGCGCCCTTCCAGAGAGGGCAGGATGACCGAGGTGGCGGGGTTCAAATAGCCGGCGCGGCTCCCCTCCGCCCGTCCCCTTCTCAGCCCCGGCGCAGGGGTAAGCGCAGCGCTGCACACAGTATTTATCCTTCCCACCCCGGAAGCGCTGCCTGCACCGAGCCGCGACAGGTCCCCACCTGGGCCGGCCAAGCCGACTGGCAGGGAAGGTCTCCCGGCGGCTGGCGGCTCTCCTGGCCCGCTCCGCTGCTGCCTCCGAGTCACCCAGGAAGCTCAGCGCGTGACGCCCCGCGCCGAGGAAAGAGAGAGGCAGACGGAGAGCCGGGCTTCTTCCCGCGCGCCGCCCAGGGCCCTCTGGCGGCGGCCGAAGACGAAGCCTCCTCTGCGGGCCGGCGAAGAGGGTCAGCCGGGAGCCGCGGCTTTCTCTCGGGGGAGCTGAGGGGCGGGGAAGGCGAGACCTACGGAGGCGGGCGCCCCCTCGTTACGCGAAGGTCGATTTCCAGCGAAAAGGCGGCGTGGCGTGGAAAGAGGAAAACCTGTGGCTTTCATGGCTGTGTGAGCTCTATCTGCATGCTAAGCCAGTGTTTCTCAATCTTGGCAACTTTAAGATCGGTGGACTTCAACTCCCAGAATTCCCCACCCACCTTAAAGTTGCTAAGGTTGAGAAAAACTGTGCTAAACCATGGCTAGCTGAACCACGGCATAAATTAACCCAATTATCTCGTCCAACCATTAACTAACCAGATGGCCTGGGTTTGCATAGTAAAAATTACACCAAGCCACAAGTCGTTAACCACATTTTAGCACACTTTCAGCAAGTCCAGTTTATGCAGGACTGCATTTCAAGATGCATGGAATATAGAGGCGTTGAGAGCTGGGCGGCATACAAGTTTAATAAATAATTATTATTATTATTATTATTATTATTATTATTATTATTATTATTATTCAGAGAAAGGAGCATTAATAGCTGTATCTGTGGTGATCATATACATCTATCTCAATATCAGCCTGAACCAATCCACTGCATGGTGAAGGCCTCCCCTCTTTGCTGAGGTTATGGACCATAATTTACCTCCGTGTTTCTCATCCTTGGCAACTTTAAGATATGTGAACTTCAACTCAAAATTAAACAAATAAAAATAATAAACTCCCAGAATTCCCCAGCCAGCATATGCTGGCTGGGGAATTCTGGGAGTTGAAGTCCACACATCTTAGAGTTGCCAAGGTTGAGAAACACTGATCTGCGTGGTGGTCCACTGCAGGTTGGTAGAGAGATGTGTTTCGACTAGAATTTGAAAAAGGTGTTCGGCAACACACATTAGCATGAACAAACCACCTCTCTTTGGAGCATTAAAGCAGCCGTGTCCTTTGCCAAGTTTGTGTTGCTCCTTCAAAAGGTATCGCCTCTTGTCTGAGCATGGCTCTTGCACACACAGAAAACGTTTCTGTTGGGGGGACCACAAGCAAAATGGCTGCGCCTGCACCCCCCTGCAGACACAGCTGGAGAGGACTTTCTAAGCAGCTGCACAACCCTTGCAAACGCCCTGGCTGCTTTAGTGCTCTGGAAGCCGCTGCAACATCAGGCCAGCACACATGGCGAAGTGTTAACCACACGCAACCTGCTGAACTACATTCATGAATGAACCATGCATTAATGCAAGGATATGTAATGGTAAGGTGATAAAATACAGCTTTATTTTTATTTATTTATTTATTGTGATATTTATACCCCGCCTATCCCCTCCCTAATGGAGGACTCTAGGTGGCTTACATCAACAATCCTTTTATACAATTATACAATTCACCACGTGTGAAGGGAGGGGGTAAGGGAACCGACTCTTCTAAGGTTCCGGACTACAATTCCCAAGATGCCTTGAGCCGGCTGCTGACTTCCTGTAGATGTTACTTCTGGGTTCGTCGTCACCGCCGCCATTCGAACTACCTCTGATCTTTTTCTCCTCCGGTGGAACCGACTTCCCGACAGGACGCCAGCAAATTTTCCCACTTAAGGTGGTACCCATTTATCTACTTGCTAGGCTTTTGAACTGTTGGGTTGACAGGAATTTATGCCATGTATTTCTATAATTTATAATTATAATTATTAATTATATTCTTATCCTGCCTTTTTAATATATATTTTGGTCAACTCAAGGCGATGAACATACCTAATACTCTTGCCTCATCCTATTTTCCCCACAACAACAACCCTGTGAGGTGGGCTGGACTGAGAGAGAGTGACTGGCCCAAAGTCCCCCAGCCGGTTTTCATAGGTGTGTGTGAAAGTTGGAGTGCGTGAGATCCACTGTGTGAAAGTTGGAGTGCGTGAGATCCACTGTGTGAAAGTTGGAGTGCGTGAGATCCACTGTGTGAAAGTTGGAGTGCGTGGGATCCACTGTGTGAAAGTTGGAGTGCGTGGGATCCACTGTGTGAAAGTTGGAGTGCGCGGGATCCACTGTGTGAAAGTTGGAGTGCGCGAGATCCACTGTGTGAAAGTTGGAGTGCGCGAGATCCACTGTGTGAAACTTGGAGTATGCGAGATCCACTGTGTGAAAGTTGGAGTGCGCGAGATCCACTGTGTGAAAGTTGGAGTGCGCGAGATCCCCTGTGTGAAAGTTGGAGTGCGCGAGATCCACTGTGTGAAAGTTGGAGTGCGCGAGATCCACTGTGTGAAAGTTGGAGTGCGCGAGATCCACTGTGTGAAAGTTGGAGTGTGCGGGATCCACTGTGTGAAAGTTGGAGTGCGCGAGATCCACTGTGTGAAAGTTGGAGTATGCGAGATCCACTATGTGAAAGTTGGAGTGCGCGGGATCCACTGTGTGAAAGTTGGAGTGCGTGAGATCCACTGTGTGAAAGTTGGAGTGCGTGAGATCCACTGTGTGAAAGTTGGAGTGCGTGAGATCCACTGTGTGAAAGTTGGAGTGCGTGGGATCCACTGTGTGAAAGTTGGAGTGCTTGGGATCCACTTCAAGCAAGTCAAAAAGGTTGCTACAAGCAGATTTCAGCCAGGGGTTGGGTAAGGGGCCAGACCCCAGATCGCGACTGGGAGCTGACGCCGGCTGCCGGGTTAAGGGGGATGCCAGTTAGGCACATGAAGACCTCTCCTTACCCACCTTACCGGATGGCCTCGGGGGGAATGTCTGGGGGTGTCCCGGCCCCCATGGTCAACGCGTTGGGGGCTGGAGGAGCCAGACGAAGCCCCACAGCTCCCCGGAGCAGCGGAGGCGCGGCATGGTGGCCGGGCGGTGCGGGCAGCGGAGGCGAGGCTGGATGGCGGGAGGTGCCGCACAGCCACCAAGCGCTGCAAAGAACCCTTGGGGTGGCCTGGCAGACCCAGTACGGAGGCCAGAGGGCGGCCCAGCGGGCCCAGACGGAGCCCCCCGGAGCAGTGGAGGCGCGGCGCAGTAGCTGGGCAGCATGGCAAACCCAGGAAGAACAACGCGGCAGCCGGGTGGGGCGGCGAACCCTTGGGGCGGCCCAGTGGACCCAGCACGGAGCCCCCTGGAGAGTGGCCCAGCAGGCCCAGACGGATCGCCCCGGAGCAGCGGAGGCACAGCATGGCAACCATGTGGCGTGGCGAACCCTTAGGGCGGCCCAGTGGAAGTCCACACATCTTAGAGTTGCCGTGATGTAGTGAATCCTGCAGTGTGTGGGGGGTTGGACTTGATGACCTCCTAGGTCCCTTTCAACTCTATGATCCTTGTGGAGGAGATGGGCGGTGATAAATTAGATGGATGGATGGATGGATGGATGGATGGATGGATGGATGGATGGATGATAGATAGATAGATAGATAGATAGATAGATAGATAGATAGATAGAATATACTTGTTGTTGTTCAGTCGTTTAGTCGTGTCCGACTCTTCGTGACCTCATGGACCATAGCACGCCAGGCCTTCCTGTCCTCCACTGTCTCTCGGAGTTTACTCAAATTCATGTTCATTACATCGGTGATGCTATCTAACCATCTCATCCTCTGCCGTCCCCTTCTCCTTTTGCCTTCAGTCTTTCCCAGCATCAGGGTCTTTTCCAGTGAGTCCTCTCTTCGCATTAGGTGGCCAAAGTATTTGAGCATAGAATATACTGCTGATACCCAATTATACATCTCCATCCCGGGTGACTTAAGTGATGCTGTGACCACCCTCTCTTGGTGCCTGGAGGCTGTGGGGGTCTGGATGGGGAACAACAGGCTTCAACTGAACCCTGGTAAGACGGAGTGGCTGTGGGTTGGGGCTCCTCAGCATCCAGGAACTTACCATCTTTGGTTCTGGATGGGGTTGCACTGCCCCAGACAAACCCAGTGTGGATCCTGGGGGTCCTCCTGGACTCACGACTCCTGCTCGAAGAGCAGGTGGCAGCCGTGGCCAGGGGAGCCTTTGCCCACTCTCCCGGCCTTCCGAAATAGGGTGACCATACGTCCCGTTTTGAACGGGACAGTCCCGTTATTTTAGCATTTTCCCACCGTCCCGTCGTTTTGATCAAAATCTCAATTTTGTCCCTTTTTTAAACCCGGCAGGAAGGAGGACAGGAAGACAGGAAGGAGGACTGGAGCCGGACTTGCCATTGGAGGCAGCCCGGAAGAGGCCCTATCAGGAAGCCCAGTTGCCACGTGCGAGCCCAGCAGCAGACACAGCACTACAGTCCAGGTTCCTGCCTCCTTACCTGATCCTGAGATTGTCTGCCCAGCAGTGGTGAGGCCAGGGAAAGCAGGCACGGGAAGGTTGTGGAAAGAGGGTGCGTGTGTGTGTGTGTGTGTGTGCGCGCAGATTACTTGCTCTGAGTAATCGCGCACAAACACACAAACACACGCACCCCACACCCTCTTTCTCCAGCCTCCCCATGACCAAATGCACCCGCACCTGTTGCAGGGAGGCTGGAGAAAGAGGGTGTGGAGTGCGTACATGTGTGTGCATGTGTGCGCACGCAGATTACTTGCTCAGTGTAATCGCGCACACACACACACACACATGCACCCCACACCCTCTTTCTCCAACCTCCCTGCAACAGGTGCGGGTGCATTTGGTCATGGGGAGGCTGGAGAAAGAGGGTGTGGGGTGCGTGTGTGTGTGCATCTGATCGGGCTTGGCCAAGGGAGGAGAGTTGTCGGGCCGCCGAGCAGGAGAAGCAGGAGCCGGCCACCCTGGGGAGCTTCAGCGGGCAGCAAGGGGCGGAGTGGTCGACAACTCTCCTCCCTCAGCCAAGCCCGATCAGATGCACACACACACACACTCACAGGACAGACTGCCCTGGCAGGAGCTGGCCATGCTGGGGGGCTTCAGTGGGTGGCGAGGGGCGGAGTGGTGTGGCTGAAGCCTCCCAGCACGGCTGGCTCCTGCCGAGGGCAGTCTGTCCTGTGAGTGTGTGAGTGTGTGTGTGTGCATCTGATCGGGCTTGGCCAAGGGAGGAGAGTTGTCAGGCTGCCGAGCAGGAGAAGCAGGAGCCGGCCTCCCTGGGGAGCATCAGCGGGCAGCAAGGGGCGGAGTGGTGTGGCTGAAGCAGCCGAGCACAGCCGGCTCCTCCTGCTTCTCCTGCTCTGCGGCGGTGGCAGCAGCAGCGACTCTCCTCCCTCCCTCGGCCAAGCCCGAGGGGGATGGGGCAGTGGTGGGCCTCCATCCCCGCCCCTTGTTCCCCGGCCGATGACGGTGCTGTGTGCACAGTGTGTGTACTCCGGCCTCCCCCAAACACACCAGCTCTGCCGCACCATTTACTGCTAGAAGAAAAAAAACCTTTAAAAATCGGGGAAAAAAAATGAAAATCCAAGCCAATCACGCTGATGGGGGTGGGGTTTGCAGGCGGGAGCCAATCGTGTGGGGCGGGGGCGGGGTTTGCAGGTGGGAGCCAATTGCGTGGACTGGGGGGTCAGGGTTTGGAGGCCGGCATGGTGGCATAAGACCCTTTCCCGTTTTGCCATCCCAAAGGTCCCGTTTTTGTCTGAAGAAAATATGGTCTGGGATTTAACTATTGCCTGGCACTGTTTGCAGATGGAGCCTTCCCTAATCTTTTGTTGTTGTTCAGTCGTTTAGTCGTGTCTGACTCTTCGTGACCCCATGGACCATAGCACGCCAGGCTTTCCTGTCCTCCACTGTCACCCGGAGTTTACTCAAATTCATGTTCATTACATTGGTGATGCTATCTAACCATCTCATCCTCTGCCATCCCCTTCTCCTTTTGCCTTCAGTCTTTCCCAGCATCAGGGTCTTTTCCAGGGAGTCCTCTCTTCGCATTAGGTGGCCAAAGTATTTGAGCTTCAGCTTCAGCATCTGTCCTTCCAATGAGCAGTCAGGGTTGATTTCCTTTAGGATTGACTGATTTTACCTCCTTGCAGTCCAAGGGACTCTCAAGAGTCTTCTCCAGCACCACAGTTCGAAAGCATCAATTCTTCGGCGCTCAGCCTTCCTTATGGTCCAACTCTCACAGCCATACATTACTACTGGAAAAACCATAGCTTTAACTATACGGACCTTTGTCGGCAAGGTGATGTCTCTGCTTTTTAATATGCTGTCTAGGTTTGCCATAGCTTTCCTCCCAAGGAGCAAGCGTCTTTCAATTCCATGGCTGCAGTCACTGTCTGCGGTGATCTTGGAGCCCAAGAAAATAAAATCTGTCCCTGCTTCCATTTCTTCCCCTTCTATTTGCCAGGAAGTGATGGGACCAGATGCCATGATCAGAGTTTTTTTAATGTTGAGTTTCAAGCCAGCTTTTGCACTCTCCTCTTTCACCCTCATCAAGAGGCTCTTTAGTTCCTCTTCACTTTCTGCCATTAGGGTGGTATCGTCTGCATATCTGAGGTTGTTGATATTTCTGCATTCAGATATACAGGAATGTAATACCCAGGATTCTGACACAGAGGGCTGAAGCATCTGATAAGAATAGGAAAATTGAGCAGAGAAGGGAAAATGCCTGCTTTAACTTCTGTGGCTTGAATCATGTCAACTGGATTTCTATTTTCTCAGTAGAAACGTTTCACTCCTTATCCAAGGAGCTTCTTCAGACTGAGTAAAGTTAGTAAGGGAATCCTTAAATATGTTTCTAGGGTGGCTGTGTGACCTTGCACCTGGGGCTAGGTCATGGTTATTTTTAGATGTTTTTTTCTAAGTCCCTTTATCATCTAAAGGAGGATCGTTAAGATTACCCTGCTGCTGTTGAGCTTGCGAAATGGTCTTAATCTTCCTAGGCACAGAAGACAAAGCAGGAAGGAAGATAGGGGAAAGGTTGTGCCTGAGGCCCCCACCTCTATTCAAGGAAGGATTTTCCAAGTTGGCATAAATGGATTCCTTGACCCCTCTCTCAAACCACCTATCTTCTCTGTCTAAAATGTGAACATTAATGTCCTCAAATGAGTGTCCTTTTTCCTTTAGATGAAGGTAAACTGCTGACTCTGGTCCTGTGGTGTTGCTCCTCCTGTGTTGGGCCATCCTCCTGTACAAAGATTGTTTGGTTTCTCCAATGTAGAGTTGTAGATGGCCACATGACCGTAGAAGCGTCTTTGGACAACGCTGGCTCTTCGGCTAACAAACAGAGATGAGCACCGGCCCCTAGAGTTGGACACGACTGTGCAGGGGGAACCTTTAGCTTTACCTTTACTTGTTTCCACTACCGGGTGTTTTATTGGTTTTTAATTTTGTAAGCTGCCCAGAGTCACTATGTGTGAGTTGGGCAGCCATATACATTTGTTAAATAAATAAATGAAATCAAGTCAGCCCACTTGGGGTGGAGATGAAGGATCTAGTTCTTGGTATACCATGAGGAATTCTGGGAATCTTTCTGATCATGAGCCACAATTATATTAAGCAAATGCATCCTTATTTCAAGCAGAAATAAATGGCAGCTTCACAGAATTCAAGACACGCAATTTCCAACAGCAACATTTTTTGAAGTATACAGAGTAAGTACTTGTTTCATTTTAACAGGCAGATCTGAAAGCCTTCTGAGGGTTATTTGATGCCCATGGACATGTTTGAATGCTTTCTAAAATGCCTTAGTTGCTTTTCTAAAGCATGATTTTTCAAGGTGACGTACAGAAAAACACATCTAGATATGAATACAAGGATATAGTACAATTACATCAAGGAAAGGTGAAAATTCCCTCATGTCAAGCTTGTCTTTTAGTGGCTACATGGATGTAGTTTTCTTGGGAACATAATGTGATGATCTCAACAACAATGTCCCAATAAACACCTCTCCATGCAATTCATTGAAATGCAGATAAAGCTTTATTAGGGATACATGTTCATTGAAGCACTCCTAAAGACTTGAATGCTGATTCCCGCCAAACTATGCCCTCTTAACCATCCCCCTTGCGCGCCAATTCACCAACGATGATCTCATGAAGCAAACGGTCCCATCTCTACTCCGTTGCAGGTGCGTGACCTTGGCTGAGCTGTTTCTAGCTTCCACCAGCAGACATAACACTCAACTGCCATCCCCCCTCCCAACAACTATGCAAGCACTATGCTATGGTCAATTCTAATGGCAGGATTCATACACATGAACCCTGACATGCCGACCCTCCAAAAGAAAGAATAGTATGCAAAGAACAAGAAAGGTGAGAAAGTACAAGTATACATAAAGGCATATGGAACAATTCCAGAAATCTTCAGGCTGCAAGACAATGGGAGGCACTGAGATCTGAAAAACAGAAACAATAACAATTGTGCAATTAACCAGGTTTAGTTGGGAATTGATCATGGAATTTCTTCAATAATCTTGGTGCTGAAACATGGATTTTATCAACCCACTCCTCAAACCCCCCAGGCAAATGTTTCCATTGGACCAAATACTGTAATTTTCCTCTATGCATTATGGAGTCCAAAATGTTCACAATCTCAAAATGTTCATTATCGCCCACCATGATAGGTGGAGGTGTCACTGGATCCGGATGCCATTGATGAGCAGGTTTAACAGGTTTCAATAAACTTATGTGAAAGACAGGATGCACTCTACGAAGGTTCTTTGGCAAGTCTAACTGAGCGGCCACCGGGTTGATCACTTTCACAATAGGAAAAGGGCCAATAAACTTAGGCCCCAATTTCTTGGATGGCTGAGTTGATTTCAAATGTTTTGTAGACAGGTAAACCTTTTCTCCCACCACTAAAGGCCATTCTGGATATCTTTTACGATCAGCAAAAGTTTTGTAAGAATCTTTGGCCTCCTGCAATATATTCAACATTATCGGCCAATTTGATCGTATTTTTGTAATCCATTCATCCGCCAGTACAGGATCAGTTTGTTGAACCATGGCAGGGTCAGGTAGTTCAGGAATAGGGACAAAATCCTGACCCGTAGCCACTTTAAATGGAGAAAATCCAGTGCTCTGATGAACAGCATTATTATAAGCCACCTCAGCAAAAGGTAGAAACTCCACCCAATTATCTTGCTGATGACTAATGTAACACCGTAAATACTGTTCCAATATGGAGTTAAGTCGTTTGCAAGCCCCATTCCCCTGGGGGTGGTGCCCAGAGGTGAGACCCTGCTCAGTTCCAATCAATTTTAAAAAAGATTTCCAAAATTTGGCGGTAAACTGACTTCCGCGATCGCTGATAATCCGCAAGGGGGCGCCGTGTGCTCGGTAGATGTGCAGGATGAATAACTTTGCCAGTTGACCAGCAGATGGCAGTCCTTTACAAGGAATAAAATGAGCTTGCTTAGAGAATAAGTCAGTCACTACCCATATAACGGTTTTGCCTTTACTCTCAGGTAAATCCACAATGAAATCCATTGAAATTTGCTTCCATGGACTTGTTGGCTCAGCCACGGTTTGCAACAGCCCCACAGGTTTCCCGGGCGCTTTTTTCATGGATGCACAAACATGACATGACAAAACATATTGTTTAACATCTTTCCTCAAGGTTGGCCACCAAAATTGCCTTCTAACCAAATGTAAAGTTTTAACAAATCCGAAATGTCCGGCAATTTTACTATCATGACAACGTTGTAAAATAGCCCTTCTCACCGTCTCAGGAACATATAATCTGTCTCCGTTCCACCACACCCCATTCGTCTCAGTTAAAGATTGTTTGTGCTCTTTCCACCACTCATCAGTCTCTATAGCGGCCCTAAGTTCTTTTTCTAGAGAAGGTTCACATGGGGTTTTCTGTGGTTTGGCCTTGCTTCTAGTGAGACCAACGTTCCCTTGTAACTGTACAGGTATAGGTGCTCTAGTACTTTCAGGACCAGGCTCCTCCTGGTTCGATAATCCCAATTGTTGTGGAGACATTACTGTAGATACCACCAGTTCTGTTTGAGTGTCATGTTGTGGTAACCTAGACAAAGCATCTGCTAAAAAGTTTTTTCCCGCTGGCAAATACTTTAAAGTGAAATTAAACCTACTGAAAAACTCAGCCCAACGGATTTGTTTAGGATTTAATTTCCGAGGAGTTTTAAGTGCTTCCAAGTTTGTATGGTCAGTAAAGACTTCAAATGGATGAGGCGAACCCTCCATCAGGTGTCGCCATGTAGCTAGAGCATGTCGCACTGCAAAAGCTTCCTTTTCCCAAACCAACCAACGTTGTTCAGCCTCAGTAAATTTACGAGAAATATATGCACAAGGCCTTAATTGATCATTATTGTCTTTTTGTAATAATATGCATCCAATTGCAGAATTGGATGCGTCTGTCTGGATCACAAAGGGACGTTCTGGATCAGGATGTTTTAAAACGGGTTCTGCAGTGAACAACTGCTTCAAGTGCTCAAAGGCCGTTTGGCACGCCGGCGTCCATTTTAATTTCGTTTGAGGCTTATTTGCTAATACGCCATCAGCTGATTTCTTGGTTTTTAACATATCAGTCAATGGTAACGCAATCTTTGCAAAAGCAGGAATAAACTGGCGATAAAAATTTGCAAATCCCAGAAAAGCTTGTAATTGCTTTTTAGTTCTGGGTGTTTCCCACGCCAACACGTCTTTGACTTTGGCGGGATCCATTTCTATGCCCTGATGAGATATTCTGTAGCCTAGAAAGTCCAGTTTTTCTTTGTGAAATTCACATTTAGACAACTTAACATACAACTTGTTTTCTAAGAGCTTTCTGAGTACTGCTTTTACTAGTTTCACATGTTGTTCCATGGTCTCTGTGTATATCAATATGTCATCCAAATATACCAATACCCCCTGGTACAGGAATTCATGCAGAACCTCATTAATTAAGCTCATGAAGACTCCAGGCCCGCCCCTTAATCCGAACGGCATGACTTTATATTGAAAACAACCCAACTGGCAATTAAAGGCGGTCTTCCACTCATCCCCTTCTTTTATGCGTACTCTAAAATACGCTTCTCTCAAATCCAGCTTGGTGAATATTTTCCCCTTGGTTATTTGAGCCAGCATATCTTTCATCAAAGGCAGCGGGTATTGGTTAGAAATACCAATAGCATTCAAACCCCTATAGTCCGTACAAAGCCTTAAGGAGCCATCTTTCTTTTTCCGGAATAAAACTGGAGCTGCCGTGGGTGACGTGGAAGGCTCAATAAATCCCCGCTTTAAGTTCTTATCTATAAAATTCCTCAGCTCTTGCAGTTCTTTATGAGTCATTGAATACAACTTCAGTTTAGGCAACACTGCCCCAGGCTCCAATTGCAAAGAACAGTCTGTTTTCCGATGAGGGGGCATCTGGTCTGACTCCGTCTCTACAAAAATCTCTCCCTCCTCCTCATACACTGACGGTGCCACCGCTGCTTGAGCTAGCTCCCGTAACACACAGAGTCCTGCAGTTTCCCGCTCACCTCCCAAATATGAGCCATCTGCAAATTCCATTTCTCCAGAAACCCAGTCAATCTGAGGGTTACGCTCCCTCAACCATTTAAGTCCCAATACTATGGGCTGATTGGAAATGGGAGCCACAATGAACCTAATAGTCTCTTGATGCGTCCCAATAGTCATTTTTAGGGCTTCTGTATAGTATTCCACTGGACCCCCTTTCATATCTGATCCATCCAACTGACAAAATATGATGGGAACTTTTAACTTATGTAACTTAAGTCTCAGTCCTGTAACAATGGCAGGATGCATCAAACATCTTGAGCACCCCGATGTAAGGGCCCCGTTACTTACCTGGCAACCGGCCGACATGCCGGACTCCAAACCGGAAGAAGAGCCAATCACAGGAGGCAGCAGGCTCAGTGTTAACTCAACTGGGGACCCGGAAATGCTGATTGGCCGAGGCTCTGAAAGAAATACGCCTCCGCCAATCAGCGCGCGCCAAAGGAGAGCGGAGAGGCGGGCAGAGCAACGTGAAGCTCGATTGGCCCCCGCTCTCCCAAGGCGCGAAAAAAGGAATAAAAAGCCGGCGAAACTTACCTCAGCTGCCGGAGACAACCGATCCTCCTCACGACCTGGACCCTTGCCCTCGCCTGATCCTCCCGCCACGCACAACAACCAGACCGACCCTAGCCAAGAGCCTCGCGATGAGGGAAACCCCGTGAACCGCCTGATAGTCACTGAAGAGACCGAGCAAAGTGAAAGTTCCACAGACCTGTCACCGCCGAGCGCCGAGCCTTCCCCTGCCGCTGCGTCTTCATCCAGTGAGCTTTCCGTTCCAGGGCCTCTTCCGGAGCACTCCTTGTTTCCTGAGGAAAAGGCCACCACCGGGGTAAGCGCTGCTGCCTTGCCTGTTTCCGTCCCGGCTGCCCAAGCCACAGATTCTCCTCAGGTTTCCAAACCTGAGGCAACTGAAGCCGGCCAGCAGTGGGTTGATTTTGTCAGGCCCCGGTCTACCCCTCTAGCCACCAGCCATAGTCCTCAACCTAACCCAGCTGGCGCCGGACATCAGTGGGCTGCTTTTGTTGGACCCCGGTTTACCTCAAGTCCTACCTGCCCAGCTAACGAGACGCCTGCGGTCACCTTGCCTGGTACCTCCAGATCAATTGTAGCTCCTGCAACCCCTCTGGTCCTTCCTGCCCGGCCAGCAGAATCCGCTGTACCCGTGGTTATCCAGCCTGCAGACGAAGAAGAGGACTGTATAAACTGGGCTGCTTGTGTGTCTGTATAAATAAAGTTAATTTCCATAACGCTTCCGTGTCAGTCTTAGTCGGAACAGGACAGATTGTCTCCGGCCAGACTTCCACAGGAAGGAAGGAAGCGTTATTGCCTGATTACTTCTCCCTAGCCTGGGGTTATCTGTTGCCCTGACAACCAAGAAGCCATGGATCAGCAGCTGTCCATGGAAAATGCACAGCTATCCCAGCAGGTAGCCCAGCTCAGTGACCAAAACAACCAACTTAGCCAGATGATAGCCCACTTGAGCACGCAAGTGGCCCAGCTGCAAGGACAACAGGCGGCGGTTGCACCGGTTGTTAACCAGAAAACCAAATGTCCGGTGCAAGTACCCGAGAAGTTTGATGGGGCCCTCGCCAAGTTCCCAGCCTTCCTGGCACAATGTCAGCTGTACCAGAGCCTCCGCCCAGAGGAATTTCCAACCGATCGACATAAGGTGGGCTTCGTGGCCAGTTTATTGTCGGGTTCCGCTGCAAAATGGGTCTCTCCGCTAATAATACAACAGGACCCGCTTCTAGATAACTATGGTGGGTTTTGCGACCAACTCCGGGCAATGTATGTGGACCCGGTCAAGGTCCAAACAGCCGCCAGGCAGATTAAGGGACTGCGACAAGGAGCCAAGCCAGTGGCCGAATACATCAGTGATTTCAGATTGCTGGCGCAAGACCTGGATTGGAACAAACCTGCCTTGGTCGACCACTTCCTGGAGGGACTATCTTCCGAGCTTCTTGACGAGCTAGCCAGAACTGAGTGCCCTAGAAATCTCCAGGATGACCCATCTTTGCCTACAGATTGATGGGCAATTACAGCAACGGAGGTCAAGGAGACGTTTTGCCCAACCCCTACCCTTCGTTCCGCGTTCTCGAGCCATAGAGGAGCCGATGCAGTTGGGGGGAGCCAGACCTCGCCTCACATCTACTGAGAAGGACCGACGCCGCCGGGAAGGTCTTTGCCTGTATTGCGGGGGAGTGGGTCACCGCGCTGCGAATTGCCCCGCCAAGTCGCCAGTTACGGCCTCGTCGGGAAACGGCCTCGGCTCGGCCTAAACGGGCAGTTAGGTTGGGCCGAGATGGCCTCCAGCCAGTCGCCATTGCCCGCTCCGAATCCTCCCAAGCACTTCTCCATTGCCGTAGCTCTCCAGGTACCGAAGGACCCAGGAATGAAGGTCCAAGCCATGGTAGACTCGGGGGCTACCTTCAACTTTATGGACCTCGGGTTCGCAGAGAAGTGGGGAATTCCCCAACGCGAAGTGCGCCCTCCGCTGGTGATTGAGACCATCGATGGTCGCCCTCTCCGTTCCGGTCCGGTGAACACTGCTACCCAGAACATACTCATGCGTGTGGGGAAACATCAGGAGTGGCTGGAATTTTACCTGGTTACGACTCCCCACTGCCCCCTCGTGCTGGGATTGTTGTGGCTCCAGACCCATGAGCCGCAAATCACCTGGTCAACGGGAAAGGTCGTGTTCTCCCACCCCAGTTGCGCCGCCCATACTAGCAACACTCTCGCTGCATTGCAACTGGTCACCCCGAAACTCCAGATCCCAGCTCAATTCCAGGACTACGCTGACGTTTTTGATGAAAGGGAGGCAGACCAACTTCCCCCACACCGGCCCTACGACTGCGCTATCGACCTGGTTCCAGGCGCAAGGCTTCCAGTAGGCCGGCTTTACTCTCTATCGGAACCGGAGCGAGCAGCCCTCAAGGAATTTATTGATACCAACCTCAGGAGGGGATTCATCCGACCCTCTACCTCTCCAATGGCTGCCCCCATGTTATTTGTCAAAAAGAAATCAGGTGAGCTCAGGATGTGTTGTGACTACCGGAAGTTGAATGAGATCACAGTCAAGAACCGGTACCCCTTGCCACTGATACCAGAGCTCCAGGAGCGACTCCGCCAAGCTCGCCTATTTACAAAGTTGGACCTGAGGGGGGCCTATAACCTGGTCCGTATACGACAGGGCGACGAGTGGAAGACCGCATTCCGCACTTGTTACGGGCATTACGAGTTTACGGTCGTTCCATTTGGACTATCAAACGCCCCTGCTGTCTTCATGCATTTCATGAATGACATATTCAAGGATCTCCTGGACCAGTACCTGATAATCTACCTAGATGACATTCTAATCTTTTCTTCCTCTCCGAGCGACCATGTACGGCAGGTCAGAACAGTACTGCAACGGCTGCGAGAGCACCATCTATATGCCAAGCTGGAGAAGTGTCAATTCGCCTGTGAAACCGTAGAGTTCCTGGGACACCGAATCTCTGCCACCGGCATAGCCATGGAACCAGGCAAGGTAGCGGCATTGCAAACTTGGCAGCCTCCACGGCGGGCCAAGGATGTCCAACGACTGCTTGGGTTTGCAAATTATTATCGGAACTTCATTCCTCAATTCGCAGGACTGACCACACCCTTGTCAAACCTGCTCAGGAAAAAGACCAAATTTCACTGGGGAGACACGGAACAACGCGCTTTCGATAGGCTCAAACTAGCTTTTACCACGGAGCCTATACTTCGGCACCCAGACCCGTCCCGGCCATTTGTGGTAGAAACAGATGCATCTGATGTAGCGGTCGATGCCATCTTACTCCAGGCCGACACCCAGACCGGCACCCTCTGCCCTTGTGCTTACCATTCCCGGAAGCTCGCCCCAGCAGAAAAGGCTTACACCATCTGGGACAAGGAGCTCCTGGCCATTAAGGTGGCATTCGAGACTTGGAGGCACCATTTGGAAGGGGCGCGTCACCCCGTGGAAGTAAGAACGGACCACCACAATCTGGAACATCTAAAAACTGCCAGGACCTTGAACCAGCAGCAAATACGATGGTCCCTGTTCTTCTCCCGGTTTGACTTCAGGGTTACTTACATTCCAAGAGGCCAGAACCAACGGGCAGACGCACTTTCAAGAAAACCTGAATATGATCGCTCAGAGGCTCCAGCACCGCCTCAACCTGTTATCCCCCCAGAGCGTTTTGCTGCCATCACTATACAAGGGAACCTAAGCCAACGGATTCGACAACAACAAAGAGCCGACACCTGGGCAAGGAAAAAAAGAGAAGAGCTGGCGCACCTTCCCGTCGGTCGGACCGATCAATGGACATGCGAGCATGAGACGCTCTGCTTCCAAGGCCGCTACTATGTACCCCCGGGGGAACTCCGCCAACTGATCATGCAACTATGCCATGACAACCCGGCCGCCGGCCACTTCGGGTTCTTTAAAATGCTGAACCTGGTCTCCCGGGAGTTTTGGTGGCCGCGCATACGGGATGACGTGAAACAATATGTATTCTCTTGCCCAGACTGTCGCAGGGCTAAAAATCAAACGGACAAGCCTGCTGGTCTCCTAATGCCTCTACCCACTCCTGAACAACCATGGGAGGCTATCTCTATGGACTTCATCACTGACCTTCCCAAGTCCCAGGACGCCACTACTATCCTGGTAGTAGTAGATTCCATGACGAAGATGGCCCACTTCATCGCGTGTAAGGGCTTGCCCACGGCCCAAGAGATGGCACGCCTCTATATAAGACACATTTTCAAACTGCATGGCATAGCAAAGAGTGTGGTGTCAGACCGTGGCTCGCAGTTCACCGCCCGTTTCTGGAAAGCGCTCCTCCAGAATCTGGAAATCCAGAGACACTTATCCACCGCATTTCATCCACAATCGGATGGAGGGACGGAAAGGGTGAACGCTATTCTGGAGCAGTACCTGCGTTGTTACGTGAACTACCAGCAGGACAATTGGGCAGACCTCCTAGCCTTGGCGGAGTTCGCGTACAACAACGCACACCACTCTTCGACCCAGATGGCCCCCTTCGCTGCAAATTATGGGTTCCACCCACGATCGTTCCCTCTCACCGTGCCGGACTCAGCAGTGCCAGCTGCAAATCAGTTCCTCCAAGAACTACAGGCCAGCCACCAAGTCCTTAGAAACCAGCTGGAAAAGGCTAAGGAGGACTACAAATGCTTTGCCGACCGCCATCGGAGGACGGGACCCCCACTAAAGGTTGGTGATATGGTGTGGTTGTCAACAAGACACCTATCATCTGCACGTCCATCTCGGAAGCTGGATCACCGGTTCCTGGGACCATTCCCAGTGGAAGCGGTTGTCAACCCAGTCGCTTTCCGATTGACTCTTCCGGGACACATGCGCATACACCCTGTGTTCCACAGATCCTTGCTGGTCCCTGTGTCAGCTGACAGCCCGCTCAGAACCAGGAAGACACCACCTCCTCCTGTCCTTATCCAAGGAGAGGCCGAATACGAGGTTGCTCGCATCCTGGACTCTCGCACTCGTCGCGGCCGCCTCCAGTATCTAATAGACTGGAAGGGTTATGGGCCAGAGGAGTACTCCTGGGAAGATGCTGCGGACGTCCATGCACCATTGCGGGTACAACAATTCCATCGACAATATCCGGATAAGCCCAGACCACAAAGCCGGGGGGAGGAAGGTCCTGCGGGGGGGGGATAGTGTAAGGGCCCCGTTACTTACCTGGCAACCGGCCGACATGCCGGACTCCGAACCGGAAGAAGAGCCAATCACAGGAGGCAGCAGGCTCAGCGTTAACTCGACTGGGGACCCGGAAACGCTGATTGGCCGAGGCTCTGAAAGAAATACGCCTCCGCCAATCAGCGCACGCCAAAGGAGAGCGGAGAGGCGGGCAGAGCAACGTGAAGCTCGATTGGCCCCCGCTCTCCCAAGGCGCGAAAAAAGGAATAAAAAGCCGGCGAAACTTACCTCAGCTGCCGGAGACAACCGATCCTCCTCACGATCTGGACCCTTGCCCTCGCCTGATCCTCCCGCCACGCACAACAACCGGACCGACCCTAGCCAAGAGCCTCGCGATGAGGGAAACCCCGTGAACCGCCTGATAGTCACTGAAGAGACCGAGCAAAGTGAAAGTTCCACAGACCTGTCACCGCCGAGCGCCGAGCCTTCCCCTGCCGCTGCGTCTTCATCCAGTGAGCTTTCCGTTCCAGGGCCTCTTCCGGAGCACTCCTTGTTTCCTGAGGAAAAGGCCACCACCGGGGTAAGCGCTACTGCCTTGCCTGTTTCCGTCCCGGCTGCCCAAGCCACAGATTCTCCTCAGGTTTCCAAACCTGAGGCAACTGAAGCCGGCCAGCAGTGGGTTGATTTCGTCAGGCCCCGGTCTACCCCTCTAGCCACCAGCCATAGTCCTCAACCTAACCCAGCTGGCGCCAGACATCAGTGGGCTGCTTTTGTTGGACCCTGGTTTACCTCAAGTCCTACCTGCCCAGCTAACGAGACGCCTGCGGTCACCTTGCCTGGTACCTCCAGATCAATTGTAGTTCCTGCAACCCCTCTGTTCCTTCCTGCCCGGCCAGCAGAATCCGCTGTACCCGTGGTTATCCAGCCTGCAGACGAAGAAGAGGACTGTATAAACTGGGCTGCTTGTGTGTCTGTATAAATAAAGTTAATTTCCATAACGCTTCCGTGTCAGTCTTAGTCGGAACAGGACACCCGAGTCCAGCATTGCCATCAAATTGTTCTGATCCCTCCCATCTAAAGTTTCAAGCTTTATCTTAACCTGCATGGTAGGACAATCTCCACTCACCAGCGGATCGGAGCGCCGATCTGTAAATGCCTGGCCCCCGGCGCACTTCAAACCAGGCATCGCTCGTTTCCTGCCGGCTGCATGAATTCTTCGTCAGAGGAGTCGTTCTCTCCCCCAACCAATTCCCGCGTCTTGCTTTCATCCAAAGCATGAGCTGTCCCCTTGCGTGGTGGTAGCTTAGATGGCTTGGAAAACTGGCTGTCTGGCTTTGCTTTTACTGCAGAGGGTTTCTGAGGGCAGTTGCTAATGCGATGCCCCTCTTTGCCACATTTGAAACACAAGCCCCTTTTTGCTCTCCGTTCTTTTTCCTCTTCCCAAGCATTTGCTCTGGCCGGCTTCTTCGCCAGTGGCTGTCCCAGAGGGGATTTTGCTGAGCTATGCAGCTTCCTGTACGATCTCAGTCTTAATTGGGTGCTCTCAGCTCTGCCGGCTAATTGAATCCATTCCTCCAGGGTGTCAGGGTCACCCCGTCCCACTGCCATCTCTAAAATCTCTGGTTTCAGCCCCATCTGAAAATACTCCACCTGAAAAGCTTCAGGGCAGGTTGGGACCATACCTATAAGCTTTTTAAACTCCATGGCATATTCTGCAACAGACCGGTTCCCCTGGCTTAGCTGCTGCAGTTGCACCTTAGCTGACATTTTAGAGAGGGTATCTTCAAATCGGCGTCGCAAGGCTAGCATAAAACTGTGAAAAGTCAATAAATCCAGGGACTTGGAGTCATGCAACGCCACCAGCCATAAAGCAGCCTCTCCTTCTAAGAAACTTGAGACATACCTTACTTTGGCCTCTTCGGTTAAGAAAGAGTCTTCAAACTCCTCCATAAAACCCCTGACATGGGTCATAAAGCAAGCCAATTTCCCTGGGTCTCCATCAAATCTCATTTTCAATTTGTTTAACGCGAACACCCTAGCTTGGACCCTTTGTAATCCACTTACGGGCAGCTGAGGCACCTCCATCTCAGGTCCGGAAAATTCCTCTTCTTCCTCTCCGCTGGACGTGCCGCTCTCTGCTGCCGTGGCCATCAATTTAGGTTGTAAATCCACCCCTGGGACCCCTTCCTGCTTTGGAGCCAGGGCCAGTTGCTGCACGGATTGAATAAGGGTTTGTAATTGGTGGCTAATAGTCTCCATTTCAAAATCAATACGTGCAGTCTTCGCTTCCAGTGAAGCCATCCTCTGGGATTGGGTTACTCTGGGTTTAGCCGGGCGTTTTCCCATCCCAGCCTGGATGCCACCTCCAATTCCCACGGACCATTCTGCTCCCACTCTGGGGGTGCGTGCCATGGCTAGTTCAGCAGCCTCTACTCCACTCCGTCGAGGCCCCTTCTTGGAGGTTTTTTCCTTGGCCACTTCGGGTTCAGCAGCCGTACCTTTTTCTTCCTTGGAAATTGCTTCCAAACCTGAAGAAGTGCCTGGCTGCTCTTCTTCCCCCGCCTGGAAACATTCCATAGATTCTTCCATGCTGAAATTGCTTGGACGAGTCGATTCTCACTCAGGAGGCACTAAATGGAGTTACCACTTGTAACCTCAGGATAAACCGACTGGATTGTAGATTCAAGTCTTTCTGTGATGATCTCAACAACAATGTCCCAATAAACACCTCTCCATGCAATTCATTGAAATGCAGATAAAGCTTTATTAGGGATACATGTTCATTGAAGCACTCCTAAAGACTTGAATGCTGATTCCCGCCAAACTATGCCCTCTTAACCATCCCCCTTGCGCGCCAATTCACCAACGATGATCTCATGAAGCAAACGGTCCCATCTCCACTCCGTTGCAGGTGCGTGACCTTGGCCGAGCTGTTTCTAGCTTCCACCAGCAGACATAACACTCAACTGCCATCCCCCCTCCCAACAACTATGCAAGCACTATGCTATGGTCAATTCTAATGGCAGGATTCATAGACATGAACCCTGACACATAATGGAAGCAGTTTGCCATCACTTTTTTCTAGGATGTTTTTTTCCCATTTCCCAGCATGCCCTATAGCTAGAATTTCCTAGTGGTCTCCCGTTCAAGTATGAAAGGGCCTTCTCCATGGTGGCTCCCTCCCTATGGAATCTTATTCCCCTGGAGATAAAATTGTCCCCCACTTTGATGGTTTTCCAGAAGGCCTTGAAGACATGGTTCTGTCAGCGGGTCTGGGGACCCCAGGATAATTTAGAGCAGTGCTTTCCAAACTGCCGCCATTGGCGACACACCAACGGTGGCAGCGCGGGGGCACGCGCGCAGGGGGCGCGTGTATGATGGCAGCGGCCTCGCTAAAACGCGGAAGCGCTGATGGCATGCCGCTGCCGTCGTCGCTGCCGCCGCTGCCACCATACACACCACCACTGCTGAGTGCGCCCCCGCACTGCCCCCGCGCGTGCCCCTGTGCCGCCGCTTTGCAACACACTAAACTGTGTGTCGCGACACACTAAAGTGTCGCGACACACAGTTTGGAAAGCTATGATTTAGAGTTTGTTTGTTTCCATGTGACTGAGTGAGCTCCCACACTGGCCCCAGCTCTTGCCAACCTAGCAATTCGAAAGCATGCCAATGCAAGTAGATGAATAGGTCCCACTTCGGTGGGATGGTAACAGCGTTCCGCGCACGTCATGCCAGCCACATGACCGCGGAAGCGTCTTCGGACAACGCTGGCTCTTCGGCTAACAAACGGAGATGAGCACCAGCCCCTAGAGTCAGACACGACTGCACAAATGTGCGGGGGGAAACCTTTACCTTTTTTTAAATGAGTGTATTGTTATGGCTACTTCGCATGGGAACAAGTTCTCCTGATTCCCTCCGTGGGAAGCCTGCTCCAGGGGGAGCAGAGGGAGGGAGGAGATCACGTGCTCGCTTAGATGCAGCACTGCCACCCAATAGCAGGTCATGCTATTGCTTTAGGCCTAGTGCTTTAGGCCTGGTGTGTGTCACACCTAACATCCAGCCAATCAGAAAGCTGGAAGAACTGAATATCAAACCATGCAAAATGGTGTTCTATGCTTCTTGACTTTTTGTGTCTTTAGCCATGTAGTTCTTCATGTGTGTTCTACTTCTGAGGGTAGCTGTGCCTGGCTATACGTTTCAGCCATGGCATGAGCTCTGGCTCTGGAAACAATACATGAATCTCTACTTGTGAGTTTGTTTTCCTTTTGCAATGCTGTACCATGTATATTTTGTTTTCCTTTTTGCGATAATGTGATTGTATATACATTATTGCCTTATGCTACAAGTAAACACTTTTAGCCCTAAAAGCTGCACTCTTGTCTGTTTATTCTCAAGCCTCGATTTTTTCCCTATAAGCCAGCGCACGCCCCATCATGTCTATGTCAGGGTTTCTCAACCAGGGTTCCATGGCACCCTAGGGTTCTATGAGAGGTCACTAGGGGTTCCCTGGGAGATCACAATTTATTTTAAAAATTATTTCAAATTCAGGCAATTTCAGATGAAAGAGGTAAGTTTCATTCTTTATTTTTCCTTTAAGAACACTGTTAATGCATATATACAGGCCTACCCATGAAACAAATATAATTTAGTAACTTCTGGCCTGTATTTGAGCTTGAATGTGCAGGGGTTCCCCCAGGCCTGAAAAATATTTCAAGGGTTCCTCCAGGGTCAAAAGGTTGAGAAAGGCTGGTCTATGTATTTCCCCAAAAAGGTAAACTGAAGTGGAAATTCTCTTCATACAGATTTTGCTTGAATGTCATTACCTCCATGGAAAACCCTACAGACAGGGCTGAAAATTGAAAATTGAGATTCCCCCCCAAGATCTAGAAGGCCCCCACTTTTCTGTTGTTTAGAATTGCTATGAAGACATGGCTCTTCACCCAGGCCATTGGTGAGGGAGAGTGAGGCCCCTCACTTTGTCGCGCTTGCCATCTTTATCTTTTATCTAGTATAGATTTAATTGTAATTTCTTTGTTTGTTGTGAGCTACCCAGAGTCATTGAGAGTCGAGTGGCATAGAAGTTTATTATTAATATTAATAATAATATTAATAATATTTGCCTTCAAGTCAGTCTTGAGTCCTGGTGACTATATGGACAGGTCCCTGCAGTTTTCTAGGAAAGATTTTAAGAAGGGGGTTGCCCTTGCCTTCTTTGTAAGGCTGAGAGAGAGTGACTGGCCCAAGGTCACCTAGTTGTCTTCCATGCTTAAGGCAGGACTAGAACTCAGGTCTCCCTGCCCTTAGTCCAGCACCTAAACCACTAGACCAGTGTTTCTCATGCTTGGCAAGTTTAAGATGTGTGGACTTCAACTCCCAGAATTCCCCAGCCAACAACCAAGCTCCAAGACACCAAGAACTCCAAGGCCCTTCGAACAGTCACTCATGCCCTTGTTATCTCCCATATAGACTACTGTAATGCGCTCTACATGGGGCTACCCTTGAAGAGTATCCGGAAGCTCCAGCTGGTCCAGAATGCAGCTGCACGGGCCATCGTTGGTGCCCCTAGATTGGCACACATAACACCTTTATTACGTGAGCTGCATTGGGTACCAGTTTGCTTCCGGGTCCAATTCAAGGTGTTGGTTATCACCTTTAAAGTGATAACCATGGGGCCAGGTTACCTGAGGGACCTCCTCGTCCCCAATATATCCACCCGTCCCACCCGATCATGCAGAGAGGGCATGCTGCGGACCCCATCTACAAGAGAGTTCCATCTGGCGGGGTCCAGGAGGCGTGCCTTCTCTGCAGTAGCTCCTGCCCTGTGGAACAACTTGCCCCCGGAGGTGAGATTAGCCCCTTCGCTCCTGACCTTCCTGAAGAACCTGAAAACCTGGCTCTGCCGCCTTGCTTGGGACCAAGGAAGAAGTAGTCACTCTTGGGGATGGCTAATACCTTAGAGAGCCCCTCCCCTACATTGGATTGAGTTAGATCTTTTTATTATTCTTGGATTTTAATCTTGTTTTATAACCTAGTAATTTTATATTGTATGTATTTTTATGCCTTTTCTTTTATTATCTTGTTGTAAACCGCCCAGAGTCCCTCCGGTGGAGGGAGATGGGCGGTGATATAAGTCTGACTAATAAATAAATAAACAAACAAACAAACTCCACAGTTCAACTGTGAGCCACAGGTATTCTCTTCTACATATTTTACTGTTAAAGCTATGATTACCATGAAAGCTGATGTAACATAGTAGGTAAGACTGAGCAGTGATTCAAGAATTCATCAAACAGCCTGCAGGGCAGCCATCCTGCCTTCAGCCCCATCAGCTGCAGTGAAAAAGTGAAGGGGGCCGGTGCCACGCATGGGAAGCAGCTTGAATTCCTCAAAAGACCTGTAACCTTAAAGTCTCCTCACCTCCTGGCCATTTCCCCGGAATGTCCGTCCTGTTTTATTTACAAGACTATGCCATTACTCTGCTTCTTTCCGGGATGTGTTTTGACTGCACAGTCTGGAATTCCTGACAGTCTCCCATCCTGGTATTAATCAGGCACATTCTTGTTTCATTTCTGAGCCTCCTGCAGAAACGCTATTATAAAATATGTTATGGCTTTCTGTCTTAGTCTTTAGAGCAGTGTTTCTCAACCTCAGCAACTTTAAGATGTGTAGACTTCAACTTCCAGAATTCCCCAGCCAGCCATGCTGGCTGGGGAATTCTGGGAGTTGAAGTCCAAACATCTAAAGTTGAGGTTGAGAAACACTGCTTTAGAGCATAGCTTTCCAAACTCTGTGTCGTGACACATTAGTGTGTCGCGACAAAACCCGGAAGAGCTGATGGCGCATCGCCGCCGCCCCTGCGGTGGTGCACGACGGCGGAAGCGCACGCGGCGGCAGTGGCGGCGGCTCACCATCAGCGCTTCCGGGTTTTAGCGCGACACACGAGGCTACCGCCGCTGGTGTGTCGCCAACGGCGGGACTTTGGAAAGCACTGCTTTAGAGGGTCCCTGCTGTATTAAATACCCACCTCGATCGGCATCATGTTTCTGCTTCTCTGAAACCATGGGGCTCTGCAAAAGAGCAGATTGTTCTGTTGGGGGAAATGATGAGAAATCCTTTGTTAGCAGATCTTTTAAAGTGGTCTTTGTCCAAAGTCCAGCTATCTGTAAATATAAAGTGGTCTTTGTCCAAAGTCCAGCTATCTGCAAAGTAAACACAGTGAACTGTTTGGCATCAGGAAGTGACAGCAGAGAAGCTGTGATTCTGCTTTGCAGCAGCCACAACGGAGATCAGCAGGATCATGGCCGTATTTGGTATGCATATGGATCCTTCTCTGGGGCAAGGACAGGAGTCCAAGGGCTGGGAGTTCTAGTTAGCTATTTATTATATTTATTTTGCACACCCTTCCTTCCTACCTACCTTCCTGGCACAAAATGACAAACTAATTATAAAATCAGCTTGACTTGTTGGCTAGATGAGTGATGGCAAAGAAATCTCAGAAGCCCCATCATTTCCTGCAGTTTATGACACGCAGGCATTTACCTGCCCTGGAGTTGCAGTTGGTTCAGTAGGCAGAAGTTTAGTTGGGTATGATGTCCAGATCTTTGATTGGTTCATCTTTCTAAAGGAAATTGTGTAACTGAGGCCACAGCATAGGTTCCCACCAAGCAGAATCAAGACCATCCAATGTGCAAGGTGGTGAAATTCCTTGCTTTAGCAATGAGAGGAGGAGAATTTCTAAAGGACTAGTGAATTGATGCTTTCGAGCTGTGGTGCTGGAGAAGACTCTTGAGAGTCCCTTGGACTGCAAGGAGGTCAAACCAGTCAATCCTAAAGGAAATCAACCCTGACTGCTCATTGCAAGGACAGATGCTGAAGCTGAAGCTCAAATACTTTGGCCACCTAATGCGAAGAGAGGACTCACTGGAAAAGACCCTGATGCTGGGAAAGACTGAAGGCAAAAGGAGAAGGGGACGGCAGAGGAGGAGATGGTTAGATAGCATCACCAATGTAATGAACATGAATTTGAGTAAACTCCGGGTGACAGTGGAGGACAGGAAGGCCTGGCGTGCTATGGTCCATGAGGTCATGAAGAGTCGGACATGACTAAACGACTGAACAACAAAAAGTGAATTTTGTGGGACGAAATGGCCGAAGCCATTAAAGGCTGAAGAATATAATTTGCTTAAACTTATTCCTCAGAAGGTCCAGCCAAGCGAAGGGCAGTCAGTCGGTGGGATATCAGATGAGCAGGGGGTGGGGATTTCTGGGGATTGCAAAAAGAGAGTTTGGGAGGTGTGTGTAAACTCTGTCACCCCTAGTTAGTAAGAAAAATAGTGAACAACTAGAGCAGGGCTTTCCAAACTTTTGCCGTTGGCAACACACCAACGTCCGCCCAGAAAAACCTGGAAGCGCTGCCGCGCAAAAACCAGAAGTGCCGGCGGTGGTGCTTTTGGGTTGTTGCGGCGGCGGCAGCGGCTGCCCCTTTGAAAGGGCAGGCTCTGGGAACCCCGAAAATGCCCTCGGTTCCGGCAGGGAGGCGAAAAGCCTCGCCACGCATGCACACGCGTGCTGCTGGGTTCCGGCGCTCAGCTGATAGGCGGGGAGAATTTCCACCCCGGCCCCGGATAAGCTGTGACGGGAATCCTGGCAGCGTGCACGTGCGGCGAGGCTTTTCGCCTCCCTACCAGAACTGAGGGCATTTTTGGGGCCCCCGAGCCTGCCCTTTCGAAGGGGCAGCGCCGCTGCTGCCGCGTGGCAACCCGGAAGCACCACCGGCGCTTCCGGGTTGTCAAACGACACACTTGGGGCCCCCAGGCGACACAGTATTGTGTCGCGAGACAGTTTGGAAAGCCCTGAACTAGAGAATTAAGTTTCAAGTACAATTTATGCAGAAAACAGGTACAAGGGCTGGATACTCCTCAATAGTCATGAGAAACTAAAATTATGCATTGAGCGCAACTCATAGTAGTAGTGCTTGTCATAAATTCTACTAGTAGAGTGTGTAGTTTCTCATGTTCTTCAAGCTTTGGACAGGATGTTTCCAAAATCCCATTCATTCTGTTTCTCCCAGTTGACCAATAGGGAATGGAGGCTGAAAAAAATTGGTGTAGCAAATCTAAAGTTCAAGGGTCCACACAGGCTGATACCCCATGTACAAAATCACAGAAATGGAAAGTGTAACCAGTTGCAAAGCAGGGATTTTTCAGAATGCTACTTCCCACCCTCTTTTTCTAGGCAGGTTGGTACACTTACGATCAAAACACTGGGTTGTGGTTCTTCATCAAAAGTCTAACTCTGCTTGAAGCTCAGAAGCATTCTTGGAAATATGAGAGGAGACTGGTGCTTTGTCAGATATGTCAGCTTCCTAAAACTTAATTAAAAGAATTTTCTTTCAGAAAGTTAAATGAGAAGAAGTTTGGCGGGCACCAAGAGGGACCCCTGTGGACACATGGGCATCCCACGCACCATCTTAGGGACCCTAGTTCTAGTTGAAATGATCATTGCCAGCCCAGTGCTAATAAAATTGGGCTGCGTTTGCTAAGCCAGTGCCCACATCTAATAATTAAGGATGAAAAGTACCAAATGGGTTCAGTATCCATTTGGAGTGATTTCATCTCTTATATTGCAAAAAAAGTGCACCTAAGGTGTTCCAAATCTAAATTGGAAGCAGGCAAGCAGTAGGCAGAGGCGGGGTGTGTGTGTGTCAAAATGAGCAAGATGGTGGGTGGAGCCTTGCAATGCCAACCTCTAGTAGGAGCTGAACACACTACTGGTAGTCCTCACTTAACGACCACAATTGGGACCAGGATTTTGGTTGCTAAGCGAAGCAGTCATTAAGCGAATCCGACCCAATTTTATGACCTTTTTTGCAGTGGTCATTAAGCAAATCACCATGGGCGTTAAGTGAACCATGTGGTCGTTAAGCGAATCATGAGGTTCCCCATTGGTTTTGCTTGCCAAAAGCCAGCTGGGAAGGTCGAAAATGGTGATCACGTGACCATGGGATGCTGCAACGGTCATAAATGCAAACCAATTGCCAAGTGCCCAAATTGTGATCACGTGAGTGTGGGGGATGCTGTGACAGTTGTAAGTGTGAGGACTGGTTGTAAGACAGTTTTTTCAGCACCGTTGTAAGTCCGAATTGTCACTAAACGAATGGTTCTTAAGCGAGGACTACCTGTAGTTTCATTAAAGAAGACCCCTAAACTCTCCAATTCCCCCCTCCCCCCAAAAAGAACTGAAAATTCTGCACCCCCCTTTCTGGTGATGTCCCTGTGTTGCTGCTATGCCCCCTTGCAATTCTCAGTGCCCTTCCTCTGCCCGACCCCGTCTTAGAGCTTGTGGCTCAATATTGAGTGCCAGCAGCTGAAATGGACTAGTCAAACAAACAAACCAACAAGCAAAAAAGCATTTTTGTGCTTTCCTTGAATGCTGTTAAGGGGGCTAGGCAGCATGCGATTTCAGTATCACGTCAGTAGCACATGTGAAAAGTCCTTTCCTTGTTTAATTATTTACTTGGCAAGAAAAAAACATTGTCCTTCGAGCCGGAATCGAACCAGCGACCTAAGGATGACTTTGGTGGCACTCTACAGTCCTCCGCTCTACCAGCTGAGCTATCGAAGGGATGAGCCTTGGGTGCCGTGTTGCAGCTTTTCACTTTGGGTGTGGTACCTACTGAGCTGGATTTGAAAACTCCCGTCTTTCCAGTCCCTGGGCCAGCAAATGTAAAGGAACGCCTCCTTAAAAGATAAGAGTAATTTGGGAATGGTTACATGCCTTGGCTTCTGCTGGCCCTAATCCAAGTCTGCCTAGGGAACCTCAGCAGCATAGGATATGAGAGGAGGCCCCTAATAATAGTTATAATAGTTAGCTTTAGCACAGCTATGGTTTTACCATAGAAGAAAGTCAGTATCAGAGTTTCATAAGAAACATCTGCCTGACAGATCCGCCTTTCTACTTTTTGCTTCTACATTGACATCTGGTTTGGCTGTGGGGGTGTTTGATTTACTTATTTAATGCTATTTAATGACCCAACTTTAATGACCCAAATTTAGGGGCGTGGTGGCTCAGCGGGTAAGACGCCAGGCTTGTCGATCAGAAGATCGCAAGTTCGGAGGTTCGAATCCCTAGCCCCACGTGACGGAGTGAGCTCCCGCACTCGCCCCAGCTCTTGCCAACCTAGCAATTCGAAAGCATGCAAATGCAAGTAGATGAATAGGTACCACTTTGGTGGGTAGGTAACAGCGTTCCGTGTGCGTCATGCCAGCCACATGACCGTGGAAGTGTCTTTGGACAATGCTGGCTCTTCGGCTAACAAACGGAGATGAGCACCGGCCCCTAGAGTCAGACACGACTGCACAAATGTGCGGGGGGAAACCTTTACCTTTTTTTTAATGACCCAAATTATGTTCAAGGTAGCATGCCTGGTTCTCTCCCTCCCCCACCAATCCACTTCTTTAATCCATACAACAACAACCCAGTAAGGTAGACTACATCGAGAGACAGTGACTGCTCCACAATCATCCAGTGTGCTGTACATAAACCAAGTGCTGTTTGAACCTTCTGTATCCTAGCCCAGCATTCTAACCACTACGGTAACACAGAAATGTGTTATCTGCTGAAGTCCTGGAAATCTAATTGATTATTTACTTTTCCAGATGTAAATGTCTGTGCAGATGTTCATTTCTTTCCCTCCGAGCTGCTTAATGTGAAATTGTTACCCAGACACCTGAAAAACTTGTGTCATGTTTAGAATCAATGTTGAGTTTCAATATGTGTTCCCTTTGGGGGAAGAAGAGGATCCCTTTTTTATAGTATGGATGCCTATTTTCCATTCCAAACAAATGATGTAAGTTAGATGCGGTATGCAGATTGTCACAATAAAGATGGCATTGTATGAAGACTTCATGATACGTAGGTGTTTTAGAGCTGCTGGTCCCCTTAACCAGCAGATTTTGACGCCACCCAAATCCTATCATGCAAGGCAAAGAATTACCTATGTGGTGAGAATTCTGCAAGAAGACACAGCAGTTTAAAATGAAATTTCAGTTCAATGCCCTGTAGGCTCAGAGTTATCTAATTTTCAAAGGAACCACATCTCAGGTTAAAAAGAACAAAGCAAACACTTTGGCAAATTCCTCAGGTAGCTCAGTTGAGATAACAGAGTGATTTAAGTCATCCTTAGGACACTGGTTCAATTCCAACTTGAGGGACCAAGTGATTTTGCTTTACCCTTTCTCTCTTAATGATTGAAAACGGCTTAGTGAAACCACACACTGTTTCTAAACCTCCAAACAAAATTGAAAGGTTTCTCTACAATACAAAATGTTTTTTTTCTTCCAATCTATACACATGAGGATGTGCATTATGGAGCTTCACTTTTTTTTTCTTGCTTGTAGGCTAAGCATCAAGGACTGCAGCACTTCTGCCCATGACTGGTGGCACAGGAAGTATCCAATATCCAATAATAAATGGGTTACATTTTGGGCATAACCTGCAAGGCCAAGTGGGATCAAAGTTGTGCATTGTCTTAGCAATACCATAATGTACTTTGAGCATGGAAAATGGAAAATCTTCAAAACAAAATTGTTTTCTTAAGAGAACTTGCTGAGATCCTCCACAACAAATAAACTTGGAACTCTTCCCCACCCCCCACCCAAAAAAAGAAAAAAAGAAAAAGGAGAAAACTGTATTTACCATATCTGGGTTGCAAAACTCTGGATGACCTCTAGGTGGAAGTAAAGGGATACAGAAAACTCTTAATTCCTTGTTGCCATTAATGGCCAGCTGGGTTTTTGTAGCCCAGATCTGGTACTCCTAGGAGAGGCAAGAAGATGGTTCAATATTTTTTTCTTGCAAGAAGGGCAAGAAAAAGATTGAACAATGAAAAAGGGAATATAACGTTGAGTTTTATACAGTACTGTCCTGCTTGGTAGGAAATTCCACGGACTGCCATTGATTATGTCCTTTTTTTGAAGATGGGTGGGTGGAGCCTTACAGTGCTTGATAAATATATTTTAAATATATGTTTACATATGGAATCTACAAAAAAATTGTTATGTGGAGAATCCTTTTCAATACACCAGATAGCCAGTTATGCCTCCTTATAGGAACCCTCATTCTATTTCATTCTTTTTTTTCCTGCTTCATATTGATTTTTTTATACCATATATGATTTCTGTTGAAACTTTAAAAAAAAAGAAGATAAAAACTAATGCAAATTAATATAAAGTTTGTTGTTTATTCGTTTGCTTCCGACTCTTCGTGGCTTCATGGACCAGCCCACGCCAGAGCTTCCTGTCGGCCATCGCAATCCCCAGCTCCCCCACGGTTGAGTCCGTCACCTCCAGAATATCATCCATCCATCTTGCCCTTGGTCGGCCCTTCTTCCTTTTGCCTTCCACTTTCCCCAGCATCAGCTTCTTCTCCAGGGTATCCTGTCTTCTCATTATGTGGCCGAAGTACTTCAAGAGAAAGAAATCAAAGAGTAAGCAAAAAGTACAAGAAAAGAAAAGACAGTTGAAAAATAGAAAAGAAAAAAGATGCAAAGATGCAAAGAAGTGGCTTCCAATATTCTTCACAGCAGTTATAAGTACATTTTCTGCTTCATATTGAGTGAACCATCCGATGCCTACTGAACAAGCCCGGTACCCATTAAAAATCATTGAGATTTTTGTTCCTGTTTTTATTTTTTTGTTGTTGTTCTGTCTACATATGTTTTATACGTTGGGAACTCTTTAGATTTCCCTCCACCTGATGATCCTTCCCTTCTTTTGGCTACATAAGGATGAGTCTTTAGAGCAGAGCTTTCCAAACTGTGTGTTGGGACACGTTAGTGTGTCTGCTGCAGTGTCTGGGTGTGTCGCAGCTGCTGCTGCCTCCGAGCCCTGCCAAGATTCCACGCAGGTCCTAGTGCCTGCCTTGTGCCTTGCTGCCTCCAAACCTGCTGTGATTCTGTGCAGGTCCTAGTGCCTGCCTTGTGCCCTGTAGAGCAGAGCTTTCCAAACTGTGTGTGGCGACACAAAAGTGTGTCGCCACACACAGCGTGGTGTGTCGCCACACCACCCGGAAGCGGCAGCCGCCATGCACATGTGCGCCGCCGCACGCCCCCCGCGCTGCTGCACGCCCCCCCGCACCACCACCGTGCACGCGTGCCACCGCACGCCCCCCGTGCTGCCACCGTGCGCGCGTGCTGCTGCACGCCCCCCGCACCGCCACCGTGCGCGCGCCGCCGCACGCCCCCCCACGCCGCCGCCGCCGCCGCTGGCATGTCGCCAGCAGCGCCACTTTGGAAAGCCCTGCTGTAGAGTGTACTGTAAGAGTGTGTCGCGAAATGATGCATGTCTAAAAAGTGTGTCACCAACATGAAAAGTTTGGAAAGCTCTGCTTTAGAGCATGTTTTTGCTGGAAGATTTGCCAATATGTAGGAGTTCAGCAAACCGCAGGCATCAGACATGACAATCTTAAAAGTATCTTTGGTTCTTCAAAAAGCAATGGGATTTTTTTTCACTTGTATTTTTTTAGTAAGGAGTTTTACTGTATGCTGTCTGTATGATATGGAGTTGGGCAGCCTTAGGCATGAAATAAATAAATCTTATCTCATGACTGGGTCCATTCCAAACCACAAAACTGTTTATGGCAGGCGTGACTCCTATTGTTATCTGCATTCCTAATTTTAGGTATATCAGCTGACTTTATCAGTGCTCATTAAGCAAGGATCTTTAGCTAGCAGTCTATGCTAGCCTCTCCTAATCTGGTCCTAAGCCAACCAATAGTTGGCTCCTAAGCCAACTATTATTAGGGGCCATTTCCAGATTCTCAGAATTCCCAAGGCTGGGAAGCATGAGAGTGGAAGTCCAATGAGAGTTCCAGGTTGGGGAAAGCTGGCCTGTAAAAATGCAGAAAGAAATGGCTATTGGTCTATTTCTGTAGCATTTCTGTAACTCCATGGCACCAGCTGACAAGGAGCTCAAAGCCATATACTGTACAAAATGTTAATGATGTCATTATTTGTATTCTACCATGTTCACGTTTTAAATAACATAATCTGCTCAAAGAACTCCAGTTTTGGGTGGAATGAGAACATAATATAAAAATCAAGTCAAGAAGACATAGAAGATCATAGCTAGAAGGGTGTTCCTGGCCATCATGAGATAAAACACCCTCCCTGGCAAACTGCTGCCTGGTTCCCTAGTTTCCCAGAGAAACCAAAGAGAAGATGGGGCAGTGGCTCCTTGGTACAGGTAGTCCTTGCTTAACAACCACAATTGGGACCAGAATTTTGGTTGCTAAGCGAAGCGGTCATTAAGCAAGTCCGACCCAATTTTATGACCTTTTTTGCTGCGGTTGTTAAGCAAATCACCACAGGCATTAAGCAAACCACATGGTCGTTAAGCGAATCATGTGGCTCCCCATTGATTTTGCTTGCCAGTAGCCAGCTGGGAAGGTTGAAAATAGTGATCATGTGACCACGGGATGCTGTGACAGTCATAAATGTGAACTGGTTGCCAAGCGCCCAAATTGTGATCATGGGGACGTTTTGATGGTTGTAAGCTTGAGGACCAGTTGTAAGTTGGTTTTTCCAGCACCGTTGTAAGTCCGAACTGTCCCTAAACAAATGGTCATTAAGCGAGGACTACCTGTAGAGCACACGCTTTATTTGAGAAGATCCCAGGTTGATTTGTGGCATCTTCACAGAGGGCTGACTGAAAACCAAGAGAGGTGCTGCCAGTTAGGTAGGGCTGGAAATTGACAAATGGATTGATCTGGTATAACACTTCTTCCCAGGCTCCTATATAAAAGACATACATAGTGTGTCATGGAGCCAGTACATACAGTACATGGAGCCAGTTTGGTCTAGTGGTTAAGGTGCTGGGCTAGGAACCAGGAGTCTCTGAGCTCTAGTCCCGCCTTAGGCATGAAAGCCGGCTGGGTGACCTTGGGCCAGTCACTCTCTCTCAGCCCTAGGAAGGAGCCAATGGGAAACCAGGAGACTGAGAGTTTTAGTCCCGCCTCAGGCATGAAAGCCGGCTGGGTGACCTTGGGCCAGTCCCTGTCTCTCAGCCCTAGGAAGGAGCCAATAGCAAACCAGGAGACTGAGAGTTCTAGTCCCGCCTCAGGCATGAAAGCCGGCTGGGTGACCTTGGGCCAGTCCCTGCCTCTCAGCCCTAGGAAGGATCCAATGGGAAACCAGGAGACTGAGAGTTCAAGTCCCGCCTCAGGCATGAAAGCTGGCTGGGTGACCTTGGGCCAGTCACTCTCTCTCGGCCCAACTCACCTCACAGGGTTGTTGTTGTGGGGAAAATAGGAGGAGGAAGGAGTATTAGGTATGTTCGCCGCCTTGAGTTATTTATAAAAATAATAAAGGCAGGATAAAAATTAAATAAATAAATACATAGCTTGAGTAATGGTAGGGTTCAAAGCATTGATGCTTCCACTACTTTTCTAGGAGAAGAGATTATTGACCAAATAGAGGCAGAATCTCCATCTTTCTTCCTAGGTTTGGCCTTATTCCTCTTCTTTCTAAATTCCTTTTCTGAAACCAGGCCAAACTGTCTCCCTTTAGCTTATTC
Organism: Charina bottae; assembly: GCA_023362775.1. NCBI lineage: Eukaryota > Metazoa > Chordata > Lepidosauria > Squamata > Charinaidae > Charina > Charina bottae. Next base: position 38,033,935 of record JALMGJ010000002.1, read on the forward strand.
TAGACATGGCCATAATTTTGCCTAGCTTCTTCCTTCCCTCTTCCAGTAAAACACCCGAGTAGGGGCTCAAGTGAAGCAGGAAAAAGAACACTTGATGCTTTTTGCAAAGTTGAGCTCCAGAGATGGATGTTCCATTTCCCCAAAGGGTAGGCTGGCTTCATCTCAGATAAGAACCATTCTTACTTTTTAATATTTAAATACCAATACAAATATAGACCTTTCTCCCTTGTGGGCTGGGGATAAAATGAAAGTAATGTCATGGGGGCAGAAAAAGTACTGTATGTCTTAGGAGAAAGGCTATTGTAGAGGGAAGCAAAGTAGCTTCCTTATGTTGGGATACTGGCTGGGGATTAACACTGCGGATCCACCTCCTCTGTGGGTAAAGGAGAATTGCCCAAGCCATGAACTCTTGTTCTTTTCTCTAAGGAATGGTCGTTTGTGTCTTTTCAGTGCTTCTGAGTCTTTGGCCAAGTACTCCCAGTCCCTTAGAGAAACAGTTCAAGGGCCCCGAATCTGACCAGTTGTTGGATATTGGTAAGAACGGATTGGACAGAGCTAGCAAACCAAAGTGGGTTGTGGTCATAGGAGCTGGAATTGCTGGACTTACAGGTCAGCAAGTGCTCCTGGATGCTGGGCACCAAGTGATGAAGAGAGACGATGGGTAGATTGCAAAGGCAAGTGGGCTGGGCTCTGGATGGGCACCGAAGCTACTGTGGTATTTCGGGAAAAGCCTCTCTTAATTCGTCTTCAATTAACCCCGCTTATACTTTTTCCTTAGTCAAAATAGATAGATCTGACGAAGAAAACGTGGCCTGGAATTGCCAACGCTTCCTATCGTGTTTTTTTTTTAAAAAAATAGGCCTGATTCAGTTCTTGAAGCAATTTCATCTGGATCCCCTGATCCTGTGAAAGTGCAGCCAAAGTTTATTTGACTCGTTTTTAGCACGGCATTTTATGTATTAGGAAAGGAAATAATAAACCTCCTTTTTAAGATCAAACTGTTACTGTTTGGAACTCAGTGAGTATGGCTCACTGCCAGCCAGAGTTGATATAAATCATCCTTGCAAACAGTGGCTTGCAAGTCAAGAGGAATCCGTCATACTTGGAGTCCTGTTTAATCTGAGGGCACATACCATGATAAACTATACTTCGGGCTGCTGAAGAGGAACTGGCGCTGGGAAATTATCTCATGATATTCTAATTAGTAAGCTAGTTTAGTTTGAATAGGATGGCATGTCTGTTCGCAGTCTTGCAAATTTAAGTGTGCTTACCTGCAATTCCTAATCCATGAGATACTGAATGGGGTGTCGCAGCCCAACATTCCACAACATGTTTATTACTAACTCAGATGAAGAGCTTATCAAGGGTGCACTCGATGCAAAACCAAGTGAGATATTTAACACTTGAGAAGGCAAGAGCAACACCTGAAATCATCTTGACAGATTAGAAGTGGGTTGAAAAATAAGAGAATAAAATATAAGAGGCAAATGCCAAGACTAAGAATCATAAAGTTGGAAGCTCCCTTGGAGGGTTTTTACTCCAGCCTCCTTGGACTATCCCAGACGAATGGCTTTGTTTGAAAACCTCCAGTGCTGAAGTATCCACAGCTCTAGGGGGCAGTCTGTTCCCACTGCTTAATAGCTCTCACAGGTCAGGAAATTCCTCCCGACTTCTCTCTTTCTGGAAAGCTTCCACCACTGGCTCCTGTTCTACCCTTGGGCACTACAGAGAATAAATCCGCACCCTCTTCCTTGTGACAGCCCTTTAGCTACTGGAAGGCTGCTATTATGTCTCCCTTTAGCCTTCTTTTCTTAAAGCTAATCCCTAGTTCTTTTAACCGTTCTTCATAAGATGCAACCTCTACGCCCATCACTATTTTTGTGGCACTTTTCTGCATCCTGGAGGAACCAAGTAGGAAATGTCTGGACTGGTAGTAGCCCATGTGAAAAGAATCTTTGTCTTAATGAGACTGAATCTGAATTCCCATGTACCATTCCAGGGTTTCTCTCAGTCCAGAATAGGTGTATTGTTTATAGAAAGGACAAGATGAAGGTGTAATCATGCTTCTTCCTGGGCACAGTAGAAATGCACAGGAAGATCCTTTTTGCTCAAAACACACTAATTGAAGAGTATGATGATGACAGATGAGAGGTAATCATACATTTATTTATTTAATTTTTATCCCGCCTTTATTATTTTTATAAATAACTCAAGGTGGCGAACATACAGTACCTAATACTCTTTCCTCCTATTTTCCCCACAACAACATAATAAATTACATAAACAACATAAATTAATAAAGTTCTTTTTAAAAAAAAGGTATCCCAGCCACCAAGCTCCAATCATATACAAACATTGTCTGTGCAAGCAGGAACAACGAGCATTGTACTACAGTTTTGCTTTTAATTCTGCAGTGAATGTTAGTATTGCAGTATGGCATACCGCCTGCCAAGCAGCATTCTCGGTTCTCACCTATGAGTGTAAGGTAAGTGCCTTGGGCCCAGATCCACATATCGGTCCCCTGCAGGATCCCAAAAAGTCTCTATTCGGCCTCCAACGCAACTGTTTTTTCCTAAAATGGTCACCTGGGGAAGCAAAAGACATCACTGTTGTTATTCTGGTGTGCATTGATCACCAAGGACCAGCTTTGTGTGTGTTCATTTATTTATTTAATTAATTTTTATCCCGCCTTTATTATTTTTATAAATAACTCAAGGCAGCGAACATACCTAATACTCCTTCCTCCTCCTATTTTCCCCACAACAACAACCCTCTGAGGTGAGTTGGGCTGAGAGAGAGTGACTGGCCCAAGGTCACCCAGCCGGCTTTCATGCCTAAGGCGGGACTAGAACTCTAAGTCTCCTGGTTTGCCATTGGCTCCTTCCTAGGGCTGAGAGAGAGTGACTGGCCCAAGGTCACCCAGCCAGCTTTCATGCCTAAGGAGGGACTAGAACTCTAAGTCTCCTGGTTTGCTATTGGCTCCTTCCTAGGGCTGAGAGAGAGTGACTGGCCCAAGGTCACCCAGCCGGCTTTCATGCCTAAGGCGGGACTAGAACTCTCAGTCTCCTGGTTTCTAGCCCAGCGCCTTAACCACTAGACCAAACTGGCTCATGACAAAATGGCACATGACAAGGAATAATTCAGGTAGTCCTCCACTTACAATTACAATAGGGACTGGAAAATTCATCGTTAAGTGGTGCGATCATTAAGCGAGGCATCATGTGACCACATCCGATTTTATTATCTTTTTTGCCGTGGTCATTAAGTGAATCGGTTGGGGTTTCAATCATACCCAGAATTTACAGCTAGACTAATTAGACAGGTGAGAGGTAATAATTTCTGCAAGTAATTCTATCAGCTGGCATTGATGAAGTATGATGAGGTAATGACTCATACTACAGCTGCTGTAGTTTATGCTGGGTGTGGCAGATAATGAATTTGACCTTTGATGTTACTGGTTAATGTATGTATATAAGCAGAGGAGCTCTGGTGTTCATTCTTCTCATTACTATCTTCATTATCATCTGTATCTGTTGGACATTATTGGACTGTGTATTGACTGCGTATGTGTATAGAGCAAGGGTCGGAAATGGCGGCTCGCGAGCCAAATGCGGCTCTTTGGCCCCTTGAGTGTGGCTCTTCCGCAGGCAGGCGTGGCGGGCGTGGCGGGGGCAGGCGCGGCAGCGAGTGTGGCGGGGAAGGCGCGGCAGCGAGTGTGGCGGGGAAGGCGCGGCAGCGGGCATGGTGTGCGTGGCTGTGGGCATACCCCTGGCAACCGCCTAGGCCCAGCCTCTCTTTTTCCTCCGGGGACGGGCTTCACACAGTCTCGCGAGAGTTTGGAAGCCTCCATCTCCGGCAGCCATCTTGACGACGGGCACTTGCCCATCGCCTTAACCCAGGGCTTTCCAAACTGTGTGTCGACACAATACTGTGTCGCCGGGGCCCCCCAAGTGTGTCGCGTGACAAGCCGGAAGCGCTGATGAAAATGCCCTCGGTTCTGGCAGGGAGGTGAAAATCGCGTGCGCGCGCGCTGCCAGGCCACCCTCAGTGGAAATTCTCCACGCGAAACAGCTGTGCGTCGGGAAGCCCGGCAGCCTGCACGCGCGATTTTTGCCTCCCTGCCGGAACGGAGGGCATTTTCAGGGTCCCCGGAGTCTGCCCTTTCGAAGGGGCAGCGGCGGTGGTGGGCCATCAGTACTTCCGGGTTCCAGGACGCCGCTGCTGCCGCTGCCCCTTTGGAAGAGCAGGCTCTGGAGACCCCGAAAATGCCCTCGGTTCCAGCAGGGAGGCAAAAATCGCGCGCGTGGGGGGCTTCCCGGCGCACAGCTGATCAGCACAGAGAATTTCCACCCCGTCCCCCCCCCCACCACGCCAATCAGCTGTGCGTCGGGAAGCCCGGCAGCCTGCACGCGCGATTTTTGCCTCCCTGCCGGAACGGAGGGCATTTTCGGGGTCCCCGGAGTCTGCCCTTTCGAAGGGGCAGCGGCAGTGGTGGGCCATCAGTGCTTCCGGTTTCAAGGACGCCGCTGCTGCCGCTGTCCCTTTGGAAGATTTGGCTCCGGAAGAGAAGCGAATGGAGCAGTCGAGCCTCTCTTTCCCTTCTTCTTCCAAACCTCCCCCGCCCCCTTCCAGAGCAATTTGTCGAAGACGCCCGCTTGCTGCTGCTGCGTGGCTGCTGCTCAACTGATCATGAAGGAACCAGGATGTTTACGCGAGCGTGCTTTACCTACCCACTTTTTAACATATTTGGTTCTGCTGGGGGCGGGGAAGGGATCTTGACCGGCCAGGGAAGGCGCGCGGGCGGAGCTGCCTGCCTGGCACTCGGGCGCTCCGGCTGGGGTGCAGCGGGACGGGAGCATCGCCGGCGGCCCGCGAGGACCGGCCAGGGAAGGCACGCGGGCGGAGCTGCGTGCCTGGCACTCGGGCGCTCCGGCTGGGGTGCAGTGGGACGGGAACTCCGCCCGCGCGCCTTCCCTGGCCGGTCCTCGCGGGCCGCCGGCGATGCTCCCGTCCCGCTGCACCCCAGCCGGAGCGCCCGAGTGCCAGGCAGGCAGCTCCGCCTGCGCAGTCGTGGCAGCGGGCATGGCGGTGGCAGGCACTGCAGCGGGCATGGCGGCAGCAGGCCCTAAGTGTGCGCGATTGGCCCCCACCCGCAAACCCCGTCCCCTTCCACGCGATTGGCTCCCGCCCGCAAAACCCGCCCCCTTCCACGCGATTGGCCCCCGCCTGCAAACCCCTCCCCCTTCCACGCGATTGGCCCCCACCCGCAAACCCCGCCCCCTGGCTCTCGAGCACTTCAAAATGTGCACGAGCATGTCAAAATGGCTCCCGGCAAAAAAAGTTTGCCGACCCCTGGCTATAGAGTAAATAGACTATTTTATCTAATCTCCTGTGAGTATCTGCTTACTCAATAGAACGTATTACTCTGAGGTCTAGAAGGAACATTGGCAGCCCCAGCGCTGTATACTCTGACAGGTTATGGGCCCAGCAGTGGAACGTGTCCAGTTGGGACTCTACCAGGTCACTGGCATGGATGTGTGGACGTTGAAGCCTATCCAGGAGTCGTGTGGCTATCTGGGGTGGATTTGGAGCTTTTACCGGTTTCGTGCCTGGCTGTGTGTTTCCTAAGACGGACTTGGAGCTGTGGGACGTTCTGTGAAGTCTGTGCCGTTTATTTCAATTTCGCAAGCTCAACAGCAGCATGGTAATCTTAATGATCCTCCTTTAGATGATAAAGGGACTTAGAAATAACATCTCAAAATAACCATGACCTAGCCCCAGGTGCAAGGTCACACAGCCACCTAGAAACATATTTAAGGATTCCCTTACTAACTTTGCTCAGACTGAAGAAGCTCCTTGGATAAGGAGCGAAACGTTTCCACTGAGAAAATAGAAATCCAGTTGACATGAGTAGGTACATTGTACTACCTACCCAGAGGCATTGGATGGGAATTAAACGTTTGTTTAGGTATCTCAAAGGGACAATTAATAAATGTTTGTTAATTAAACCATGTAGACCAAGGGTCGGAATTGGCGGCTCGCGAGCCAGATCTGGCTCTTTGGCCTCCTGACGCTGGCTCTTTTTCCATCTTTGCCGACCGACATCAGAAAGCCGGTCTCCGGAAGCGGCGCGAACCCTGGAGAAGACGCTGAGACAGAGACGCTGATTGGTGGAGGCTCAGAAGGAAGGGCGCCCCCACCAATCAGCGTCCCTGTTTCTTCTCCAGGAGAAGAACCCTGGAGAAGAAACGGAGACGCTGATTGGTGGCAGCGCCCTTCCTTCTGAGCCTCCACCAATCAGCGTCCCTGTTTCTTCTACAGGAGAAGAACCCTGGAGAAGAAACGGAGATGCTGATTGGTGGCAGTGCCCTTCCTTCTGAGCCTCCACCAATCAGCGTCCCTGTTTCTTCTACAGGAGAAGAACCCTGGAGAAGAAACGGAGATGCTGATTGGTGGCAGCGCCCTTCCTTCTGAGCCTCCACCAATCAGCGCGCGCCAAAGCGCCCCCTTCCACGCGATTGGCTCCCGCCCGCAAACCCCGCCCCCTGGCTCTCGAGCACTTCAAAATGTGCACGAGCATACCAAAATGGCTCTCGGCTCAAAAAGTTTGCCGACCCTTGATGTAGACCATTAGAAATTAAGTGCTATGTAGATAGTGATTGGGGCAATGATGTACATGATAGGAAATCAATATCTGGATTGATAATTATGTTTGGTGACACCTTGGTGGGGTGGAGGTCTCGGAAACAGAGTTCTGTCGCCGTATCTACTGCAGAGGCAGAGTACGCTGCACTATCTGACCTATGTTCAGAACTCATATGGTATAGACAATTGTTAAGGGATGTTAATGTAACAATTGTGAAACCTATAATTGTATATGAAGATAGTGAGGCGTGTATCCATATGGCAAAGAATGATAAAATCAGAGGGAGAAGCAAACATGTAGATATTAAGTATCAAAATGTTAGAAATGCTGTGAAGGAATCTCTGATTGAATTAAAGTATTGTCCATCTGAAGAGAACACTGCAGATATAATGACCAAGCCTCTATTTATAGAAAGACATAGGATGTGTGTATCTAATATGTGTATGTCTTCTATAATGTTTAATTGAAATGTCTATTGTAAATTGGAGGGGTGTTGGGGTTTGAATCATACCCAGAATTTACAGCTAGACTAATTAGACAGGTGAGAGGTAATAATTTCTGCAAGTAATTCTATCAGCTGGCATTGATGAAGTATGATGAGGTAATGACTCATACTACAGCTGCTGTAATTTATGCTGGGTGTGGCAGATAATGAATTTGACCTTTGATGTTACTGGTTAATGGATGTATATAAGCAGAGGAGCTCTGGTGTTCATTCTTCTCTCGTTACTATCTTCATTATCATCTGTATCTGTTGGACGTTATTGGACTGTGTATTGACTGCGTATGTATATAGAGTAAATAGACTATTTTATCTAATCTCTTGTGAGTGTCTGCTTACTCAATAGAACGTATTACTCTGAGGTCTAGAAGGAACATTGGCAGCCCCAGCGCTGTATACTCTGACAGAATCACATTCCCCATTGACTTTGCTTGTCGGAAGCTGTCTGGGAAGGTCGCAAATGGTGATCACGTGACCCTGGGACACTGCAACTGTTGTAAATACATGCCGGTTGCCAAGCCCCAGAATTTTGATTGCATGGCTGTGGAGACGCTGCAACAGTCATAAGTGAGAGGACCGGTCGCAAGTAACCGGTCAGTGCCGTCATAACTTCGAACAGTCGTTAAACGAATGGTCGTATGTTGAGGACTACCTGTAAGGTAAATAGAGTTATCTTAGCTGCTCTTACAGTCTGTTGAAACGCTCATGAGCGTTTCAAATGGAGGTCAGCCTTTATTAATGGCGCTATGGACTTTGAAGAAGCACGAGTACAGGGTGAAAGGGAGAAAAGAGCTAAAAGGAAGGCACGTCAGGCAAACCCTCATCATGACCGTCTTCCACCCGGAAACCTATGCCCTCATTGTGGGAGGTTGTGCGGATCCAGAATTGGCCTTTATAGCCACTTACGGATCCACTGTTAAAATTTTACCTTTGGAAGACAATCTTACTCGGCTACAAGTGATTGCCAATGATGATGATGACAGTCTGTTGATGTTTAGCAGTCACATTTCCTATGGGAGGACTCTCAGATGGCTGGGCTCTGTAGAATGCTAGGATCCCTTTCAGATCAGGTTGCATCCAGGCTTAGCTAAGCGTCAGAGGATTTCAGTATTTAGGGGTCTCTAAATATGGATGGTTACAGCCATTAACATTGGAAAGCATTCAGAAACCTCAGCTGGTCCAGAATGCAGCAACTTACTTATTTATACTTATATCTGGGTGGTTGTGAACCGCCCAGAGTCCCTCCTTGAGGGGGAGATGGGCGGTCATAGAAATTTAATAAATAAATAAATAAATAAATAAATGTATTTATTTAATTTTTATCCCACCTTTAATATTTTTATAAATAACTCAAGACGGTGAACATACCTAATACTCCTTCCTCCTCCTATTGTCCCCACAACAGCAACTCACCTGTGAGGTGAGTTGGGCTGAGAGAGAGTGACTGGCCCAAGGTCACCCAGCCGGCTTTCATGCCTAAGGCGGGACTAGAACTCACGGCCTCCTGGTTTCCCATTGGCTCCTTCCTAGGGCTGAGAGACAGGGACTGACCCAAGGTCACACAGCCGGCTTTCATACCTAAGGCGGGACTAGAACTCTCAGTCTCCTGGTTTGCCATTGGCTCCATCCTAGGGCTGAGAGTCAGGGACTGGCCCAAGGTCACCCAATTGGCTTTCATGTCTAAGGTGGGACTAGAACTCACATACTCCTGGTTTCTAGCCCGTTGCCTTAACCACTAGACCAAACTGGCTCTCATATATATCAACATATGCACTGTTTGGCACACCATGGTACACCCACATAAGACCACTGCTGTGTGAGCTGCACTGGCTCCAGGTAGGTTTCCAGGTGCAATTCAAGGTGTTGGTTCTCACCTTTAAAACCCTGCATGGCATCAGACCAGATTACTTGTGGGACCGCGTCTTCCTAGTGGTTTCTTCCTGCCCCATCAGATCCGGCAGAGTGGGCGTGCTCAGGGTCCCCTCAATGAGGCAATGTCACCTGGTGGGGCTTAGAAACAGGCCTCCTCTGTCATGGCATCTGCCCTGTGGAACAGCCTCCCCCCAGAGACATGGACAACCTTCCTGGCCTTTCAGAAAGCTGTGAAGACTTCACTCTTCCCCCAGGCTGTTAGTTTGGGAGCTCCAGTGTGGATGTATGGCCAGGTGTTTTGTGGTTTTAATTAATGGGCTTTGGCCTGGGTTTTTATTTCCTTGTTGTTGATGTTTTATATGGTATGCTCGCTGCCCAGAATTTTGTCAGGTAGATGGGCGGCCTAACAATTTGATAAACAAACAAACATGAGTGGGGCAACTGATTCTAGGCATGACAAGATAGATTAAAGGGGTTGGAGTGACCTACATAGTATAACTCTGGGCAGAACGATCATGGTCTTTCTATGAACCATAGAGTGGATAGGAGTCAGTGGTGCGATGTTGCAGATTCAACTTTAGGTTGCAGCAGTAGAAAAGTAGTTTCCAAATCACAGGAATTAATAGTCAAACCCCACTTTGAATACTGTATCCAGTTCTCGGTGCCACATTTTCATTTCAGTGACTGTCCGGAGTTACGCTGAAAAAAACGACTTACGACCGTTCCTCGCACTTACGGCCATCATGGCATCCCTGCGGTCATGTGATCACGATTTGGGCGCTTGGCACCTGTCGCACGTTTATGACAGGTGCATAACAGCCAGGGGAGGCAGTCCCACAAATAACCTGGCCCTATGCCGTGTAGGGTTTTACAGATGATCAACAGCACCTGGAAGCACACTGGTTACCAATGCAGCTTGCAGAACAAATGTGTAACGTGTGCACGCTGAGGCACATTCATAACTGCCTGTGCCAACCTGATCTCCAGGAGGCCCTTTGGGGGGCACACATAGTAACCTCCACAACGCCTTTAAGCAGCTGCGTCAAGAGCAGGCAAGTACTTTAAGGTGTTGCTGACAAGTGTGGGGGTGTTTGCACTCTAGCGCTCTCGAGCTTTGGAGACTGAACCAGAAGTGTTGTACAGCCACACCACATATGTTCCAAAACATGTGAAACTGCCAATGCTGACTAGCCCCCCTTGCATCTGGTACGTACAGGGCGCAAAACCCCCTCTGATTGTGGCAGAGAATGCCAACTGCTTATTGCTTTTTACAGCATAGTTAGGGACTGGGTGGATCAAATAACAGGATGTGGGGCCTTCGTGCTCCAGGGTGTGCTGGCTCCAGTCGAGGCCCAGGTGTGAATGGAAGGAAAGTGCTTGGTCTGGATTCTCTTCCGTTGCCTTTGCAGAACTGCCTTGAATCAACACATGGGCTGCAGCTCAAGTAGCTTTACTTAATTGCTTTTTCCCACTGCAGGGCAAGATTATTATAAACCAATTACAAACCTGGATGGGCCACAGAATATGGAATTGTACAAGCCATCAAATTAAACATGGAAAGAACTAACATGGACTCCACAGAACAAACATGATTGTTGGTACGTTTTGCAATCTAGTAAGCCCTATTTTGGTGCTGGGGAAGGGGAGAGGAGGGTTGCTTCTCTCTCTCTGATGAGTTGAATCTTGCAGAATATAAAATACATTCTGCAGCCTGGGGAACCATAGACCTTCTTCACACACAACTAAGTCATAAACCATGATTTACCAACTGGGACAACTGGCTGGACTGAAGAAAATCCAAACCAATCACATTATGATGGAGCGCACACTTTGGCTTAAACCATAGACTTGGAGAGAAGATGACCCTGATTGGTACAACATCTGATTGGCAGTACAGAAAGCACCACATCTTCCCTGGCTCATGGCCAACCAGCTTCTGCATCTCCTTAGGCGGCTTGTCAACAGAAGGTCAGCAGAAGGAGGACTAGCCTGACCTCCCTTGGCCAGAAAAGAGTAGGCATGTCTTTCTAAATGCCCATGGCAATTGATGTCATGGTTGGGAATTCCAGGAACTGAAGTCCCAACGTGTCTGGAAGGCCTCAGGTTGGAGAGGTCTAACGTAGATGCTTCTTACCTCATGTTTTTGACTCCAAAGGAGCCCAGGAGCTTAAAACATAATCTGTCAGACCGTGTGACTTTATTTATTCAGGTGTTCCAGCTCTTCTGCAGCAGAGCTCTTAATAACTATCCCAACTGTCCTTTCCCTCTGGGATCTTAAGTAATTGCTCCCAAAGTGGTTCCTCCCAAATGCTGTAATCCCAGTTTACAAGATGTTGGCTGACTGAACTCCAGGCCATAGAGGATAACTCCCCCTCTTCTCTCTTGGCCACTGTCCTTCCTTTTGTTCATGAGCTTGGGAACTCCAACCATTTCATGAACTTACTCTGCCTTCTGTCCCACCTCAAACCGTGCAGAGATCTTTGTACACCACCTGCCATTGCAAAGTCCTGTAGACCTCCACATTAACGCACTCTTGACATTAGAGCCTCTGCTTTTTCATGCATTCACACACAGTACTAAAAACAATAATAAAGCTGCAGGTCCTTCCTGAAACAGGATATAGAATTGGGATGAGGTTGGGAGAAAGTATAACTTTTGTTGTTGTTGTTGTTCAGTCGTTTAGTCGTGTCCGACTCTTCGTGACCTCATGGACCATAGCACGCCAGGCCTTCCTGTCCTCCACTGTCTCCCAGAGTTTACTCAAATTCATGTTCATTACATCGGTTATGCTATCTAACCATCTCCTCCTCTGCCGTCCCCTTCTCCTTTTGCCTTCAGTCTTTCCCAGTCTTTCACCCTCATCAAGAGGCTCTTTAGTTCCTCTTCACTTTCTGCCACTAGGGTGGTATCGTCTGCATATCTGAGGTTGTTGATATTTCTCCCGGCAATCTTAACTCCGGCTTGTGATTCATCCAGCCCGGCATTTCTCATGATGTACTCTGCATATAAGTTAAATAAGCAGGGTGATAATATACAGCCTTGTCGTACTCCTTTCCCAATTTTGAACCAGTCAGTTGTTCCATGTCCGGTTCTAACTGTTGCTTCTTCACCCGCATACAGGTTTCTCAGGAGACAGGTAAGGTGGTCTGGTACTCCCATCTCTTTAAGAGTTTGCCACAGTTTGTTGTGATCCACACAATCAAAAGCTTTAGCGTAGTCAATGAAGTGGAAGTAGATGTTTTTCTGGAACTCTCTTGCTTTTTCCATGATCCAGCGAATGTTGGCAATCTGATCTCTAGTTCCTCTGCCTCTTCGAAACCCAGTTTGCACTTCTGGTAGTTCTCGGTTCACATACTGCTGAAGCCTAGCTTGTAGGATTTTGAGCATAACCTTGCTAGCATGTGAAATGAGCGCAATTGTACGGTAGTTTGAACATTCTTTGCCATTGCCCTTCTTTGGAATTGGAACGTAAACTGACCTTTTCCAATCCTGTGGCCACTGTTGAGTTTTCCAAATTTGTTGGCATATTGAGTGCAGCACTTTAACAGCATCATCTTTTAGGATTTTAAATAGCTCAGCTGGGATACTGTCTTCTCCGCTAGCTTTGTGGTTTGTAATGCTTCCTAAGGCCCACTTGACTTCACTCTCTAGGATGTCCGGCTCAAGGTCAGTGACCACACCATCGTGGATATCAGGGACATTAAGATCTTTCTTGTATAGTTCTTCTGTGTATTCTTGCCACCTCTTCTTAATCTCTTCTGCTTCTGTTAGAGGCCCACCACCGTATACCAAACTCCCCCAAGGATGGGTAGAGGGATACAAGTGAAAAAGTAGAATGAGAAAGAGAGATACAGTAAATAGACAAATAGCTTATGACTTCCTGGTGGCCATTTCGGGGGAAGCTCCAGAAACACAAAAGGCTCTCCATCACAGCCATAAACTATAACTGAGCCATCCTCAACCTGGCATCCTCCAGATGTATTGGCACTGCCAGCTGGAAATCTGGGAGTTGCAGTCCCTGCATATTTGGAAGATGCGGGGCAGCAGGTTGGAATTGGTTGTTCTAACACAGTATTTCTCAACCTTGGCAACTTTAAGATGTGTGGACTTCAACTCCCAGAATTCCCCAGCCAGCATGGGTTGCCAAGGTTGAGAAACACTGCTCTAACTATATGAGCATCTTCATCACACTAGAGGATCATCTTCTTTAAACTGGCTCCCCTGTTCTTCCCTTTCTCTCCCTGGGTAACACACACAACATGAGAGCCAGTTTGGTCTAGTGGTTAAGGTACTGGAGTCTGTGAGTTCTAGTCCTGCCTTAGGCATGAAAGCCGGCTGGGTGACCCTGGGCCAGTCCCTGTCTCTCAGCCCTAGGAAGGAGCCAATGGGAAACCAGGAGACTGAGAGTTCTAGTCCCGCCTTAGACGTGAAAGCCAGCTGGGTGACTCTGGGCCAGTCCCTGACTCTCAGCCCTAGGAAGGAGCCAATGGGAAACCAGGAGACTGAGAGTTCTAGTCCCGCCCTAGGCATGAAAGCTGGCTGGGTGACCCTGGGCCAGTCCCTGACTCTCAGCCCTAGGAAGGAGCCAATGGGAAACCAGGAGACTGAGAGTTCTAGTCCCACCTTAGGCATGAAAGCCGGCTGGGTGACCTTGGGCCAGTCACTCTCTCTCAGCCCAACTCACCTCACAGGTGAGTTGTTGTTGTGGGGAAAATAGGAGGAGAAAGGAGTATTAGGTATGTTTGCCGCCTTGAGTTATTTATAAAAATAATAAAGGCGGGATAAAAATTAATTAAATAAATAAATAAACACACACAAAGCTGGTCCTTGGTGATCAGTGCACACCAGAATAACAACAGTGATGTCTTTTGCTTCCCCAGGTGACCATTTTAGGAAAAAACAGTTGCATTGGAGGCCGAATAGAGACTTTTTGGGATCCTGCAGGGGACTGATATGTGGATCTGGGCCCAAGGCACTTACCTTACACTCAGGTGAGAACCGAGAATGCTGCTTGGCAGGCGGTATGCCATACTGCAATACTAACATTCATTGCAGATGGCTGTTGTGGGTCTTCCAGGCTGTGTGGCCGTGTTCTGGAAGTTGTGGTTCCTAACGTTTCGCGAGCATCTGTGGCCAGCATCTTCAGAGGGCAGGAGCACAGACAGAAGCGAAATCTCCAATTTCGAAACATTAGGAACCACAACTTCCAGAACACGGCCACACAGCCCGGAAGACCCACAACAGCCATCGAACTCTGGCCGTGAAAGCCTTCGACAATACATTCATTGCAGAATTAAAAGCAGAACTGACTATAGTACAACGCCCATTGTTCCTGCTTGCACAGACAAGGTTTGTATATGATTGGAGCTTGGTGGCTGGGATACCTTTTTTTTAAAAAAGAACTTTATTAATTTATGTTGTTTATGTAATTTATTAATTTATGTTGTTGTGGGGAAAATAGGAGGAAGGAGTATTAGGTATGTTCGCCGCCTTGAGTTATTTATAAAAAATAATAAAGGCGGGATAGAAAATAAATAATAAATTAAAACATTAAAACATTTTCAAAATATACATAAAAACTAAAAAGATTGAAACAAAGAAGCCTACAAAGAAAAAGAAACAAAACTAAAAAGGTGTGAAAAAACACAAAACAAACTACTACAAAGTGACTTCCGACTTTCTACAACAAAGATATACATAATTGTGGGATGGAGAGCCAGAGTGCCCCTGAAATCTGTTTTAATTAACTAATTAAACTAATTAATTTAACTAATACAGTCTTTCCCAACCTGGTGCCCTCCAGATGTGTTGACCACACTAGCGAGAGGCTTATAGCAATTCAAGTTCAAAAGATCTGGAAGGCTGGTCTAACACAGACATGGTGTGATTTGTGTCATTGTGATTTGGATACCTCCCCCTGCCCCCGTCTCACATCATCATCCGGCAGAGTAATTGGAAGGGGAATATGAAAAGCATGGCATTTGAAGAAGAGAAATAACATGGAGCTGTGATGTTGCATGTCCTAAAATATCTCATTAGGCCTTGTAAGGGCTGTTCTGAACATAACTCAGGTGAGTCTCCTCTGGCCAGAGATAGTGTATCTTCTGGTAAGTCTGCAAAGTTTGGATTCCTGACATTAGAAGGCAAAATTGCTGTCTTCTCTTTATAATGATCAGGATGAAAATAAGCAAAACCAAAAACTCAGTACAGATGTGCAAACTTTTGGTGTACATTTAAACCAGGGCTTTCCAAACTTTTGCCGTTGGCGACACACCAACGGCCGTCCCAACCCGGAAGTGCCGGTGGCGGTGCTTCCGGGTTGCCACCACAGCGGCTGCCCCTTCGAAAGGGCAGGCTCCAGGGACCCTGAAAATGCCCTCGGTTCCGGCAGGGAGGCGAAAATCGTGTGCGCACGCTGCCGGGCTTCCCGGCGCACAGCTGATTGGCGCGGGGAATTTCCACCCCAGGCGGCCCAGCAGCACGCGCGATTTTCGCCTCCCTGCCGGAACCGAGGGCATTTTCATCAGCACTTCTGGGTTGTCGCGCGACACACTTGGGGCCCCCAGGCGACACAGTATTGTGTCGCGACACACAGTTTGGAAAGCCCTGATTTAAACATTAGAATATTCACGGTGTACCAAAGGTCAGGCCCCATAGACAGTTTATTATATAAATTACATTAAATGTTCAATTGATTGTCATTTTCTTTTAAACATTTCCTATCTTGCTTGACACATGGCCTTTGAACATTCCTAAGTACAGTAATATTTTCTCTGAAAATAATAATAATAAAACATATTGTGATTGTCATATGGGCCTGACTATACCCTGTATATACCCTGTATATATTTTAAAGCTGGGCAAGCAACTATTAAAAGAAATTTAAGAGTTTAGAGAGTGATTATGAATGCAGCCCTGGAAAGTGAGTTATCAAATATTTATTTATTTATTTATTTATTTATCATATTTCTTCACCGCCCATCTCGTACAAACGACTCTGGGCGGTCGTTATAAGCATATAATATAAGCATTCATAAGTAAAATCCAGGATACATTAACATGTGGATATTGACATTTGGCATACAGATTAAAAAAAGATATTAACTCAGTGACTATTCAATTTAGGGTGTATGACAGGTTTTTGGATTTAAGCACTATTTGATCTGAGCACCAGTAACATTTGATAAACCCAGTTGCTTCATTTTGATAAAGGAAATTCACTTGGGCTACAGAAAAAGCAAAAACACTTTCCATATTTATTTATTTATTTTATTTATTTTATTAAATTTATATGACCGCCCATCTCCCCCAACCGGGGGACTCTGGGCGGCTTACAATAAAAATTATAGTTAAAATACAAATATAAAATTACAATGAACAATATAATATAATAAATAAATTTAAAATCCAATCTGGATGAATTGACCTTCACAGTGGGGAAAGGAATTATGGTACTAGCCACCCCCAGGAGGAGCTGTTCCTGTTCCCATCCCATGCAAGGCGGCAGAACCAGGTTTTTAAATTTTTCCGGAAGCCCGGGAGTGAGGACACCCACCTCAACTCTGGGGGTAGGATATTCCAAAGGGCGGGCGCCACTGCTGAGAAGGCCCTTTACTTATTTATTTACTTATTTATTTACTTATGAATTAATTATTGAATATTTCAATCACTGGAGTGGAAAAAATATCTATACCACATGGATTGCAGATTCACATAGTCGCATTCTCCATCTGGGGTGCAACTAGATGATATTTTTAATTTATATTTTTATTTATAAAGGAGCATTTAAGCCATGCAGCAGTGCAGATGGTCGGAGATTTAAATTACCTGTATGCTAGGCTGACCATATTTCCTTGAGACAAAAACGGGACAGTGGGATGGCAAAACGGGACGGGATCTTATGCCGCCATGCCGGTCTCCAAACCCCGCCCTCCAGTCCACGCGATTGGCTCCCGCCTGCAAACCCCGTCCCCTGGTCTGCGCAATTGGCTCCCGCCTGCAAACCCAGCCCCTGGTCAGCGCAATTGGCTCCCGCCTGCAAACCCCACCCCCGGTCTGCGCAATTGGCTCCCGCCTGCAAACACCCCCCCCCCCCCCCCGTCCGTCCGTGGAAAAATTGTCTTCCACAAAACCGGTCCCTCGTGCCAAAAAGGTTGGGTACCCTTGCTTAAACAGATTACTGTTTATATAAAAAGATTTTTGTTTTCATTAAAATGAAAAAGTTTTATTACATTAACATATTGAGCTAACAATTATTCTTCAGTGACAGGACTCATACAAAAATTTAGGTACACGTAGAGGGGGACTGTATTTCACCACAATCGTACCATCAATATTTCTCCGATGAAGTAATCTTATGCAGCAAATTTCGGTATTTCAATACCTTATCATAAAACTTCTCACACTCCATGACACCTGTGTTGTGGACACAAACTCCACCCCTCATATACATGTGTGCAACATTACAACCCAACTACAAAATAGTGTAGCTTGCACTGTGACATCATGACTTACATTTTATTACTTTTGTGGTAAGAAACACACATCTAGGATGACAGGTGCTACATGAGCATTCCTGCTCACTTGGAAGCCCTTTTTTGTGCTTAAATCCAAAGAGCTGCACGGCTCTCCTGGTCTGTTCTTGGATGAGGGACCACCTGGGTATCCCAGGGCTGCAGGTTAGATTGGGTAGATCAAAAATGCATCCTAATGTTTCAGCCAGGAATATAACCCTGAAAAAATGTTTCAGCCACGAATATAACCCTGACTTCTCAAGTCTGTGCCAATGTACTTCATATTTTGGCTTCCCCACAACACGGATAGATTAGACATCAGTTTGTCAAATGGAAGAAAATGGAGTGTTCCAATTTCAAGGTGAAACTGGGCTGAAGCTGCAGCCCTGGTCTCAGAGGAGCGACAGCTATTAACTGTAACAGCTCAAACAAGGGTTTCCCTTTTCCCTTGTGAAAAACGAATCCAGTATTTTTCTTGCCACAAGTAGCTCCCTCTCTCTCCCAGGGCAGTCTGTCCTGTGAGTGTGTGAGTGTGTTTGTGTGCATCTGATTGGGCTTGGCTGAGGGAGGAGAGTTGTCGGGCCGCCGAGCAGGAGCCAGCCGCGCTGGGGGGCTTCAGCGGGTGGCAAGGGGCGGAGTGGTGTGGCTGAAGCCCCCCAGCGTGGCCGGCTCCTGATTTTCCTGCTTGGCGGCGGCAGCGGCAACAACTCTCCTCCCTCGGCCAAGCCCAATCAGATGCACACACACACACTCACACACTCACAGGACAGACTGCCCTCGGCAGGAGCCGGCCACCCTGGGGGGCTTCAGCAGGTAGCAAGGGGCGGAGTGGTGTGGCTGAAGCCCCCCAGCACGGCCGGCTCCTGCTGAGGACGGAGGCCCACCACCGCCCCAGCCCCCTCGGGGTTGGCCAAGGGAGGGAGGAGAATTGCTGCCGCCGCCGCCACCACCACTGCCACCGCGCAGGAGAGGCAGGAGCCGGCCACGCTGGGGAGCTTCAGCTGCACCACTCCACCCCTTGCCGCCTGCCGGGCTGTTGGAGCTCCTGCAGCCCGGCAGGTGGCAAGGGGCGGCGTGGTGCGGCTGAAGCCCCCCAGCGTGGCCAGCTCCTGCCGAGGATGGAGGCCCACCGCCGCCACGGCCCCCTTGGGCTTGGCCGAGGGAGGAGAGTCACTGCTGCCGCCGCCACCACCGCGCAGGAGAAGCAGGAGCCGGCCACGCTGGAGGGCTTCAGCCGCACCACGCCCCCCCTTGCTGCCCACCGGGCTGCGTTTGTGCGTCACGGCCCGCCTCTTCGCACCCTCCTTTGCCGTGCACTGATAGGCAGGAGGGCTTCCTTTTCCGGGCTGCCTCCGAAAATGGGACAAAACTCAGATTTTTTTCAAAAAGACGGTACAGTTCAAAAATGTTAAAATAACGGGACTGTCCCGTTCAAAACGGGACGTATGGTCATCCTACTGTATGCAGAATTTTCTCGTAGTGTCATTAAATTTCTCCGAGGGGTTTTTCTGTTTACATAGGAGAAGAGGTAATGAAATAGACTAGGTGAGGCGGGGGAGGGAATCCAGCTCCCCCTATGATTTCCAGTCCATGGTACTGTCTGGGTTGAACCAAGAGCCCTTGGGGGTTCAGTTCATCGGTTGTTCAATTATGTCTTCCCAAATTTCAAGGCATGGGACAACTTCACATGGTAGTCCTTGTTGCTCCTCTACCTCTTGCTCTTTCCAACATTTGGGCAGTAGGAATTTTGAAACAGTGATTCTGGAGTCTTGGCTAATTGATGGGCAGGTATCAAGAGATGGGGGTGGTACTTCCTCTTTGGATGTTCTCCCCGTGACATAGGAAGATAACAAAATATCCTTTTGATGCATTGACCAGGTTTCTATTGAACACCCATCTTTTCAGCCAGATCTTCTCATGGGAACAGTGGAAAGGGATTTGCTCCGCGAGCTGCATTGGGTGCCGGTTTGCTTCCGAGTACAATTCAAGGTGTTGGTTATCACCTTTAAAGCCCTACATGGCATGGGCCCAGAATACCTGAGGGACCGTCTGATCCCCATTTTATCGACCCGCCCCACCCGGTCATTCAGAGAGGGCCTGTTATGAACCCCATCAATTAGAGAATGCCATCTGATGGGGTCTAGAAGACGGGCCTTCTCTGTGGTGGCCCCCACACTATGGAACATCTTGCCCCCAGAGTTGAGACAGATCTCCTCCCTCCCAACCTTTAGGAAAGTACTGAAGACCTGGTGCTGCTGCCTGGCATGGGAAGGAGGAAAGGATAGTTCCTCATGGGGGTGGCTAATCTCTTAATCTTATAATGTCCTTCCTTATTAATTCTATCAGCCATCTGGATTTATAACTATTTTATTACATGGATTGTATAACTGATGTTTTATATTTTATATTCTATTTTAACTATTTTACTGTAAACCGCCCAGAGTTCCCCGTTGGGGGAGATGGGCGGTTATATAAATTAAATTAAATAAAAAATAAAATAAATAAATACAATAAACACAATAAAAAACAAGTGGTAGGTGGTTCAAGCAGTGAAGCTAAACATATTTAAAATATTTGAGGCGGCTCTAAGAAATCAGCCATCCCCAAGCTTGACCACTTTCCCTCTTGCCCCAGGCGAGATCACAGAGCCAAGTTTTTAATTTTTTCCTGAACTCCAGGAGTGAAGGGGTCTGTCTTATCTCTGGGGGAAGGATGTTCCATAGGGCAGGTGCCACTGCAGAGAAGGCTCGCCTCCGAGACCCCGCTAGATGGAGCTCTTTCATAGAGAGGGTCCGCAGCATGCCCTCTCTGCAAGATCGGGTAGGACGGGACGATGTAATGGGGATGAGGCAGTCCCTCAGATAACCTGGGCCCATACCACGTAGGGCTTTAAAGGTAATGACCAACACCTTGAATTGGACCCGGAAGCAAACTGGCACCCAATGCATCTCACGGAGCAGAGGTGTTATGTGTGTCGATCTTGGTGCACTTAAAACTGCCCGCGCGGCCGCATTCTGTACCAGCTGTAGCTTCCGGATATTCTTCAAGGGTAGCCCCATGTAGAGTGCGTTACAGTAATCTATATGGGAGACAACCAGGATTATCTGCTGCCTGGTCCTAGAGCAATTGGAAGCCTGGGCCAAGCCTCAGTTCCAGGCTGGTTCACCAGACAGACAAAAATGTAGCCGTCTTGCAGTGGCTGATTCACTTCTCACAAAGTTCTTGTCTGGGCCTCAATGGATTTTCTAATAAGCTTCAACAAACCTGGGGGAGTTGCTCAGGGAATGAGCTTTATTAATTAGCATGCTAATTGCTCCCCTGCAATTCAGATGCACGATTCTCAAGGCATCAGCCCTGTTACATAACCAGCACATCCACAGCCCCAGATTAGAAATCGCAAGCTGTGATGGGAGAGGGAATATTTGCACTTCAGAGCATGTTACAATTATGTAACCACGTTCCAGAAACTTGGCTTTTCTGGTCCTACCACCTTGTCATAAACATTCCAGAGTCAATGTTTGGTGGTAAACTTTGTTAAGCCAATGCCAGACTTGCAGCAAAATTGGCAAAGTTGGATTCTGCAGAATTCTTTGTTGGGCAAAGCAATTGTGCAATGGATGGGGTGTGCAGGGAGAAAAATGGTTGGTGCTGAAGTAAAAAAAAATTGCATTTAGTCCTGGGGAGGTGTTACGTTCCTCCTGGTTAATGTAGGTCTGGTTGAATTAACCCACTTGCTTGGGTTTGTACAACACTAACCTTAGTTCAGCCTAGCAGGTTGTGTGAATGTGGCCACCCTCTGCAGGACTGCTACTGTGTAAAGTTTATTGCACAGAATGAATCCTGTTTAATTTAGCAGGATTTTCTAGATTCTGAGCAAAACCTGCAGAGATGTAGAGGGCAGAGGGAATGGCCTTGAAGGACAGGAGGAAGAGCCGCTACCAAGGCAACGGCCAGAGAAGTGGGGCTTGAGCCCGGCCAAGAAAATAACCCGAGAAAACATCTCAGACAAGCCCCTCCCTAGTTCACACGAAGATAAAGGCGGGGCGGGGGGGGGGAAGCACATTCAGACTTGCAAGATTCGGTTTCTGTAGCTGTTACAATAAAAGCAGTCCTGACCTATATGGCATTGGTTTGTTAGTCTGGTCTACCTTATAGG
The DNA here is from genome assembly GCA_023362775.1 of Charina bottae. NCBI lineage: Eukaryota > Metazoa > Chordata > Lepidosauria > Squamata > Charinaidae > Charina > Charina bottae. Next base: position 38,055,624 of record JALMGJ010000002.1, read on the forward strand.
CTGATAAGAGAAGAACTTGGCTGCATTTGTGGTAGCAACCAGGAAGCCAAGTTCCTGACTGTCGCCTCACTGCAAGCCAAAGATCCAGAAAGTCAAGATGGTTGGACGTGCCATATGGATGTTCCATGTGTTCAAAGCCTGTAGAGCAGTGTTTCTCAATCTTGGCAACTTTAAGACGGGTGGACTTCAACTCCCAGAATTCCCCAGCCAGCAATGTTACAGCCAGTCTCAATAAAAAGAGTTTTAGCCTTCCTGTGGAGTTGATTTCCTGGCAAAGCTTTTCCTTTTTACATGTGACAGGATGATCATGGCTGCCATCTTGACTTGGGACACATCTGTCCCCAAACCCTAATGCAGTAGTCTTTACAGCAGCCTCAAACCGCTGTGTGGAAAGGCCAGAGATCCCCTCTACCCATTACTTCTGCACATGGCTGGCAAAGCTTCCCATCATTTTGAGGCAGGACTGGGGAATTCTGGGAGTTGAAGTCCACACATCTCAAAGCTTCCAAGGTTGAGAAACACTAGTGTAAATCATGAAACTCCTGGGCTAGGGAGACGTATATGATTTGCAGGTATATGATTGAAGCTCTGCCTATTTTTTATGTGCATTATTTATCAGCTTTGATCACACTGTTCCGGCCACCATCTTGACTTTTTTGCCCACATTCCCTGTTAGCATATCTTGCTTTAATGGCCATGACTGAATTTGGTTTGCCTTTTCCCCGATGTGCTCTATGCCTATTTTTTTTTTACTGCTGCTTTTCTAATTTTTAAGCTGTTCTTATTTGTCTCTCACTATTTTGAAGCCCTCGCGTGCAAGGTGGTTAGAGTTACTCTGACTGAGATGTAAGCAAGGTTGGCAGGCAGGTAGGTGGGTAGATGAGAGAGAGAGATCGTGCATGAGAATGAGGAAAAAAATGCCACCCACAATCCCTCCAAAACTCCCTCAGGGAAAATGAAAATCTCACGTGACCCAGCCCAGATGCCTGTCAGAAAGGATCTGACTCCTCTTTCATAACACAGGTGCGTTCCCATTGTTGTTTCAAAGCTCTAGTGACAGTCTGTGTTTTTCTTAATAATGAAAGAAGCTTCTCGGCTTCTCGGAGGCCTGGGGGCAAGGCGGCCCTCTGAGCCCCATTTCCTTCCTCTTCAATTGCTGCCCTGACTCCCATCTTGAGTCAGTGCATGAAATTCTGGGCTGGTCACTTGGAAGCTGCCTTCTCTCCAAGCACGGGGATCAAATGCCCAAGTGTGCTGAGGACACCCATAATTTGCCCGCACGTGGGGACCGAATTATCCTTGGGCGATGACGCCGGCTGCCTGGCAAATGAGCTGGGGAGGCGGGGTGGGTGGTGGGTGGGGAGCCAAGCGACCCACCCTGGTGGTGGCATTCCAGGGCCGTGAAACAGGAGAGCAGCATTTCCGTCTTGGGAAGAACTAACAATCCTGAGAAGTCCCAAAGCCACAGCTCAGGCTCCATTTAAAAGGAGATTAGCGAGGGCCTCACTCACCACAAAGATAACACAGCGTCCATTATTACGGCGATGTTTGGATTTCGGAGAACATGAAGAGGTATGTGTCAGGCTTGGCACAAACATTGGCTCTCCGGCACATATTTTCTTGCCGCAGGAGAGTTCCTGTCTGCTACCCAAATGCAAAACACGCAAGCTACAATAGTTGATGCCTTAGTGCCTAATCCCTTATCTACTCAGGGAATGGGAGTCATCATATTTATCCAACTACTGGCCTTGCCTGGGCTCAGAGGCTGAGCACATTCAGGCCTCATTAGGAACTGGATGGGAGACCACCAGGGGATCCCAGACTGGGAAGTGGAAAAACATCTCAGAAGAAGGCCATGTCAAAACTTCTCTGTACTATGGCTAAAAATCAATCCTGCGTGGCTGTGTCTGGGGGGAGGGGGTGGCTCAAGGAGGGAAATGACAAAAGTAGCATTATACCAACGTGTTGCAATCTCTGCCCCTTTTGGACATGCTTTGTGACATCCCACACACGTAGGCTGACCATACGTCCCGTTTTGAATGGGACAGTCCTGTTTTTTAAGCATTTTTCAACCGTCCCATCATTTTCAAAAAAACCCTCAATTTTGTCCCATTTTTCAAACCCAGCGGGAATGGCGCGGAAGGAGGATCCAAGCCGGAGCGTGGACCGGGGGGCGGGGTTTGCAGGTGGGAGCCAATCGTGCGGACCGGGGGCGGGGTTTGCAGGCGGGAGCCAATCGCGTGGCCCGGGGGCCAGGGACCCCTGTCTTTTTCATGAATACGGAATATTTCATAAGACCCCGTCCCGTTTTGCCATCCTGAAATATGGTTAGCCTACACACCTGTGAAAATGGGGCAGAGCATGCTGGCTGGGGGATTCTGGGAGTTGAAGTCCACCCACCTTAAAGTTGCCAAGGTTGAGAAACACTGGTTTAGAGCTACTCTCTGCTGAGGATTAAGAACTCTGAAGCCAGATTACAAGCTGGAAAATGTGGATTTGCAAAGGAACCTAACTCAAGAGGGAGAGGAGGGTTTGGCTCACAGATTTCTATGTATAAAGTGCAGGGGAAATAAATGGAGTGTTTCAAACAGGAGGAGTTTTGTGGCCAGCTGTTCACGAGAGCGAGAACATTAATAGCATCAAGGGAGAGGAACAGGTACAATTATAAATGCTAAAGAGTGGCAGGAGAAAAGATGACGGGTTGGCTAACCACAAGACAGGAGGAAAATGTGGAGTTAATTACCAAGTTATGGCTAAGGAGTTAATATTGGGGAAGGAGGGAAGCGAACCTGAGAAGCTATGGTGTTTTTGTGACTTGACTCACCATTCCTTAACTAAGTTTCTAATGTTTCCTATTTCCTGTTGGATCTTGGAAATATTTGTCAGTCTTCCCAAGTAGACCAGATAGGGAACACGACCAGATGAGTTAATTCTACTTTATTGTAAGGCTACATTAACAGAATCTTGCAAATTGGAAAGTACAAATCTCCCGCCGTCTCTTTTAAGGCCTGGTAAGTCAGGGAGACTTACCAGGCCGTAAAAGAGACAGCGGGAGATTTGTACTTTCCAACTTGCAAGAATCTGTTAATGTAGAGATGAGCACCGGCCCCTAGAGTCGGACACGACTGCACAACTGTGCGGGGGGAACCTTTACCTTTTTAAGTCAGGGAGGTTCCTTTTTGAGTTTCTTTCTCTGTCCATTATGCAGCTGTGGGCTGCACCCTCTCTTATCTAATTGTTCCCTAGGCAGCTTCTCTTCCCCTGTCTCCCACATATCATTACAATAATAGACTGTCCAAACCCATTCTTTCCTTGCTCTCTTATAGAATGTAAATCTGTTTCTTCCACTGTTCGTAGTATCTCTGTTTTTTTCCTTTTCTTTCCACCTAGTTTCACTTGCTACCCTGGATACTTTCATCTTTGTAGGAACCATAATATTGCATTATTGCATTCTGTAGATTAGGCCACTCAACCTGTACGCAGAACACATCATGCGACATGCTGGGCTTGATGAATCCAAGGCTGGAGTTAAAATCGCTGGAAGAAACATTAACAATCTCAGATATGCAGATGATACCACTTTGATGGCTGAAAGCGAGGAGGAGTTGAGGAGCCTTATGACGAAGGTGAAAGAAGAAAGTGCAAAAGCTGGGTTGCAGTTAAACCTCAAAAAAACCAAGATTATGGCAACGAGCTTGATTGATGACTGGCAAATAGAGGGAGAAAAAGTGGAGGCAGTGACAAACTTTGTATTTCTAGGCGCAAAGATTACTGCAGACGCTGACTGCAGCCAGGAAATCAGAAGACGTCTACTTCTTGGGAGGAGAGCAATGGCAAATCTTGATAAAATAGTTAAGAGCAGAGACATCACACTGACAACAAAGGTCCGCATAGTTAAAGCAATGGTATTCCCTGTAGTAACCTATGGCTGTGAGAGCTGGACCATAAGGAAGGCTGAGCGAAGGAAGATAGATGCTTTTGAACTGTGGTGTTGGAGGAAAATTCTGAGAGTGCCTTGGACTGCAAGAAGATCAAACCAGTCCATACTCCAGGAAATCAAGCCAGACTGCTCACTTGAGGGAATGATATTAAAGGCAAAACTGAAGTACTTTGGCCACATAATGAGAAGACAGGATACCCTGGAGAAGAAGCTGATGCTAGGAAAAGTGGAAGGCAAAAGGAAGAGGGGCCGACCAAGGGCAAGATGGATGGATGATATTCTGGAGGTGACAGACTCAACCATTGGGGAGCTGGGGATGGTGACGGCCGACAGAAAGCTCTGGCGTGGACTGGTCCATGAAGTCACGAAGAGTCGGAAACGACTGAACGAATAAACAACAACAACAAGATTAGGCCACATTTCCATCACCACAGTTCTAAGCAGTTTACTTTAAAAAGGATGCAGGAGAATGTGAAGCAAGGTCAGAGGATTGCTACCAGAAACCAAATCCTATGAAGAATACTAAAAGGACCTGAGCATATTTAGCTTGCAAAGGCGAGGGGTTATATGATAGTGGTTTACAATTATCTAAAAAATGGTCAACTGCAAGAACGGACAGATGTTCAAACAGAGAGGACAGAAGAGCTGTCCATAGAAGGACAGGGATTATTCTCTATTGCCCCCTGGGGCAGGATCAGAAACAATGGGTTCAAATTGTAGGGAAGATATTGGGAGGAACTTCCTGAGTGTAGAAGCTGTCACTTGAATGATGGGGGGACTTCCCCCATTGAAGGTTACCAAACAGGTACTGGATCAACTGGGGATAGTTTACAGGTAGTCCTCACTTAACAACCATTCATTTAGTGATGGTTTGGACTTAAAACAGTGCTGAAAAAACAGACTTACGACTGGTCCTCACACTTACTGTCACAGCATCCCCATGGTCATGTGATCATGATTTGGGCGCTTGGCAACCAGTTCGCATTTATGACTGTTGCACCATCCTGTGGTCACATGATCAACGTTTTCGACCTTCCTAGCCAGCTTCTGGAAAGCAAAATCAATGGGTAACTGCATGATTCGCTTAACAACCATGTGATTCACTTAATGCCCGTGGTGATTCACTTAACACCTGCTGCAAAAGTTGTAAAATTGAGTCGGATTCGCATAATGACCGCTTTACTTAGCAACTGAAATTCCAGTCCCAATTTCGGTTGCTAAGTTAAGCGAGGACTACCTGTAGTAGCAGATTCTTGCACCAAGCAGGGGATGGATGAAATGACCTCCCTTTCAAAATCAGAAATCTGATTTGCTGAAATCTTGTAAGATTTTATGATCAACATCTGTATGAATCTTGAATGAGGTAATGGGGACGGGTAGAGTTGCATCTTCATATATTGCCGTTGACCACAAGTTTCTAAATGGAAAAGGAAAGGAAAGGGAACATCAGGTTTGACCCTTTAATTAAAAGCTTCCATAGTTTCATTTTATCATGAAAAGGACCTCATTTACTGTAGGTGCTCTACTAATAATATAGAAGAGTAACAAGACTCATGAAAAGCTAGTGGAGGAATTTGAAGAAGGAAGCAAATCATACAGATGTTGATCCCAATTCCCCTTTGCTCCACCCAGGCTGCATTGGCCAAAACTGGTGAAATGTGCCAGAGAGATTCAGGAAATGGCTAGGATGTGCTTTAAGCAGCAGAATGCCCATTGCTTGGATGGATTACGGTTGCATACACGCTATAAAGACTGTGTTATTTAGCCTGGAAAGGACTTCCTGTTGCTTTGTTAGGGCTGAAACTAGCTGCAGTCAGTCCTTCATTCCATGTTCTCTGTCTGAAACCTCTTTTACTTCCTTAAAGCAAAAAGAATTAAATCTCTAGGCTAAAAAAAGAGATCTGGACTTTGATCAGTGGAATTTTTTTAAAAATGTCATTTTTTGTTTACTGAGTTTTGGAGTCCAACCTCCAGTCTTAACTAGAAGCCATACCTCCATGCCGCCTCCTTGTTTATAACTCCTCTTTGGTCAGTGAATTGTAAAAGTGGTGAGGGCACACCTTGCCACAAACAATGACTTCATGCATATGGCTTTTGTGGCTCTGTTTTCCTGATTCTGTTGTTCCTCCTTGCCCTTTCAAAGACGTACAGTATTTGTGTCCCGAGAAGGGCAATATCACCTTCTTCTAGCCAGAATTGAACCAGCAACCTAAGGATGACTAATCTTCATTCTACAACCCTCCACTCTACCAGCTGAACGATCAAAGGGTCTGAGAAAGTAGCTTTCCTTTCTACTTTTAAGTTGTGATTTTGTCTAATACTGACAGCGCTGGTAGTTCCTTATTTTTGTACTGTGACCTTGACTTTTTCCATTCTAAGATCAGTGCCGTTCTTTAGTTTCATCAGCAGGAAGAATTGCATATAGTGCATTGTGCATGATTTTTATGCCTAGAGTTTAGTGTTGGGTTAGGAATTTGCCTTAAACCAAAGCTATGGGATGGCTGGGAGAGAGGGAGATATAGAACGTTTTGAAGATTTCTATGATTGTAATTTTCAAAGAGCCTCCTAGAAAACTCAGAGGTTCCTGAGAAATAGAAGATTTATTTATTTATTTATTTATATTTCTAACTTATATCACCGCCCATCTCCCCCCATTTCCAGAGGGGACTCTGGGCGGTTTACACAAAGCCAGCAATTAAAACATATAAAAACTTATAAAATACAATACATAATATATCTCTATATAAATTAATTAAATATATAAGGTAAGACGCCAGGCTTGTTGATCGGAAGATTGCAAGTTCGGAGGTTCGAATCCCTAGCCCTGCATGCAGAGTGAGCTCCTGCACTAGCCCCAGCTCTCGCCAACCTAGCAATTCGAAAGCATGCAAATGCAAGTAGATGAATAGGTACCACTTCGGTGGGTAGGTAACAGCGTTTCGCGTGCGTCATGCCGGCCACATGACCGCGGAAGCGTCTTCGGACAACGCTGGCTCTTCGGCTAACAAACGGAGATGAGCACCGGCCCTTAGAGTCGGACACGGCTGCACAAATGTGCGGGGGGAACCTTTACCTTTTATAAGACCCAAGAGGCTCTGATGTTAAGTTTAAAAGAACTCTACGGAGCAAGCCAACCCCAAGAGGAGCTATTACTCCCCCCATCCCAAGATGTCCTTGGAAATAGAATATGTGCAGTGTCACTAATTTTCTCTTGCAACAGCTAGTCACAGGGCAACACCTATTAAATTCCAACTTCCGTGATGGAAATTCTGGACTGAATGTGTTGTTGTTGTCATTGAAACTGTAATTAATAACCAATCAATATCATTTATTAAAGAATATTTGAAACTATAGAAATATAAGTACAGGCTAACATAGAGGTCTTAAGTACTTAACAGTAATGGCTAATTAGAGAGGAGAGTTGCTCATCTGAGTAAGAATTGTCCTCTTCTGACCGGCAGAGAGGATTAATTGGTCATTAATTATAGTTTCATGTTTGGACATTTGGAACAGATAAGTCTGCTTGATAGCCTATACTTATTGGCTGTATGGGAGGCCCCATCTAAAGCTAATTAAATAATAACAACAATGACTACTACAACAACACATTCAGTCTACAGCTTCCATCATGGAAGTGGCAGCCCTACAAGGTACACCAGAGTGAAACCAATGCCATGTAGGTCAGGACTACTTTTATTGGAACAGCTGTAGTAACAGAATCTTGTAAGGGTGATTGTGCTTCTCCTTCCCTCACTTCATCTGTGTGTGAGCTAGGGAGGGCTCGTTTTCTCTGACCGTTGCCTTGGTAGCAACTCTTCCTCCTGTCCTTCAAGGCCATTCCCTCTTCGCTCTACACGAACAGTCCTTGAGCTGCAGGCCACCTCACAGTTAAAACATCTGGCCTAATTTTTGGACTATGGCTTTTTCCATATTCCCTGTTTTTTTTTTTGTCCCATCTTGCCTGATGAAAAATTCTGAAGAACTCAAAACATGCCCCTTTTTGGTGCCATGTTGGTGGGTCCTAACAAACGTATTATTCAGCTATGAAGTTGGAAGTGCTATTTTTGATCTAATGAATTTGGATTCCTCTGGAGCTGTAGGTTATGAATCCATTGCCAAGCCAGCAGCCCGTCCAAGGGCCTAATATACTACTGTGTCTGACTCAATATATTGAAACTCCCTAGAAAAATGACAAACTGTGAACTGATTTTACTGGCAAAGCCCAAGGGGAGAAAGATTCCAAACTGATTATAGGTAGTCCTTGTTTAGCAACCACAATTGGGACCAGCAACATGATCATTAAGCAAAGCGGTTGCTAAGTGAAACCATGACTGTGCTTATGATTTTCCTTCAGCTTTTCTTTGCTTTACAGACCTGTGAAGGTCATAAGTGTGAGGATTGGTCGCGAAGTTACTTTTTCGCCACGGTCGTAACTGCGAACAGTCACTAAGCAAGGTCTACTTGTGATAAGATTTCAGAGTACCAAATTGCTTCCAGTAAAGTTTTCACGTGCTCGCCAAATATTTGCAGGACTGAATGGATTTGATTTCCAAGTCTTTTAGAGCTGTCTTCCTGGCCTCATTGTTCAATATTTGCTGTCCTGTTTTCAGAAGTGGTCAGTTTGGAACTACAAATATTAAAAAAAAAATGCTGCCAACATTTGACAATAGAAAATCCATACCAGTCAGATTCTTAGGAATCCCTGTAAGACTGTGTTCAACACTTAATTTGGAGAACGTGAGGCTAACAATCCTGCCAAATTCCTGTTTTTCAGCACCGACAAATAACGGAGGTGATGAGAGAGATCTTGACTGCACCTTTCAGGTTGGGAGAGCTATACGAAGCAATGAGAGATGACAATTTGCTTACCAATTACAATTACTAAGTGCTTAATTACTTAGCAGTGCTTTCTAATACTGTACTGAAAAAGGCGGTTTTCTAAGAATAGACATATTTGGGCAGTGGCTTCCCGTGATGAGTCCTTTGGAAAGTGTAATTCGGGAAGTCCTTGTGCCGAAAACAGTCAGTGCGTTGTCTGCTGGATTGTTTAATTCTTTGGGCAAATAAGGAAACTTTCAGCAATTAGCATATGAGCTCCATAATGAGCTCCTCCCTCTCTTTTTCCTTCTTGCTTGCTTCTGGTACATGGAGTAAAGCAGTAAAGCAGTGTTTCTCGTGGCTGGCTGGGGAATTCTGGGAGTTGAAGTCCACCCGGCTTCAAGTTGCTAAATGATCTTTCCTGTGAAAGGATTCTAATTTTTCTACACTGTCCTTAAGTGTTCCTTTGTTCACATAGACGCAAGAGCTTGGAATAGCTGCATTATGAATTCTTGCCTTAATTTTGTCCCAGCAGTAACTAAGCTAAGCTTTCTTGTAATATTGCTTCGGGATAAATGAAATCCACAGGGTGCAATATTTGGTTCCCCCCTTTCCATTTTAACCAACTCATGGCCTTCCTGTGTTGAGAAGAAAACAGGAAACGGTGGTGACGGAGGGTCTAATCCCAAATTCTTGTTGCTTTTAACTGGGCAATTGTGAGATCAGAACTTCAGACCCATTTCACAGGGAACAGTTGCTTTATCCCTGAATTATGGTCACCGAACACAACGCAAAGGGTAGGGCTTCCTTTCTCACCTCCTCCTTCTTCATAGCTGTCTCATCTTACACTTGAACCCAAGCCACAGACTAGCTAACCCCACTTTTATGAGCAGAATGGCCAGTTGATCTCTCTCTCTCTCCCCTAGGAAGAAGGCAAGGGCAAACCACTTCTGAAAACCTTGCCAAGATTTGTCCATGTGATTGCCAGTCAAGACTGACTTGAAGGTACATACATGCACCTGGTATGAGGAATACTGTATACCCTCATCACCTTCTCATACCTGGTTGGGAATGAGGAAAGTTGCACCTGATAGACTTGAAAGGCGTTGGGTTTCAGCAGTGTTGTGGGCAGCTGACATAACAAGAGGGTTATTGATTTAGCTGAGCTACGTAATTCTCTCCCCCACAGCCAGGTATTTGTTTCTCCTGTCACTAGGAGTGTTTTTCAATGACATCACCCAGATAATCAAATTCCTTTCTTCTTGCCTTTCCTGCTAATTATTAAAGGGTTTTTTTTGATGCTGTATCTCATTACAAAGAATCCCAAAGAGATTCACAAAATCGTCCACTTAAAAAACATTTTGGAATGAAAATGGAATAAAGCCCAGAAAAACTCCCAAAGACACTGCCCTGGATGACCATGTTAGGGTAGGGTTGCCAGATGTCCAGCCAAAAGAGGACATGTCCTCCTTTTTGTCCTCATGTCCTCTGTCTGGCAGGCATAGCCTTAAAATCAAATATTGTCTGGCTTTTTAAATTTTTTTACTTTGGAGTATTTTCACAACAGTAGTGTCAGCCCTTTGAGGTAATCCAAACAAGAAACCAAAACCATGGGTACTGACACTACCTTTATTGTAAGGATACAATAACAGAATCTTGCGAGTCTGAACGGACTTCCCCCTCCCCTGCCTTTACTTTCCGGAGAACTAGGGAGGGTCCCTTCTGAGATGCTTCCCATGCCCCCATTCCTTCGGTGGGCTCAGATATCTCTTGTCTGACCATAGTCTAGGTTGCGGCTCTTCCTCCTGTCTCCCAAGGTTGTTCCCACATACCATTACAAGTAGTCATTCAAATGTGTAAAAGTGTAAGGACTGTAGCAGCCACTATGTAGGACAGACGGGCAGAAGACTAGCAGAGCGCATCCACGAACACCAACTAGCAGTCAGAAGACATGATGAAAACTCCTTAATCTCACAACACATTGACAGACTCAACCATACTTTCAACTGGGAAACTGTGAGCATCCTAGACCAAGCTAAATCCAAAACGCTAGGGAATTCCTGGAAGCTTGGCACTCAGACAAAGCAGCCATCAACAGACACATAGAGGTAAACAACATTTACATACCATTCATAAGAGACAATAGAAAAGCCAAAAGACCAGAACACCTCCTTGCCAGCAATCAACACCCAGATATGCAAAGATTAACACCAGGATTAGCACCAGAGGAACAATCAAACAGCACAATATACCCTAATCAAGGAACTATCAACTCAGTCGATCAACCAAGCAGCAAACAACAGCCCAATCAAGGAACTCCTAAGGAGAGAACACCTCCACCAACACAAGCAGGACAAGCCATAGTATATAAACAGAGAGCAAACACCACTCCCTTTTCACACTGAAGATGTTGCCTAGCCTGGCAATGAAACGTCTGCAAGAAAACAACAAGGCTCAGAGAGCACCAAGGACTCCACAGTCATTCAAATTTTCGTGTATTGTGACCTTATAAATTGTCTTCTTCTTTCTTTCTATTGTCTGTTGGCAGGCTCAACAGCCTAGATTTACATTATTTAATTTATTTCCTGATCCCAGCAATCGACTTCAATCCAGCCCCTTCAAATCTATGGTCTCTGTAGTCTGTAGATCACATGACTCGGCATGTGTTTCTATGGTGAAATTTGAAAAGCGCATCGTCATTGATTCTATATTATCACTAGCATATGTTCTTGAAAATAAAGACGTTGAAAAAATATTGCGATTGAAAAACCAGTCTTTTATTTATATATTTATATATTGATTAAATTTATACACCACCCATCTCACTATGGAAGTGACTCTGGCCTACAAATAAAAGGTCATAAAAACCATTATAAAAAGTACAAGAAATACAAGAAATATAAAGTTAAAAGAGGAAAACTAAAAGGCGGAGAGAGTGTCTTCAAACCACCAGCCATCCCCAGGCCTGCCTACCACTACTGGATCCGCAAGCTAGTTGGCAGAGCCAGGTCTTTTTATTTATTTATTTATTCATACATACATACATACATACATACATACATACATACATACATACATACTATATATAGTTTGGAAGTAGACTATATATTCTTTAGGTTAGATGTTTAGTTTTGTATTTGCAGGTTTATGGTTCTTTATATGTTTATGTATTGTGTTTTTTATGTTTACTTTATATGTAGAATTTTAATAAAGTTTATATATATATATATATATATATATATATATATACTTTATTAAAATTATATATATATATATATATATATATATATATATAAACTTTATTAAAATTATATATACATATATATATATATATATATATATATATATAAACTTTATTAAAATTATATATATACATATATATATATATATATGTATATATAAACTTTATTAAAATTCTACATATAAAGTAAACATAAAAAACACAAAAAACATAAAAAACACAATACATAAACATATAAAGAACCATAAACCTGCAAATACAAAACTAAACATCTAACCTAAAGAATATATAGTCTACTTCCAAACTTCACTTTCTTCATGGATCCATTAACCATTTCTTATTCTTTTATACCATTGCAGTCACTATTTAAATTTTCCGTTATCTCTCCTTATTTAATCTATAAAACCCTTTATCATCAAACCATTTTTCTCTACTTTTGTAATATAATCCATAAAGGACTCCAGTCTTTAATAAAAGCCTCTGTAGATTTCTCTCTCACTAGACATGTCAGTTTTGCCATCTCCGCCAAATCCGTATCTTTAAATATTCAGTCTTCAACATTTGGAGTTTCTTTATTTTTCAATTTCTGTGCATATAATAATCCTGCCGCAGTGATCATATACAGCAATAAGACACCATATTTTTTACTCAGTTCTTCTTCCACAAACCCTAACAAGTACAATTCTGGTTTCATCTGAAAAGGGATTCCTATTATTTTCACCTGTGGATCATTGACCAAAATTTTTTGGCCACTTCACAAGTCCACCACATATGATAATAAGTTCCATCCTCCTTTCCAGATTTCTAACATTTACTTGAAATATTCTTATACATCTTTGATCTATATCATTTTATAAAAATTTTGGCTTAAATTATTGCACAGAGTAAATTTAATATTTTAGTCCACATTTTCCCCAAATATCCATGTCAATACTGTGCCCAAAATGTAGCATCCATTTAAAATTACATTCTTTAATTTGTTCAGCTTCTGTATTATATTTTAACAGCAATTTATAGATGCTTGCAATTACATGTTTGTCATCTTTGCATAACTCTCTTTCAACTTCATTCTTACTCCTTCTTATACCACCTTGTTTCACATCATTTTCAAATTGTGCCTTTATTTGTGCATAGGTAAACCAAGTCAAGTGGAAGGCAAAAGGAAGAGGGGCTGACCAAGGGCAAGATGGATGGATGATATTCTGGAGGTGACGGACTCGACCGTGGGGGAGCTGGGGATGGTGACGGCCGACAGGAAGCTCTGGTGTGGGCTGGTCCATGAAGTCACGAAGAGTCGGAAGCGACTGAATGAATAAACAACAAACCAAGTCAAATTTATACCTTCTGTACTTCACTGTGCTCTAGTCTTAAGTATAGGTTTGCCACCTATAAACATCAGCAAATCCTCATAATTTAACCATTTTTCATGGCCCTGTCTCTCTCCTGTGAAAAGCTTCTTGAGTTGAAGTATATGAGGACAATTTCAGAGGCAACCTTTTCTTATATTTGTTCCAGGTTTCCATAGTGCATCTCTGACATAGTTATTTTTTAAAATCAACATTTACTTTAACTTTATCGTACCAGATGTGATACCCATGTCTGAGGTTGTGTGCCTCCAAATTTAACGACCTTCTATTCCTCAACAAGATCCACTCCTTTAATCAAACCAGTCTTTCTGATGCTGGAAAAAGTAATTTCATATGCGTGTAGGCCTAAGTACATTTTTTTTGCAGATTTTCGCTGTAATATTTGTTGTGGATGCCAAGAAAGTTTAACAGTTAGTGTGTCCTCCTTTGCCTGTTCAGATATCTGGTAACCCTACGTTAGGGTGATGTAATGGCTGGGAAGGCCAGCCTAAAAAGGTTGTTTTTTTTCTTTTTATTGTGTAATGCACAACCCATGTTTGGGCCAGCGCACAGCAGAGGGAAAGGGTCAACAAACATGCCAGTGATGACCTGTAGAGCATAGCAGAGAGACTGTGGCTTTCTGGGACGGTGATGCAACTGAGGACAAGGTTCCAGTGAACCACTGAGCAAGGCTCTTCTGACTTGGCAGCAGCCTTACTGGGGCAAAGAAGCATCCTCTTCCTATGTTACAAGAGTGCAAGAAGAGCACACGCCACTCAGCCATCAGGAATCTGTTACGATTCCTGAGTCACAGCCTCTTCCTGGTCGGTCAAAGGTTGGCCAGCGCAATCCTTTCTTCAGCCATACAGGGCAATTTCATGATCTGTTCAAGAACTGAAGTTCAAGAGTGTGTTGATTACTTGGTGCTTCTGTTGTGATCAAGAGCAGACACTGAAATCTGAGACTGGTATCTGCCTTCTGGCAATATCGGCCTTGATAAAAGTTTGGCTGAATTTAAGCAGAGGATCTGGAACCAAGACACTCAAACTGATAGAGCCAAAGTTTCCCATCCTGTTAGAGCACAATTTCCCCTTCTTCCTGGATAACCCCAAGATATTTTCCCAATATTTTTTATTTAATTAATTAATTAATTAATTAATTTTTATCCTGCCTTTATTATTTTTATAAATAACTCAAGGCAGCAAACATACCTAATGCTCCTTCCTCCTCCTATTTTCCCCACAACAACAACCCTGTGAGGTGAGTTGGGCTGAGAGAGAGTGACTGGCCCAAGGTCACCCAGCCAGCTTTCATGCCTAAGGCAGGACTAGAACTCTCAGTCTCCTGGTTTGCCATTGGCTCCTTCCTAGGGCTGAGAGACAGGGACTGGCCCAAGGTCACCCAGCCGGCTTTCATGCCTAAGGCGGGACTAGAACTCTCAGTCTCCTGGTTTCCCATTGGCTCCTTCCCAGGGCTGAAAGAGAGGGACTGGCCCAAGGTCACCCAGCCGGCTTTCATGCCTAAGGCGGGACTAGAACTCTCAGTCTCCTAGTTTCCCATTGGCTCCTTCCCAGGGCTGAAAGAGAGGGACTGGCCCAAGGTCACCCAGCCGGCTTTCATGCCTAAGGCGGGACTAGAACTCACAGCCTCCTGGTTTCTAGCCCAGCTGCTTAACCACTAGACCAAACTGGCTCTAATTTTTTTTTTACATATTTTACATGTCCCAAATAAGAGACTTTTCTCTCTGGCCCAAATCAATGCTTTACCTTTAGGGTGATGATAGGCAGATATATCAGCCTCCCTTATCAAAACATATCTGTATATGTCCAGATTCCTGAAATTGAATCTTTATGACATGCTCTGTTGAAGTGCCCATTATATATTCCATGGCAAACAGATCTCAAATACCAGCTGTCAGAAAATTTAACTGTTCTTGTGATCAAGAGGTAACCCTTTAGGTGAGCAATTTCCAGATACTTCCAAGAAGGTTGCAAAATTCTTATCAATAGCTCTAAGCTGATAGAAGCTCTTTTTGGTGCCTTCCTTACATTATTAACTATTTCAGTCTTTTAATCTGCAGTGTTTGATATATTTTTATGACTGACTGGCCTTGGATCGTAAATAAATACATGATAAAACTCCATTTGCTCATGGGGCAGAAGTGTGTCTGCCTTGCCAAGCAGGCAAGCTAGTACTGAAACAAACAATGCCCTTAGGGATTGAGTGGGCAACAACAACAACAACAAGAGTGAATGCAAATTGCCCCTCAATCAAAGGAATGAATAATAAGTTCCTGTCAGCCTTACTAGATAGACCAGACAGGAAACATGACCAGATGTATACTTATATATGTAGCAAAGAAAGTTGGGAGTCATTCTCTCTCTCTCTCTCTCTCTCCCTCCCTCCCTCCCTCCTCCCTCCCTCTTTTCTTTTCTTTTCTTTTCTTTTCTTTTCTTTTCTTTTCTTTTCTTTCTGCACTTTTGACTTTGCTTTTTTCTATTTTGTTTTTTTACTTTACTTTTCTCATTTCTTGTTAGCTTTTGTCTTTTTATCTTGAAATCTTAATAAAGTTTAATAATAATAATAAAAAGGAAACATGACCACATGAGCAAATTCTATTTTATTGTAAGGTTACGTTAACAGAATCTTGCAAGTCTGAAAAGTACTTCTCTCCCCACCCCCTGGCCCCTTTACAACCCAAAAAACTAGGGAGCGTCCCTTCTGAGCCTCTTGCCCCGTCCACATTCCTGCTGTGGGCTAAGCTGCCTTTTATCTGCCTGTTCCCTTGGCTGCGATTCGTTGCCCTGTCTCCCAAAGTTATTCCCACATACCATTATAGTTCCTTAACCAAATCTGAGACTTCAAGCATATATGTGCCTTTTCAACTTTGTTTCCATGAACACAGAGGCTTTAAAATTAGCAGAGGGATGGAACAGCTCCCCAGAGCGCTTCGTCCCATGAGGCTCCACACAGCATGTTAATGTGTAGAGCCACGTCTGACGCCTGCACACGCACTCTCAATGCAATGTGCCATACGCCCAAGAGGAACACAATCTGAGGCAGGGATGGAACTAGGGTCTGTGTCACCCAGGGCAAAGATGGATTCCGCCCCCCCCCCCCATGGGTTATTTTGTCATTTTGGCGCACCCCCCAGCGCGGTGCCCGGGGCACATGCCCTGCTTGCCCCCCCTAGTTGCGGCCCTGATCTGAGGACCCTCACGTGGCCTTGAACAGCTTTGCATGGGTCCCCCAGAGACTTCTAAAGTTGTAGGAAATATATCTTTGTATAGTCGGACACGACTGTGCAGGGGAAACCTTTACCTTTGTACCTTTATATAATTTTAATTAACTAAATTTAAATGTAGGTGAAGTGAGATCAATATAAGTCTATACTATTTCTTGGACTGGAAAAACTTACATAGTTTATCTGGAAAATTTATATGGCTGCCCATTTTACGTGCATAACTCTGGGCGTCTAACAACAATTCACAGTTCGCAAGAAAACAATGTAATAAAACCTCTATAAACAAAACAAAGAACATAATTGAAATAATAACACAGTAACTGAGGCACCATATAACAAACTCATAACACAAACCACACCTATATTGGGCTCGTCTAATTACCTGGCCCAACACCTGGCGGAAAAAGCAAATCTCCACAGCCTTCTGGAAAGTCAAAAGGGTCCAGACCTCAGGGTGGGGACAATCCTTCCGGCTCTCTGGAAGGCCCTGTGGACCTGGCTTTTCTCCCAGACATTGAGCCAGGATGTTAGATGAGCCCAGTATCGGTGTGGTTTGGTTGTGAATCCTGTATGTCCACACCAGTTGCTAACAGGGATATTTAGAGACCATCCAGACCCAATGTCATTCCTCCTTCTCTTCTCTTCTTGTTTGATGGGGGAAGGAAAATGAAACCTGGAGCCACATGGAGTTATGTCGGTGCTTGAGGTGAAGAGTAAGATGGCATCTTCTTCCAGTCTATTTAGAGCAGGGTTTCTCAACCTTCAAAGAGAATCTCTGTAGCTCAGGGTTGAACTGGGGAGTCCTTGGTGCTCTCTGAGCCTTGTTGTTTTCTTGCAGACATTTCATTGCCCGGCTAGGCAACATCTTCAGTGCGAAAAGGGAGTGGGACTTGCTCTCTGTTTATATACCCTGGCTTGTCCTGCTTGTTTTGGTGGCCAGCTGTGCAGTTGATTGGAGGTTTGTATCTGACACTGGCGGGCAGGGCATGCTGGTGTAGGCATTCATGCAGGAAGAACAGCTGTTCTTTGGTGGAGGTTTGCCTACCTGCAAATTTCTCCCATTTGCGTGCTATCTGGAGCGTTTGACGCCCATACGTGGTGCCAATTAAAGAGAATATTTGTAGCTCAGGGTTGAAATATGGGGAAATCTGGGAGTTGAAGTCCACACATCTTAAAGTTGTCAAGGTTGAGAAACACTGATGTAGAGAAACTTTGTGGACTGGCAGGGCTGATGGGAAAGGGTAATTCACATCACCCAAGGGCAGCAGACTGGCTTAAGGAAGAGTGGACAGGCTGTGACAGACAAATCTCTCTGTCCTCCAAAAGAGATGAACGCTCACGCGTGAGTACTCAGAAGAAATAGCAGAGGGGATGCCCCAGTTTCCACCGGAGGCAACGTGTCTTGCTGCCGAATAGTAGAACTGGCCCAAGGAAATCTGTCCTTGCATTCCAACTTGTCTGTGTATATCAGAAGAGAAATGTCAGCAAAAATGGGAGGCCCCAGCCCAAAGACCTAAAATGCTGCTGGTGAAGATGAGTCAAGAGCAGCCTTCCCCAACCTGATTGCCCTCCCCATGTATAGACTTCAATGTCCAGAATTCTCTCTGGCTGGGGAATTCTGGGAGTTTTGAAGTTCACTCATCTGGAGGTTGATCAAGCCCTGATCAAGAGCTGGGTGTGAGCAAAATAAACCCAGTTAGCTGTGCTTCGGTAGTCAGGGTGTAAGCCAAAGGCAACATAAGGAAAAATAAATATGGAGAAGAGGATGGTAGGAAGAGAGAGTGGGAGTCTGGAAAGGGGTTCAAGGCATAAGAGGAAGCAGAAGATAAAAAATAATAAAGGCGGGATAGAAAATAAATAATAGAAGTAGAAATGATAGGCACACATTACAAGAGCAGAAGATGCCAAGGAAGGGGGCAGATTTGGAAGAGCAAGACTTGGTTGGTTGTAACAGGAACTAGGGCCAGAAAATAGAGTTGAGGAGAGCAGCAACACTAGAGAATTTTACGGAGCTCTTGTTCCAGAGAGAAAATTCCATACCGCTGAATTGCATCCTATTCAACATACTATTGAATTCAGAACACACTATAGGCAGAACAAACAATACAGCCACTGCCAAATGGCTGGGGGGAAACACAAGAATCTGACAAGGGAGGGGAGAAGACCTACCTTAGGTGGGGCTTGTTGATGGTGCCATCAAATATTCCTAGAATGGTATCGGATTACACTGCAGGGTGTAGTCACAATTCTCATCACAATTCTCATCATTTTTGTTTCTTGACTGATCAGGGGCAGTTTTACCTGACGGTGAAATCTGCGGCTGCAACATTTTTTCGGACGTGCAATTTCACATGCACACAATCTCAACCTTGAGCTTTGGGGTCTTTCCCTGCCTGATGTCCTCCAGACTACGACTCCCATCACCCCGAGAGCACAGAAATTGGGAAAGACTGCTCCGTAGCACATCATTCAAGACTTCCCAAATGAAAAAAGGAAGCTTTCATTCATCATATCAAGGAGCACGCCATCCATTAGGATAACTTATTGAAGAAGGTAGCAACTTCCCTTTTTCTGTGATCATCTCGGTCTTCCCTCAACCCAAATAGTCAAGAGGGCTACTTAGGTGACTGTTAGACCAGGGCTTTCCAAAGTGCAGCCGCTGGCGACACACCAGCGGCGGCGGCGCGCACGCGTGCATGGCGGCGGCGCAGGGGGGCGTGCAGCGGCACGTGCGTGTACGGCAGCGGCGGCAGCCTCCGCTAAGACGCGGAAGCACTGATCCCGCGCCGCTGCTGCTGCCGCCGTGCACGCGCGCGCCGCCGCTTCCGGGTGGTGTGGCAACACACCACGCTGTGTGTGGCGACACACTTTTGTGTCGCGACACACAGTTTGGAAAACATGAAGATGTTTGCAAGTCCGGAAATGTTGGGAATTGTCATCCCAACACATCTGAAGAGCACCAAGTACGGGAAGGACCCTTTTGGCACATTCTTAGTGCTTCAGAATGTATCTCAGCAGCTGCAGCATCCGAAGGCACAGGATTTGCGGTGGAGTTCATGTTAAGCACCTCTTTGCAGAGCAACTGAGACACCTTTCCCGTTGCAGCAGATCTGCAAAGCTCAAGGATGGAGGAGGAGGAGGAGGAGGATCAGACGGCCCTAGCCGTGGTCAGAAAACAAAACAAAATCTCCCAAGGTTCTGCACCCCACCCCACCCTGCCCACAGCCATAGCTTATCAGACGGCATGATTTTTCTAACAGCAAAACAGACGTGTCTTCTGCCCCAGCGGCAGTTCCTGCCTGCCACGTTTTGGCACAGAAAACCAAGTTCCTGGAGTGGAAGAACTGGCTGGTTATGCAAGGCTGTTTACCTGTAGCTGGACAGATGCTCCTCCCCGGCCCGCCTCTGGTCTCCTCCCTGCCTATATAGAGCGAGGTGCTTAGCTGGCATCAGCACACCGAAGTCAAAGGATGGCCCAGCTGTGCACCGTGGAAGGCAAAGGGCTGGTGGCGGAGCTGCAGAGAGCGGCGATCTGCCCCATCTGCAGGGGTCACTTCAAGGACCCCGTGATCCTCGACTGTGATCACAGCTATTGCCGGGTGTGCATCACTCGCTACTGGGAGGAGAAGTCCCTGCCGGGAAAGGGCCCTCGGGTGCTGTCTTGCCCCCAGTGCAAGAAAGTGTTTGAGAGGAAGAACCTCCGCACCAACGTCAAGCTGGCGGTGGAAGTCAGGATCACTCAACACCTCAATGCCAAGACAGCCCAGGGGCCCCTGGCCCCGAAGCCCAGGCGCCGCCGCGGAGGGTGGAGGCCCACGGCCGGCATCCAGAAAGAAAAGGTAGGTCCTGCGCGGGGGGCTCAGCTGCCTGGGAGGAGGCCAGCAAGAGGGTCTCTGATCACACGCAGTGTGTACTGAATGGATGCTCCCCTCCCCATAAGACCTGGGTTTGGTGTTTGGAAGAAGCAAGTTCAATAGAGAGTGTGTGGTGTCCGGTTAAGCGTATACACCGCTGTCCATTTATCTGAGAGTGATTCTGAGAAATATGCCTTTAGACACATTTGTTAGAATTCTCTTTCTGTCCCTGGGTTGCTACAGAGCCCTCTTGCCATATCCATATGCCATTTCTCTTTCAAGCCTTCTCTTTCACATGGTGCGAAACCAACCATAGAAACCTAGAGGCTTATAGTACCTTTAAACAGTCGGAGGTCAGACTGTAATTCAGTTTATGAAGCTTTTTTCCCAGCACCAGGATTCAAAGCAGGAGGGAAAACAGGGGCAGAAAGAAAAAATTCTGCCTGTTGTCCCAGTACTTGAAGAAATTATCCCAGCCAGGTGTTCTCTAGGTATATGGGACTTCAGTCTGGAGATGATGGAAACTGCAAATCCTATGAAGGCTGGAGGTGATCAGAATTGTATGTATCACATCTGAAAGCACCAGATTGGTAAAAAGCTGCTGAAACACAGGGTGGGGGTAGGAAATCCCCCAAAGGACATGGATGCCTTCTGCTTGTTGGCCCATGTGTGAATGAGGTCAGAAAATGAGATTCTTGCTAGTATTTATTTATTTATTTAATTTTAATCCCGCTTTTATTATTTTTATAAATAACTCAAGGCGGCGAACATACCTAATACTCCTTCCTCCTCCTATTTTCCCCACAACAACCACCCTGTGAGGTGAGTTGGGCCGAGAGAGAGTGACTGGCCCAAGGTCACCCAGCCGGCTTTCATGCCTAAGGCGGGGCTAGAACTAACAGTCTCCTGGTTTCCTATTGGCTCCTTCCCAGGGCTGAGAGAGAGGGACTGGCCCAAGGTCACCCAGCCGGCTTTCATGCCTAAGGCGGGACTAGAACTCACAGACTCCTGGTTTCTAGCCCAGCACCTTAACCACTAGACCAAACTGGCTCCAGTATCATGAAGCTTGCTTTTATTTCCTCTCATGTGGATGCTGATGGAAAAACTGAATTTGTACTGATGGACCTACTAAAGAAAACATATATCAGGACAATTATCCATAACCTGATGTTCTCCAGATGTGTTAGAGCACAGTTCCATCATCTGCTAGCCAGTGTTGGCCTTAGTAATCCAGACCTCTGGAAGGCATCAAGGGAAAGCCAAGGTGGTATTATCATGATGATGATGATGATGATGATGATGGTTTGCTTGAATATAACAAGGCAAAACATTAGTGGATTTATTCATTTGATTTGTCCTACTTTCCCACAAAGTTTCAAAGTGGCTAACAATCAACCACAGGATAGAAAATAAAATGTTGAAAAAACATAAATTAAGACCAAAGGGAAAATCAATTCAAAAAGTAATTGGATTAGTGGGCTTCACTTGAGACTGGACTTGATGATATGATGGATGGAAATCTAGGTTTGGATTTCTTTCAGTTTCGGTGAATAGGAGACACGGGAAGGATTGATCACATGCTATTGGGAACAGGGGTTGGTCTTTCTCTTCTACATTGTATTCCTGCTGAAAATACTCTCCAAGCTGCTCATAAGACTGCACAGACCAGATCAAGTGGGGAAAAACTGTAGCTTAGTGGTAGAGCTCCTGCTTTACATGCAGAAGATCCCAGGATCAGTCCCTAGGATCAGTCCCAGGATCAGTCCCTTTACATGCAGAAGATCCCAGGATGCCTTGGACTGTGGAAAGCAAAATTCAGAATGAATGGAGGAAGACTATTTGGTTTCTTGGGGTTAGGATGAACTAATGGAAAAGACTACAGATTTAGAATGAATGGAGGAAGACTATTTGGTTTCTTGGGGTTAGGATGAACTAATGGAAAAGACTACAGGTGCTATCTTGGGCTCCTTGGAAGAAAAATACAGGTAGTCCTCGCTTAATGACCATTCATTTAGTGATGGTTCGGACTTACGATGGTGCTGAAAAAACTGACTTGCGACCAGTCCTCGCACTCATGACTCTCGCAGTGTCCCCGCACTCACGTGATTGCAATTCAGGCACTTGGCAACCAGTTCACATTTATGACCACAGCAGCGTCCTGCAGTCACGTGATCACCATTTTCGATCTTCCCAGCCAGCTTCTGGCAAGCAAAATCAATGGGGAACCGTGTGATTCCCTTAACGACCATGGTCATTCATTTAACGATCACCGCAAAAACAGTCGTAAAATCAGGTCGGATTTGCCTAATGACTGCTTCACTTAGCAACTGAAATTCTAGTCCCAGTTGTGGTCTTTAAGTGAGGACTACCTGTAGAATGGAAATGAACTAAGCAAGTGTCTTTCTCTTTGTGCAATGCTTTAGTGCAGGGACAGACAACCTGATGCCCTCCAGAGGTTATCAACTACTTCAAAATAGCCGGAGTGCCTCCTGCATGTTCCATTTTTAGCATAGTTCACATTAATTCTGCAATGTCTCTGGTAAATGCACGTCACAGATGAAGTGATGTGAGATTGTCAGCTGGCCAGTAATTACTCTAGCAACGCTGCAACATTTCCCACAAATCCACATTGCCTCCTAATCATGCTGGTGTTAAACGCACAGGAGCATGGTCGAGGCAAAAGGTTAGCAATGCTAGGACTACCTTTGATAGACCACCTAGAAAGAAAATACCCAAACAAGGTGCCAAAGAAATGAGAAGAATGGGCATTTATGGAGCAGAAGTACTCAATACTTGTCAGAACAGATCTTGAACTAGAACAGCAGGTGTTCACTCCAGAAATGGGGCATGGCTCATATTTATTCATGCCATTGCAATCTGAGATGCCTACATCAGTGGGTAAATCTTTTAAAATTGTGAAAATAAAAATTAACAGTGATCAGCAAGACTCATTGTGGTTAGTGAAGATGAAGGAGGAAACTGATTAATACACAAAAAAGGCAAATAGAAGAGGAACGATTGCCAGAATAACATGGGGAAAATATATGAAAACAATGCAAAATGGACATTTATGTTTAAGTTTTTCCAGGGTCACATTCAAGTGTTGTTTCTTCTGTTGAGAAAATAATGCATGATGTGAAGTCAATACTGTAGCCACACAGAATTAAAAGAATGATTTGCTTTCTTGCACAAGGATGTGTATGTGCCCCAGCAAGGATTTATACATGTGCAAAGCCTGCTATTAATTTTTGTTGCCTAATGTAACCAATCCATTTGCATTGGTAATGGACTTAGTTTGCCTGCAAACCCAGGTTTCATTTACAACATCCTTTCGTCTTTTTTTTCTACTTTGGATTTATTTTTTCCTGAAAGGGAAGCCCTGACCATCTTCAACTTGCACCGACTGGTTAAAAAGAAGAGGCAACCGGAGATATGACCTTCTTGATCATGTGCTTAATAAAACCAGACCACGGTAAAGAAGACTAATGGAAATGGAATGCCCACTGGCCATCTCCTTGAGTTATAATGGAAGAACCCTGTGCTGTGAGAATTGCTTTCATCTGGTTCATCTTCTCCCAGTTACACCAGCCATATCTTATCTGCTGTATCCACACATCCTTCCTCGATTCTTGCTTCACCTTCTCCTGCATTGCTAAGGTGGAGACCGGGAAAAAGCTGCCTTGCAGTTCTAGACAGACAAGGTATCAGGGAAACCTGATGAGACAAGAGATGGCAGGAGATGCAGCTGAAACTGAGCTGTTTTTCAAAGAGTGCAACCAGTTGTCTTCTCCTTCTCCTTCTCCTTCTCCTTCTCCTTCTCCTTCTCCTTCTCCTTCTCCTTCTCCTTCTCCTTCTCCTTCTCCTTCTCCTTCTCCTTCTCCTTCTCCTTCTCCTCCTCCTCCTCCTCCTCCTCTTCCTCTTCCTCTTCCTCTTCCTCCTTAGCTATCCTGGCTCTAGGAGAGCCTTTCTGAAGGACTGCCATGGACACGAGTCAAGCCACCCCCCCAGTTTAGCCAGTATTTTGGTTGTTATTTTATTGATGTATGTGATGATTATTTATTGATTTTAGAGCTTGATTACTGATTTTGTATTTTTGTGACCTGCTTTGTAAGAGTTTCAGTCCTGTGGAACAAGCAGCCCCAAAGCCAGTCTGCTTATTGAACATTGGAGTCTGTTGTCAAGAACCAGTAAGAGCTTCTATTTCCTAGAGGACAAATATCACCCATTGTTCATTTGCTGAGGTCAATGTATTAAATTTGCTCTGCTTTTGGTCATTCATCTCTAGAACTTGAGAACGCAACACACACACACACACATTATTAACAGCTATCCATGCTTCCAAAACTTAGGATGTCACACAAATCCTCTCTATTTTATTCCCAGGTTGCCTAGCTAGCGATTATGTTGGATAAGAGAATTGCTTATCCAGGGCCTCATGCCTGGAGGGAGATTTGAAACCTAGCCTTCAAGGGCTATCCTCTGCATCACACTTTATTCTCCATTTCTCGATTAAATTCTTTGTACTTCCAGTCCCCAAATGGGAATAATGAACAGGCCAAGCCAGGCACATAACTTGGAGTTATTTAGGAACAAGAAGTCTTTCCAGGGTTATAGGGAATAATTATTGGGAATCTGGATTTCAGTTGGATCCTGCTTTAAGAAAGTGTGAATCTGTCAACCGTGCTAGTCTTCTAGCCTTAGAATAGGCAACCCACAATTCACAAGCTGTGTGCAGCCTCCATTCCCCTTTTTGTAGCTCTGGATCCTCCCTCCCCACTCCAAGGTTCCTTTGATAATGTTTTCATTTTGTCTTTTTTAAAAAGGTAGTAAAATAGATGAAGACTCCTAGAATTACGACACCGGTGTTAGTATTTTTTTTTAAATAATAACTTTATTTAAAATAATATCCTCAAATGACAAACGTTCTCCCTGAGAAATCTGTATGGCTCCCACCTTGATGTTGTTTAAGAAGTCCTTGAAAACCTGGCTGTTTCCCAGGCCTTGGGCTAGGATGGGTGTTGAGCTATATAAGGTTTATAGGATTTTATCTGTTAGTAGGAATGTTTGTCTGGTTATATATTGGGGTTTTTTTTCTTGTTTTTCTTGTTCCTTACTATTTTTAATATTGTACACCACCCGGTCTTTTGGAGATGCGTGGCCTTCTAAATTACTTCCTTAATTAATTCAAGATAAGGGTCTTAAAATACCAGTTTCGCAGTGAGGTTTTACCATGTGTTTTGAAGCTGTCCGTGGCTGATTTTTTTAAAAGGGTATCCCTTTGTCTGTAAACACTGTCCATGACCTGAGCTGGACTCAAAGGAAACTTCCTTTTTACCCCTTCCTAGATCATGGGTGGACAACAAGTTGCCTTCCAGATGTTGAACTCCAAATCCTCTCAGTTCTGGCAGAAATGGAAAGCAACCCATTGCCCAATCTCTGTCCTTGGACCCTGATTTAGACAGAGGTTCCAGAACTTCTTACTGCAATTTTTTTTTTACTACTAACCCCAACTGCTAATATTCACACATAAAGGGCATTACATTTGCATGGAAAAGATCTTAGGTGAAATCCCTGGAATCTCTCCTTGAATGGGATCAGGTAGAAGAATCACATGATTAGATCAAAATTAACCCAAAAGAGTGCTGTTAGTTACACGAGAGTCAGTAGTCCCTTTCCCTGTAATGGTCTTTTAAGCTGGGTAAGGGAGGCTTATTTATATGCTTGCATGTTCTGTTTGATTTTGGACTTAGCATGTTGTGTGAATACTGTCACTGTGGTTTGTAAGCCATGATTTGCAGTTTACCATGGGGGAATTGTGCTTTTTAACAAACTGCTATTAAGCAAGCCATGGTGCAGCACAGTAATGTGAACCTATCAGGGTGTTCCTAGGGTTAATAACATGATGGGTTTCTCTGTGGCTCCAGGCAGTGGGAAAGACAGAAGGCAGACAACAGAAAGAAAGGAAGTGGACATACAGGTGGTAAAAATAGGTCTGACAAAACAGCATGTGTAGAAGGCTGAAAATTCAGCTGAGATTAATTAGCATTCCCTTGAATAATGACTAATTTGTTGATTGGGCTGAGTCTGTCCCAGAGATGTTCTGCATATCTACTATTCATCTGCCAGTGGGGACAGATTCAATGGTCTCGGGTCATCTCTTGACAAACGAGGCCAAATGTATAAGCTGCTTCTTAAAAGGAATGGAATCTAATTTATGCAGATGGGATGGGATGGGAGATTTCAGGAGTGAATGAGGACAGACGGTGCACTCCTATCAAACTCAAGTGGCTGAAATGGGGAAAGGGGAACTTGGACACAGAGAAGACATATGGAAACAGTAAATGTAGTAAATTAGGAAAATTGCAGGCTAGGAGTCCCCAACATTACTGGGTTCAGTGGGCACATTTGGAATTCTGAGACTGTAGGGCACGATGGCTCAGCGGGTAAGACGCCAGGCTTGTCGATCCAGATCGCAGGTTCGGAGGTTCAAATCCCTAGCCCCGCGTGACGGAGTGAGCTCCCGCACTCGCCCCAGCTCTTGCCAACCTAGCAATTCGAAAGCATGCAAATGCAAGTAGATGAATAGGTACCACTTTGGTGGGATGGTAACAGCGTTCCGCGCGCATCATGCCGGCCACATGACTGCGGAAGCGTCTTCAGACAACGCTGGCTCTTCGGCTAACAAACGGAGATGAGCACCGGCCCCTAGAGTCAGACACGACTGTGCAGGGGAAACCTTTACCTTTACTTTAGAAGCAGCTTACCTACGAAACGCCTGTTGTTGGGAATGAAATCAGTTGCAAAACACTGATTGGTCAGAATTGTAGATCAGAATCTTCAATTGGTAGAATTGTACTTGCCACCCTGAAATCCTCTAGCCAACCACAGGACAATCCCCATCAACCTTCTTTATTTTTATCCTTTTCTGGACAGGAAGCATGTTCCCAAATAAAGCAATGAGGCACAGCTATCCAGCATTATTATTTGCTAAGGAAGCTCATAGGGCCCATTTGGGGAACTGAGACGTTTTGGGAAATATGGCTTTGCTGGAGGCTTTACATTATACCAGCTGCCCCCTTTTACTTTTTTTAATGTAAGCTGTGAAGTGAACAGAGAGCCTGATGGGTGACAGTGGAGTTGTTACTAGGCACCCTGATGCTCCAGGCCACCACTGAGGATCCTAGTGGAAGTTCAATACATCAGGAGTGCACCAGGTTGGACTCATCTGTTCCATGAGAACCAACATCCTGGAGGCAAAGCTGTTTGGTGCTTGAATTTTCAGCAGCCCCAGCACATCCCTTCTCAAGATGGTGTTTATTCTCAAGAAGTCAAAATGAGCAAATGCAGAGTTATTTTCCTGCCAGCACTTTGAATAATCTAACATGAGAAGCCTTTAGCACAGCATGAGAGTATCTCTCAATAGAGTATCAAAACGTATTTATGAAAAAGCCCCTCCCAAAAAGGATGTCCAAGCATATCAGGAAGAGATCCTTGCATGTAGTCAAGGCACTGTTGGATGTTTCCATGGAGGACATCTCTATCGCCAAAGAGACAAGAGTTGATGGAACTCATGGATCTGAGTTTTTCTTTGGATCCCAGTTGTTTATACTAACCACCTTTGAATATTAACCACTTTGTAGGAAAACTCAACAGTGGCCACAGGATTGGAAAAGGTCAGTTTACGTTCCAATTCCAAAGAAAGGCAATGCCAAAGAATGTTCAAACTACCGTACAATTGTGCTCATTTCACATGCTAGCAAGGTTATGCTCAAAATCCTACAAGCTAGGCTTCAGCAGTATGTGAACCGAGAACTACCAGAAGTGCAAGCTGGGTTTCGAAGAGGCAGAGGAACTAGAGATCAGATTGCCAACATTCGCTGGATCATGGAAAAAGCAAGAGAGTTCCAGAAAAACATCTACTTCTGCTTCATTGACTACACTAAAGCCTTTGATTGTGTGGATCACAACAAACTGTGGCAAAGTCTTAAAGAGATGGGAGTACCAGACCACCTTACCTGTCTCCTGAGAAACCTGTATGCGGGTCAAGAAGCAACAGTTAGAACCGGACATGGAACAACCGACTGGTTCAAAATTGGGAAAGGAGTACGACAAGGCTGTATATTATCACCCTGCTTATTTAACTTATATGCAGAGTACATCATGAGAAATGCCGGGCTGGATGAATCACAAGCCGGAGTTAAGATTGCCGGGAGAAATATCAACAACCTCAGATATGCAGACGATACCACCCTAATGGCAGAAAGTGAAGAGGAACTAAAGAGCCTCTTGATGAGGGTGAAAGAGGAGAGTGCAAAAGCTGGCTTGAAACTCAACATTAAAAAAAACCCAGATCATGGCATCTGGTCCCATCACTTCCTGGCAAATAGAAGGGGAAGAAATGGAAGCAGTGAGAGATTTTATTTTCTTGGGCTCCAAGATCCCACAGACGGTGACTGCAGCCATGAAATTAAAAGACGCTTGCTCCTTGGGAGGAAAGCTATGGCAAACCTAGACAGCATATTAAAAAGCAGAGACATCACCTTGCCGACAAAGGTCCGTATAGTTAAAGCTATGGTTTTTCCAGTAGTAATGTATGGCTGTGAGAGTTGGACCATAAGGAAGGCTGAGCGCCGAAGAATTGATGCTTGCGAACTGTGGTGCTGGAGAAGACTCTTGAGAGTCCCTTGGACTGCAAGGAGGTCAAACCAGTCAATCCTAAGGGAAATCAACCCTGACTGCTCATTGGAAGGACAGATGCTGAAGCTGAAGCTCAAATACTTTGGCCACCTAATGCGAAGAGAGGACTCACTGGAAAAGACCCTGATGCTGGGAAAGACTGAAGGCAAAAGGAGAAGGGGACGGCAGAGGATGAGATAGTTAGATAGCATCACCGATGTAATGAACATGAATTTGAGTAAACTCCGAGAGACAGTGGAGGACAGGAAGGCCTGGCGTGCTATGGTCCATGAGGTCACGAAGAGTCGGACACGACTAAACGACTGAACAACAAAAAGTTTGTCTTTCCTCCCTTGAGATAGTATCTGTCACCACATCTTATCTATTTCCTCTGAACAGTCTAAGGGATAACGTGTCATATGTATTTCACTATAATTTCCTAAGCAGTGATAACAGCCAGAAGGATAAACAAGGCACCTTTCGCAAGAGATGAGTTGCTGTATCAAAACATGGCCCCTTCATAACACACTTAATATGTCCAAGTTAAACAGAAGCAAGACATGATTTGTCTGAACTTACAGCAGGAACGAGAACACAGACTTTCTTTTAGTTCAGAAAGTTTATTTATTTTAAATTACACCGAAATAGGGTGATCAGAAACAAGTCTCATTGGCTGGGTTGGCGCCACAGATGAAGCTGGATTATCTGTAGATCTCTTCCATTTCCACCCTTAATGATGAAATAGACCCAAAGTGAAAAAAACAGCACCAGTGAAATTCACCCATTTTGCCGCACAATTTTGATGGTATCATCTTGGGTGGCTGTGGGACTGTGTTAAGCCCCAGGTTGACCTCCCATCTCATTGCAATGTGTAAAACCAGCCATTCTGTGCAGTCCTCAGCTGTGTAGGCAGGAGAGGGGGAAAGTGCAGGATGATCGTCAGCTTGCAAGGTATAGTGCAATGTTTCTCAACCTCGGCAACTTTAAGACGTGTGGACCTCAACTCCCAGAGTTCCCCAGCCAGCATTAAGTCCACACGTGTGATGGAATGTCTCTCTGAGGGAGAAAGTGATGTTATGGAGATCGCGGGCGAAGGAGGAGGGGGCGCCTTCCAGGGTGAGAAGCGCGTTCACAGCCTCGAAGACCTTGGGCGCCCGTCCAAGAAGGTCAGGACGGACCCGCCTTAGAGTGCCTGAGGTTTTCCCCCAGAGAACTGTTTAGTGTAGCTCAGTTTGGCAAGGTTCTGTGTAAGGTAGAAAAATAAAGATCTAGAGCTTAATTCCGAGGCTCAGCGTTGTTCTTCGCCTAACCATGACAACATGTCTTAAAGTTGCCAGGGTTGAGAAACACTGGTATAGTGGGAGACAGGACAGCACCAGTTCTTGTATGTTCCTCTCATCTTCTGGTTCTGTAATCTGCCTCTCTCTCCCTTGCTCTGGACCTTGCTGTGTCCAGAGGATGAGGAACAGAGAGTGCATTAAAGAACTCTACCTTTCTCCCATCACAGATAAGAGTTCTTTATCCATTCCAAGAAGCAGCTGTCTTGCAAGATTGATGAAATAAATGTTAATGCTGCTAGGCATTGAATCCAGGGTCTTGAAATTGTCAAGGGATGTCACAAGACCATAACATTATTCTGAATACCTTGCTGGGTCAAGCTAAAGCCCATCTTCATCTAGCATTTTGTTTTTAACAGTGGTCAACCAGATCACTTATACAAGTTTATTTATTTATTTATTTATTTATTTATTTATTTATTAAATTTATATTACCGCCCATCTCCCCCATCAGGGACCCTGGGCGGTTCACAATAAAACATAAATAAAACATAAATATAAAATTACAATATAATAAATAATATAAAATCCAAGTATAAAAGATATTAAAAATGGTAATACTGGGAGGCTTCATGGGACCAGCCATCCCCAAGAGGAACTGTTGACATTTCCCTCCCAGGCAAGATGGCAGAACCAGGTCTTTAAGCCTTTCCGGAAGGTCAGGAGCGAGGAAACCCGCCTCAGCTCTGGGGGTAAGGTATTCCAAAGGGCGGGCGCAACTGCAGAGAAGGCCCACCTCCTGGACCCCGCTAGATGGAACTCTTTAGTCGATGGGGTCTGCAGCAAGCCCCCTCTGGCCAAATAAATAAATAAATAAATAAATAAGTTACCTTTATTATGGTTTACTCAATTAACCACATTTCCTGGGTTCACCTGACATATTGAAGCAGAAACTAACCACATGGGCCTGGTTCATACAACCTGTGAACGTGATAGGTTGAAATATGGATGATGATTTGGTGTGCTGTGTAGCCACAACCATTATCTGGCCAACCTTACACTTTTAATAGCTGCATGGTCTTCAGAAACCAGCTGGTGAAATTTTTTATTGCATGATGATAGACAGTGATTTACACCTGCCAAATTGCTGTTGGCCCAACCTTCAGGTAGAGGCCCAGTTGCTGGGACCAGCTCTAAATTTTACCACCGTTGTGGGTGAAGTCATGAAGGAACCACAGTTTATTTATTTTATTTATTTATGTTTCAATTTATATACCGCTCCATCTCCCCACAAGGGAACTCTGGGCGGTTGTTGGGTTTCTCCGATGAGTTGGGTTTCTCCGATGGGATACAATTGTCCTGGGGACCTATTCCTTCTAGGTCAGCTTAAGAGGTATCCCCTAGGTGTTTGGGGTCCCTCAAAAGTAGGGCTACCATATATGGGCTGCAGAAATCATTATAGCTGCTAGAAGGCGATGATGAGGTACAGAATTTGCTGCTGCTGTCTACTTAGGCTACCTGGATTTTGTTATTCAGATATGGTAGCATTATATGAAGCACGCTTGGCAAGATGGGAGTTGACATATCTCAAGTGTTTTCAGTTGGGAAGGCAGACCTAGAAGTGTTGTGTGTTCTTCCACCTGTCCAGCTGCACCAGCCCAGATGGTGCTCTTTAATTTGGCCACTCTGTTTTCAGCCTAGCACCCAGAATCCATGAAGTTATACCGCGAGCAAGAACATATTAGTTAGGTGCATTAAGAGAAAATAATCATGTATAATAAGGGATACCACAAGCAGTGAGAAAAACAGTCATTATGCTAGCCTGTTTCCTAAGTATAGGGAGTGCTGTGGCTTTGCCACAAAGTATGCACACCCTGGTGTTCTGTGCTAATTAAGTCTGGAGAAGCATCACCACCTCCATGTTCCGTATTCACTCTCATTAAGATGCAATCACTCCTCTTCAGCTTCCTAAACTGGTGCATCATTCTGTTGGTATAAAGAACCCAGAAACACTTAGATGCCTGACATACAGAATTCTTAGCAGGTGAGCTGGAGGAGGATGACTTCATGTGGTATCCGGGATGGCTGGAAGATACTGTAGAAAGAGCAAAGTGGTGAGGATGGTAGGACCCAGTGGAGGAGGCTGAAGCCGGGCACGTGCATTGCCGATTGGAAGGATTTCAAGGGCGCCACCCTCTCTGTGACGACCAACAATTAAGTGAGGTGGCTCAAGGCCATGGCTGACATTCCTCCTGTCTCAGCTGGACTGCAGCCAGACCCTCCCAGTTCTCAGGAACACGCAACACCTAGGATGCCAGATGAGCAAGCCGAGTCATGTAGGTCCGTGCCAAAGCGTTGTGCCAGGCATGATGTGAGACAGGTAGAAATTCAACAGGGGGAACCCCTTGCCTCCACAAACAGGCAGGGATGGAAAATGCTGCATCTCTTGAATTTCAGGCCGTTGTGTAAATGTTGGGACAGATTCTCTGTTGGAGAAGAAGAAGGCAGTATCCCTTGTACACTGAAAGGTGTTCTCATGGGGTAGATACAAGCTTTGGGGAGGAGAAGAGATTTTTCTCGGGACCAAAGGAGAGGGGGGCAAGGGTTTGCCCCACCCTCCCCACATGCTGCCATGCTCATCACCCACACCGCTCCGATCTTAAAACAAAAAAACTAAAATTAACTTTTTGTTTTAAATGAACAACATACATTAGATGCCTACACACATTTAGCCTGGACTTCGACCGCACAAAACCTGTTTAGCTATGGATAATCCCACGACTAGGTTAGCATTCATGGTTTACAAACCTCAATGGCTGGGTTTGCACAGTGTAGTCATCATTGGCGATCACTCGTAGCCGAGTAAGATTGTCTTCCAAAGGTAAAATTTTAACGGTGGATCCGTAAGTGGCTATAAAGGCCAATTCTGGATCCGCACAACCTCCCACAATGAGGGCATAGGTTTCCGGGTGGTAGACGGTCATGATGAGGGTTTGCCTGATGTGCCTTCCTTTTAGCTCTTTTCTCCCTGTCGCCCTGTACTCGTGCTTCCTCAAAGTGTAGTAAGCCCAAACCAAACAAACCACATTATGCATTTCCACAATAGGCAGGTCCAGCTTTCTTCTTTACCTCTGATTGAAAGCTAAATTCTAGTGCACACACTGCAGCAGGTCTACTCAAAAGTAAGTGCTTTGGAGTTTGTGGTGGTAAAAGGTATGCTCCCCCCCCCATACACTTGGGAGCTGCATTCACTACTGACCCTAGGAGATGCCCCCTCCCTCCCCATACATGTGAACTGCTTAAAGTTCCCTTGTAAGAAAACTGAATTGACCCTAAGTGGCGGCAGGGGGAAGAATCTATCAGGAACCTGTAGCCCAGTAAACCAAATTGTTCATAGCTGCTGTGCTGATCTAGTAGGAAGGGATGAATAATGAGAAGGTCGTCCAGATGGGCTTATCAAAAACATCCCAACCTCATGCTGTAATTTACATGGACTCTGCCTCTTTCTTTGTCTTGCCTTAGATAAAGGGTATCTAAGCTCTGGTTCTGCCTTTGCTGGGAGGGCCAATGCTTTGCTGGGAGACTAGTGGGCTTCCTTGCGCAGTAAGGTATTATCTTATTTTCCCATGGAGATGAGTGGGTTCCCTATATCAGAAAGCCTTTGATGTGGTGTCATGCTCAGTGTAGACTGTTTTATTGTTTGCAGGCTAATTATGTTGTATCTTTAGAGTGATTTGGTTGCTTTAGGTGAGCTAGGCATTGGCCACAAGAAGTTGAATTTAGGACTGCAGCCTAAGGCAGTGTTTCTCAACCTTGGCCACTTTAAGATGTGTGGACTTCAACTCCCAGAATTCCCCAGCCAGCCATGCTGGCTGGGGAATTCTGGGAGTTGAAGTCCACACATCTTAAAGTGACCAAGGTTGAGAAACACTGGCCTCAGGCATTGGGGAATATGTATCTTAATTATTTCCATGGGACAGCAACTGTTGCATGATACTTTGGCCTGCTTAGGAACCAAACTGGTCAGAAATGGCACTTTTTCAGACAGACAGAGAATCAAATTTGGCCACCTCACTTCCCTTCCCTCTGTGTCCCTCACTTGGGCACCATGGATAATGTATTGTAGGGCATGTAGGTTTTCTTTAAAGGCAGAGATTTAAAATGCAATCATGCACAGCATGAATATGTGAATATATTCCTCCTTTTCACAATGTGAGAACTTGGGAACATCATTTTGTTTGTATCTATGAAATTATTCTTGGTATTTATTGAGAAGCAATCTACAGTATTTATATCCCATTAGAGTATTCTTTACAGCTTTCTCGTTCTCCTGACGTTTTTGGGGGTATTGTTTCATATTAAATTATTTTCAATGGCTTCATGCTGTATGCCACCCAGAGTCATGATGGAGTCAGACGGCTAATAAATAAGTAAATTAACAAATTGATGCATTGTTATACTAGCGCTCAGACTTCAAAGTCTGCCCTGAATGCATACAGTATGTTAACTTTAATGCTGATAATTCAGTCTTTAAATGAATAAAATATTTTTAACTTCTTCCTTGTTCAAAAACAACTGTAGATTCCTAAACACAATATTGTTTTTGAAAGTTTTCTTTTTAAATTAAACAAATACAACATTGATAAACTAACCCACTCACCCCCAATTACAAAAATAAATGAAAACAGGAGGATGAAATTAAGCCTCTACCTTGAGAGTAGAAAATTGTTACTACTGTACATATATACCTGAGAAGAATACAAAAGATGAATAATTAACATTTGATATATTTCTCTAAAATAACATTTGTGCTGATGGGGTGTGTGTATGGGAAATTATCAGGAAACTGGGAAGGAGGATCATTTTTTAAAGCTAAATGTGGAATAATTCAGGACCAATGAAAGGGAACTCAACAGATTTATGCTGAGCTGAGCTATCAAAGATGCCTCTAATTTTATCTGCAAAACAGTGATAAGATTAGATCGACCTGGACTTGGGGAAAAATGCAGCTGACCCTGTGTAGGTCACTCAGCTTTCCTTATTTGTAATAATTTCTCTGCCCTTGTTGGGTTAATTTGGAAGCTATGATGACATGTCTACAGCAGTGTTTCTCATCACGTTTAAGATGTGTGGACTACAACTCCCAGAATTCCCTGGCCAGGACTAGGACACTTTTGACCTTACCCTAACCCAAAGATTGCCTCTTACAATTACAGTAGATGCTCTCCAATGCTACTCCAGCCTTCTCCAACTACTGCTCTGCAGATGGTTTGGGAATTCAGTTCCCAGCCTGGTTGGGAAGATCATTCTGCTCAAAAAGCCATTGTGTAAGAATGCAAGTATCATCTTCTAGGTCAGACCAAATGAGCATCTTGTCTGGTAACCTAATCCATTCAGTAGCCAACTTGCATACTGGTGAGATATGCTGAGTGTCAAAGCAAGAACTCTCTCTTATTTCTGCTGTTCCTTGATATATTCCATTCAGTTCTTGTCGCCTGTAGTTAGCCCTGTTCTCATTTATGAGTTTGTCTGGTTACTATTAATAAGGCTTCCAACTTAGTAGACATTTATTTGTTATATCCCTGCCTGTCCTCCAGAAGTATAAGGTTCCCACAACAGCCCGGTGAAGTGGGTTGGGTTGAGTGAGTGACTGGCCCATTCACCCGGGGAGCTTCCATGGCTGAGGAGAGACTTGATCTCCCCACTCCATCCAACATCTTCACCTTACCCTACACTCTTGGCTCTTGGGCTGAGAGAGAGGGCCTTGCCCAAAGTCCAACTCTTTCAACCACTCCACCATGCAGGATCTCCACATCATTCTAACTTGTGCTGCTGACTTCCACATTTCATTATGCAGTTGTTCTACATCCTCTTTTTCCCATCTTGGGCAAAGGCAGTACAACTGGCTTGGTGGAAGGGAAGCTCTGGTTCAATACAACCAGATAAGGGAAAGCTGTTGTCGGTGCTGAACTAGCTGCCAAGAAATCTGCCTGTCAGCTCTATATTTGGTTTTGCCTCACTCCATCAACAGGTACTGTATGTAAGAATAATCCTCTTCATCTACCTGTCTAATGTTACCTTCTTTCTCTGTCTCCTTCCAGGAAGGCATCCGAGAAGTCTGCACCTGGTGAGTCACTCTTTCTTCTTCTTTTGGAAAAAGTTTACAAATGCAGCAGCCAGGCTTGCTCCCAAGGGCCTCACCCCCCCCCCCGGGGTTTACATAGGTGGTCCATGATGTATGAAGGGAAGACTTGGATCTTACCAGATGGATGCATACAACATGCTAGCCTACACTGTGGCTCTAACCATGTTGTGTGCACAACCAGTCCATAGGGTTGCCTAGGGGTCAGGGTCGTTGGCAACTACAGCCACAATGGAATTGTAGGACAGAACTATTTTAGAAGCTACATATCTGGTTAAAATTCTCTTGAGGAATCCTTTATCTTCTTATTTGGGAAGACGCCCTACTGAACTCAATGAAACTTATTTCAGAGTAGACGTGCACCCTAAATGAAGAAATGGACAAGAATACAGCAGGGATAGCAGGATTGTTCATGGTCTTGAAACCTTGATGCTGTAGTAATAGGCTTTTTCCTTACTAGTGATTTATACCGATTTATCCTACCATGCTGTACCAATATAACAGTAATGATTTTTTAGCTTGCCGTAAGGATGGCTGCGTGGATGAATGACTCTGTGGGACTGAAGAAAT
The DNA here is from genome assembly GCA_023362775.1 of Charina bottae. Taxonomy (NCBI): domain Eukaryota; kingdom Metazoa; phylum Chordata; class Lepidosauria; order Squamata; family Charinaidae; genus Charina; species Charina bottae. The sequence continues at coordinate 38,092,732 of JALMGJ010000002.1, forward strand.
GGCCATTATAACTTAAGGAGTTTCCACCAATGTATTTTCTGTGCTCAAAGCATTAAAACTGGCTCCTGGTTTCCTTCAGTTTCTCTGAATTTAAATTTAAAATTACTTTTTATTACGCATGCTAGACTTATTTATACTTCCCAAATGGAGAACATTTTAAGCCAGTGTTTCATGAATCTCTAGGATACGCCCTAAAAAACCCAATCTACATTTATGCTCATACCCCATAAAAAGAGTTACTAGTAGAAAATGTAAGAGTAAGATTTACACACCCTCCCTGAGATTTTGTATGAGATTTTATTCTGAAGATACCTTTCAGTGGAGAATGCCAAATCCAGCATAGCCAGTCATCCAGAGATACAGTGGGCACCTCCATTTTGAATGTAAGTAATTTTGCTATGAGAGCCAGTTTGGTGTAGTGGTTAAGGCATCAGGCTAGAAACCAGGAGACCGTGAGTTCTAGTCCTGCCTCAGGCACAAAGCCAGCTGGGTGACCTTGGGCCAGTCACTTTCTCTCAGCCCTGGGTAGGAGGCAATGGCAAACCACTTCTGAAAAACCTTGCCAAGGAAATTGCAGGGACCTGTCCAAGCAGTCTCCGGAAATCGGAGACGATTGAACAGATTAAAAAAAATGGCTGTGTCTGAATTATTCCATGATTTCTCATATAGTTATGGTGACATGGCACAATCCTCCTGCCCCAAGACTGATGGCTGGAAAGAAGCAAGACCAGAATAGTGAAGGACAAAGCAAGCTGCTTCATACCAGGTCAGCCTGTTTATCTAGCTCAGGGTCAGGACTAGAGACTGACTCAAGTATTCCGGAGGGTCCTGAAAAAACCCACTTCCCCCATCACATGGGATTCTTCTAAAGCGAGTTGCCAGAGACCGGATCTGGAATTGTCTGCATCCAAAGCCAATGACCTATCACTGGCATTGGCAGGATTCACACATTGTGCTAAGACATCACATGGTTTGTTGGTGCTGACTAAGCATGATGTGTGAACTCAGCAATTGTGCTTTGTAAACAATGATTAATGGTTTAACGCATTGTGAGACCCAAGGATGGCTTATTGTATAAAACCTGCTTAAAGCAAAACATAGCTTAGTGTGATGCGTGAACCCAACAACTGATTCATGCAGAAACAGGGGTCAGACTCTCGGTAGATAGGTGATTCTTCCTGCAAGTTAGACCTGATTCATGCATCCCACTAAGCCATAGCTTGCTTAATATGGTTTAATGAATATTTGACACAGCAAGCAAGGCATACATCATAACTTACATATCACAATGGCCACATTCATATATTGTACTAAGTGTAGTGGTATGTGGGAATGACCTTGGGAGACAGGAGGAAGAGCCGCAGACTAGGCAATGGTCTGATAAACGAGATCTGAGTCCGAAGCAGGGGTGGGGGTGGAGAAGGCATCTCAGAAGAGACCCTCCCGAAAACTAGTAAGTAAAAGTAAAAGTAAAGGAGGGGAGAGGTACTTTGAGACGTGCAAGATTGATGTCAGCCCTTCGAAGTAGTCCACACAAGAAGCACCAACCATGAGTACTAACTACTTACAGTACATGGTTACAGTAACAGAACCTTGCAAGATTCTTTACTGATTCAGAAAAGCTATTAAAACTTGGCTATTTCAACAGGTCTTTGGGGGACAGGTCTTTGGGGGAAGTGGTATAGTGGCAACAGGCTAGAAACCAGGAGACTGAGTTCTAGTCTCGCCTTAGGCAGGAAAGCCGGCTGGGTGACCTTGGCCCAGTCACTCTCCCTCAGCCCTAGGAAGGAGCCAATGGGAAACCAGGAGGCTGTGAGTTCTAGTCCCGCCTTAGGCATGAAAGCCGGCTGGGTGACCTTGGGCCAGTCCCTGTCTCTCAGCCCTGGGAAGGAGCCAATAGCAAACCAGAAGCCTGAGAGTTCTAGTCCCGCCTTAGGCATGGAAGCCGGCTGGGTGACCTTGGGCCAGTCACTCTCTCTCGGCCCAACTCACCTCACAGGGTGGTTGTTGTGGGGAAAATAGGAGGAGGAAGGAGTATTAGGTATGTTCGCCGCCTTGAGTTATTTATAAAAATAATAAAGGCGGGATAGAAAATAAATAAAATAAATAAATAAATATAGGGCATGACTCCTTGATATAGGAGTATTTTATTATCTATATTTGTTATTGTTATCATTTGTTATTTTAACCTTGTTCACACATGGTTGGAATGTAAGCCTCTCAGAATCAGTGGATGATTGGAGCAGCATGTGAGCCAAGTAGAATGAATCAATAAAACTGATGAAAAAGGTTCCAAGTTGCATAAAAACACATAGCGATTGAGCTTGTATAGAGACAATAGATACCAGAAACAATAAATTAAACAGACAAACGAACTAAGCACAGGTCTTAGGTTTTTTCCTACTTCTCTAGAGAATGGATGATTTTGAAGAAGTATTACCTCTGGGTCAATTTGTTACAGTACCTGGAAAATCCTTCTTCCTACAAATTCTGTCTTTAAACATAAGTTGAATTTGAGGTCTCTCTTTCTCTCCCACCTCCATTTCAGCCAACAGCTTCTTGTTTGTCTTTATCGTGTTAGAACATTGCTTACAATTTCCAAAAGAACACAAACTTTTCCACATGGATAGGGGGAAGTTATGGGGGATCACTCCTTTGGCTATGTGCTAAATTAGCCAGCTCTTCTTAGGAAGGTTCTGCTTGAGACACAGTGATGTGTGTTTCCCGGCTGGGGAGCAGCTGTCGATCTTGTGAATGCCAGGTGACATCACAACAGCACAATATATTGAACCATAAAGTGAATAGGAGGTTCGAGACCCTAGCCCCGCGTGACGGAGGGAGCTCCCGCACTAGCCCCAGCTCTTGCCAACCTAGCAATTCGAAAGCATGCAAATGCAAGTAGATGAATAGGTACCACTTCGGTGGGTAGGTAACAGCGTTCCGCACGCGTCATGCGGCCACATGACCGTGGAAGCGTCTTCGGAAAACGCTGGCTCTTCGGCTAACAAACGGAGATGAGCACCGGCCCCTAGAGTCGGACACGACTGCACAAATGTGCGGGGGGTACCTTTACCTTTACTTTTTATAGATTTGACACCAGTTTTACTTTAGGACCCTCCAAGGAATCCTGGGGACTATAGTGTGTGTTGGGTATTCTCTTTAAAATTCCTTATCATACTCCTTGAGTTGCATTGCTCAAGGCAGAAAAAACAATTCCCCAGGTTAAGATATAGCTTAAAGCAGCGGTCCCCAACCTTTTTGCACCAGGGACTTTCGGTAAGGCTGTAAAAAAGGGGCGTGGTGGCTCAGCGGGTAAGACGCCAGGCTTGTGATCAGAAGATTGCAAGTTCGGAGGTTCGAATCCCTAGCCCCGTGTGGCGGAGGGAGCTCCCGCACTAGCCCCAGCTCTTGCCAACCTAGCAATTCGAAAGCCTGCAAATGCAAGTAGATGAATAGGTACCACTTCGGTGGGTAGGTAACAGCGTTCCGCACGCGTCATGCGGCCACATGACCGTGGAAGCGTCTTCGGAAAACGCTGGCTCTTCGGCTAACAAACGGAGATGAGCACCGGCCCCTAGAGTCGGACACGACTGCACAAATGTGCGGGGGGTACCTTTACCTTTACTTTTTATAGATTTGACACCAGTTTTACTTTAGGACCCTCCAAGGAATCCTGGGGACTATAGTGTGTGTTGGGTATTCTCTTTAAAATTCCTTATCATACTCCTTGAGTTGCATTGCTCAAGGCAGAAAAAACAATTCCCCAGGTTAAGATATAGCTTAAAGCAGCGGTCCCCAACCTTTTTGCACCAGGGACTTTCGGTAAGGCTGTAAAAAAGGGGCGTGGTGGCTCAGCGGGTAAGACGCCAGGCTTGTGATCAGAAGATTGCAAGTTCGGAGGTTCGAATCCCTAGCCCCGTGTGGCGGAGGGAGCTCCCGCACTAGCCCCAGCTCTTGCCAACCTAGCAATTCAAAAGCCTGCAAATGCAAGTAGATGAATAGGTACCACTTCGGTGGGTAACAGCGTTCCACTTGTGTCATGCGGCCACATGACCGTGGAAGTGTCTTCGGACAACGCTGGCTCTTCGGCTAACAAACAGAGATGAGCACCGGCCCCTAGTCGGACACGACTGCACAAATGTGCGGGGGGGAACCTTTACCTTACCTTTTACTAAGCTACTAGAAATCAGAACAAGGTTAACACTAACCAAGCTTCACCAAAGTACAAATGCAGCCATTTGGCCTTGACCTGACTCAGGTTAGCATGCGGTCTGAATGTGTCATATCATCAGGAGACGACCAGCTTACATGCCAAAAGGGCAACCTGATGGTTCTCCACTGAGACATTGGCACAAAACAATACTGTGAACGTTGCCATCTCCATTCTTTCCCATTTTTTCTCCCTCCGTAGCTAATATGGTTTGGATTCCTTCGCCACCCATTTTCACCTGAACAATCAGCCAGAGCCCTTCCAAGGGGCTGTCCCCGCTTTCCCAAGCCCACCGCATGGAAGGGATGGAGAAGTTAATGTTGCTGCCAGTCCTGAGTTCTGGACACATAGAAACAAATGTCTTTGCAGATGCCTGGAAACCCCTTGACTCCATTTCTTCCTACCTTCTTCAACAGAACCTTAATGCTGGAACCAAATTTCTGGACTGAAGTTGCCTCTAGTTCGGAAGAAATTCCACCCGTGGCTGAGCAGACCAGATTTTGGGTTGGGTCCAGCTAGAGAAAATGGCTTTCCTTCAAGGCCAGGACTTGGAAACTCTACTCGGCACCCTGGAAAAATCCTCCTCTGCCTCCTCCAGGTGTCACTGGATACGGGCGACGTGACAGAAAGAAGCTTGTGTGTAATTTTCCTGTAAACTGACAGAACATTGTGGGCAATATTTCTTTCGCCTTCCAACACAGGGCAGGAGGAAGCTCCGCTATACAGGCTCCTGGGTCAGAGTTGAGGGAGGTAGTGAGCTTCTTGAGTTGGTTGTCCACCATTTCACTCCCAGGATTCATTTCACTGGTCACTTTCCTTCACCCTCTTGCCTGACGGAAACCGTGTTCCCCCCTTCTGCATTCTTTACTTTGGTACGCTGCGGACCCCGCGGTGTGGGTAACAGGTCAAGCCGTGGCATGAATTTGCATTTACTGAAGAGCACTGAAGATCACTCTACAATTAGTCCTTAAACCTGTCAGATTTCTCGTATGAAATTGGCAAGTTGTTTTCTGTACAAAGCAAAAAGTTTCTCATGGTGACGTGAAGTGCAGGTGGCCAGATAACAACTGTCACTTGTGTATTGTTATGGCTAGTGCCTACACATTCGCATGGGAACAATGTCTCCTGATTCCCTGCGTGGGAAGCCTGCTCTGGGGGGAGCAGAGGGAGGAGACAGCATGCTTGCTGCGACACTGCCACAAATTAACAGGTTATGCTATGATCTATGCCCTGTGTGTCACACCTAACTTCCAGCCAATCAGAAAGCTGGAAGAACTGAATATCTAACCATGCAAAATGGTGTTCTATGCTTCTTGACTTCTTGTGTCTTTTAGCCATGTACTTCTTCACGTGTTTTGTTCCTGTGGACTGGGAAGTGTGAGCTATGCCTGGCTATGTGAGTGATGCCATGGTGCTCCTTCATGTCTGTCATGTCTGTCAGTGGAAGCACTACACTGGAGAAGATGTACTCTGCTTTGTCTGTACTTTTTCTTGCAACGATGTAACTGTATATACAACTCTGCTTTTATTTATAGTAAAGATATTTTAGCCAGAAATGCTGCACTCTGTCTCTGTCTGTTTACTCTCAAGCCTTGCTTTTTCCCTTTAAACCAGCGTACATCCTATCAAAACCATCAGCAGGTGGAAACATCTGGTCACCTCTTATGGCTTGGAGGGACCCTGGGACTTAGGGGAAAGAAATGTCATTAGTGTCAACTGGTTTCTATAAAGTTGAGCCAGATCCTGCTTAAGGGAGAAAATCTAAACTGTCTTACCCTTGTTTGCCTTTTTTTTATTTTAAAATGAATTAACATGTTTTCGTCTTCCCCTACTGAATGGTACTGGCATGCATGAATAAGGAAGAGACTGCACCGACGTCACATAGTTAACACTGGATTGCTTTTATTTTATCTATAATACAGTGATTTTTAATTTGTGCTCGCCTATAAATGCATTTGGGCCCTTCATGGGAACGGACTGAATGTAAAATCAAGAGCAAATTGAAAGCCTCCCCGCTAAGGCAACTGGGGCATCTTCTTGGAGAAGGTGTTGGTTTGGAATTTTCAGTAAGTAACTACTGAAAGTTGAAGCTCTGGAGTCAGTCCTTGTACAGCATTTAAGTGATTTGGCTCTTCCCCCAAGATATCAACTGTGCGGGACATGCAGAACTTGATGTAAGCCGCCAAGAGGCTCTAGACTGCAGCAGGGTAGAAATGTGGACAATAAATCAATCTCCAGAACAATACAGGAGGTCAGAAATCCAAAACACGGATTAGGAATGTGGCCTTCCTTGTAGTGCTCCTGCTTTTCTAATAGCAGCACAATTCAGGTAGTCCTCACTTAACGACCATTCGTTTAGTGACAGTTCGGACTTAAGATGGTGTCTAAAAACCGACTTGCGGCTGGTCCTCGCACTTACGACCATTGCAGGGTCCCCCCACGGTCACGTGATCACGATTTGGGCACTTGGCAACTGGTTCGCATTTACCACTTTCGACCTTCCCAGCTAGCTTTCGGCAAGCAAAATCAATGGGGAACTGTGTGATTCACTTAACAACCACGTGGTTCACTTAATAACCACGGTGATTCACTTAACGACTGCCGCAAAAAAGGTTGTAAAATTGGGTTGGATTCGCTTAACAATCGCATCACTTAGCAACTGAAATTCTGGTCCCAGTTGTGGCCGTTAAGCGAGGACTACCTGTAGTAAAATTGATCAGACTACAAAAGATGGGGCTGCAAAGGAGAACAGCGCTTTCTTGATCCTGCAGACACTGCTTTTTCCATCACTACCGCCCCTGGTATTTCCAGCAGCGGCTCCCCAAACTTTTCAGAATTCCTTCATGAAAGCTACAGGTGCCCAACTTGATGCTGCAGCTAAACACACAGAGCGGTTTCCTTCTAGAAAGCTGATAAAACATTTTTAAGAGGCTACTGCTAAAGCTACAGAAATGAAGAAACAAAGCAGGTGGCCGTTCTACAGAGCTGTGTAAATCTGCAACTGTTCCGACTGTAAGCCTGCCATTGTAAATCTGCAACCCAATTCAACTGTAAATCTGCAACTGAGCTAAGCCAGAATGTGGTTGGTGAGGCTTTGGCTTAATGCCAGGAACCCAGGCATTTGTGGCATGCTTAAGAAACCTTCATTAAAAGAGAATACGGTTTAGTACGATGTGTGAAGCTGGTCAATATTTTATCATGAGCTGCCACTGCCATCTTGACATGTAAACACATCTGGGGGTTAACCTTGACGTAAATGAAACTGTTTACAGGCCAAGCGTTTAACCAGCTGGATCCATCAACAGTGGAGTTGGTCTGTAGAAGCCAGTGCCTGCTCTTTATGGGAGTTGTGGTCTGCTAAATGTGGGGAAGCACATCAGATGGTGGCAGCCCTTAGTCAACCTTGGCTTACCCTAGAAAGCTCAGCAGGGTCAGGCCTGGTTAATACTTGGAGGGACCCCGAGAAACCCCAGGGCCACAGGCTAAACCAGGAGGTAGGGCCACGTTCAGGAGGAAAGCAACCACAAATACTCCTTTCAAGCCAAGAAAAAACTCCTTCCGTGCCAAGAAAACTACACGAATGTGCTCATATAATCAACAGATGAGCTTAGCTTCAGGGAACCCTGACCTGAAATCACTTTCAAGTGCAGGAAAACAAGTAAAATACCTCCTATAGCAAGTTCGCTTCCCCCCCCCCGCCCCAATTATGGTGCATTGTTAAAAGCCCCTTCAGGGCCTTGCACTCTTCCAAATGTTCTTGCAAGGCCTCGGTTTAAATACATCCCAGAAGTTGGGGCCTGTTCAGATACCGGATTGTTCCGACATAAGCATGCTCTCTCTGCCTCAACATGTTGGAGAACGATATATTTTAAGGTGGAGCACAAACCGATTAGCAGCAGCCACTTTGCATCCGATGTTGACATGGAGGCTGCTTGGAGAACACAAAGGCATCACTTGGGCAGAACAGTGAAGATTTCTCTTAAAACTATGGCTACCTCTTCCCCCCCTCCCCCCATTTTGAGGGGGCTCTTGTCATTTTAAACAACCGCTCTGTTTCTAGAATAGTACGACTAGCGCAGTTTTTCTCAACCTTAGCAACTTTAAGATGGGTGGATTTCAATTCCCAATGCTGGGAATTCTGGGAGTCGAAGTCCACCCATCTTAAAGTTGCTAAGGTTGAGAAACACTGGACTAGAGTTATCTGGGAGGCAGGAATCTGGATAACCACCAGATGGCAGCAAAGAGATACAGAAAGGCTGGCATTTTGAAGCCCAGATATGACTAACCTAATCTAGAAATCGCACGGGTAAAAGTGGGATATCCTTGTATTACCTAGACAGGTAAAGCCTCAGCGGTAGTTTTTGTAGCTGTTAAAAGCAGTGTTTTATTACAAAAGGACAGGAAAATAAAAGCAGAGCACCTTATGGAGGACATGGAAGGAAAAAAGGAGGCGGGAGACAGCTAGCTGCTAAACCTTTTGAAGTCTAACCGGAAAAGTGCTCCTCCCAGTTTTTATTTCTTTTTAATATCTTTGTTCCTGTGTCTGACAGCCATAAATAACAGGCATACTAGTATTCTGTGCCTGCACCTGCTCAGAGGGTGCAGATTCAAAGTAGGGGATTTTAAGTGATTCACACACACACCCAAATTCTCTTGTCCTGTATTTTCATTCGTATCGCTCCTAGTTTTAACAAGTGAAGGAGCCCCATCTTCCATCATTTTCACTTGAGCAAAGGATTTGTGAGACACTGTATTGGGTGGGAGAGAGGGAAGGATCAACTGGGAAATGTCCACAGGTTCGGCTGTCTTAAAGTCATAGGAGCAAGTCCCGTTTGAATAAAAAGGGGCAACCCAGTGTCAAGTTTCAGAGATGCTGAAGCAGTACTGAGCAGTAAACAGAAACACAGGGACAGTCTGTAAACCTAAGTAATTTTCTCACTGAACTGAGACACCTTCTTCTACCTAAGAAGTGGCTGTCCAGGCCTCACTAGCAGCCAAATCCACGTATGCCCCAAAGTTTGTATTTTTATTTTATTCAGTGGGAGTTACCCCTTAGAATGTACTGTAGGTTTCGGCTTGTGTATCACCCATGTGAACTGCTAATGTGAGAAAAGAAATGGCAGGCAAGGATTTTTAATTCTTGAGTATAGTTACTCACATTTGGCTCCCTTGCCTTCAGGGACATTTTCTGGCTAGCTCCACCAGGTGGAGATAACCTATTATCTGACAGAAGAGAGCTTGGGTAGCATTGGGATATGGGTTCTCTATAGCGTTTTGAGTTAAATGTCCTTGTCCTGCCATTCTGGTGCCACATGTAAAGAGCAGCTGATATCCATCTGCTGTTGTGGTAATGCTTGCCTGTGAAGGGAAGAAGCCTGCCACAATTAACACTGAATTGTTTTGTGGCAATGTATGCTGGATCACTGCTGAATCTATATTTTGTACAAAACAGAGCCATGTATGACTACATAGCTTTTGCTTTTCCACATGACTAATCCCACCGTTAGGCGAATCAGTCATTGTGGAATAAGTTATGCAAAACAGACCTCTATACTTGAGGTGGAATTTATATTATCTTTCAGATTCTTACAAGTGCAAGATGCACACAGAGTTGTTTATAGGCAGCACCAGATCTGGGAGCAAGGAAGTAAACTGAACGGTTGCCCCCCGAGTGAGCTATAAGGATTGAAATACCTGCTACATTATAAAAGCATAGCAACCCTATTGGGTTAGACCAGAGCTTTCCAAACTGTGTGTCGGGACACGTTAGTGTGTCGGCTGCAGTGTCTGGGTGTGTCGTGGCTGCTGCTGCCTCCAAGCCCTTCCAGGATTCCACACAGGTCCTAGTGCCTTTTGCCTTGCTGCCTCCAAACCTGCCCTGCCAGGATTCCACGCAGGTCCTAAGGTCCTAGTGCCTGCCTTGTGCCTTGCTGCCTCCAAACCTGCCCTGCCAGGATTCCACGCAGGTCCTAAGGTCCTAGTGCCTGCCTTGTGCCTTGCTGCCTCCAAACCTGCCCTGCAGTGCCTGCCTTGTGCCTTGCTGCCTCCAAACCTGCCAGGATTCCGCACAGGTCCTAGTGCCTGCCTTGTGCCCTGCTGTAAGAGTGTGTCGCGAAATGATGCCCTGCTGAAAGTGTGTGTCACCAACATGAAAAGTTTGGAAAGCTCTGGGTTAGACAAACATTATCCAGTCCCACTTCCTTTCTTAGCAAACACATGTTTTTAAGATGATCTCAAGCAGGACACATGATCTCCAATAATTAATATTCAGGACTGCACTCTGACTCCGGAGGTGGCATATAGCTATCTTAACTAATAGTCTCAGGAGAGGCTCACACAGGTGTTAAGCCATACTGACTTCTCTGGATTTGGCTTGGGATGCTGAAGGAAGCAAGACACTATGACTTACTCGACAAACTGTTGTTGAACACCCTGTGATCCCAGCAGTTGATAGCTTTAATCTCCATGTGTTTGTAAAATTCTCATTTAGAGCTATTCTTGCTTGGTGACCTTCACAGATTTTAAAGAATCACTTGAGCTGTGTGAAGAGATACACGGTTATCTCTGCCACCATCTGCCTTCACCAGAAGATGCAGAGACAGAAGAAAAGGAGAGAACTCCCCCTTTTGGTCCATAAAAATAATGGAGATGTATCTTCTTCCCAGTTGCTGCTGGAGGTGTTTGCTTTTAGGGTTTTGTACATATAAAATTTGTGGCCTACAAGTGAACTACACATTTTTCTTAATGCCTTGTGGGATGTGGAAAGTAAATCATTATTTTCCTGGCTGAAATGCACATACACTTAAAATAGGAGGACCTTCAATACTGCTAGAACAGGGCAAGACAAAAATGTTCCACTGGACTGCTGGTGACTTCCCAGACACATCGGGAACTTGTAATCCTTCATATATTATTGGACCAGGTGCTGCTGAGAACTAGATTCTCCACGCTTAACTTAGAAAAAGGTTTAAAACCTTAGTTATCCGCTCAAGATAAAGCAGATCCTTTATGCATCATTTTCCTGTATTTTAAGGCAGGGGTACCCAACCTTTTTGGCACCAGGGACTGGTCGTGGAAGACAATTTTTCCACGGACCGGGGGGCGGGGGTGGGGTTTGCAGGCGGGAGCCAATTGCGCAGACCGGGGGGGCGGGGTTTGCAGGCGGGAGCCAATCGCGTGGACCTGGGGCGGGGTTTGTAGGCAGGAGCCAATCGCGCAGATGGGGGGTGGGGTTTGCAGGCGGGAGCCAATCGCGCGGACCACCACCGCTCACCTGCTGTGCGGCCCACTTTGTAACAGGCCGCGGCCCACTAGTGGGCCATGGCCCACAGGTTGGGGACCCCTGTTTTAAGGACATCCATTTATGAACTTTGTATCTTATTCATTGAACTGACATTTTATTCTTCAGTATATTTATATTCCGCTTCTCCATGAAGCTCATGGCAGCCTTCCCACAGTTCTAAATATTGCAAACCAGCACGAATCTGATGTGTCAACCAGCAAAATCCATACAACTTAGGTATTCAGACCATCACTTTGGCACATGCTCAGCACCTCAGGATGCAAGACCTTGACATTCTGGCACAGCTTCCCTACACAGGGTGCCTTCCAAGCGTTAGCACTAGAACTCCCAGCCTTTCCCAGCAACAGGGCCAGCTGTAACGAAATCATCGAAACACCGGGTCACCCAAATAACCAGCGAGTCATGACTTTAGTTGGCCATTCATGACAACGTAGTTTGTAGTTAATTAGATCGAGTTCAGGAACGTTTTAAAATAGGGAAATTCTGAACTCTCGGCATTTCAAGAAATATCTTAATTGTTAAAATTAAAGGTGTAAGAAAGCTTACATCCAGGGAGGGTGAACAACTGAGTTTCTGGTCTCCTAACGTCAATGCGCATCAGTTTTCTGATATGCATACTATTTCTATTATAATGCTATTTCACGTTAAGGCCACCATCCTCTGAAATACGTGGGCAGCTTGTTCATCTGCCAAGCATGACTTTTATTCACTGAGCTAGAACTAAATTGGTGTATCAAAGAATGACACAAATCTAACTTAATATACGCCATATGCAAAATTTGACATTTTATCGTGCAGTACGTGGAGATGGTGGTGTCATTTCAATTAAGCAGCACACTTCTTAGGCTACCGCAGGGATCCAGGAAGCCAAGACTTTAGTTCCAATGTATGAATCTAGGCTATAAACTTCAAAAAATATGAACATTTTATTTTCCAACAAAGCCAATGAGAAACTGTCTAAGTGACTTCCCAGTCCTTTTGCCTGAGACACGCTTTCCTGTAAAAATATTTCATAGTATTTTATACAGCAACCCTTGTGTTTGCTGGGCCCGTCCAGTGGACTGTCCTGCCCAATGTCCTGTTGTGCAACGTGCTTGCTATGAAATATGCCAGTAGCAGTGGCACAATCCATTTTGTCACCTTCATATTAGCAAACAGAACACATATCTTACTTCTTTGGTGATAAAGGACATTAATACCACTAGCACTACAGTGACCCACAAGCTTACATATCCTGCCCAGATTTGTGCATCAGCAGCTTACTCTAGGGCAGTGTTTCTCAACCTTAGCGACTTTAAGTTGTGTGGACTTCAGCTCCCAGAATTCCCCAGCCAGCCATGCTACATGGCTTAAAGTTGCTAAGGTTGAGAAGTCTACACGGCTTAAAGTCGCTAAGGTTGAGAAACACTGCTCTAGGGTTACAACTCAAAATCCCTTTGTATTGTAGGGAAACAAAAGGCAAAGAGCACATAATGAAGTCCACAAGCTAAATCAGCCACTCTTAATTTTTACCAGATTGTGCCATGCAACGAAAAACAGTGGCTAAGTATGAGGCTTATCACAAAGTGCCAGGAGGTTCTCCTGTTATTTTGCAACCCAAGTTTTGTTTCGCAAGACACAAAATAAATACAACAGGCTTCTCTGAAACCCACCCCTTTCTGCACAGGCTTCTCCCTAAGCAAGGGCCCAAGTCAGCAAACAAGCGATGCAACGACTCACAGGGCTAAGCCTCACCAAGGGCTCTCCCCCCCCCATTTTAAAGGCTTCCATTGAGAATGATCACGTGCCTCCAACTTTAATAACTTTGAAAAGAGTTGTTCCTCAGTCATCAAGACCGTTGAGAAACGTAGCTCTTGTAAGGCTTGCTAAACTGGGCTTAAGTCTGCTTACCTGCCCAAAACGTGACACTGCGGCGAACATTTCTCGTTGAATGTAATTTTTTAATCAGCAGGATGCTAACGTATGCACGTGGAGGCTAAAGCAAGAGAAAGGTTTTGAGAGCGTGCAATTGCCTCTTCTCCAACATCAAGCCACAGGTAGCCGGAACGATCAGGTGATCATGCCATGGAAGAAAGGGCCCCATTCCTCAGGCTCCTGCTGAGTCCCATGTGATTTCAGGGAAGGTCTTACTCAATATGGACTTCTGCCCAGGCAATGGAATATACAGGGATGGGCTATCTACATCACTGTGCAAGGTGATCATGGGCATCTTATCGATCATGGGTTTTTAGGCTGGGCCCAACTTCTTTTTTTTATGGGTTCATGCATCAGACTGTACCTTAACACAAAACACTCTTCCCTTTTACATCCTCCAAGTTCCTCTCAACCCAAAATCAGCAAGGCTCACAATGTTCCCAACCCTCCCACATCCTTTGCGCCTTCTCCATTCCTTTCATTCCCACTAGGAATTCTTAAGAGACTTTTACAGCAGAATTTTTTAAAAAAATGTAATCACGGGGGAAATGTCCTTTTAAGAGGACATACCTGAAGACAAGTGAAGATTGTCCCGTATCGCCGATGAGGTGGCATCAACGCCTACCCTCGGCCAGGAACTAGGAGCCTCAGACGGCTGCGCTTTCAAGGCAGCTTCATGTCAGAAGTAGTGATCCTGCGTGAGGGACTCTACAAGTGGGAGGCAGTGGAGCTGATGGCAAAAGGGAGGCGGGTTCAGCGCACGAGAAGACGGCACACTAGGGTTAACAGGGTGGACCGAAGGTTTCTTACACAGAGCTGGAAAAGACCAAGGGGAAGAGGCCCGGAATGAAGGAAGAAACCAGAGATACCGAGGAGGACAAGGGGGAGGAGAACGGGTCTTGGTTGAAGCTCTGTCACTGCTCTCCCCAAAGCAGACCCGTTCCCCATCGTATTCATCACTGATACAAATATTTAATTAAGAAGCAGGAAAAAAATCAGCCACAGTACCCAGGGAGGTCCTGTCAATACATTCCTCGTTGGGCGGGGTGAGGATGGGTGGCACCAGACAGACTCACCAGCCACAGATGGATAGAGACAGCGGAAGCAGCACTGACACAAGACAGGCGTGGGGCTGGGTGTGCGTGCCCCCCCTCCCCCCGACCCACAGCCAAGGCAGCATCAGCACCAGCCCACGGCAGCCGAGAGCTGGACGTGTAGGCCTTCCCTTCCCTTCCTCCCTCGCCTCCGTTGGGGCAGCGTCAGTCCTTCTTTGGGGGAGAGTTGAGGAGCTCCTTCTCTGCCCCATGGCCAGGTATGGTTCAGTGCTGCATGGCCCCTGCGTGGTTTTGGTCAGGTGGCTCCAACTTCTGGGAGCTGTTCTCCTTTGGACCAGCATCTCCTGCTTTAGACTGTGCCTTCCCCCGCTGACCTTTCTTGTGACCTCGGATGCAATGGGCATTGCCGCAGCCTTCATCGTCCTCATCTTCGCTTTCTGTTGAGCTCTCATCAAAAGCCCGTGGCTTCTCGTAGATGCAGCAGCCTGTGTTAAGAGAAGTGGAGAGGAATGACAGGAATGGAAGGTCAAAAGGGGTCAGAGGCAAAGCATTGAGGACATGAAAACAAAAACAAAGGGAGAATAAAGAGACGTGAAGAGATTGTGAATGAGGAAGCAAGTGAGTGTTGATAAGGCAAGCGGGACAGTGTTTGATAAAAGGCAGAACGGGTGAAACATATAAAGTGAAAATATTGCGTGCAGGAAAACCAGGAATAGAAGGGAAATGGCAGACAGTGAAGGAAGAAGAACAGAAGGAAGGAAGGAAGAAAATATGAGGGAGAGAAGCACAGAAACAGAATCAATGACAGCAATGGAAGGCTTACTTGTCCATTTTATCTACCAGCAAATGAAAGGACTATACAGATTTTCTTCAAACTCAGAACATTTCTCTCCATGCAATATGAATCTATAGGGGTCAGATCAGCATAGCCAGGAGCAAGTCATTCGCCTTTCTGACACATGTGGGCCCCAAGATGGAAGAGATACAGCAAGTTCTTCGCCTCTTTATAACCTACCCCCCAAGCAGAAGCAGAGACTCTGCATGATGGGGAGAGTCATGTAGCAATTCTTCCTCCTCCTCCTCATATATTTGGCCAGGGAACCACAGGGAATAATTAGAAATGGGACAAATAGCATCTCTCCAGTCAATTCAGCTATTGTTATAGTAATATCTCTATCTTCCTGTGATCATCTCAAGGTGCCTTCTCATCAAACTTCTAGTAAGTACTGCTGAGTATCTAGGATTAATTGGGGCAACTGGTATCCTCTCCAGGCTAAAATGGCATAAGCAACCTAGTGTCTCACAAAACTTATCACTTCCAATTGAAGTTTGAGGTTATATTCTAATATTATCAGGAAACTATGGGACATGTCCATTATAGGAAGTTACTTCCCAGTAGACGACCAATGGAGCATGTATGGGCCAGCACACACGATCATACAGGACTCCACATATTTTTCCAGGAATTATTCCCCTATATCCACTAGTTTGTCAGTACACTCTGGAATCTGACCTCATTACCTATGCTTATGTTCTGATATACTAGAAGATGAGCAGTCTATCTTAAAAGATTCAAACGGCCTTTAAGAACACTTGAGAGTAACCTTAAAGCCAAAAATCTACATGTACACATCTCTGAAGAAAGGGAGGGATTAAAAAAATGTAAAAATGATACAGTTAGCCTCAGTTAATTAGCGTACAAACTACATCAGGTTTGTTAAGAGGCTAGGAATGTTTCCAGTTTCTCTGCTGCTGGAGTTACCCAGTTCTGGCTATCTAGTTTCCATAGGATATTGTGCATTTGCCTACAGAAGCACATACAGGTAATCCTTGTTTAGCAACCACAATTGGGACCGGCAACTCAGTCGTTAAGCAAAGCAGTCGCTAAGTGAAACCATGACTGTGCTTATGATCTTAAGCAACAATGGTAGAGAAGGGCAGTGCTCACATTTGGAAGATCTTCGTCCCAAGTGTTCATTGTCCACTGTGTCACTTGACCATTCCACCTTCTTGGATGGTTTTCGTTTCCTTAATTTGATAGTGAGACTACGATTTTCCTGGAAAGATGACAGAAGGGAAGAGGGTTTGATCTATAAATAATCAAAAAATTATCTCATTCAATATACAACTGCTTGATTTTCAATTCTGCTGTTCCTGGGGAATACTTTCTACATACCTGTACCTGAATAAAAACCTCTTTATTTTTGCCAATAAATACAACTCCAGAGAATTCTGAGGACAAGTTCAAAGTTTGATTGCTACCACTTTTCTTATCAAGCCCCACCCATACCACAAACTCTTATGCCACTATCTTGCCCACCGAGACAAGAGAAAGAAGCCTCTCATTATACGTTGAAACAATTACCAGGTTCTATATTTTAATAGGTTCTGGGGCAGAAATATGAGCTGTCCGTAGACTTTGACAGAGAACCCAAGACTTAACTGAATTCTATATAAGAGCTCTTAGGTTTTATGGGTCCAACTTTTTTTCTTTATCCAGTGTGAAGAGCACTAATAGGAGAACATTTAAATGGGCAGCACTGCTGCAACACAATGTGGTACATTAATATATTTTGTATTATATCCACTAACAATCACATCAAGGCACTTAGCTTAATGCTTCTTCCCAACAACAGATACCTTAATATAGGGAAAATTTAAATCACATAGACGATACGTGATATATGATACATTTATTTTATTCACCAATAGTCTACCAAATCATCCATGATGTTGAAAATGTTGCCCTGCTATCATTTGAGCTTCATAGGGTAAATTTTGTATATGCTAAGTTATGGGCTTTTATATTATGTCTCTGCTGACACTTTTTAGGGATTTTACAAAAAGTAAGAAAAAGTACTACTGAAACTCAACCAGATGATTTTCTTAAGTATGAGAGAGATTTGGCAAAATTACCCCTCTTTATTCTTTTGAAGAAGCAATTTTTTTTAAAAAAAACCTTGAAAACAAGGTAGCTAAGATTTTCTCTTCTTTAAAAGAAAAAAGAAAAATAAGTTTTGTTTCTGCAACTCAGCCTCATGGGGGTAACACTACTTCATAATCAAGAAGTGTTTCCAATATTATTCTTTAAAAAAATGGTTGCAGGATTTCTCTCTCTCCAAATATCCTAGGGAATAGTGCTAATGTTGTGACATAACATGATCCCATGGGGCATTCTGCTTTATGAATGCAGCTGAAAGATGACACTTTCAGTAAGGCTAAATTCAGCTTGTTATTTTAAAAAAGGAATGGAAAGAAACACCTCCCCTCCCCAACGTTGTTTTAAAAACTTAATTTGGAAACTCTTTAAATTGCCAGAGAAGCCACCAAATGTTACCGCTTATTTTATAGGCAAATGGAGAAATTATAGTATTTAGCTCAATTTCAGCTGGAGCCAGAACCATACATTAGCACTAGAACAGAAATCAAAAGCCAGTAGAGCAGACTGGTTTATTACTATACATCTATGGGCACTTTTTGATAGTCAGAAGTGATGCTATTGGGCTAAAATGGACATTCTTTTCAAATAACCCTGACAAGAGAGTGGGTGGACTTCAACAAGAAATCATTGTTGGACCTACTGTTCCAACCAGAGCTTTCCAAACTGTGTGTCGCGACACAAAAGTGTGTCGCCACACACAGCGTGGTGTGTCGCCACATCACCCGGAAGCGGCGCCGCCACTGTGCGCGCGCGCGCCGCCGCACATTCTCCCGTTCCGTCGCCGCGCGCGCGCTGCCGCACGCCCCCCCACGCCGTCGCCATGCGCACGCGCCGCCGCACACACCCCCGCGCCGTCGCCGTGCGTGCGCCGCCGCCGCTGGTGTGTCGCCAGCAGCAGCACTTTGGAAAGCCCTGGTTCCAACAATGGAGTCCATAATTCAATGATTGGACTAGGAAAAGGAATGTATGGGTATGAATAGATTATTATATACACATATGTATAATGTTCATTCAGCCATAAGAATGTATTTCATTCATCCTTAAGAATATATTCATAAAAGCGATAAAGCTTAAAACAGCAAAAAACAACAAAGAGGATGACCAGAATGTTTTATGATGCTACAACAGAGTATCTGTGTAGGGCAACCTTCTCATGATTTTGAGGCTAAAAATCCATTTGAACTATAGCATACACTCTAAAATTGACATAGCAGTTTCCACCTCATTAAAATTAGGAAAATTCCAGTATTATCCATGTGAATGATGCAGCTGCATCCACCTTGCATCACTGCCACACCCGCTGTGACCTTAGCCCCCTCCCTAAAAAAAATGTTAAGTGTGATCTTTGGGTACCTCAAGATCACCCACCCTGTTTTAGCTGGACACAGCTTCCCTCTGAATGTTATTTTGTTTATTTTAACCAAGTGGCTCTCATACTCATGTGGGAATTTTATTTATTTTGTATTCAAGCCTGGTGACTAAAATTCTAACCATGAAGAACATTCACCTATCTATTTGCAGCTGGCTTTGCAGCTAAACTATTTATTAATTTGGTTGTGAGCATTTATTATTTTTAAACGCAATGTGTGTGTAATATATCAGAGCAGCAAGTATGATAACCCTGCAAAACAAAAACAAAAACCAACCCCACGGAGTAATGATTGCAAGCAACAACAATGGTAGCAGACAAGCGGCCTGGCTACTGAATTCTTTTCCATATGATCTACCATGAAAAAATCCTTAATGGTGCAGTCTTTCGATGGTTCATGGAATAATTTCGAACCATCTCGAATGTTGGACTTGCAATTCGTTTGTCGAGATGGGCAGTGAAGAAATGTGATAGATAGATAGATGATAGAGATAAATTCATATCTTCCAGAGAGAGAGAGAGAGAGAGAGAGAGAGAGAGAGAGAGAGAGAGAGGGGATAGATAGATTCATATCTTCCTCAGATAGATAGATAGATAGATAGATAGATAGATAGATAGATAGATAGATAGATAGATAGATAGACAGACAGACAGACAGACAGACAGACAGAGATTCATATCTTCCTCAGCTACCATAATTTGACAAAGCTTTTGGAGATTGTTGTTGTCCAACACATCTGACGGGCACTGTTTTGGGGAAGGCCATTTTATTCCAACAATGGCTTGTGAAAAGTGGGCTTATGTACAATAATAATTTGAAGTGCAATAATAGCTTTATTCTATTAAATATCATATACTGTATTTTACAAGCGCTCTAGTTACCAGAATATTCATTTGACTCCTACAAATGAGTAACTATTACTATTACTAGAAAACTAGTGTGATTCATCTAGTGTAATCATCAGTAGATTACAGACAAGGAATGGCCACACCAGGTTAAAATCTCTACTAATCCATAAAGATCCCTAGGTGATCATGAGCCAATTTCTCTCAGCCTCTTGTAATATTCAGGGAGGTAGTAAAGATCAAATGAGTAACGGGGACTCTTTGAAGACAGTGGATAAATGTAAAAAAATAAAATACTGCATCCCTAAAAATAATTGATTCAGATTGCATCAGCAATACTAGTGGATCACACCAAAGGTCTGGCTCCTGATCAGTATGCCTGCACACATACATTTCTTGGAGATTCAGTTCATAAGGGATTCAACTGAATCTCTCAATTATGTTTCTAAATTCAAGCAACAACCTGATCACACTGTCATACTGAATCAGAGAACTTCAAATCAATTATTCATTTTGGACGCCTTTGGTCCATATGCATTCTTAGCTTTTGACGGGTTCAAACTTGTCTACCTAATTCAGGAGACTTTATTCTGAGACAGATGTCTCGATTTCTAAATCTACTCGATAATGCAAATCGAATTGAAAGATTCAAACTGGGTCGGGCTCAATTCGCATAGACCTATTGATCAGGTCTTGACTCCCACTGCAGCAAGATGTTTCCAGGAATTACGGCAGCCTCGTCCACCTCCCACCCTCAGCGACATCTGGCATCCAGATGTTCTTCGGTCTCTGAGAAGAGACCCTCAGCTTAGCGAGCCAGTACCTGACAAAAGACCTGTCCTCCGCTACTTAAAGCCATTGGCTGCCAAGTTATCACAACCCTTCCCTTCCATCACAAGCCAGCTCGCCGCAGCCGCGCGGCCCTTCTAGCGACCGCCGAAGTCCCCGCTCCGTGGTTGCCACGACAACTGCAGGCGCCGCGGCTCCGCGGGCGGGGCTCCTCCCTCTCCATCGTCATTATCGTTTCCATGCCGCCGGCTGCCCCCTCGAGCCCTCCCCGCGCCCGGGCCTCTCCTCACCGGCTCGGTCACCTCCGTCTCGGTGACGGTCGTGGTCGCTCCCCTGGCAGAGGTCGACTCGGCCATCCTGGAGCGATGCCCCGCCAGCGGTGGAGCTGCTTGCGGGAGGGAAGAGGATCCGCGGAGCCCCTCCCCAGGGCTCGCCCGAGCCCTTCAGCCTCGGGTCAGCTCCCGGCGCCTGTTCAGCCGCGCCACCCACCCTCACGCTGCAGCTGCCGCCTCTCCCTAGCAGCAGCAGCAGCAGCAGGAAGAGAAGCTGAGAGGAGACGCCGCCGATTTGCGACCCCCACTTCCTACTTCCGGTGCATGTGCGCTGCCTTAACTGCTCCCCGTGGAGATTCCAGACTCACTTCCGGTGTGCGCGAAAGGAAAGGGACCGCGAGAGGACGACGGGAGGTTTCATTACACGGCCACCCCCAGCAACCCCGGGTTTCTTGTGGCGGCGGGGCTTGCTTCGACCTGGTTCTTCAGCGGTGATGATCACCGGCATGGAACAAACCTAGTTTTGTAGGCGATGAAGAGATGGACCTTTGTTTATTGCAGCCCCAAAGCTTTGACTTGGAGAAAGACCATGAAAAGAGCCAAGCTCCATTAGGGAGCATTGTCTGAAGATTGCTGTCGATGACAAGGAATCTTGTAGCCCTTTAAAGGCCTGCTGCAGGCTTAGAAGTGCTGATCCACTAAATTTTACGTCATGATGTTTATTAAAGCCGTAAAATGTTAAAGACGACTTTCTGCAGCGAAACAAATTATTTAAGCCTGTCTGGCTTAAGTAAAAGTATCAAACAGCGATGAATTATCACATTTTAGCTTGACGTTTTGAAAGGTGTGATATTATTTCCCCAAGCTTCCCTTAATTACCAATAGAAGAAACTTGAGCGAGGCTTGGATGTAGTAAAAAGAATAAAGCAGTTTTTATTTGATCAAATATAAAGCTGGATAGAATTCTTAACGGCGCTGTGACAGGCAAACACCGTAGGGGAAAACCATAAATCACCATGAGTTTCTACAAACACTTTATAGCAGGGCTTTCCAAAGTTTTCCCGCAGAGACACACCAACTGCTGTTGGTGTGTCGCCGCGGGAAAACCCGGAAGTGCCGCCGTTGCGGCAGCGCGCAAAAACCCGGAAGCGCTGCTGCCGCTTTCGGTTTTTGCGCACCACCGTTGGTGTGTCGCCGCAGGAAAACCCGGAAAATCCGGGTTGTGTGGCGACACACCAGACTCTGCAGCTCTTCCACCGCCTCTCCTCCTCTCTGGCAGCCCGGGGGCCGCGGAGTCTCCGGGGGCGGCCGCCCCGTGCTGCACGAGCAGGTCGAACATGTCCCCGCCGTTGCCTCGGACTTTCGCGATGGCGAGGGGAGGGCGCCGAAGCTGCGGGCCGGGCTGGGCTGGGGCCGGATCCTGTGCTCCTGATGACCCCTCCGGGCAGGTTTCCCTTTGTCGTGGGGCAAATGAACCAGGCTTGCGGCCGATGGAGCAACAGCAGAAGTTGATATTGCTCCTCCGCTTACCAGCACCTGAATTTTGCTCCATCGGCCGCAAGCCTGGTTCATTCTGAGAGAAACAGAGAGATTTCTGCCTGCCGCTCTTTCTTCCCAGCTGAGCGAGGGCCCGCGTCAGTCTTTTTGGAGCGCTTCCACACGCAGCTGAGCGCTGGGCTGTGGAAATGCGCTCCAAAAACACCGGCGCGGGGCCTCGCTCAGCTGCGCTGGGCTGTTGCCCCGCTCCAGTTCTCGGCCCTGACCACCCGCCTGGGGCTGCTGGGAGATGTGGTTCAGCCGCTTCTGAAGAAGACCTCCCCCCGCGCGCCTGCAGCAACGCGTGCAAAAGGGGAGCGGGCGTGTGTGCGCGTGCAAAAGGGCTGAGAAGGAGGCCCGGCTGCACGCTCACCACCGGAGAGGAAGAGGAAACGCGGCCCCTCCCCAGCTTCAGGGGAGCCGGAGCCGCCGCCGCCGGGTGGGTCCCCTCAGGGCGGCAGCAAAGAGGCCACGGGCGCAGGAAGCAGCAGCCGGAGGCCGCCTCGCCTCTGCCGCTCTCCGCAAAGCTCCTGGTTGATCTTGATGTTTCCTTTTCCTCCCCTTCAATACGTTCCAGCAAGCGAGGTGGAAGCGGAGAGCGGCAGAGGCGAGGCAGAGGCGAGGTGGCCTCCGGCTGCTGCTTCCTGCGCCCGTGGCCTCTGCTGCAGCCGCTGCCCGCCTCGCCTCTGCCGCTCTCCGCTTCCCCCTCGCTTGCTGGAACATATTGAAGGGGAGGAAAAGGAAACATTAAGATCAACCAGGAGCTTTGCGGAGAAGCGGAGAGCGGCAGAGGCGAGGCGGGCGGTGGCGGCAGCAAAGAGGCCACGGGCGCAGGAAGCAGCAGCCGGAGGCTCGTCTGGCCCCGCGGCGCGCCGAGGGCGAAGAGCCGCCTGCTCTCCCCTTGGCCGCCTCTGGTCACTACAGTCGCCCTGGCATCTCCCTTTGGCCTGCCGTCCGCGGCCCTGCCCCCGCCCCAGCGCCCAGCCCTGTCCCCCCCGCCTCCCTCCCTGCAGGCGGCGGACTAACTCGGCGAGGAAGCCCTTGATGGCGGCTTTCCTCACGCACGCATGCCCAGGCTCGGTTGCGGAACCTGGGGCGCGGGAGAGTGGAAGGCTGCGCCCTCTCCACCGGGCGGGACCCGCGCCTCCTTCCCTGCGGGCGGGCAAGGCAGGGAGAGAAGGGGAGATGGAGGGGCTCCCTCTCCGGCCTCTGCGCCCCTTCAGGCCCGTCTCTCCGAGGGGGGCGGCGGGAGGGAACTCCCCGTCCAAGGGGAAGCGCTGGGAACCAGCGGCGGAGGTTGGCCGGCTCCTAGAGCAGCTGCCGTGGGCAACAAAACCTGGGGCGCGGGAGAGCGGAAGGCTGCGCCCTCTCCACCGGGCGGGACCCGCGCCTCCTTCCCTGCGGGCGGGCGAGGCAGGGAGAGAAGGGGAGACGGAGGGGCTCCCTCTCCAGCCTCTGCGCCCCTTCAGGCCCGTCTCTGCGAGGCCCGGCGCGGCAGAGGCGCGCTGCTGGCCCGGGACGCGGCGCTGTCGGAGGCAGCGCAGGAGCGGCTTCAGGGGCTGCTGCGGCTGGAGATGGCGCTGCTCCGCGACATCCAGGTGCTGGGCGAGGGCGCAGGCCCGGGACGCGAGCGGCAGGGCGGCGCAGGGGGCCTGGCCGGGGCGGTGGCGGTGGCGGTGGGGGGACGGAGCCGGCGGAGGTTTGCTGGGCGGCAGGACGGGGCGGGCGGCGCTGCTGGGGCTGGTGGCGGAGCTGGAGGGAGCGGAGGGACCAGGCATTCCTGTGGGCGCAGCGCGCGCTCTGCAACCCGCCTTGGAGAAGCGGCCGCGGGAGGCCCTCCGGGTGCACCCTCCCGCACCATCAATCCCCCCACCCCGCCGTTCGGCGTCCTCTCCCCCCGCTAACCCGAGCCCTGCGGCGGCCGGGGCAGTCGAGCCAGGCTCGGACCGGAGGCGGCCAAGGGGAGAGCAGGCAGCTCTTCTCCCTGCGCCGCCCTGCCGCTCACGTCCCGGGCCCGCGCCCTCGCCCAGCACCTGGATGCCGCGGAGCAGCGCCATCTCCAGCCGCAGCAGCCCCTGCGGCCGCTCCTGCGCCGCCTCCGACGGCGCTGCGTCCCGGGCCAGCAGCGCCTCCCTGCCGCACCGGGCCTCGCTCAGTGTGAGAGCCAGGGGGCGGGGTTTGCGGGCGGGGGCCAATCGCGTGGAAGGGGCGGGGGTGAGTTCAGCTGTGGAAGAGCCACACTCAAGGGGCCAAAGAGCCGCAACTGGCTCGCGAGCCGCCGTTTCCGACCCTTGACCTAGGCTGCAGAGAACAAAGGTGCTGTACGCAGACACTTTATCTCTCTCTGTTCTCACTAGAACAGAGCTTTCCAAACTGTGTGTCGCGACACAAAAGTGTGTCGCCACACACAGCGTGGTGTGTCGCCACACCACCCGGAAGCGGCGGCGCGCGCGTGCACGGCGGCCGCCATGCACGCGCCGCCGCACGCCCCCCCGTGCCGACGCCGCGCGACGCCGTGCGCCCCCCCCGCGCGCGCGACGACGCACGCCCCCCCGCGACGACGCCACACGCCCCCCCACGACGACGACGCCGGGTGTGTCGCCAGCGGCGGCACTTTGGAAAGCCCTGCACTAGAAGATGTTACATTCTTTTAGGCAATTCTGGTGAGATGGTATTTTCTAGGCCAGCCGTGTTTACAGAAGCAAAGAGTGGTTTGAGCAGAAACAGGTTTTGTGAACTTGATTTAAGTTATGTTAACACAGCATAATTCTAAAAGGCTTATACAGTTCATCATACTAGGTTATACATTAGTAATACAAAATACATTTCATTATATAAAATCCCTTGTTTTACCTGACATAATTGTTATAAATTGGAATAGAAGACGCAAGTTCAGTTAATTTCACTGTCAGTTTATGCAAACATAAACTTAAAATCTGCCCCCTTCTTAAGCCTGGCTGTAAGGATGCATAGGACTGAGATGCTAGCCTCTGATCAGATCCACGTTGCATCAGCGTAAATTTCCAAGTGGTCCAGTATCCTGTTTCTACCAATGATAGCTATTTCATTGCTCCTATATAGGTTTGAAGGTAAGACTAAGGTTTTCCACTGCTAGTCTGCATCTGAACACCATTTTCTAGGGGCAATCTCTGCACACAGCACCAGGAATATGTGCTGTCTTGTCTAGGATGATGCAACACAGTTGTGGAATCTCAAAGCGCAGGCAGCCCTTGATGGAAGATCTTTCTCTTTCAGTAACTCAGGTGTGTGGAATATTACCAGGTGTCTTTATAATGTTTATACCAGTCTCAGAATAGGTGACAGTCCCCTTTTGATGGTATCATTGTCTTTAATATTTTAACATTGCAAGCCAGTAAGCTGTAGGCAAATTGTTGACTTAGAATTCAAACTGCTATCCTACAAATCAAGTCCAAGTCCATGTGAATCTGAAGGTTTTTTCCCCTGTTACTAGCGTAATTGTAATGGATTTTTCAAGATTCCACTAGGAAACTGCTGTATCAGTCTGGCAAGTGTAGTCCAGGAGTTTGGAAGAAGTCAGAAATAGCGACTGCTCTGCATTCACACCAGTGCATGAGTCAAGCTGAAAAGATTATGCCCACCTCCCCAAATGACTAAACTGTGCAACACCACTAAAGAGCATGTTTCTGTCCTCCAGATTAGAGTGGTTGTGTGATACAAGCCCACAGCTTGGAGAGGAATTGGAATAAAATACCCCAATCACTTTTTTAATATACAAGCCAATTCCCAACATTCTGTGTCATACTGAACACACACACGATCAAGAAATCAAATTTTGGAAAACCCAAGGGGACAGAATGATGGAGGAGAGCACTGTAGTCTGAAGTATTAAGAACCTACAATGATTCAAGAGGTGAAGGCTGCATATCAGACAGCATCATGGTACCCAACTGGAATTGGCTTTTGCAACAACCCTCTTCACACCATTTTAAAATCTTCATGGTGCCTGGATGTTATGTTAGCTACTGACCAGTAAGAGGAACTATGCAACAAGTTTCGTTGTTGGGATTCTTCAGGTGTAGGAATCCTCATGCTAAGTGTTCTATGTTCAACTGTTTAACGGGATTTGAACCTACAGGCCAAAAATGAGAAAACACTAGACCAGTTTGGTCTAGTGGTTAAGGCAATGGGCTGGAAACCAGGAGACTGAGAGTTCTAGTCCCGCCTCAGGCATGAAAGCCGGCTGGGTGACCTTGGGCCAGTCCCTCTCTCTCAGCCCTAGGAAGGAGCCAATGGCAAACAAGGAGACCAAGAGTTCTAGTCCCACCTCAGGCATGAAAGCCAGCTGGGTGACCTTGGCCCAGTCCCTCTCTCTCAGCCCAACCCACCTCACAGGGTGGTTGCTGTGGGGAAAATAGGAGGAGGAGGAAGTATTAGGTATGTTTGCCGCCTTGAGTTATTTATAAAAAATAATAAAGGCGGATAGAAATAAAATAAATAAATAGTATGACAGCGTGTAGAGAAAAGGAAAGCATACTTGCATAGCTTCTATAAGACTACCTTTCCTGTACGCTACTGGCAGCCAGGCCAAGATAACTTTAAAGCTAAATGCACTGTATAGTCACCAAGTACATGGCCTGTGGGTTCAAATCCTGTTATAGGACTGAACACAGAACATCTAGCATAGAGGATACCATTATGCCTGAAGAGTCCCAATAAGGGCCAAAGTGATTGTGTAGCGCCTCCTACTGATCTGTAGCTAATACAACATCTAAAAGTGACACAAGCCCCCCCTCCTTTAAGGGGAGGTGGTCTTGAGGCCCACACTAACAAAAATCAGAAAATTTGCATAGTTTCTTCATAATGTCTGATGGCAGGGGGCCAAATTGGACCCAAGAAAGACTACTAATTACTCATTCCTATCTTGCTCATTTAGCAGCCACTGCAGTCTCGCACTGATTTCCAAAAAGAGCCACAAAGCAGCAGAATTGTATCACTTTGCAGAATATAGGATTATGAGGAGTTTGTACAATTGCATTGCTAAGCAACCATCCACACAGAAGCCTCTTATTTCTTCTCCTTGAAACAGAATTCAGACCTGCATGATGAAAGGCACTGCATATCCAAAGGAACGTGGAAGATCTCTCTTCTCCCTTGTCCTGTGAAAGCAGCTTATAGTAGCAGGAGGAAGCAGTAAAATTCAATCAAAACATGAGTTTATACGAAAATAAATACACACAACAGCAGCAATAAAGAGAGACTTGCAACATCAGCACATACTACGATTACTGTTCTTTCCTTTCACTGACCAAGAAAGAGTTGAGGTAAAGCAGATTTGAAGTTCTGCAAGGCCGTTTGTCAGGTTCTGTTTCTGCTGTTGTTTCAATTTGCATTTGAAGCGTGCAACCTGTCACCATCCACCAATCATCCAGCTTAAACAAAAATGCTTCTAAAGCACCTAAGAATGTTACAGTCTCTTCATAAAAATCCAGAAATGATTCTCTGTCGCGAGGGGAGTTTTTTGAGGTACACACATTTAGGCAAACATGATTAAGAATCTTCCTTCTCTTGAAACCTAGAATTTAAAGAACACACACCATAAATATTCTGAGATGTACTACAGTCCCATGGAATCGCTGACACTGGATTAAAAAAACACACTGGATCAATGAATAACAACTACAGTAATTTTGCAGGGACTGATTAATGTCATAACATTGCTGGATTAAAAAAAACACTGGATTAAAAAAACACACTGGATCAATGAATAACAACTACAGTAATTTTGCAGGGACTGATTAATGTCATAACATTGCTACAATTCCCCCACTTGTTTCATACAGAATCTAAACAACCTGACGGGCTAGATCATTTCAGGACTCCAAAAGCAGGAGTCCTGGGCATGAGGATGAAGACTCATCTGAGACCTATTCTGCAGAAAAAACGAGCCACCATCAAATGGTATCTCCCATACTCATCTCTGAAAAGAGCTCAGAAATATCAAACATGGCTCGGAACCAACCAATGCACCTAGGTGCCAGTGCCAATTGTCCTGCAACAAAAGGCAACCAAAATAGGCCAAAATGTCAAATAATAAAATTTGCAACTTAAGATGCTTGAAGTGGAAAGACTGCGAAATGAAGAGCCAGCGAGTAGACCGGCTCTTTCTAATTCCTCTCCAGTCAAGGAGAGGACTTGAGATCGCCCACAAGTGCTCCAGACAGTTGCTCCTCGTGAGGAGACTGCAAGACAGTGGTCTCCGGTGGGTTTAGAGCTCTTGGAGACGAGGGAATAGCCATCTTGCTCAAATCACAGTCAGCGCTTTTAAAAGGAAACAAAGTTTGCATACTTCCTTTTCTAATCATTTTTGGAAATTGCTTGTTAACTGCTTTTCAGTTATTGGGAACCTTTGGATCGACAGGTTTTACAGCACTGGGTGAGTTTCCTTCAATCTTTAGCGACAGAAGTTTTAAATACAAGTTTAAGGAGTTAAAAAAAATTTCTGGAACAAACAGCAAAAGGGTGATTAAAACTTTGATTTTAGAAAGTTACAAACAGACTAAGGGTCCAGATAAATTTGAAATAAGATTTTGGAATTAATTATAAAGAATCCTTCCCTTGGGAATTTTTTTTTTATTTTGAATTCTTTTAAAAAAATAATAAAATAAAATAAATAAAATAATAAAATAAAATAAAATAAAATAAAATAAAATAAAATAAAATAAAATAAAATAAAATAATAATAAAATAATAAAATAAAATAAAATAAGACTTTAAAAATTGGACACTAGAGAAAACTAGAAGGAACTAAAGATTACAATTAAAGGAGAAGAACACTCAGATTTGACTAATACAGAATGAAGCAAAATATTTTAACATTGACATTGAAGGATGTTTTTGAACAATGGACCCAGAAGTTAATTTTAAGAGTTTCTGCCTCTTTGGATAGACTGTGTTTAAAAGATGCTATGGAAGAGGAACAAGTTTTACCTGACATGATTGAGACTAATTTGAAAGTGGATTTAAAAATGACAGACTACAAGAATGACATGGAAAAAGATGTTATACTGGACATACAAAAGAAACCGGCTGATGTCTTAATAATTAAAAGGGATATACAAATAACAAACCAAGAGAGTGACCTGAATAATCTTCCTATATTTACAAAAGAGGATTGTTAAAGCTTTGAAGAATTTTGTGAGAAGGGACAAAGAATAAATGAAAAGAAATAAAGTTCTAGGACATTATTTGAAGGGGCTAAAGATCAAGATTGTTAGAAGTAAAAGGAAGGAATATAAAGTTGGTGTATTTGATCAAGGTTAAAATAAATATGTTGTTATCTCTGGTAACGCTTAATGGACTTTTGCTGACATCAAGACTGAAATCACGAGGTTTTATGGATTTGTTTATAGATAAGAGTTGGGATATGGGACAAATAGATCATTTGTTGTATTTTAAGAGAAGGTATTAAGTTACTCCCCTTCATGGATCACTGCCTTGTCGTGGCGAAGGGGCTTGCGTAACTCAATGAAGTCAGGTCAAGAACAGGTCATGACGGAGAGTTCTGACAAAACGTGGTCCAAAACTGGAGGAGGGAATGGCAAACCACTCCAGTATCCTTGCCAAGAAAACCCATGGACAGTATCAAAAGGCTAAAAGATATGACGCCGGAAGATGAGCCCCTCAGGTCGGAAGGTGTCCAAAATGCTACTGGGGAAGAGCAGAGGGCAATTCCAAGTAGCTCCAGAAAGAGTGAAGCGGCTGGGCCAAAGCCGAAAGGACGCTCAGTTGTGGATGTGTCTGGAAGTGGAAGGAAAGTCCGATGCTGTAAAGAACAATATTGCATAGGAACCTGGAATGTAAGATCTATGAATCAAGGTAAGCTGGATGTGGTCAAACATGAGATGACAAGATTGAACATCGACATCTTGGGAATCAGCGAACTAAAATGGACAGGAATGGGCAAATTTAATTCAGGAGACCATTATATATACTACTGTGGGCAAGAATCCCTTAGAAGAAATGGAGTAGCTCTCATAGTCAATAAAAGAGTGGGAAAGGCAGTACTGGGGTACAACCTCAAAAACGACAGAATGCTTTCAGTTCGAATCCAAGGCAAACCATTCAACATCACAGTGATCCAAGTCTATGCCCCAACCACTGATGCCGAAGAAGCTGAAGTTGACCGGTTCTATGAAGACCTACAACACCTTCTAGAACTAACACCAAAAAAAGATGTCCTTTTCATCATAGAGGACTGGAATGCTAAAGTAGGAAGTGAAAAAATAACCGGAATAACAGGCAAGTTCGGCCTCGGAGTACAAAATGAAGCAGGGCAAAGGCTAATAGAGTTTTGTCAAGAGAACACGCTGGTCATAGCAAACACTCTTTTCCAACAACACAAGAGACGACTCTACACATGGACATCACCAGATGGTCAATACCGAAATCAGATTGATTATATACTTTGCAGCCAAAGATGGAGAAGCTCTATACAATCAGCAAAAACAAGACCTGGAGCTGACTGTGGCTCAGATCATGAGCTTCTTATCGCAAAATTTAGGCTTAAATTGAAGAACGTAGAGAAAACCACTAGACCAATCAGGTATGACCTAAATCATATCCCTTATGAATATACAGTGGAGGTGAGGAATAGATTTAAAGGATTAGATCTGGTAGACAGAGTGCCTGAAGAACTATGAATGGAGGTTTTGATGAGGCTTTACAAATAGCTGAGGAAAGAAGGGAAGCAAAAGGCAAGGGAGAAAGGGAAAGATATAAACAACTGAATGCAGAATTCCAGAGAATAGCAAGGAGAGATAAGAAGGCCTTCTTAAATGAACAATGCAAAGAAATCAAGGAAAACAATAGAATGGGGAAGACTAGAGATCTCTTCAAGAAAATCAGAGATATCAAGGGAACGTTTTGTGCAAAGATGGGCATGATAAAGGACAAAAAAGGCAGGGACCTAACAGAAGCAGAAGAGATTAAGAAGAGGTGGCAAGAATACACAGAACTATACAAGAAAGATCTTAATATCCCTGATAAATACGATGGTGTGGTCACTGACCTTGAGCCGGACATCCTAGAGAGTGAAGTCAAGTGGGCCTTAGGAAGCATTACTAACAACAAAGCTAGCGGAGAAGACAGTATCCCAGCTGAGCTATTTAAAATCCTAAAAGATGATGCTGTTAAAGTGCTGCACTCAATATGCCAACAAATTTGGAAAACTCAACAGTGGCCACAGGATTGGAAAAGGTCAGTTTACGTTCCAATTCCAAAGAAAGGCAATGCCAAAGAATGTTCAAACTACCGTACATTTGCGCTCATTTCACATGCTAGCAAGGTTATGCTCAAAATCCTACAAGCTAGGCTTCAGCAGTATGTGAACCGAGAACTACCAGAAGTGCAAGCTGGGTTTCGAAGAGGCAGAGGAACTAGAGATCAGATTGCCAACATTCGCTGGATCATGGAAAAAGCAAGAGAGTTCCAGAAAAACATCTACTTCTGCTTCATTGACTACGCTAAAGCCTTTGATTGTGTGGATCACAACAAACTGTGGCAAAGTCTTAAAGAGATGGGAGTACCAGACCACCTTACCTGTCTCCTGAGAAACCTGTATGCGGGTCAAGAAGCAACAGTTAGAACCGGACCTGGAACAACCAACTGGTTCAAAATTGGGAAAGGAGTACGACAAGGCTGTATATTATCACCTTGCTTATTTAACTTATATGCAGAGTACATCATGAGAAATGCTGGGCTAGATGAATCACAAGCCGGAGTTAAGATTGCCGGGAGAAATATCAACAACCTCAGATATGCAGACGATACCACCCTAATGGCAGAAAGTGAAGAGGAACTAAAGAGCCTCTTGATGAGGGTGAAAGAGGAGAGTGCAAAAGCTGGCTTGAAACTCAACATTAAAAAAACCCAGATCATGGCATCTGGTCCCATCACTTCCTGGGAAATAGAAGGGGAAGAAATGGAAGCAGTGACAGATTTTATTTTCTTGGTCTCCAAGATCACCGCAGACGGTGACTGCAGCCATGAAATTAAAAGTCGCTTGCTCCTTGGGAGGAAAGCTATGGCAAACCTAGACAGCATATTAAAAAGCAGAGACATCACCTTGCCGACAAAGGTCCGTATAGTTAAAGCTATGGTTTTTCCAGTAGTAATGTATGGCTGTGAGAGTTGGACCATAAGGAAGGCTGAGCGCCAAAGAATTGATGCTTTCGAACTGTGGTGCTGGAGAAGACTCTTGAGAGTCCCTTGGACTGCAAGGAGGTCAAACCAGTCAATCCTAAAGGAAATCAACCCTGACTGCTCATTGGAAGGACAGATGCTGAAGCTGAAGCTCAAATACTTTGGCCACCTAATGCGAAGAGAGGACTCACTGGAAAAGACCCTGATGCTGGGAAAGACTGAAGGCAAAAGGAGAAGGGGACGGCAGAGGATGAGATGGTTAGATAGCATCACCGATGTAATGAACATGAATTTGAGTAAACTCCGAGAGACAGTGGAGGACAGGAAGGCCTGGCGTGCTATGGCCCATGAGGTCACGAAGAGTCGGACACGACTAAACGACTGAACAACAACAACAAATTAAGTTACTAAAATTGTTTATACTTGTGATGAAGGGGGAAGTCACTTCTTTATATATTTCTTTTCTTTTTCTTTAGTACATTCTTATTTTTTCTTTCTTTTCTATTTTTTTCTTTTCTGCACTTTCTATTTTTCCTTTTTATTCATTTTTTAGTTTGTATTAGTTTGTATTGTTGTAAATTGTAATCCTTAATAAGTTACTATAAAAAGAAGAAAGGTCTTAAAAACCTAGTTGCTACAGAGCTTTTAATTAGTATTAAGTATGAGTTTTAGAACTGGGCTTAGTTGTGTAATATGGACACCAGGGTACTTGTTTATTTGTATTACAGTTTTTAATCATTTTTATAGTTTGCATTCTGTTTTATAAACCTGTGGAAGTCCTTGTAGAGTTGGTGGTATATAAATACTGTAAATAAATGCATTAAGCCAATAAAATAGCAAATAATTATACATATAAAAAGAGGAGAAAGAGGAGAAAAACCTAGTTAAAAACGATGTGTACAGGTGGTCCTTGTTTAACAACCACTTGTTCAGTGACCATTCAAACTTACAACGGTGCTAAACGAGTGGTAGTTATGATCAGTCCTCATACTACAGTCGGTCACAGTCTCCCCATGGTTACATGATTGTGGTCCGGATGCTTGGCGCCCGGCTCACAATTACAATGTCACAGTGTCCCATGGTCACAAGATCACCATTTGCAACTTTTGCTGGCTTCCTACAAGCAAAGTTAATGGGGAAGCCGGCAGGAGGTTTATTTATTTATTTGTTAGATTTATCACCGCCCATTCCTCCAAGGGGGACTCTGGGCGGTTTACAATAAAATATGATTAGTTAAAATACAACTATTAATAATTAAAATAACATTCAAATAGGTTGCAAAGGGAAATCACGTGACGTTCTCGCTAAATGACCTGCAGTGATTCGCTTAACGACAGCTACTGGGAGTGCCAGAATTTCCATTGCTAAGTGGCACGGTCACATGACGTTGCACTTTACGGCCACATTGCTTAGTTGCCGTTGTTAAGTGAGGACTCCCTGTGCTAAAATGAACTGCAAATTAGAATAAGTCTTTAAAGTCTTCCTGGGACATATTTCCATCACGTGTGAGGCCACCACAGAAAAAGCTCTGCCTCTGGTACCACCACTCACAGCTCCTACTAGTAGACCAGAAAGCAGGGTCTCATATTCTTGGATAGATATCGTTAGTCCCTGAATAAAATAGTAAACTATATAAATCCCAAATGGTTTAGGGTCTTAAGGGCTAATCCCAACATTTTATATTGAGTTTTGAAGCAAGCAGACAATACAGCTGGTACAAAACAGGTGTAATATAACTCAAACACCCAGTCATCAGAAGCAGGTTAACAGAGTCATTCCTGGGGATGGCTAGCGCCCTAGATTAGACCGAGAATGGCCCTTACGCTCGAGGACTGTCAGAGAACTTTTAGCCATCTAGATTTTTATCCCATTTATATTTAACTGTATTTTTATTTATTTATTTATTTTTCCAATTTCTATCACCGCCCATCTCCCCCGAAGGGGGACTCTGGGCGGTTTACAAAGAAATCAACAATTAAAATACATAGAATATAATACAATACAATACAATACAAACACTATGCAAGTAAAAAATAAATTAAGTATAAAATCCAAGGGGCGATAAGACTGTGTTTAAAAGAGGGCTCTATGGCACCAGCCATCCCCAGGAGGAGCTGTTACCCTTCCCATCCCAGGTGAGGCGGCAGAACCAGGTCTTTAAATTCTTCTGGAATTATAGTTTTGTATTTGTGCTCTTCTTTCAATTTTAATTCTGGTTTTACTGTAAACCGCCCAGAGTTCCCCTTTCGGGGGAGATGGGCAGTAATAGAAATTTAATTAATTAATTAATTAATTGAGACAACATAGAAGCTCTTAGCAGATAATGTGCCTTACTTGCATTGGATGCAGGTGTAGAAAACCGTCTGCCCTTCATCTGCAGATCTCATCTGTCGAGTGTGGTAGGCCATGCCCTCATGCCCACACTGAGGGCATCTTCTGTCAATCTGAAAAGATTGAAGGGAACTAAATGAGTGTCCAGTAAACCCTCTGATTTTGGTGTGGCAGAATCTGCAACTGAGAAACTGAGAACTTATGTCTGTTAGTCCTTTGGCTACAAGTACAGGCAGCAGAGTCTTTTCAGGTGCTCTTATACAAAGTTACACAATATCCCAGGTCACCTCCCCCATGCGTTTTAAAAAAAATCTAAGAACTGAGTTGGTCTTTCCTCCAGGGCAAGGGTCGGAAATGGCGGCTCGCGAGCCAGATGCGGCTCTTTGGCCCCTTGAGTGTGGCTCTTCCGCAGCTGAACTCACCCCCGCCCCTTCCACGCGATTGGCCCCCGCCCGCAAACCCCGCCCCCTGGCTCTCGCACTGAGCGAGGCCCGGCGCGGCAGGGAGGCGCTGCTGGCCCGGGACGCGGCGCTGTCGGAGGCGGCGCAGGAGCGGCTGCAGGGGCTGCTGCGGCTGGAGATGGCGCTGCTCCGCGGCATCCAGGTGCTGGGCGAGGGCGCGGGCCCGGGACGCGAGCGGCAGGGCAGCGCAGGGCGAAGAGCCGCCTGCTCTCCCCTTGGCTGCCTCCGGTCCGAGCCTGGCTCGGCTCCCCCGGCCGCCGCAGGGCTCGGGTTAGCGGGGGGAGAGGACGCCGAACGGCGGGGTGGGGGGATTGATGGGGCGGGAGGGTGCACCCGGAGGGCCTCCCGCGGCCGCTTCTCCAACGCGGGTTGCAGAGCACGCGCTGCGCCCACGGGAACGCCTGGTCCCTCCGCTCCCTCCAGCTCTGCCAGCAGCGCCGCCCGCCCCGTCCTGCCGCCCGGCAAACCTCCACCGGCTCCGTCCCCCCCGCCGCCACCCGCCCTGGCCAGGCGCCCTGCGCCGCCCTGCTGCTCGCGTCCCGGGCCCGCGCCCTCGCCCAGCACCTGGATGCCGCGGAGCAGCGCCATCTCCAGCCGCAGCAGCCCCTGCAGCCGCTCCTGCGCCGCCTCCGACAGCGCCGCGTCCCGGGACGCGAGCGGCAGGGCAGCGCAGGGGGCCTGGCCAGGGCGGTGGCGGCAGGGGGATGGAGCCGGCAGAGGTTTGCCGGGCGGCAGGACGGGGTGGGCGGCGCTGCTGGCGGAGCTGGAGGGAGCGGAGGGACCAGGCGTTCCCGTGGGCGCAGCGCGTGCTCTGCAACCCGCCTTGGAGAAGCGGCCGCGGGAGGCCCTCTGGGTAGGCCAGCAGCGCCTCCCTGCCGTGCCGGGCCTCGCAGAGACGGGCCTGAAGGGGCACAGAGGCCGGAGAGGGAGCCCCTCCGTCTCCCCTTCTCTCCCTGCCTCGCCCGCCCGCCGGGCGCGGAAGCGCAGCTGCCTTGACGTCAGGCGCTGGCGGCGCGCGACATCTTCCGCGCGGGGTCCCGGCTGGTGTCTGTGCTTGGGCGCTGGCGGAGAAGGAGGCACGGGTCCCGCCCGGTGGAGAGGGCGCAGCCTTCCGCTCTCCCACGCCCGTCCTGCCGGCCGGAGGGTGGCAGCTCTTTCTCCGCCACTCTCGGTGGGGCGGCCGGGCCGGGTTCGCGGAGCCGCTGGCTGCGCCCCCTCCCTCCGTGAGCCCCCCGCCCCCTTCCACGTGATTGGCTCCTGCCCACAAACCCCGCCCCCTTCCACGCGATTGGCTCCCGCCCGCAAACCCCGCCCCCTTCCACGCGATTGGCCCCCGCCCGCAAACCCCGCCCCCTGGCTCTCGAGCATTTCAAAACGTCCTCGAGCATGTCAAAATGGCTCCCGGCATAAAAAGTTTGCCGACCCCTGCTCCAGGGTAAACATGCCAGGTTCACTTCACCTCTCTTCAAAGGAATTCACTTCTACTCTTTTGTTCATTTCCCTTCTCTGCAGCTATTCCAGATATTTAATATTACTTAAATTGTTTCCCTAAAATATAATACAGTCAAAGCCTATTTTAAATGTTTGATGGGGCACAGCGGTGTCTGTTATTTCCCATGTCACCACATGGTGACACAGATCGCATCTGCATGGGTGAGATTATTATGCAAATGATGTGAACTGTCACAAATTATGTAATTTACATCATTTGCATATTGACATCATGACGCCTATGATGCAAAGTGCATCATTTCTGTAATGCCATCCTGCAAATTACATAAACAACCTTATCTGCCTCATGACACCAATACACAAATGAGATAAATCACAAAAGAGTTAAGTCTGTTGCATGCAAACATTAAATCAGGGTCCAGTAAATTGAGGTTTCACTGTACTTGATGTGGGCCTGACCAATGCAGGATAAAGTGGAGGTATTACTTCCTGCGATCTGGTAAGTATGTTTGTAAGTATCTGGTAAGTAAGTATTGATGCAGCCTACAGCTGTATTTGAATTTTTAGCAGCCATCTCACGTTGCTGGCTCATGGTTCAAGATCAATTATAATTCCAAGATCATTTTCAGACATACTATTTATTTAAGTTTCAAGTCCATTCAATAGCTGGAACTCTCTGGGAGAATTACGAAGTAATTTAAAACATTGAACGCAATAAAAAAATTATACACGCCCACTGGACAGTCCTGTAGCTTCATTTATGGAGAAAAAAACTCATTTCCTCAACTTCTGGAGGAAGAAATGGCAGACTGAACACAGCTCTACAAAAAAGAGCCGACGAGCGCGGCGAAGAACGAAGAGCCGGTGAGTAGACCGGCTCTTCAAACCTCTCTGCACAAAGAGAGGACAGGAGATCGCCCACAAGTGCTCCAGACAGTTGTTCCTCACGAGGAGACTGCAAGACAGCGGTTTCCAGTGGGTTTTGAGCACTGGGAGACGAGGGAATAGCCATCTTGCTCAAACCGCGGTCAGCACCTTTAAAAGGACCCTAAGTTTGCATACTTCCTTTTCTAATCACATTCGGAAATTCTTATTAACTATTTTTCAGCTATTAGAAACCTTTGGATCAACAGGTCTGAAAACACCGGGTAAGTCTGTCTTCAATCCTTAATGAAAGAAAGTTTTAACTACAAGCTTAA
Organism: Charina bottae; assembly: GCA_023362775.1. Taxonomy (NCBI): domain Eukaryota; kingdom Metazoa; phylum Chordata; class Lepidosauria; order Squamata; family Charinaidae; genus Charina; species Charina bottae. Next base: position 38,130,592 of record JALMGJ010000002.1, read on the forward strand.
GAATTTTTAAAAAAATCTTAATAACTTAAAAAAAATGAGGAAAAAAAACAGCAAAAAGCTCCCCTTGGGGGAGTTGGGCGGTGATAAATTTGATTATATATATATATATTTAAGACGTTGATTTTAGAAAGAAGTTGATTTTAGAATATATATATATATATATATATATATATATATATATATATATAAAGACGTTGATTTTAGAAAGTTATAAATGGATTAAGGGTCCAGATAAATTTGAAATAAGATTTTGGAATTAATTGTAAAAAATCCTTCCTGTGGGAAAGTTGACTTGTTTTGAATTTTTTCTAAGACATAAATGGGATAAACAATTTTAAAAATTGGACACTAGAGGGAACTAAAGATTTTAATTAAAGGAGAAGAATACATAAACCTGATTAACAGCTGCAAAATGATGCAAAATATTATAACATTGGAAATACAGAAGGATACTTTTGAAAAATTGAATCCGAAGTTAATATCAAGAATGTCACTAGTGATGTTGGCTTCTATGGATAGACAGTGTCCAAAAAGTGTTTTGGAAGTAATGGCAGAAGAGGAACAAGTTTTACCTGACATGATTGAGACTAATTTGAAAGTGGATTTAAAAATGACAGGCTACAAGAATGATATGGAAAAAGATGTTACACTGGACATACCAAAGAAACTGGCTGATGTCTTAATAATTAAAAGGGATATACAAATAACAAACCAAGAGAGTGACCTGGATAATCTTCCTATATAGGATTTACAAAACAGGTTTGTTAAAGCTTAGATGATTCTTGTGAGAAGGGATAAAAAAGAAATGAAAAGAAATCAAGTTCTACGACATTGCTTGAATGGACTAAAGATTAAGATTGTTAGAAGTAAAAGGAAGGATTTTAAAGTTGGTTTATTTGATCAAGGTTAAAATAGATACGTTATTATTTCTGGCAACCTTAGTGGACTTTTGTTGACACCAAGACTGAAGTGACGATGCTTTATGGATTTGTTTATAGATAAGAGATGGGACATGGGATGAAGAGTTCATTGGTTGTAAATTAAGAGGAGCTGAAAAGTTACTAAAGTTGTTTATACTTGTTGTGATTAAGGTTGGAAGTCACTTCTTTATATATTTCTTTTCTTTTTCTTTACTATATTCTTATTTTTGTTTCTTTTCTTTATATTTTCTGTTTTTTCTTTGCACTTTTTATTCTTTCTTTCTACTCTTCTTTCTTTCCTTTAGTTTATATTAGTTTTTACTACTGCAATTATAATCTTTAATAAAATTATTTTTAAAAAGCTATTTCATGTTGTAATCCAATTTGCTTGCAGTAATTAAGAAAAAAAACCCCATACCCTATAATTGGGTGAGAAATCTGGCTCTTTGTCCATCAAGCAAAAAACACTTGTTCCTTCGTGCCAGAGCTGCACCAGTGACCTAAAGCTGACTTTCACCATGTTTTATAGTCCTCTGCTGTACCAGCTGAGCTACTGAAGGAACATGCATAAACCTTTGCTTTGTCCTTTGTAATTGTTGATGCAGGTTCCTTTTAAACACAGATAACCAGGGCACGAAAGGGGCGTGGTGGCTCAGCGGGTAAGACGCCAGACTTGTCTATCGGAAGATCGCAAGTTCGGAGGTTCGAATCCCTAGCCCTGCGTGCGGAGTGAGCTCCCGCACTAGCTCCAGCTCTTGCCAACCTAGCAATTCGAAAGCATGCAAATGCAAGCAGATGAATAGGTACCACCTCGGTGGGTAGGTAACAGCGTTCCGCACGTGTCATGTGGCCACATGACCGTGGAAGCGTCTTCGGACAACGCTGGCTCTTCGGCTAACAAACGGAGATGAGCACCGGCCCCTCGAGTCGGACACGACTGCACAAATGTGCGGGGGGTACCTTTACCTTTTTTAACCAGGGCACAGAACTAAAATTTCAATGACAGTATTATGAAATTTTGCCACATGTTTGTGATGAGGCTACTGATCATGAAGGATTTGTGTGATTTCTGCTTGCCTCAGCTGCCAGAACAGAAATGCAATACCTGTAGGCTAGACCAGTAAAACAGTCCCGAAAGGCTTGGACTGCAACCTACTTAGGGGCAATAACTCAACAGATTCTTCATCCCCCTTTGCAGAAAAAGAATACTTATTTTCAGAAATCTCAGCCACAGATAACTGAACCAAGAACTAGTCTTCTCATTCACTTACCAGCGGACCCTTAACTTCTTTTCCTTCCTCTGCAGTCAAAGAAGAGGAATCTATTTTGTTGAATGTGACAGATGTACGGATGACTCTCTTTTCAAAATCTGTGTAAAGAAGGAAATGTATGAAGGATGACTGAGAAACTGCTCATTAATTTAAGCTTGTAAATTTCCTTTTTTTTTTTTTTTTGGTGCCTTCAAGTCAGTGTTGACTCCTGGCGATTGCCTGGACAAGTTCCTGCAGTTTTCCTGGCAAGATTTTGGAAGTGGTTTGCCCCTGCCTCCTTCTTCCTAGGGCTGAGAGAGAGTGACTGGCCCAAGGTCACCCAGCCGGCTTTCATGCCTAAGGCGGGACTAGAACTCTCAGTCTCCTGGTTTGCCATTGCCTCCTTCCCAGGGCTGAGAGAGAGGGACTGGCCCAAGGTCACCCAGCTGGCTTTGTACCCAAGGCGAGACTAGAACTCACGGTCTCCTGGTTTCTAGCCTGGTGCCTTAATCACTACACCAAACTGGTTCTAAATTTCCTCTAATATTCCTTATATTGTCACAAGTGGAACATATGATCACTAAAGCTGTGTTATTTCCAACATATAAAAATCTAGCATGTTCAGGAAGAGGACTAAATCAGGCCCTTTCCCTGACAACTAGTTTTCTAGACCAAGGACTTTTTGTATCATTTTTTTGTTTGCCCAGATGATTGTGTTCTTTATGAAGTGACATACTCTAGTCATCAGTGATACACCCTGATCTCATCTGCCGCTTTGAAGAATTAAGCACATTAAGGACTCAGAGCAAACACCATGCTTCCATATTTAAACATGAAAAGAACTGATAATTTTGCATTATTTTAAAAAGGAATGGGTAGGAAAGACAGGGTTGAAATCAAGAGCAAAGAAAGATTTGGAGAAGAACAGTGAACAAGATGATGGCAATGGGTTGGGCAAAATGTGATGTACCTCTGAATGGCCTGTTGTAAAACACTACCTCACCCCACCTCGCACTGCTTGACTTGCAGAAACCACAAAAGATCAATCTAGCAACACATCAAGCTGCAGAAGAGAGAGGTAATATGAGAAACAGGGCAGCTCGATCATTTCTCATAGCCTCCCATTTCTCTGAAACATTTCTGACTATAATATTTAATCGAAGAGAATATTTGTAGCTCAGGGTTGAACTGGGGAGTCTTTGGTGCTCTCTGAGCCTTGTTGTTTTCATGCAGACGTTTCATTGCCAGGCTAGGTTGAAGATGTTGCCTAGCCTGGCAATGAAACGTCTGCATGAAAACAACAAGGCTCAGAGAGCACCAAAGACTCCCCAGTATAATATTTAACTTTAAGAATCCGGTGCTTTGCTTGTTGTTTTTCCTCTTCCCTTCTGGTCCCTTTTTCCTTTTGTGCCTTATTTTCAGATTATTATCTTAGAACTAATAAGTTGGGACTGTCTTGCTTTTATTTATTGCCTACAAGATGGTATAACAGCCTTCAGTTGAAGGGTATTACTGTATATAAGTATTCATATAAATCTGATATTCAAAAGTTGCTCCTATGCGTCTTATAAATTACTACATATGATAAGATTTTGGATCAAATTTCCATCCAGACATTCCAACCCTTGCCCCAAATAACAGCATAATCTGAACAAGGCAGTTAATGTCATTTGCATCAATTTCCATCATTTATGTAACACAAATTGCATCATGTGCAAAAGATGTTACATAAATGAATTAATTTGATGCAAATTTTATTTATTTATTTATTTATTTATTTATTTATTTATTTATTCCAATTTATTCCCCGATTTATTTCATTATTCAAATGATGTGATTTATGACTTGCAGGACACTATTATGCAAATACTACAAATTGCATAGGGATGCAGAGTCTGGGGAATCAGCATATAATTTTTGTAAGAAAATAAAATAAAATACTTTCCAAATTAATGGACATTCATGAGTAATAGACACCCCTCCCCCAAATGATGCATTAAACTGAGATTTCACTCATGGCTTCAAAAGCAGAAATAAATGGTGGAAGCTTTAAATGAATGAACTCAGATGGGAAAGAGGGAAAGTAATTATCAATCCCTTTTAATGAAAGAGGTCTGAAAGGTATGCTTAGAATTTGGTATATATGAATCTGAATGCTCCTGAAAGAACATACACCTACTAAACAGAACTTACCTCGCACATCAATGTAGAAAGAGCAACAAGGACATATCACCTTATCCTGGATACCTGGCAGAGGCAGGACAGTGCCACACTCAGGACAAAAATCAAGTTCTGACTCAAAGCAAGAACCTCCTTGCTCCATAATTATGAAGGAAAACAGAGGCTGTATGGGAAAGAATACATAAACGTGATCAAAAAATCAAAACGTGATACCGGAATAATTACTCATCCCCTACTTTAACAATAAAGGCTTTGAAGGCCATTTGAGGTGCCTGACCTTCTGCTGGTTGGCAGGCTGGTCTATTTCCATCCTACGTGGAAAGCCATTTTCCCTGATCAACCATTCATTATCCCAAATGTTATTTATTTACAAAAAATTATATTTTAATGTTTAAAAAAACTCAAAGCAGAGAATAATTAATAGAAATGTGTAATGATTTTTTTAAAAATGGCAATACAGCACACTGAAATCGTTTTTGAAAGAAGTTCTCATACAAAGAGTGACAACCTACATCTTGGTTAGTCTTTTGGTTATAGGAATAGATGAAGGCAAAGAACAGCAGATGCTGTTCCTCTATGATTAATTATCAGCTCTAATATTAAATTTATTAATTTTGGGCCTGGTTCTTTGCCAAATAAATAAGGACAGATCTCTTTCCAAATGACCTTACAACAGAGAAAGGGGAGAGAGATAGAACTGGAATAAATAGGGGAAGAATTACTGTATGCAACTGTTTCAGTTATATGAACTCTGTTTAGTTAGTCCTTTTTTTAATTTAATTTTTATTAAATAAATTTTAAGAAGATAAAAACAATACAAATATTAGAAAAGAAACAAAGAATAAGTAAGAAAGAAAATAGAAAAAGGAATAGAAATAGAAACGAAAAAGAAAGGAAAAAAGAGAGGCGATTATTTATTTATTTATTTATTTATTTATTTATTTATCAAATTTTGTCACCTCTGCAAATTATTGAACTTGGAGGGTCATGAATTAAGATATGGATGGCATGGATATTTGTGGTACGATAAAGTTAAAGGTAATGTGGACTTTAAAAACCATTATATTAGAATATCATTGTTAAGAATTTGGAATAAATATAAACAAACTTTATGTTATAAAAGACCTTTATGGATTTCCACGCAAGAAGCATTTCATAGAACAGAAGTAAGAAATAAAGATAAATGGCTGACTTATAAAGATTTTTTAAAGAAAGAACAAGGACAATATATAATTAAAACAAAAGAAGAACTTGCACTGGAAGGATATACATTCCAATGGCTTTCATATATGCAACTTGTAGAAAAATTTAAATTAGATTTAAAAAAATTTGAATTTGAACAAACTAAATTGGAATTTGAGATACAATTATGTGAAACAGATGATCATTTAATTGCTAAAATGTATAAATTATTGTTAAAAGGAGAAATGGTAGAGGAACAAGTTAAAGATTGTATGATAAAATGGGCAAAAAATATTGGACATAATATACAAATGCAGCAATGGGAAGATATGTGGAACAAAGGGTTAAAATTTACTTTGTGCTATAATTTGAAGAAAAATTTTTATAAGATGATGTATAGATAGTATATGACCCCACAAAAACTCGCTAAAATGTATGGGAATGTTTCCAACTTGTGTTGGAAGTGTAAAAAAAAAGAGGGGTCTTTTTACCATATGTGGTGAACATGTGAAATTGCAAAGAAGTTTTGGACTCAGATACATTCATTGATGCAAAATATTTTACAAATTCGAGTCCCACTTAAACCGGAATTATTTTTATTGGGAATATGGGAAGAACAAATGGGAAAACAATTTGTAAGAATTATGCAATATATGATTACAGCAGCACGACTTGTATATGCCCAAAATTGGAAAAATCAGATTTTACCTACGATACAAGATTGGATGTTAAAATTAATGGATATGGCAGAAAATGACAAATTGACATGCTTATTAAAAGAAAATTCAAACTGTTACTATCTTAAAGAATGGAAACCATTAATGGACTATTTACAACAGGCAGGTGGGGCGAAACTTATTTGGGGTTTTGAAGATTACAATATATATAAATTGATATATTAGACAAGAAATGTTTTTGTATGTTATATATAGAGCTAGCATGTAAGATATGTCTATGAAGGTTCTCAGTCATCCAGGTGGAATTGTCTGTAGCTTGAATCATGTCAACTGGATTTCTATTTTCTCAGTGGAAACGTTTCGCTCCTTATCCAAGGAGCTTCTTCAGTCTGAGCAAAGTTGGTAAGGGCCTTACCAACTTTGTTCAGACTGAAGAAGCTCCTTGGATAAGGAGCGAAACATTTCCACTGAGAAAATAGAAATCCAGTTGACATGATTCAAGCTACAGATAGCATGTAAGATAATTTTTTTTAAATTACTAAGACCAGAAATAAATCGGAAGTTGACTATATCTATGCTTTATCTTTTTATTTTTTTTCTTTACTTTTCTATACACTTTTACTTCTTTCTTTGATTTGTATTTCTATTTCTTTTTCATTTTCACCCTTTTAACTATGTATATTCAAAATTCTAATAAAATTTGGGGAAAATTTTTTTTGTCACCGCCCATCTCCCCCCTCAAGAGGGACTCTGGGCGGCTTAAAGAAGCGGCTTCTGATCTTTTTGACAGCAGTTATAAATGCATCTATATTTTACCACCACCCCCAAGGTTACATCATTTCTTTCTTTCCATAAGCTACCCTTTCTAATCCTCAAACCCATAAATCACAAGTTCGTTTTTCTCTTTTTTCAGCAAAAAGTCCATAAGGGGTTTCTAGTCACTGACAAATGTAGTTATTGATCTTTCTCTAATCAAACAACTTAATTTCGCCATCTCTGCTAGTTCTGTCATTCCTCTGTTGTGGATATTTCAGAGTCTTTTCATTTTTGTGCATATAATAGTCTCGCAACAGTAATCATATATAAAAATAATCTTCCATGGCTCTGTTTAGTTAGTCCCTAACTAGTTTAGCACGGATCTATCTTACTTTTCACTGGAAAAGACCCTGATGGTGGGAAAGACTGAAGGCAAAAGGAGAAGGGGACAGCAGAGGATGAGATAGTTAGATAGCATCACCAATGTAATGGACATGAATTTGAGTAAACTCCGGGAGACAGTGGGGGACAGGAAGGCCTGGCGTGCTATGGTCCATGGGGTCACGAAGAGTCGGACACGACTAAACGGCTGAACAACAACAACAAAATCTTACTTTTCCAAAACTTTCAATACTTCCCCTACTTCCCTCCGCTCAAAATACTGTACCAGCGAATGGGGTAAAGAGAAAAAAAACGCATGGCATTTCGACATATAATTTAATGCAGAAACAAATTCAAATGTTCCCAAATGATAGATCACCATTGGCCATACTGACCAGGGCTGATAAGTTCAACCACAACTCCAGAGCCATACATTTCCTTCTCTGCCCCACATACTGAACTTGCCCAACGCTGCTTAACTCGGATTTCTGCGACTGCCCCTTCTCACTAGGGCCGCTTTGGCGTGAGAAAATCGACCGATTAAGTTTTCATGCAATTCCTGCCCTGCAATCCTAAATATCCCCCAAATGTAACAGTTTAGTGAAGGAGCTCGTGATTGCAGCCTTAAACTCCAAACGCTCGAATCCTATATCGAATCAATAATAATAATAATAATAATAATAATAATAATAATAATAATAATAATACCTTTCCCCTCCGCCCGTTTACCAGCTGTCCCCCGGCTTCTAAATGTAACTCCACGCGCTGTCTCAGAAAGAATGCACACTTAATTTCCTGGAGAGACAAGTTCGGGAGCGCAGAGCGGCCACCCTTCAAGAGCAGTAGAAAAAAAATAGGCGCTAGACTGTCTATTTGTTTCCTGTCCTGCCCCATCTCAAAGGGCTGACAAACACTTGGAGCTCATGGGCAACTCAACAGAAATAATTTTAAAATAATGAATTTATCTATAGATATAGGGAAAGAAAAGTCTTTACCGCTTACTTGAAAAATGTCTTCAGGAAATCGTTTTCATTACCAGATGGTTTCAAGCTTGAAATACAAGATGACTGCAAACAAGGGACAATCCCTCAACGAGATCTGCACCAATGTTAATTTAATTTGTTAATTTAATTTTAATTAATTTAATTTCTGAAGTCCTGCGCTAGAAATTACGTTTTACATTTTTCAATACAAGTTGCTGGTTTCCTCTTCTGGTACACTTCCCAGGGATTTGGGGCTTTTACGAGGGTGAATGGAAAATAATGCTTCCAATGTTATAAATGGCCAGCAGATGGCAGTGCTGACCTGCTAGCTAGAAGCTCTAACGTGCTGAGAAAGCAAAACCTCACCTAGGACCCTTTTCCCCCCATTCTTCTGATATACCATTTCCCCCAATATCCCCCTTGGTAAGCCCCAGGTGGGAGAACTGTTAAGAGTGTTCCCTAAATCGTCTCTGCTGGCATTAAGTTTTGGCAAGCTAAGATTCATGCTGCTTGCAAAGTTTATTGTACTGTGCAGGTTGGCACTGGCTGGCACTCAGTTTTGCGGGGGAGAGGAGAATCAAGAATCAGCACATCCTATTCCATAGCACTTCAGGCAAGGCAGGTGTATCAAGGTATTCTACAGGTTGTAGCTGGGAAGCTTCTGTTGATTCAGTGCAGCTCCTATGGACTCCATGTGGTGAGACCTCCACATGGCTGGAAGGAGACCACTTTGTAGGGAGGACAGCAGCTGCAGCTAATCCTTGCTCTAAAAAAGACCCATTGGGCTGGGTGCTGGGCATCAGAGAACTGTTATAGTCAGGGTAGTCTGCATTTGTAACTGCTGCTGGAGGGCAGCCTTGAGCACTATGTATTGAATATTGCGTGGCACCAAGGAAAAGAATGTGGGGGATTAGAACATTGGCTCAAACTTTAGTTAGGACACATAGGCTAACCAGTTGTGGCATAGCTGAAATTACTCCAATAAGGAAGGTATACAGGTAGTCCTTGGGTTATGTCCATTCATTCAGCGGCTGTTCAAAGTTATGATGGCACTGAATGAGGTTGACTTATGACGGGTCCTCGTAGTTGTGGCTGTTGCAGCGTTCCCATGGTCACGTGATTGCGATTTGGGCCCTTGGCAACCAGCTCACACTTACGACCTTCCCTGCTGGCTTCCCACAAGCAAAGTCAATGGGGAAGCCAGCAGGAGGTCACAAGTTGCTTCTGCTCCCGCCACTTTTTCTCCTGAGGAGTCCCCAGGAGAGGGATTGCATACTCCGTAGTGCCTGCCTGCCCACACTCGCACCTGCCTGCCCGAACTCCGTAGCGCCCACCCACACTTGTGCCCGCCCGTAGCACCCACCCATGTGCCTGCCCACACCCATGCCCGACGGGAGCACCCACCTGCCCACCTGCCTGCACTTGCACCTGCCCGTAGCGATTGGACTGGCCATCTAGCTAGAGCCTGTAACTTTGGTAAGGAATATTTTTATTCAGAAATATGAGACCTGTTTCTGTCTTGTCAAAATTTACATTATTAATAAAATTAAAATTTTGACAAGGGTCTGCATACGACTGCGGCAAGGTATAAATGTGATAAATAAATATAAACAAGGGGTGTTTTTGCCTTCCTCTTTGTAACATGTTTCTTCCTAGCTACTTGTAGAGAGTAAAGAGGATGACCTTGACCGAGAAAGGGAAGAGCTGTTACCAAGGCAACAAGTAGATAAACTCTGCAGAAGTCCAGATGAGGAGGGAGGGTTACAAACATGTCTCAGATAGGCATTCCCCTAATTCAAATCAATATAAAAGAGGGAGAAAGAGTGGCACATTCAGGCTTGCAAGATTCTGTTACTGTAGCCAATCTTATTAAAAGTAATTTTAGGAGCTTCTGGGTGAGTCGTGGCTGACTGAAGATGTCTCCGCGAATAGCGGAGAAGGACGACCATGGTGAAGAACGAAGGACCGGCAAGTAGACTCGTCCTTCGGAAACTCTCCGAAGGGAGGATGGGAGATTGCCCACAAGCACTCCGAATGGCAGCTACTCATGTTGTTGTTGTTGTTGTTGTTCAGTCGTTTAGTCGTGTCCGACTCTTCGTGACCTCATGGACCATAGCACGCCAGGCCTTCCTGTCCTCCACAGTCTCCGGGAGTTTACTCAAATTCATGTTCCTTACATCGGTGATGCTATCTAACCATCTCATCCTCTGCCGTCCCCTTCTCCTTTTGCCTTCAGTCTTTCCCAGCATCAGGGTCTTTTCCAGTGAGTCCTCTCTTCGCATTAGGTGGCCAAAGTATTTGAGCTTCAGCTTCAGCATCTGTCCTTCCAATGAGCAGTCAGGGTTGATTTCCTTTAGGATTGACTGGTTTGACCTCCTTGCAGTCCAAGGGACTCTCAAGAGTCTTCTCCAGCACCACAGCTCGAAAGCATCAATTCTTCGGCGCTCAGCCTTCCTTATGGTCCAACTCTCACAGCCATACATTACTACTGGGAAAACCATAGCTTTAATTATACGGACCTTTGTCGGCAAGGTGATGTCTCTGCTTTTTAATATGCTGTCTAGGTTTGCCATAGCTTTCCTCCCAAGGAGCAAGCGTCTTTTAATTTCATGGCTGCAGTCACCGTCTGCGGTGATCTTAGAGCCCAAGAAAATAAAATCTGTCACTGCTTCCATTTCTTCCCCTTCTATTTCCCAGGAAGCGATGGGACCAGATGCCATGATCTGAGTTTTTTTAATGTTGAGTTTCAAGCCAGCTTTTGCACTCTCCTCTTTCACCCTCATCAAGAGGCTCTTTAGTTCCTCTTCACTTTCTGCCATTAGGGTGGTATCGTCTGCATATCTGAGGTTGTTGATATTTCTCCTGGCAATCTTAACTCCGGCTTGTGATTCATCCAGCCCGGCATTTCTCATGATGTACTCTGCATATAAGTTAAATAAGCAGGGTGATAATATACAGCCTTGTCGTACTCCTTTCCCAATTTTGAACCAGTTGGTTGTTCCAGGTCCGGTTCTAACTGTTGCTTCTTGACCCGCATACAGGTTTCTCAGGAGACAGGTAAGGTGGTCTGGTACTCCCATCTCTTTAAGAATTTGCCACAGTTTGTTGTGATCCACACAATCAAAGGCTTTAGCGTAGTCAATGAAGCAGAAGTAGATGTTTTTCTGGAACTCTCTTGCTTTTTCCATGATCCAGCGAATGTTGGCAATCTGATCTCTAGTTCCTCTGCCTCTTCGAAACCCAGCTTGCACTTCTGGTAGTTCTCGGTTCACATACTGCTGAAGCCTAGCTTGTAGGATTTTGATCATAACCTTGCTAGCATGTGAAATGAGCGCAAATGTACGGTAGTTTGAACATTCTTTGGGATTGCCCTTCTTTGGAATTGGAACGTAAGCTGACCTTTTCCAATCCTGTGGCCACTGTTGAGTTTTCCAAATTTGTTGGCATATGGAGTGCAGCACTTTAACAGCATCATCTTTTAGGATTTTAAATAGCTCAGCTGGGATACTGTCTTCTCCGCTAGCTTTGTTGTTAGTAATGCTTCCTAAGGCCCACTTGACTTAACTCTCTAGGATATCCGGCTCAAGGTCAGTGACCAAACCATCGTATTTATCAGGGATATTAAGATCTTTCTTGTATAGTTCTTCTGTGTATCCTTGCCACCTCTTCTTAATCTCTTCTGCTTAGGTCCCTGCCTTGTTTGTCCTTTATTATGCCTATCTTTGCACAAAACATTCCCTTGATATCTCTGATTTTCTTGAAGAGATCTCTAGTCTTCCCCATTCTATTGTTTTCCTTGATTTCTTTGCATTGTTCATTTAAGAAGGCCTTCTTATCTCTCATGTAAAAGGTAAAGGTTCTCCCCGCACATTTGTGTAGTCGTGTCTGATTCTAGGGGTCAATGCTCATCTCCGTTTGTTAGCTGAAGAGCCAGCGTTGTCCGAAGACGCTTCCACGGTCATGTGGCCGCATGATGCGCGCGGAATGCTGTTACCTACCCACCAAAGTGGTACCTATTCATCTACTTTCATTTGCATGCTTTCGAATTGCTAGGTTGGCAGGAGCTGGGGCGAGTGCTGGGGCGAATCTTCCGATCGACAAGCCTGGCGTCTTACCCGCTGAGCCACCATGCCCCTTGACCATCTCTCATGAGGGGGTCATAAAACAGAGGCCTCCCGCAGGATTGAGCACCAGGAGATGAAGGGAGACGGCATCTTGTTCTCAGCTGCGGCAGAGACTTTAAAAAGGACACTAGGCCACCTACACTCACTTTCTAGTCACTTTAGGAAATGATCTATTTAACCATCTCATGGATATTAGAGACCTTCAAAATGCTAACAGCAGCAAGACTTTTATAGGCACAAAGATGGAAAGATGCACCAATTCCCAAAAGGGAAGAATGGATGGTCAAATTAATGGAACTGGCGCAAATGGCTAAATTGACAGCATTGATAAGAGAACATACCATGACTGGATTTGTTATTACTTGGAAACTGCTTTTGGATTATTTGCTGGTAATGGAAAAAAAGGAAGTCTTGATTTTGGGTTTTGATGATTAAATTGTTTGTTTTTATAGAAATAATGATAGCAAAATTTTAACTAATGGTAAGAGACTAAATTTGTATACAGTACACTTTCAGTTGTAGGGGCTCAGCGGGTAAGACGCCAGGCTTGTCGATCGGAAGATCGCAAGTTCGGAGGTTCGAATCCCTAGCCCCGCGTGACAGAGTGAGCTCCCGCACTCGCCCCAGCTCTTGCCAACCTAGCAATTTGAAAGCATGCAAATGCAAGTAGATTAATAGGTACCACTTCGGTGGGTAGGTAACAGCATTCCGCATGCATCATGCAGCCACGTGACTATGGAAGCGTCTTCGGGCAACGCTGGCTCTTCGGCTAACAAACGGAGATGAGCACCGGCCCCTAGAGTCGGACACAACTGCACAAATGTGCGGGGGGAACCTTTACCTTTACTAGACTCTCAGTTAACCGGCACCCATGGGGATTGGTAGATGCCAGATAAATGTAGTTTCTGGTTGCTTGAGAGTTACTATTAAAAATAGGGTTGATTTTATTTTAATTTTTATTTAAAGTATTATTTCTTCGATTTTTTTGCCGGTTGCTTGAGAGTGAGTTCTGGTTAACTGAGAGTCTATTTATTATTTCTTCTAATTTTTTTGCTGGTTAGTTGAGAGTGCCGGTTGGTCCAGAGGATGGTCCCCTCTGGAGCTGGCAGGGACACCCCGTTGAGCTGCAGCACCCCAAGACTGAAAGGATCTCCCCTTCCCCTTTCTCCGCTTCTTTCTCTGCTCCGAACTATCTCCTCCACTGGGCTAAATCAAGAGAGTCTCTGCCCGGAGACTGATGATACTGCAGGAGGGAGAATTCCCATTGGTCCTTCTGCTTGTCGGGGCACGCCCAACTCCAAAGTCAGAAAAACGCTACCTGCCCCCCAGTCCAGACCCACCGATTCCGCCTTTGGGGCTGGAAGCATCTGCGTCTTTCTCCCCTCTCTTGGGGGGCAGTTGTGGGGTAGCCTTCATGGGCTCTGTTAGGGTCCCTCTGCTGCTGCTGGTGGGGGCGCTGTCCCGGATCCCTGGAAGCAAAGGGGGGAAGGAGCCCCCCCCGGTAAGGGCTGGGCGGGGGGAGGGGTGCTGGGAGGGACCCCTGATGCTGGTGGGGGAGGGGAAAGAAAGGGGCTGGGACCCCCAGGAGGGACTTTGGGGAAGGGGTCGATGGCAAGATAGGCGGGAGCCTGCGGTAGCCTCGATCTCCGCGTGGTCTCTGCCCCCCCTCCCCAGAGCACCCCCAGGAGGACGGAGAGGGACCCCCCCCTTCCCTGGTTGTGCGGATGCACCGCGAGGGTTGTGGCCAAGGTGGGGTCGTGGGAAGGCAGCCGACCTGGGACGAGACACAGCCGGGGCCCCTCCCCCCCCCCCGTGGCTAGATTGGAGTCGGACCTTCCGGACCCGGAATTAGACCCGGATCTGGAGCCCCCAAAGTTTGTTGCATTAAAAAGGAAAGCGAAAGGGAAAGAGGAAATTGAGGGATTTTCATACCAAAATGAAAATACCGCCCAGAGTCTCCTCTGGAAATGGGGGGAGATGGGCGGTGATATGTTAGAAATATATATATATATATATATATATATATATATATATATATATAATCAATCAATCAATCAATCAATCAATCAATCCAAAAAGCCGTTTAAGAAAAATGTGCATTTTGGCAAAAGTGTTTTTTCTTCATCGGAAACTTGTTTTCCTTTATGAATCTCAAATTAGAGGCTCTTTAGGTCAGGGAAGAGTTGAACTTGGATCCCTCGTTGGGGGAGCCTCTGAATTGGGAAAGGAGCCCCAGACCCCCCCCCAATTCCCCATAGCGGAATCAGGGCCTGGAGGGGAGGGGGAACCACGGGGGGGTCTGAGGTGGGGTCTGAGTTGCTCCTCCGAAATTGGCTTCCCCAAAACTCTCCCTTTTGTGAAGGAGGCTGGAGGCCCTCCCTGTGAGATGGTCTTCTGGGAGGGCTGCAGGGGGCCTATTTTGGGATGGGGAGAGGAAAGAGGCCTGAACCCCCGACAGGCATCCCAAGGCAGGCAGTAGGACGGAATATTGGGGGGAGAAGAAAAGTTTGGGGTAACCAGGGAAGGGGGAGGTTGAGGGGAGGGAAGGGAAGGGAAGGGAAGGGCTGGGAGACCCCAGGAGCATCAGTCTAGACAGCCTTATTGTGCCCCACCCTTCCCATATCTCCCCCCCCCCCCACAAGGAAGAGGGAGACGGAGGTATGGATATTACTTTCACTCCAGCCCAGAGAGGTTCTGGTGGTCTCTTCACCCCCTCCATATATTTTCTGGCCCCCGGATCCAATGTTCCCTGCAATGTCTGCTGCATCAGTTGAGCTTCTGCCTTTCCACCCTGGGAGGATGGAGGACGCCCTCCCACCTGGGACCGATAAAGTTCCCCCTCCCTCCTCCAGGGGGCGTCTTGAGGGAGCGACAGCCCTGCGGGGTGGGCCACTGCTGCCAAAGGAAGGCGTTGAAGCTTCTCCCACTGGGGGCGGATTGGGGCCCTTCCTCCCCACAACCCCAATGGTAGGAGATTGAGTGGATTGGGCCGGGTTCTTTTGGCAGCCCCCCCCCCCCGCCTCTCCTCCAGAGAGTCCCAGCAAGAAAGTGTGGGGGGGGGGGTGAGAAAGGCCCACCCGGCTCCCCCTTCCAGGTGGGTCCTCCAGCGGCCATCCATCGGTCTCTCACAGCAGGTCTCCCGCCCATCCCCCTTCCCGCATGGGTCCCTCCTCTAGTCACGGCTGGGAGCGATGGGCCCTGGACTCCCTCCTGATGGCCTTCCTCCTCCTCCTCCTCCTCGCAGCCCATTTCTTGTACCAGTGGAAGTCCGAGTGCCACTTCCTCAATGGGACGCAGCGGGTGCGCTACCTGGACAGGGACATCTACGGCCGGGAGGAGGTTGTCCGCTTCGACAGCTACCTCGGGAAACACGTGGCCGTCACGGAGTGGGGGCAGAGCTGGGCCGACTATTACAACAGCAATAAGGTATCCACTTTGGCCCTTTGGATCTGCCGAAACAACTACGCGGTGGCCAAGGCGGGGCGGATTGTCAGCCGGAAAAGTAAGTCCGGGAGGGAGGGGCTTCCAGGAGGAGGGGGGATGCCGGGACCCCCCCCCCCTTTCGTTTAATCCATTAAGATTCTCCCTTACAAAGATTTGCTCCTTATTTATTCTACGCCCTCAGATCTACGAAATATTCCTCTTCTTCCTGGGATCCAAACTTTCTTCCTGCCCGGAATCAGAGATCCCTTTGATCCCCTCCAGAAAATGGCCCAAAGATGATTGGGTTGGGGGGGGAGAATCCGGCAACGTCTCCCTCCTCCCAAATACATACTTAGCGATCGAAGGGCCTCCCGTCCCTCTTTCCGGCCAGAAGCCCATTTCTGGCCTTCTCTTTTCCTCCTGGGCCCCAGAAATGGTGTTTGGTTAGGATTTCGCCTATTGTTGTGCGCTTTCTGGGGGCACTTTGCTTCTTTTTATTCTTTATTATTTATTCAGAGTCATTTGGAGTCCGGCAGCTTTCAAATCCAACAGAGAAACGAACAAACAAACAAGGGACACAAGCTAGAAAGAGTCGCCCTTTGAGTGAGGGCGGTGACTAAATTTGAAATATAAATAAATATAAATTATAATTTATATAATTTTTAAGACTAAAACTGGGCCTTGGCCTAACCACCAACCAGCTCTTCCGTTCCGGGCCCTGCTGTGTCTCCCACGTCCCTCCTTCTCCTTCTTCCCCTCCAGCCAAGCCCACCATCACCATCTCCCCCACCAAGGTAGACCCCGCGTCCCCCAACACCATCTTCCTCTGCACCGTGAGGGGCTTTTATCCCCTGGAGATCGACATCCGGTGGCTGAAGAATGGGCAGCTGGGTTAGGAAAGCACGCCCCAGGGGCGATGGGTGACAGAGTACGACCCCCCACTGGGCTCGCCATGTCGGCGGAGACCGAGAATGGGGATCGACTTTTGCAACGCCCAGATCGGGAGGCATCCCTGACTTTGGGAAGTCAGTGGAGGAGCGCGAGATGAACGCGAAGTTGAAGCGGATGGAAAAACGAATGGACAGCCTGCTAGGAATGTTGGAGAGACTGTTGCAGAGGCTAGATCCACCAACACTGAGAACGGCAGAGACAACCGCGCACGGGGCGTGGGGAGAGGACTCTGGAGCAGAGCTTTCCAAACTCTGTGTCGCGACACACAGTCTTTCCCGCGGCGACACACCAACTGCAGCGCGCAAAACCCGAAAGCAGCAGCAGCGCTTCCAGGTTTTTGCGCGCTGCCGCACTTCCGGGTTTTCCGGCGGCGACACACCAACGCCGGTTGGTGTGTCGCCGCGGGAAAAACTTTGGAAAGCCCTGCTCTGGAGGTTTGGAAACGGGGAGGGAGCAGCAGGAGACTGAAAGAGCGCCCAATGACCACCCCACCCCGAGAGCATCCGCAGGGGGAGGACACCGAATTCGCGGTCCCAACGAACGCATGGGAGCCAGGGAGCTGAAGGCAAAGTTCACTGGCGAACCAAAAACTTTGGCTTGCTTCTTGACCCAGGTGAGGGGTTTTATGCGAGAGTATGGGGACTCGTTTTACTCTGAGGAAGCTAAAATAAATTGTGTTTCATCATGCCTAGAGAGGGAAGCGGCCAAGTGGTTGGTAACGCTTCACGACATACAAGCCTCAGAATTAAGGGGCTTTGAGGAATTTATGGGTGCGTTAAGGGAAAGATTCAAAGACCCCTTACTGAAAATAAAAGCCGAGGCAAGCCTGCAGCGCCTCAAGCAAGGGGACAAGTCAGTTTCTGAATACTCACTAGAGTTCAGGAAACTGGCGGGAAGACTAACAGACTGGCCAGAGTCCTTGTAAGTACAGTGCTTTCGGAAGGGGTTTCAGGCAGAAATCCTACAATGGGCATTAATGCGTGGCAACCCAAAGACGGTGAGGGAATGGATATGCCTAGCCGGGGAAGTAGAGGCTTTACAAGCGCAAGTGAAAGAGCAGCAATGAGATGAGGCAAGAGGCAAGCGCACGATGCCGCACAAACCTCAAATTGAGAACCGCGGGGTGCGCAAGTCATGGAAGGAGGGGAAGGAACGAAGAACAAGGAAAAGGCTGTGTTTTAAATGTGGCGGAGAGGGGCACCAAATAGCTGAATGCCCCCAAATCACAGCGTCAGGAGAAAGCAAAAAGGGAGGAGGTGGCACAAAGGCTCCAACAACAAGAAGCAAGGGAGCACCGGCGGTGGCAAAAGGGGGGAGACCCCACGATTTCTGGATGGGAGAAAAGAATTCATCGGAAGAGGAGAGTTCAGAGGCGGGAAACGAAGCGGGCTTGTTTTGAGCGCCGATGAACAAGCTGAGCGCGAAAGGCGTACCAGTTGGATGGTGAGTGGAGACTGCCCAGCAATGCTGGTAAAATTGCACATCGAAGCGTCTGGGGGGAGGGGCAGGTTAAAGACTGCAGCTCTGTTTGGATTCAGGCTGTACAAGAAGCCCCAAAGATCCCACCATTGTAACAGAATTGGGACTAAAAGTGGAGAGACTAAAGGAACCAATTGGGTTCATACAACTTGATGGGACAGAGATGAAGGGAGGGCCAGCGGAACATTACACTGAGCCGGTTCAAATGACCATAGGGAACCACAAAGAAAGACCTGTAAGAAGAAAACAATGGTAGTCAACAACCGTTGTTCGAACCTGCTTCCCTATTTCCAGGAGGAGTCCATTAACAAAGGCACTGGTGACTGCCATGGGCAGAGCGCCCATAAGATCTGGGGTGCCAAAATATTTTGTGAAGATATCAACTAGACACTCATAAAAAGCCCTTCGCTTCTCATTTTCTCTTTGCTTGCAAGGAGTTTCTTGCAAGGTTACTTGTGGAGAAAAATAGGAAGGAGCATTTCTTTCTGAAGTTAATTTAAATTTGCTAAATTTTCCAAGAATAGTGGCCAAGTGGCCCTTAACTACCCAGGGTGTCAGAATGGAAAAGAGTATTTCCTGCTCAACAGAGCAAATCCTCTTCTTCCTATTTCTCTTTTCTTTTCTACTCTTCTCTATCGAAAAGAAGGCAAGCCACATTCTATTACATACAACCCACCAGATGAAGGCAGACAACTTATTTATTTATTTGTTTGTTTGTTTGTTTGTTTGTTTATTTATTCAACTTATATGACCGCCCATCTCCCCCCATGGGGAACTTTACCTTTTTCCTATTTCCTTTTTCCTTTTCTAATTGATCCAGACCTAAGGAAATTATTTGTGTATCCTTTTCTTAGGTTTTCCCCACAAGCTCAACTCCTTCAGCTCCTCCTCCTCTATTTTCTCTTAAATTTGCTTTATCAACATATTGTCCTATTTGTCCTACAATCAGTGTAGGAAATGGACCATTGTAGCCTGAGATTTTTTAATTAAATTGTAGACCTTTTACCTCTTTAGCCATATTTGCTTTACACAGATTTTCATAACAATGTGCTCTCCATCTTTGAACCGAACGTATTAAATTTTCCATAAGCCATTAATTGCTTTATATTTTTTGTATTAAACTGTAAACTGCTACGTGTAATTTTTGAACTCCAAGTGATTAGTTGATTCCATCAAATGCCATTAGCCTCAAATGTTACTTAATAAATGGTATTGATTGATTATTAATGATAGTTTCATTTTTGGGCTTCCAGAACACATGCGCCTGTTTAATAATTCATAGGAGTTCAAGATCCAGAGAGAATTGGTTTTTTAGAAAGTCCCAGGTCATAACCCAGAAAAGATGCAAGTGGTTCACTAGCTGAAGCCCTGGGAAAGCTGTTCTGGCAGCAGCTGCCAGCAATTCAGAAGCAATGCCAGGTCCAGGCACAGAAGAATGAAGTGAACCTGTTCAGAACAGGTAAAAGGTAAAGGTTCCCCCCGCACATTTGTGCAGTCGTGTCCGACTCTAGGGGCCAGTGCTCATCTCCGTTTGTTAGCCGAAGAGCCAGCATTGTCCAAAGATGCTTCCGCCGTCATGTGGTCGGCATGACGTGCACGGAATGCTGTTACCTTCCCACCGAAGTAGTACCTATTCATCTACTTGCATTTGCATGCTTTCGAATTGCTAGGTTGGCAAGAGCTGGGGCGAGTGCGGGAGCTCACTCCGTCACGCGGGGCTAGGGATTCGAACCTCCGAACTTGCGATCTTCCAATCAACAAGCCTGGTGTCTTACCCGCTGAACCACCACGCCCACGTTCAGAACAGAGAGTGCTCCAAATCTGACATTGACTTTCCTATTGAGCACCATAATTTCTTTCTTGCCTGGAAAAAGTTGTTACTTGGTAACCCCCATCCACTCTGTCATTCCATTTTGGATTGGTTCAAGAGTGCCATGACTTCCCAGACTCACATGAAAAGGAAAATCTGAGCTGGGAGATAAGCATACTGAAGGCATACAGTTCCAAATCCATTGTCTTAATTAACCTAAAGGATAAGATGAAACATGCAGGAACTCCAAAGACCAGAAACCAAGGAACTGAACAGATGTCCCATAGCACCATCTTCTTGGACTTACTTCACCGTTGGATCAAAGCTACCACAAAATAATAATATCTGCTATCCTCTAACTAATGGATAACCTCATCTCTGGTAGAAACCCTGAAATTACCATTGATGTTGGCATGAAAACTTGTTGTGAAGACCAACAAAACCAAGATGTGTAAAATACTGTACATCCTGTCCAGCTCTTGGAATAATTTATCCACTAGATCAGCCACAGCTGCCTCAGTTCCAAACCTACAGTAGAAACCCATTTGAAAAAGGTTCAAAGTAATTTAGATTTTGATTTCTACTAACTTCTTTAGATCGCTTCCATTTGCTTGAGACAGACTGGTGATCATCTTGTGTGGCTGTAGTCGAGAAAAGTTTATTTAACACTGGTCTTAAAAGTGTTTGTTTTCAAAGTGGCCGTGGGGACTCTTAACGTGATTAGGGAAAGGAGATGGATGATGCCACTTCTATGATCTCAATTGGCCAACTCTTGAAGCTGCTGCTAACCCCTCTGAGGGGTGGGGAAACTCCCTGCAACTTCAAGGAAGACCTCCAAGAAATGGCACAGTGAGAAAGGACTAACTTCATCCCACCTCAAATAAAGTTTCTTCTATTAAATAGGCAGCCATTTGTGTTGATCTGATTTGAAATTCAGAAATACGCTATGTTGAATCTCCTGAGCCTTTTCTTTTTTTGGCAATTTCTGTTCATATAAGAGGAGTGAGCAGGGAGAGAAGGTGCCATCTAAGGAGGCCAGATCCCCAGTTAAGGACATCATTACATCTCAGTGCATTAATTGTTTTATCCTGGCACAATGGGCTTCGTTAGCTTTTCTTTGCTGGGAAACAGTACAGGAAGAAGGCTGTGTTTTATATTAACATTGATAGTTATTTACAATTATAGAACCACAACAAAATGTTCAGATTTTTAATGACTGCAAGTTCCTTGATGAATCCCAAATGGGTGGGATTCCCAAGTGGCCAAGTGACTGTGTGTCTTGAAAAAGTTTTAATGAGATATAGGAATCCTCAGAGAACCTCTAGAGCAGCTTTCTCTAAGCTGGTGCCCTCCAGATACATTAGGATCTCAACTCCAGGAATCCTACAAGGTAACACTAGCTTGGAATTCTACAAGCTCCTCACATCTAGAGCACCAAACATCTGGAGAGCACCAGGTTGGGGAATCCTATTCTGAGAATTGCCAGTCCACCCATTTCCTAGTACTACTCCTGTGCATTTTATAGGTTCAAGGTGGGCAGAAAATGAACTGGAAGGAGAGACAATGAAGAGAACTCACCTGATAAACTGATATCAATCATGCAACCCTAAAGGGGACATAATTGAAGGCCATTGGTGGTCTATTAGGACCACTGAAAGGAGCAGAGCTTAACGTAGTGTAAGCACATGTACAGAAAAAGAATATTATTTAAAAACAGAGCCAGTGAGCCTGTTAGAGAGATACAGGTTATTGATCTTACACTTTTAGCCCACCCAAGCATAAAGAATCACACGCTTAGACATAGTAGTTTCAAAAGTTAAGTAAAACAGGCTTACTGATTTTATTCTTGGTCCAGTTACATTTTTGTTCAGAAAGATGACTCCTTGTTCTTCTTCTGTCCCTAAACTTTGTGGACCCCTGGCCCTAATTTGCTGCCAGGGCTACGTGGAGAGAGGGGGAAAAATCTCCTAGGCCCATCCATGGCCTAAGATGGAGAGAGAGAGCAAGAGCATGCTTGCTTCTTGGCTGGAGAGATGAGAGAGAGGACTGACTACGAAGGGAGAAGGAGGAAGTGGGAGTGGCAACAAAACAACTTCCTCAAAGACACAGAGAATTGCATCATGGGATGAATATCTGCATGCAAATGAGGCATGTTGATTTGCTGGATTTCCAACAATAATCACGTGCAAAAAGGGGAAAGTGATGATAATTCTATCTACCTCACCAATTCTTCAGAAGCTCCAGACTCATTCTCATAAAGCCTTTGCAAATTTTATCTCAGAATTTTACCTGGATTTATTGTGAATTGTCTATTTTGAACTGAGTTTGACCAAACTGGGCTCAGGGCAGCATTTATGCTAAGAATGGATTAATCAAACAGAAGTAATTATGGGCTGGTAACTCTTGCTCTTGTCAACCTAGCAATTCGGAAGCATGCAAATGCAAGTAGATGAATAGGTACCACTTCGGTGGGTAGGTAACAGCGTTCCGCGTGCGTCATGCCGGCCACATACCGCAGAAGCGTCTTCGGACAATGCTGGCTCTTCGGCTAACAAACGGAGATGAGCACTGGCCCCTAGAGTCGGACACGACTGCACAACTGTGCAGGGGGAACCTTTACCTTTTAAACTCTCTCTATATATAGGGATTTACATTCAGCAGCAACTTTGTTTGATTAGTGCTATCATCGATCATGGGACTTCACAAAGTACAAGAGGAAAGCCCCATCTACATTCAATGTAGTGAAAAATTAAAATTATAAAAAAGAGGAACAAAACGTGGAGGGGCAAAAGAAGGAAGAATATCCCAAAGTGCCTTTTGCTAGAATAAAACAAGTAAAGTTTTCAAGTCAAGCTCGACTCCAGGCAGTTCTTGGACACATTCAAGCCGTTTTCTTGGCAACAAGATGGAAGTAGTTTGCCACTGTATTATTCCAGAGGGCCTTTCAGCTTCCCAGCCTACTAGTCTCCAACTTGGAATTCCCTACTTAATAATACTTAATACCCTACAGGCAGGGTATAATTGAATGTGTGGATTCTTTGGAGAGCCTACAGAATGGATGAAAGGGTTGCGCCAAAGGCTTCACAGGAAGAGTGACTTGAAAGAAGTGAGAGAGGCAACGTGCCTTCAAGGTTGCATTCCAGGCATCAGTAGCAGCAAGAAAGAACGGCAGAGTCATTTCAGGAATGATGAGACATGCAGACACTGAAGGGGGGTGGAGCAGAATGAGCAAAGGTCTTGGCCAGACATGTATCCCATCCATCCTGGGGAGGGTTGCCAGGCGACAGGTCCTCCTTTTTGTCCTCGTGTCTTCCTCCCAGCAGGCATAGCCTTAAAATGAAATATTGTCTGGCTTTTTGAGTATCTACAACAGTGTTTCTCAACCTTGGCAACCACATTCCTGTGATTGAAAACCTAGTCTTCCTGATGCTGGAAAAAGTAATTTCTTCTACATGTAGGCCTAAGTACTTTTTTATTTTTGCAGTTTTTCACTGTAATTTTTGTCACAGATGCCAAGGAAGTTAAACGTGTCTCCTCCTTTTCTCTCCATTTGTCCTCCTTTCCAATTGTCCGTGTCTCCCTTTGCCTGTTCAGATATCTGGTGACCTTAATCCTGGGACAAGTTTACTTATCACAATAAGTATATACTCATGCATGTGTGTATACTTGTGTGTGTGTGTATTGTGTGTGTATATTGTGCTTTTGACTCATTCTTGATCCTGGCGACGGCCTGGATTAGTCCCTGCAGTTTTCTTGACAAGGTTTTTTGGAAGTGGTTTGCCATTGCCTGCTTCCTAGGGCTGAGAGAATGACTGGCCCAAGGTCACCCAGCTGGTTTCATGACTAAGGCAGGACTAGAACTCATGGCATGCCAGTTTCTAGCCTGGTGCCTTAACCACTACACCAAACTGGCTCTTGCTCACTCTCTCCCTCTCTCTCTCCCTCTCTCTTGATTAAAGTATGTTTCCTGCTTCTGCTTGGCCCTGGATTCATTCCCTCTGAATGAACCTTCTAATCATATACACAGACAGACAGACACACATACATACATATACACATACAGACATACAGACATACAGAAAGAGAGAGAGAAAGTTCTTTCTGTCTTCAAGGAAAGCTTTCTGCAGATAAAAACTAGAAGAGAGAGAGAGAGAATGGCAACAAAAGGTAAAATCTGGCTTCTTCTCTCTCCCCCTCCCCCTCCCTCCCTCCCTCCCTCTCTCTCTCTCTCCCCCTCTCTTCCTCCCTCTCCCTCTTTTTCCTTCTCTCTCCCTCTCTCTCTCCCTCCCTCTCTCTCTCCCTCTCCCTCTCTCTCTCCCTCCCCCTCTCCCCAAGGCACAGTTTGTACCTATGACACTCCCTGCTCCTCCTAACATTAATAATAATAAGCTGGCATTTTGCAAAGCAAGGTGCCAGCTTATAGCATTCTCTGTCTCCAAGAATGCCTCAGAGCCTCATGCAGACTCCATCAATATTCTCCGAAAATAAAAATGAGCAATGGAATACAGCTAAGTGCTTTGTTTGGAAATGTACTCATATGTCCAGAAAAACAATAGACAAACAGGGGATAATTGAGAGCATCCTGGATATTTAAGGTGGTGGTTTGAGGAGCAAACTCACCAGTTTGCCTTTTGCAAAAAGGGCATTTTGTGACTGGTCATGCCCTCTGTGGCAGGATGGTCATGCCTTCCCATAGCAGGCATTTTGTGAAAGCATCTGTAGCTTGAATCATGTCAACTGGATTTCTATTTTCTCAGTGGAAACGTTTCGCTCCTTATCCAAGGAGCTTCTTCAGTCTTAGCAAAGTTGGTAAGGGAATCCTAAATATGTTTCTAGGTAGCTGTGTGACCTTACACCTGGGGGCATGGTTATATTGAGATGTTATTTTAAGTCCTTTTATTATCTAAAGGAGGATCGTTAAGATAATAATAAAAATTAAGATAATAATAAAAGGACTTAAAATAACATCTCAATATAACCATGCCCCCAGGTGCAAGGTCACACAGCTACCTAGAAACATATTTAGGATTCCCTTACCAACTTTGCTCAGACTGAAGAAGCTCCTTGGATAAGGAGCGAAACGTTTCCACTGAGAAAATAGAAATCCAGTTGACATGATTCAAGCTACAGACAATTCCACCTGGATGACTGAGAACCTTCATAGACATTTTGTGAAAGCATCTTCTCAGAAAGGACGTTTACCACTAGTTCAAGTAAAATCCATACGCCCATCATAGTGAAAGTTATGGAGATTGAATGAACTCCAGAGCTATGTTTCTAACTTTTGCTCCATGCTTGTCCCATAGGTCCCCCTTCATCTTCACAAAATGGTGATTTGAATTCATGTCTACCATTGTCTCAGCATTACTCTTGTGTTTCCTATTCTCATCCTGGAGAAGGCTTCAGACCCACCAAGATGTGAAATAATGCTGGCTTATAGGGTTAAGGCGCAGAGTAAACAGAGAGAGTGCAGCTTTTATGGCTAAAATGTTTACTTGTAATAAAAGCAATAAATGTATATACAGTTACATTATTGCAAAAAGGAAAAACAAACTTACAAGCAGAGTATCGTGTATTGTTTCCATTGATAGACATGAAGGGGCTCATGCCATGGCCTACACACACAGCCATGCATAGCTACGCACATCCCAGTCTTCACATGGAGTAGAACAAACACACGAACATGGCTAAAAGACCGGACAGAAGTCAAGAAGCATAGACCCCTAGTTCACAGCTGAGATATACACTTGTTCCAGCTTTCTGATTGGAGGAACCTTAGGGTCAGGGGGTCACAAAGCCCTTTCAGATTTACAAAGCCTAAAGCGTTAAGCATTGCACATAGTTTAAACTGCCATGAGATGGCAGTGTTGCATCTAAGCAAGCATACTGTCTCCCCCCGAGAATTGTTAGGGCACTTGTTCCCATGAGAGAGTTTTTGGACTTAGACATAACATCACGTGATGGCAGCTGCACCTGTTTATCAGTGAATTTGTTTTGGGAAACGCTACAGAAAGTAGAAAAAACGATTTGCAATTCACAAGGAAACTCTGACACAAGAAGCCTTGACTCCAGCCAAGACTGAATCCTCCCTGATACCTTGGCTCTGCTTGTGCAGGACAACTCTTCAGTCAGAACCTGGAAGTCTTCTATGATGGAGCCAGCCACGCATGCATGACCCCAGCTGTCCTGGGGCAGTCCTGAGCTCTTACAAGGTCCTGTGTAGGACTTGCTCTGCTCCATCTTTCCGTGTGACGTGGAAGACCCCTGTTCCTACACTGAGCATCCTAGGAACTTTTACGTCTTCGTATGCCATTAACTGAACACTTTGCCCCCTCCATCTTGCAAGGCCTTCAGGTGTCCTGGCATTGTGTGCTTAAAGGACCATTGGGTTCTGCCCTCTCCCAGGAGGATTGCAGAGTCCTGTGCCACCTGTAGCCAGGTAGTGATAAAGCCTGTTTGCTTCTTCCAGCAGGAAGATCTTTTCCCACCTCTGAACGATCCCTCCCTCCATCTCCATATAAGCCACTTGGTCAGGGATCCTCAAGTTATCTCTCCATCCTATCACTCTTTCTGTTGCCTGGTGATCTGCTTATCAGCGCAGCTATCAGTGTCACCCCCACCCAGCACTTGTGAAGCCATGTGCAAGAACAGCCACTTGTCTCAAGTTTTTATAGGATTCTTGCAGGATAGTCGCTCGTGGGGATGGCTAATACCCTAGAGAGCCCCTCTTTTACATTAGATTAAGTAAGATCATTGTACTACCTTTGCCTCTGGGTTCTAATCTTGTTTTCTAATTTTTATTTTAGATTTTATGTATACTTGTTGTTTTTGTTTTTACTATTTTATTGTAAACCGCCCAGAGTCCCTCCAGCGGAGGGAGATGGGCGGTGATATAAATTTTACAAATAAATAAATAAATAAATAAATAAATTCTTACCATATATACAAAGCCCTGGTAAGGGATCCATCCTTTAAGCGTGCAGGGGGTGGAAGGGATCTTGTTAGAGCATTCTCAACAGGAGTGAATGGCCCTCTTTGTCTTGTCAGTTACAACCCTCGCTGGCAATAGGAACATTTGCACTTTCCCTTTCTGTATCCAGTCTTTCTGTCTATCATTTCAAATTCTTTAAGATCTTAAGCTTATAAATTAATTTTTCTTTTGTTCAAAGTTGAAGATAAATTCACTTGATGAAGACTTTTCAAACTTGTCATTCTGAAGGTCTCTAATAGCTTTAAGGTGGTTAATACAGGTAGTCCTCACTTAACAACCACAATTGGGACCGGAATTTTGGTTACTAAGCAAAGCAGTCATTAAGTGAATCCGACCCAATTTTACAACCTTTTTTGCAGCGGTTGTTAAGTGAACCATGTGGTCATTAAGCAAATCACACAGTTCCCCATTGATTTTGCTTGTCAGAAGCCGGCCTGGAAGGTAAAAAATGGCAATCACATGACCATGGGATGCTGCAACGGTCATACATGCGAACTGGTTGCCAAGTGCCCAAATTGTGATCACAATAGTTATAAGTGTGAGGACCAGTCATAAGTCGGTTTTTCCAGCACTGTTGTAAGTCCAAACCATCACTAAATGAATGGTTGTTAAGCAAGGACTACCTGTAGGCAATTTCTGAAAGTGATTAGAAAGTGAGGTTTGCAAACTTGGTGTCCTTTAAAAGTCTCTGCCACAGTTGCGAGCAAGATGGCTGATCCCATTGTCTCCTGGCACTCAAACCTGCGTAAAACCACTGTCTCCTCCCAAGGAGCAGCTGTCCAGAGCACAGGTGGGCGATTTCCCATCCTCTCCTTATCCGGAGAGGTTCCAGGGAACTGGTCTACTCCCCAGTCCCTTGGTCTTTGCCACCATCATCGACTCCGCTTTGGCAGAGTTCTTTGTCTTCAGTTCGCCATCGACTTCCCCCGGAAGTCGAGCCATCGTCACTTCTCAGTTTGGATCACCACGTCCTCTACATAAGAGCCATTGCAGGTTCTTCTCTCATCACACTCAAATCCATCAATTCATTATGTGGGTTTAGACAAGGCTTCTTGCTGGTCAATTAATCAGCATGATTGGCTAAATTCCAGTATTTTGTACATTTTAGAAACGTACCATTCTCCCAGCCTCCCCCAATTTTATTTATTTATTTATTTACTTATTTATTACAAAGATTGCCATGCTGCCCAACCCTAAGTGGATTCCCTAGATCAGAGCTTTCCAAACTTTTCATGTTGGTGACACACTTTTTAGACATGCATCATTTCGCAACACACTCTTACAGCAGGGCACAAGGCAGGCACTAGGACCTGAGTGGAAGCCAGGAGGCAGCAGCAGCTGCGACACACCCAGACACTGCAGCCGACACACTAATGTGTCCCGACACACAGTTTGGAAAGCTCTGCCCTAGATAAACCACAATAAACCTATAATTTATGGAATGCCTTCCTTAGAGAGGCTTGACTGGCGCCAATATTAGCATCATTTTGGCACCAGGTAAAGCCCTTTTTCTTTTTCCCAGGCTTTTAAATTGTATTTATTTGCATTCTAATCAGATATTAATTCATATTGTCTTTAATTCTGAAGACTGCCTTGTTGCTGCCTAGTTTGTATGGCGTCTTCGTTCTGTATTGTATTGTATTGGATTGGATATCCTTTAACTCTCCTGGTTACACCCTTGGATTAAAATAAACTGCCCTATTTGCTAGTTTGCTTGTGCTTGTCGGACTTTAAAGAGCTTTGGATTCGTGTTGGCAGCTGTTGCAGCTGGATGCACTCCATAATGCAAAGAGTGGGAATGGTTTGACTTTTTAATCATTTGGCTTATTAAAATACATCTTCGTTGCACTGTATGCTTTCTCTCATATCTGAGCAGGCAGCATGGCTTGTTTTAAAAAATGGCAAAATGGCATTCTGGTTAATTTTTATTTAAAACATAGGGTCATGTACCAAAAAAAATTGTTTGAGAAAGGAATACAGAATACTAATATGGCACTGTGGTTGCTCATTACCAAAAGCCTAAAACAACCAACAACAGCCAACCATCTATTTTTCCCCTTTTTTGCTATATCCCCACAGCATTGTTCTTCTGTTGTTCCCAACTCAGGCCTAAGGCAGCTTAAAGCCATCCTCAGCTGTTCCAGGGTTAAAATAGCTTTTCCCCATAAGCTGGAAACAAGTCACAGTAGTTCTAGCAGGGGTACAACCTGACATGCCTCATCAACACTTTTGACATGCCTCATCAACAGTGAAGTGACCCTTGGGGTGGGATCAGCCCAGCAGCCATGCTGGCACAAGGATGACGGGATGACACTAAAAGTTGTGTAGAGGCATCCTAAGACCACTATTCACTACCTCTCTCTTCTTCCAGCACTCATGTAGTACAGGTAGTCCTCAACTTACGACCATTCATTTAATGACCATTCGGAGATATGACAGCGCTGAAAAAAGTGACTTACGACTGATCCTTTTTTTTTTTTAATAAAGTTTTATTATTTAAAATATTTACACATCACACCAATAGCTACATTTACAAAGATTTACAACATATACACAACATAATTACACAAAACACATAACACAAAACAAAGACAACATACAAAGTTACATATAAAACAGAATGACTTCCTGTTTCTTTTACGAAAAAACTTTTATAATATATATTTAACAAAACTATTTCCTTTGTATCTTTCCTTCCTTTTTGATATTTTGTCTTTATATTAGTATTTTATCTCATTTATTGATTTCATTTTCATCCTTCTCTTTTATCTTTGATCTTTTCTATCTTACAAAATTTGTTTTATATTATACTCCTTTTGTATGAAATTTAAAAAGAGGTTCCATGTTGATTCATAATTTCCGATTTCTTTACCTTTTACCAAGTTCGTTAATCTGTCCATTTGTGCTAATTCCATTGTTTTAAAAATCCATTCTTCTATTGATGGAGTCTGTTCTTCTTTCCAATGTTTCGCTAGGGTTATCCTTGCTGCAGCGATCAGATGTAATAGTAAATTTTTGCAGTCTTTAGTCCACTTTGTATCCATAAGTCCCAATAAGTAAAATTCTGGTTTCTTTTCCACATTAATTCCAATGATTTTACAAATGCAATTGTGGATTTTTTCCAATTTTTTTTTTTTTTTTACAAGACCATCATAAATGATAATAAGATCCCACTTTTATTTTGCACTTCCAGCATATATTTTATCCTAAACATTTCATTTTGTATAATTTCTCAGGAGTCATATACCATCTGAAAATCATCTTGTAATTGTTTTCTTTTAAGTTATTACTTAAAGTAAATTTAGTGTTTTTAGTCCAAATGGTTTGCCAATCTTCGTAACTGATCTCTTTGCCCAAATTCTCTTCCCATTTTATCATATAATTTTTAGTTATTATATCATTAGTTTTTAGTTCTAATAGTTTTTTATATAATTTTGAAATCAAATGGTCATTCTCTTTCCATAATATATTATCCCAATTTTCTGTTGATTTCAGAAATTTGAATGTTTTTTGATCTAATTTGAATTGTTCTTTTAATTGGAAATATATGAACCATTGACATTTGTAACATTCTTTTTCTAATTCTTCTCTTGTTTTAAATTCATAGTTATTTCCACTAAATTTAAGCAAATCTTTGTACCTTAACCATTTTTTATCATTTGAACTTTCTTTTCTGGCATATGCCTCCTGAGATGATGTCCACAGTGGAAGTGAAGGTAATAATGAATTTTTGTATCTGCTCCATAGTCTTAGTAATGATTTCCTAATTATATGATTATTGAATGCTTTGTTAACTTTACTTTTATTGTACCACATATACCCGTGCCAACCGAATCTATTGTCATGTCCTTCTAAATTTAGTATATTTGTATTTTCCAATATTATCCATTCTTTCAGCCAGACCATACCACAAGTTTCATAATATAATTTTAAATTTGGTAATCCCAATCCTCCTCTTTCTTTAATATCTTGTAAATATTTTAATTTTATTCTGGGTTTTTTCCCTTGCCATATGAATTTTGTTATATCTCTTTGCCATTTTATAAAGGTCTGGTCTGTTATTGTTATAGGGATCATCTGGAACAGATACAAAACTCTAGGTAATACATTCATCTTTATTGTCGCTATTCTACCCAACAGCGACAATTGTAGAGGTTCCCATTTTTCTAGATCATTCTTGATTTCTTTCCATATTTTAACATAATTATTTTTAAATAGGTCTATATTTTTAGCAGTTATCTGTATTCCTAGATATTTAATTTGTTTAACATTTTGGAATCCTGATTTTTGTTCCAATTTTTCTCGCTCTTCTTTTGTCATATTCAAATTTATCATTTTAGTTTTTTGGTTATTTATTTTGAAGCCTGCTACCTCTCCAAATTCTTGCAACTTTTTGTTTAAGTTTTCTATTGAATCTAGTGGGTTTTGTAAAATTATCACCAAGTCATCTGCAAAGGCTTTTAATTTGTAAGTTTCTTTTTTAATTTTGACGCCTTCAATATTATCGTCTTTTCTAATTTTTTGCAATAAACCCTCCAGTACTAATATAAATATTAACGGAGACAATGGACAACCTTGACGTGTACCTTTTTCTATATTAATTTCTTGCGTTTCTTCTTCATTCACTATAATTTTGGCTTTCTGTAATTTGTAAATTGCCTGAATTGCTTTTATAAATTTATCCCCAAAATTTCTATGTTCTAATGTTTTAATTATGAAATCCCAATTTACGTTGTCAAATGCTTTTTCTGCGTCTAGAAATAGTAACATTATAGATTTTTCATTATGTACATTTGCATATTCTATCAAATTTATTATTGTACGTAAATTTTCATTAATTTGTCTATTTGGTAAAAATCCATTCTGATCACGGTTTATCAAATTTTGTAGAATTTTTTTTAATCTTTCAGCCAAAATGCTAGTGAATAATTTATAATCGTTATTTAATAAGGAAATTGGTCTGTAATTTTGACATTTTGTTAAGTCTTGATTTTCTTTGGGAATTAAAGTAATTTTAGCTTCTGTCCATGATTGTGGTATCTCATTACCCTCGAGAATTGAATTAAATAATTTTTTAAGTGGTTCTGTTAATTGTTCTTTAAAATATTTATAATATCCCGCAGATAGCCCATCGGGTCCTGGGGTTTTACCTATTTTCAGTCTTGTAATTGCTTCTATTATTTCTTGTGATGTGATCAAATTATTTGTAATATCTTTTTGTTCATTTGTTAATTTTTCTAAGTCGCATTCCTGAACATATTGTTCAATTTTGTCCAATGGTGTTTTTTGTTTTTTGTATAATTTTATATAGTAAGTATGGAAGGCATTTTTAATTTTTTCATTTTGAATTAAATCCATATCATTTTCTCTAATTTTTAAAATTATTTGTTTTTCTCTTTCTTTTCTTAATTTATATGCCAACCATCTACCTGGTTTGTTCGCATGTTCAAAGTTTCTCTGTCTAGTATATTTTAATTTTCTATCAATCTCTTCTGTCATTAAAATTTTTACTTGTAATTGTAATAATTTAATCTGGTTTAAAATTTCTTCTTTTTTATTATTGTTTTGTATTTCTTTTTCTTTTTCTTTTATTTGGTCCAAAATTGTTTGTAATTTTTTGTTACTATTTTTCTTTTGGAAATTATTCACTGATATAAAGTGTCCTCTCATGAAGGCCTTGCTTGCATCCCAGACTGTTTCTAATTTAACTTCTGTATCCAAATTCCAAATGAAAAATTCTTGTACTTTCTTTTTTAGATCATCTAAATTTTTCTTATTTTTCAAGATGTTTACATTTAGTCTCCAACTATAATTTTTTGAATTTATCTTCAGAATTATTTGTACAGGGTTATGGTCTGATAAAGTCTTCGGTAGAATTGTACATTCTTTAATTTTATTTTCCAATTTTTTTGATGCCCATATCATGTCAATTCTTGAGAATGATTTATATCTATTTGAATAAAAGGTAAATTCTCTGGCGTTTCCATTTTGGCTTCTCCAGGCATCAATTAGAGATAAATTTTTTGTCATATCAAAAAATTCCCTAGGCAATTTGCCTTGGTAATCTTTAATTTGACAATGTGATTTCCTATCTAATTTTGGCATGACTACTCCATTTAAATCCCCCATTACTAGCCAATTATTTTGTGTATATTCTGTAAAATTATTTAATAATTCTTTGTAAAAAAAATTTTGATTTTTATTAGGGGCATATATTCCAATTATTAATATTTTAGAATTTTGAATTTCAATTTCGATGATAATATACCTTCCATTTTCATATTTTTGTATTAATTTGGGCTTTAAATAGGGTTTTACATATATTACTATTCCATTTTTTTTTCATTTGCTGTAATAAATTCTATTCCTAGTTTTTTATTGATTAAGTATTTTGTATCTATTTTTTTGATATGCGTTTCCTGGAGGCATGTAATATCAAGTTTTAATCTACTTAGTAGTTGGAACAATCGTTTTCTTTTAACAGGACAATTGGCCCCATTAATATTCCAAGTAATGGCCTTTAATTCACTCATTTACTAGAAGCGAAACAAATTCTTTAGAGTTTGATGCTCCTTTTTCTTTTTGAAACTGGAGTGTCTCTTTCTCCCTTATTCTCTGGTCCCCTGGATTAACTATCTCTTTTTCAAATCTTTTCAGAAAATCCTTTGCTTTTGGTATTGAGTTTAATTTGAATCTTTGGCTTTTAAATGTCAAACTTAAACCCTCTGGTATTTCCCACCTAAAATTTATATTGTTTTTTCCCAAAAGATCTGTTAGAAATCTATATTCTTTTCTTTTCCTTAATATTTTTGCTGGTATTTCTTTGTAAATAGTAATATCCTTCCCTTCAATTTCTATCTTTTTGTTGTATGATGTTTGTATTATTATATTCCTTGTCTTTTTTTTTGAGAATTCAATCACTATATCCCTTGGTTTTTTATACAATGTTACATGTTTTGAGTTTACTCTAAACATTCTTTCAATTTCCTCCTCTATTCTTTCTTCCTCGCAATCAATTAAATTTGCTAACATTTGAACAATTACTTCTCTCGTATTCTCTTCTTTCTCTTCTGGCACACCCCTCAACCTTATGCAGTATTCTTTCTCTTTTAGTTCTAATATTGTTATGCGCTCTTCTTCTTTGTCAAGGTTTTCTTCACATTTCTCAATCTGTTTCTTAACTCCAGGTATATCATCTTTTAATCTCTTTTCTATCTTTCCTAGTTTTTGTTCTAATCTGGTTTCTAAATCTTCTAATTTTTCTTCTAGCACCTTTGTCACTGTTTGTGAAATTGTCTTAGTGGTCTTGACTGTAAAATCTTCAAACAAAGATTTTAACCATTCTCCTTCCCCTGTATCAGATCCTCTTCTAACCTTGCTTCTAGTACTAACACTCATTTTATCTGATATCTTAATTATCTAATACTTATATACTTATATACTTATATACTTATGCACTTATATACTTATATACTTATACTCTATACTTATATACTTATATACTTATAGTCTATAGCAAGGTTTGTACAGAAGAACAAAGTTATTTCTATAAGAACAAAATGGCTTCGTTTGTTTGTTTAAATTAATTAATTAATTCAGTCTTTGTAAAAGTTTTCAGTAGGGAAATTATTTCTCTTCTCACCCAAATATCCTTCGCTTAGTTTCTTCGTTTAGAAACAATTGCTTTTGATTTATTTGTTTTTCAAATTGTCTTGGTGAAGCGATCTGCGGCGCTCGTCTCTTTCAAAGACTTTCCCTCCGCGGAACCTACTTTCGCTTTTCAGCTTCCCGGCTTGATTTTCTCCGTGAGTCAAAGAAGACACTTAAACCGGACAAACAAATGACTCGCATGCCTTCCGAAGCCGCCGAAAGTTTTTTCTTTCTTTCAAAAGAGCCACATTCTCCGCTCTTTCTACCGCCGCTTTTTGGTTTTTAAATTCTCAAAGCTGGCTCAGTTCCCCAGGGTCTCTAAATTTTTTACGGAGCTTCTTCTGCTTTGCCCCAGCCGCCGTCCATCTTCACCGGAAGTTGACTTGCATTGGTTTCTGTTCTGTGACTTACGACTGATCCTCACACTTAGGACTGTCGCAGCATCTCCGCAGTCATGTGATCAAAATTTGGGCGCTTGGCAACTGGCATGTATTTACGACGGTTGCAGTGTCCTGGGGTCACATCATCACCATTTGCGACCTTCCCATCTGGCTCCCGACAAGCAAAATCAATGGGGAACCGCATGATTCACTTAACAACCACAGCAAAAAAGGTTGTAAACTCAGGTGTGGCTCACTTAACAACCGCATCGCTTAGCGACAGAAGTTCCAGTCCCAGTTCTGGTCGTAAGTCAAGGACTACCTGTATGTACTACTAGTGGTAGTGGAATGCATTAATAACAGTGGTAGAAGCAGGGGAATGACCAGTCAGGCTCTGCATTGGCCATAGTCTTGGTGGAGCAGTAACCTGGCCCCAGTGCCAAACCAATGGAATCCAGACCAGCAGGAGGAATTGCCTGTGGGATAATGCTGGCTTATAGGGTTAAGGCGCAGAGTAAACAGACAGAGTGCAGCTTTTATGGCTAAAATGTTTACTTGTAATAAAGGCAATAAATGTATATACAGTTACATTATTGCAAAAAGGAAAAACAAACTTACAAGCAGAGTATTGTTTATTGTTTCCATTGATAGACATGAAGGGGCTCATGCCATGGCCTACACACACAGCCATGCATAGCTACGCACATCCCAGTCTTCACATGGAGTAGAACACACACACGAACATGGCTAAAAGACCGGACAGAAGTCAAGAAGCATAGACCCATAGTTCACAGCTGAGATATACACTTGTTCCAGCTTTCTGATTGGAGGAACCTTAGGGTCAGGGGGTCACAAAGCTTTTTCAGGTTTACAAAGCCTAAAGCGTTCAGGATTGCACATAGTATAAACCGCCATGAGGTGGCGGTGTCACACCTAACCGAGCATACTGTCTTCCCCCGGGAGTTCCCATGGGATAGTTTTTAGACTGAGACATAACATCACGTGGTGGCAGCCACCTGCATCTTATCAGTGAAGTTGTTTTGGGAACGCTACAGAAGAATAGAAAACAATTTGCAATTCACAGGAAAACCCTGACATTGCCATAATATATTAATCAATGGTGTAGTTGATGACATGTTCGGGGGAGGGATCTGCCCAGCTCAGGCAGCTGTGGGCATGCACCCTTCCCTCCAGTCCCTGGGCAATGCCCTTCAGGGGTATTTTGACTTCTCTTTTTGTAATAGCATGTTCTGGGTTGAGTTTTAGTGAAGTATGCTTCATGAGTCTGATCCCTTGCCTTTCCCCACAGATGCCATTGGTTTGCAATTAACTCCTATTTCAAGAACATTTCACATGTATTATTACTAAACCCAGTATTCTCTACTATTTCCTGTTATAACAAGTGCTGTCTTAATGTAGGAGACGGAAGCAAATTGTTAAAAGTATATTTTCCTGTATCAGTGTTTCTCAACCTTAAACAAGGCTCAGAAAACACCAAGGACTCCACAAGTTATTTAATTATTTCCTTCCTACCACCATTTCTATACATTTCTGTCCACTATAATAAAAATCAAACTAAAAGACATATAAATTGTCTACTCTTAAAGTTAATAATACTACAATTATAACAATCTTAATTCTATTAAACCTAAAACCAGCATTTATTGTTTATACCTTATTAGTCTTAATCCAAATCATTGAAAAAGAATATGAAGTCAAACAAGCCTTAAAAGGAATCCAGATAAACATTCTCAAATCCTTACCCCACTTCAAAATAGACCAAAACATTCACATATCTCCACAATAAACACAAGGCATTTTTCACAGAGAGATCAAAGAGCCCAACTGCCCCCCTTAAAAAATCAGACTTCTCAGCAAAAAACCTCCCATAGAAAAAAAACTCTTTTTCCCCATAACTTTCCATCAGGAAAACAATTTCGTTTATAATTTGCAATTCAATCTGTCCATTTAATTGCTCCAGTTCCACAATCTCATCATCATCAGCAGAAACTTTGATCTCACTATCAGTAAAGACATTTCTATCGTCGTCGTTGATATCCTCAACTTCTTCCACAACTTCCCCAGCCAGATGACACATTTTAAAGCTGTTACTTTCTACAATGTCCTGAATATCTTGCAAAATAGCTTGACAGGAGTCGGAAAAGATCTGTTTAATGGACTGTTTAAGCTCACAACGAAACTCTGAGAAAGTCTCCTTGAAATCCTCCACGTTTCAGGCAGTAGATTATGGTTCCCCCTAGATACTTTACTAGCGAGAATAGGAGTAATGAGTTAATGGAAAATTTCCGAAAGTTGTTGACACAAGAGAAAGTATGCTAACAGGCTGGTCCCAGGGAAAGTGATAACAGAAAACTGAAGATTCAAAACAGCAGATTCAATGTGTAGGAAAATATTAAATTCTTCAAATTCAATACAAAAATAATAGCAGGGAGGTGATTATTTATTCTCAATCCTCCTTAGTATTTAAAAGGGAAACAAGCCAAAACTTTTTAAAAAAAATTTTTTTTGTATAAATTAATCCCAGAAATAACAATAAGCACCAAG
The DNA here is from genome assembly GCA_023362775.1 of Charina bottae. Classification (NCBI taxonomy): domain Eukaryota; kingdom Metazoa; phylum Chordata; class Lepidosauria; order Squamata; family Charinaidae; genus Charina; species Charina bottae. The sequence goes on from JALMGJ010000002.1 coordinate 38,168,295, forward strand.
AGAGAAGGCTTCTCCTTGCTGTAAAAATCTCTCTTAGGGTACATAACTTTAAAAAAAGATATAAATCGGGTGATTTAGAAATGGGGTGGCTCGACTTAGTGTCTCATAAAGGCTACAACACGGCTTGGAAATGGTGACGTCCCAGCCTCCCGGCAGCTCTTACCAGATTGGCGCAAATGCTGTTTGCGATTCTCTGGCTGCAAGTCGCCGTTCCAGAGGACAGATGGGATGATTCTGAGCATTTTCTTTGTCCGTGAGGCTTCAGAAAAAAGCCTGCCCGAGCCCAAAAAGCTGCCGCAATGTCAGTTCTGTCCGTGGAGCTCGCGGACATAGCTGTTCACTCCGCCATGTTCCCACCGGAAGCCCGGGTTTCTAAATCATGTTAAGCCATGATTTGTTTAACCATGGTTTATCAAATCAACTACAACTGGTTAGTTTCACACTTGTTACATCATAAACCATGGTTTACAAAGCACACATAGCTAAGTTTGTACAACACATTGATCCCAAACAAATAAACTTCATTATCAATTAGCATAGTGTTTGAACTGTGCTACAAAGAAGCATACTGCCCAGCTAGCTATCTAGGACGATCAAGGCTGGTCGTAACAATAACCTGTAGGACACTGCCCTGAACATGTGACTGGAACTAGACTGTGTAGCAGCCGGTCCTATTTCTTTTTTGAAAACTGTCTGAGCAATATTGGTGAGGCATATAACATTTGTCATTCTGGAGAAGGCCTATCTAAGTGGTTGACATCAACTTGATGGCACATAATCAGTCAATCAACATAATATTTGACCATGCCATTTTCCTAAAGAAAACATTGGACCAGAACCACTGTTGGGAGATGGATGGCCATATACATCATTTAAATAAATAAGTAAAATAAATTAACTCAATGCCTTGATATAGGGGCTATTCTCCTGGTTGTGTAGTTCGGAATGTCCCAAAGTAATAGCAGAGTTCTTAGTTTTAATTCCCATTTTACAATGATCATAGGAGTTATCACATATTACTGTATTGCGTTTCAGGCAACAAATAATTTTGATGGGAGAAGTATTGCTTATCTTAGGGGGCACAGCAACCAAATTATTGACAATGAAGATATCAAAGTGGTGGATAGCTTCTGCCTTTTAGGATCAATCATCAACAGCAAAGGAACAAGCAGTGAAGAAATACATTGCAGACTAGCACTTGGTAGAACAGCCATGAAAGCCTTGGAAAAGATATTCTAATGCTGTGATGTGTCTATACCAGAGCTTTCCAAACTGTGTGTCGCGACACAAAAGTGTGTCGCCACACACAGCGTGGTGTGTCGCCACACCACCCGGAAGCGGCGGCGCGCGCGTGCACGGTGGCAGCGGCAGCCGCTGCCGCCGCCACCAGGCACACGCGCGCTGCCGCACGCCCCCCTACGCCGCCGCATGCCCCCCCGTGCTGCCGCCGTGCGCCCGCGCACCGCCGCATGCCCCCCCGCGCCGCCGCACGCCCCCCGCGCCACCGCCGTGCGCGCGCGCGCCGCCACACACCCTCCTGTGCCACCACCGTCACCGCACCGCCGCTGGCGTGTCGCCAGCGGTGGCACTTTGGAAAGCCCTGGTCTATACCTTCAAAGATCAGAATCATGCAAGCCATGGTATTCCCTGTGACACTCTGTGGAAGCAAAAGTTGGACTTAGAAGAAACTGGATAGGAAGAGTATTGACAGTAGGTTGAGTCATGGCAATTGGATTTCTTTCTTTTGGTCCCCTAAATTTTACATGGCTGGCGTGTCGGAAAAGATAAAACGGATATTTGGCAAACACAACATACCTGTATATTTCAAACCCACCAACACACTGAGACAGAGGCTTGTACACTCTAAAGATCCTACACCAAAACATAAGAGGAGCAACGTAGTATATGCAATCCAGTGCAGTGAGGAGTGCTCTGAACTCTACATTGGAGAAACCAAACAACCTTTGTACAGGAGGATGGCCCAACACAGGAGGAGCAACACCACAGGACCAGAATCAGCAGTTTACCTTCATCAAGGCCACATTTAACGATCCACTTGGGGATGAATAAAGGTTTTAGGAGTAAGACATCCCAAAGACTATCTACACCTCAATTGCCCAATTAACAAGCCAATCAGGTGTAAGGTCAGTACAGCCACCCTGGAAGACATATATGGGGTCCCCTCACCAACTTTTGCCCAGACGGAAGAAGCTACTTGGACAAGCAGCGAAACGCTTCAACCAAAAGAAAGAAATCCAGTTGCCGTGACTCAACCTACAGACAATTCCACCTGGATGACTAAGAATCTTCATCGACATAAGAGTATTGACACTTTTGAACGTTGGTGTTGGAGAAGACTCCTGAGAATGGTGTGGACAGCCAAGAAAACAAGGTGGGTGACTCAGTTACAGCGGCGATGCGGGGCACCGTTGGAAGACCTGAAGGACCAGGTTGGGGACAGATCATCATGGAGAAATCTATATGGTCTCCAAGAGTCAACGATGACTTGATAGCATGCAATCAGTCCTTTAATTGGGGTAGTTTTAGGTGGAGAGTTATAAACACTGGACTCGCATTCGGGTTTTTTTTTAATTGTGCATTTTGCGGCCACATGACCGTGGAAGTGTCTTCGGACAACGCTGGCTCTTTGGCTAACAAACGGAGATGAGCACCGGCCCCTAGAGTCGGACACGACTGCACAAATGTGCGGGGGGTACCTTTACCTTTACCTAGAGGCCAAGAACTGGCACCATCTAGTGGCCCATTTCAGCCTTGTAGAGAGGCTGATCGTTCCCCAGCAAACCCCTCTACCGAATTTCAAGCGATTATTCTGAGCCGCTAGAGGGCACAAGAGACCCACGGATCCAGCCGAAAAGAGCGCAGAGGCATTCCAAAAGAGGGCGTGGCTCAGGAATTGCCGGGCGAAGATTGGAGCGCTCAGAGCGGGGAGGCGTGGCTACGAACCTGAGCCCTATGGCTTTTACGTCATTCATATAAATATTAGAGTTAAGAAGAGAGGGAGATGAATCGCTATTAGGAGGGGACGCTTTGTGACGTTTACGCTCCGGGAAGTGGGCGTGGCCGTTTCGGTTGAGCGATTCATCGCCTCCTCAGAAACGGGAGGGGGAGTGGGCGTGGCTCCCGTAGAAGCCCCTGACGCTTGCGCGTACAGTACCTTCGAGGGAAGGGGACGCGGTTTCAGCGCGGGCAGCGGAGGGCGGGGGCGGGACGGCCGGTTGCCATGGGTTCGCTTCCGGCGCTGCCAGGCGGAAGTGGCTAGAATTCTGGTGCTGGTTGGTGTCAGGCGTCGTTGCCCTCGGTCAGTGTAAGCGAGGGGGGAGGACGGAGCGGGCGGCAGTCCCGTTTCTCCTGCCCGCTCGCAGGAGGGAGGGAGGGAAACGGGTCCCAGAGGGAGAGCATGGCCGAGGCAGTTTGGGGGAGAAACCGGGAGGGGGCGCGGGTCTCGTGGATCGCAGGAAGCCAGCTCAGCTCCTCTCCACATAATTACTGTCTTTATTTAATAAAACCTGTGGCGGGGGAAGGAAGAGGCCCCCAGCATCGCTGAGGAGATCAGGGCCGAGACAGCGTATGAACAGGCCCCGACGTTCAGTTTTCAAAGGGAACCAGTGAGGAGAACTCCCAAAGATGGGTGAATTTGTATAAACAACCGCAGTATTAGTAACATAGAAGAACATGAGCCGCTACCTAATACTGGGCCAGAGTATTGGTTTATCTAGGCCAGTATCTGCCTTGCTGATTGGCAGCTGAAATGTCAGTGGGGATCTCTCCCAAATTGGTATTTGGGTATAAATGGGTGTGTGTGTGTGTGTGTGTGTGTGTGTGTGTGTGTGTGTATAGTAAATGCATGTGCATCCCTACATGAGGAAGAAAGTGAGGGACCTATTCTTTCTTACCTTAAGACTGGAGGTGGGATGGTGGAGAAAAACTGTGGCTTCCAGTTTTGGATCATGAGAATGTTTTCTTTGCTGCACCTAAAATTTTAGATTAGAACTCTGTTATGTGAAGCAGCAAAGAAACATTGATAAAGGGGAGCTTGAAGCCCAACTATACTCCTAGAATTCGCAGTACTGGTCAAACCATGTGCCAGTAACGTATCCCAAGATCAGAAATGTTTTCTAACCCAGATTTATGTGTGATGCAGGGCATGTTGGCTGAGGCTGGAACAACTGGAAGGAGACCCTGTACGGATAGTTTAAATACCGAAAAACTGTTTATTTGAGTTTGCCTTTGAAAACTGCTCCATGGACAGATGTGGATTTAAGTTTGAGGACATGATCTGAGGAGACAACCAGGATATGATAATGGGACATTGTGGCTTGTGCACTCAGCAGTATTTCTACCGTAGAATGGACATCTACTTTATGACATGGAAAATTCTGTAAGAACCTTAAAGACTTGAGGGGAATTATCTTGGGATCAGAAAACCAAGCCACCATCCCTGCAGTAGTGGCAGGGATTACAGGAATACTTTTTCATTCTTCCAGCATAAGAAGATCTCTCTAGGCAGTTAAAGAAACATCACTCATTTTGGTTTATCCGTTTGCACTGATTCTTCAAGAAGCAGTTTTGAAGGGGGAGGGGGGTGCCAAGAGACCCCCCCTCCCCCAAGAGAGGATTTTAGACTGGCCATCCTACATCTGTGGAACAATGATGTTTACCAGGTGAGATTTATTATTGTGGAATGGGATTGGGTATAATTCATTGAGATGTTTCATGTATGACACATTGGAAGAGGGGTGTTTTTTTTTTTGGCATGTCAGTGTTCTAGTCCATTTTCTGCATGTTGAGTATGATTATTTTAAGTTTCTAGTCCTAGGAGCAGCATCTGTTAAAGCTGACTTCTTCCTAAACTCCTGATTATTCTCTTTAGATATCCTTTTGTGTCTAAATTCCCTCCTAGTCTATAAGGTAAGTTAAGTTGATTGGTGTTTGTTTGGCTTGCATTTATTTATTCTTGGGCAATGTTTCACTTCAGCTTGGTGTTCACACTTCTTTAAATATTTGAAGTTTCTTGTAAAAGGCAGGATGTGAGGTTTTTTTTAATGTTGCCAGCACTTGAACATTTGCATGTAGAACTTGGGCCTCCAGAAGATAGCAATAATTACTGCAGAAACAGATGTTATGCTCCTATAGAGTGAATGTGAGTTCTTGAAGAAATGCACACCTTTCCCCAATACAAATGATTATTATAAAATCTGGCATGATTCAGAGCATAAGAACAGGATGAGCAAACACGTTTTTACATTACAGTTTCATAAGGGGGCTTGAGGGGAATCCAGGAATTAGGGCTGTATTGGTCTATAGGGCAGAAACAGGGCATATATAAACTTTTTGGGGCGAGCCAATAATATATAGGATAGTTACATTGGATATGATTTGAACTTATTAGTCCATGCGGCTTCATTGAGGATGATAATGAGACATATTCCAGAAGTACTTTTAGGACCAATACAGCCCTAATTCCTGGATTCCTCTCAAGCCCCCTTATGAAAGTGTAATGTAAAAATGTTATTGCTCCTCCTCCTCTTATGCTCTGAATCATGCCAAATCATCATTTGTACTGGGAAAAGGTGTGAATAGGATAGTGCCTAATGCTGATCGTGCCATTTCTCAAGCCCAGTTTTAACCACATTTGACTTGAGTAGCTATCCTGGTTTGGTAGAGTTATGATATCATGAGTTAGTGCACTGTTAAAATCATCTGCAACATCTTAAAAGTAAAGGTTTTTATGCCTAAACTATGTGATTATTTTGCTTAAAGCAGCAGGTGCTACAAAGTTGTTTTTCAGTTTATGTTCACGTACTTTACAGCACTCTGTATGATGCAAGTGTTATGTTTTGACCAATGTTTTAGGCACTTGTTCCTTTCCTACAGGGATCCTGATAATACATGTTTATTAAAATATTTGCATAATTACTTTCCAGCATAACAAGTTTCAGAAGAGCCAGTAATTCTCAAGAGTTGAATGTGGATTTCCTCAAATCATTCTCAATACTAAATTGGCCAGTTATTTTGAATTGGAGTGGGGAGATGAATGATAAGCTAATTTATTCCATTTAGATGCTGCATGACTCCAGACAACTCTGGGCAGTTTACAATATAACAATAAAATACAATATGAATAATAAAAAACCATGAAGAGCAAGAAAAGTAAGAGCAAGAAAAATGCTCTAAATATGCTGGGTGTGCAGGAATAAAAGAGGCCGTATGGTTTGGTTTCAAATAAATTGTGTCAGACCACTTAGCCAGCTAGACAAGGAACTGCAATAGACCTCCAAGACACCAAAGCTCTGCTAAGTAGATTTATTCTAGTATAACATTATTTAAGGTAATGAAGCATTACGAAAGGATTCCAGGGACTTGTATATCAAATGCAAGCCCAATTTGTAACGAAATCAAGGTTCAAATTCCTGTGCCTCTTTCTCCCACGTGTCCCAAGTAATGGGCTAGAAGCCACTTCCCTTTGGTTAGGAGGGACAGTTTCTACCTGGCTCTGGTAAGGGACTGACCTGGTGTCGGGCTGTTTGCTTTTAACCATGTGAGAATCTGCTCTCACAAATTGTCTACTTCAGTATAATTGATCAGTGGATCTACAGTAGTCATTAATTTGAGTAATCTCAAATGTGTAGCCTCTGTACTTAAATATGCTGTACTGTATGTCTGTCTATTCAGCTATACAGTATATGCTCTGTAAGTTACTGGTTGGTTGTTGACTAATAAATCAGGGATGCTGAATTTGCGTCAGTGATAATTGGTTGGGATGGTCCCCCTGAGAGGTTTTGGCCATCCTCTCAATGAGTATACAGTATTTACCAGGTGCTTATTGTGAATAGGGGGCTTGGTGGCTCAGCGGGTAAGACGCCAGGCTTGTCAATCTGCAAGTTTGGAGGTTCGAATCCCTAGCCCCGCATGACGGAGTGAGCTCCCGCACTCAGCCCAGCTCTTGCCAACCTAGCAATTCGAAAGCATGCAAATGCAAGTAGATGAATAGGTACCACTTCCGTGGGTAGGTAACAGCGTTCCGCGCACGTCATGCCGGCCACATGACCGTGGAAGCGTCTTCGGACAACGCTGGCTCTTCGGCTAACAAACGGAGATGAGCACCGGCCCCTAGAGTCGGACACGACTGCACAAATGTGCGGGGGGAACCTTTACTTTACCTATTGTGAATACTGGATTCTGCCTCTCCCTGACTCTGCTTCTATTTGTATACTCACATAGAGTAAGAATTTCTCATTATGTTGTTCTTTTAAACTGCTTCAGTTTAAATGAACTAGAAAAGAAGAAAGCATTCCACTGGACTGGTATCTCATCTTCCCATCCTTGCCTCTTAACTATTCAGTTGGGTTTGATGGTCCAGCTTTATCTCTTGCTAGGTTTTTTTTTAAATATTGACTTCTTCACATATAGGGACATAAAAGCTTGTAGAGAAATCATATGTGACCTTTTAATTTTTTCATATTTTTTAAAGAAAAAAGCAAGCAAAAGGAGAAAGGGAAAAAAATGGTACAGAATAAGTGGACAAAGGAATGATTAATCCAGTGCTCAGTATATTTTTTATTAGAAATTGACCATAAAAAATACTAAATTACATTTAAGTACATTACATTATTTTAACAATGTAAGAAGGAATTTCAGTCTCTTGAGTTAAGGACCAAAATCTCTACTATTTGTTGTTTAAGAATACAAAAAAGAAGAAAAACTACTTAAAAAGATTATAAATATTAGTTTCTAACTGTCCCTTTGTCATTCTCTGCCTAATGTACAATATTTATAGACATTTAATTTTTTTTGTCTGATTGAAATCAGTCAGTTCTTTTTCTCCTTAAAAACCGTACTCTAGATACTTATATTTGACTTGCTATGTAGTATGTATGAGAGCCAGTGTTGCTTAAATTTGGTTAAACTTCTGTTGTGAATATATGCTGTTACTTTTGCCATAACTGCATATTCTCCAAGTTTAAGTTCCCAGTCTGATATCTTAGGTAACACATCTCTTTTCCAATGTTGGGCTAAATTTATCCTTGCCGTTGTAAACATGTATCTTAGTAAATTGTGATTTTTATTTTTGTTAATATGTTTTGGAATTATGCCTAGTAAGAAGAAATGTAGTTTCATTTCAAATCTGATTTCTAAAATTCTCTAAATAGTGCTGTGTATTTTTTCCAGTACTTAGGTTTTTTTTAACATGTCTACCACATCTGATAAAATGTTCCTTTGGTCTCATGGCATTTTCAACATTTATTACTCTATGATTTGTCAATCTTGGCAATTATTGACAGAGGTGTATACCACCGATAAAACATTTTGTACCAGTTTCCTCTTAACTTATAACTTGGAGTTAATTTTATAGAGATATTTCACAATTCTTCCCATTGTGTTGTGACTGTTTCTTTAAAGTTTAAAACACTTTATCGTGCAGTTTTTTATTTGTTCTGTGTCCGTGTCATACAGTATCTGAGTAACAGTTTATACATATATACATATATACATATATACATATACATATACATATACATGAAGAAATCATGTGTGATATTAAAGATTGTACCCCATGGCTAGTCAATTCAGTATGAGGGAATATAACTACTTCCCTTGCATGAAATTGGGATTAACTGTTTTGGCTCAGATATGAGGTACACTGTGGACTTTGAAGAAGCACGAGTACAGGGCGAAAAGGAGAAAAGAGCTAAAAGGAAGGCACGTCAGGCAAACCCTCATCATGACCGTCTCCCACCCGGAAACCTATGCCCTCACTGTGGGAGGTTGTGCGGATCCAGAATTGGCCTTTATAGCCACTTACGGATCCACCGTTAAAATTTTACCTTTGGAAGACAATCTTACTCGGCTACGAGTGATCGCCAATGAACACTGTGGATGGATCCAGGAGAAGCTTGTGTTCAAGGAGGCCTCTTTTACTGTCAGAGCTGCAACTTTTAAAGAAAAATAATCTCTCTGTTTTGCTCAGTCTGCCTGAGCTATCCAGTTCTTTCCTTCGTCCATGGTTGCTAAATAATTATTTGTGGTTTTGATAAGAGTGTCTACATTCCACAGTGACACTGCTGCTCCAGGAAGAAGTCACACTGCATTATAAGTTAATAAACATTATGATCTAGTAGGGCCACAACAAAAATCTTAACAGCCTTTATAAGAATAGTATTATTAGCTTGCTGTATTGGCCCAAGGTCTATGATCAAATAGACTGTAGGAAGCCACAAACAAAATATGAAGACAGTTCTCCCCAGTCAGTACCCTTCTTCCTAACAACTAGTGGTCAGAGTTATGCTGCATCCATATGTGATAATTCCATTTAGTTATCAGACTTAACCATTAGTAATGTCTATTAATAAATTGGCTTGGCCTTAAAAAAACTAATCTAATGTTCCCTTGATTTTGACTGTTGTGATGAGCCATGAGGTGTTGCGGTTTATTGAACAAGCTTGATTTTATCTACTGTGTGAATAATGTGGAGTCCTTGGTGCTCTCTGAGCCTTGTTGTTTTCTTGCAGACGCTTCATTGCCAGACTAGGCAACATCTTCAGTGCGAAAAGGGAGTGGGACTTGCTCTCTGTTTATATACCATGGCTTGTCTTGCTTGTGTTGGTGGAGGTGTTGTTCTCCCCTTAGGAGTTCCTTGATTGGGCTGTTGTTTACTGCTTGGTTGATTGACTGAGTTAATAGTTCCTTGATTGGGGTCTATTGTGCTGTTTGATTGTTGCTCTGGTGCTAATCCTGGTGTTAATCTTTGCATATCTGGGTGTTGATTGCTGGCAAGGAGGTGTTCTGGTCTTTTGGCTTTTCTATTGTCTCTTATGAATGGTACCTTAATGTTGTTTACCTCTATGTGTCTGTTGATGGCTGCTTTGTCTGAGTGCCAAGCTTCCAGGAATTCTCTAGTGTTTTTGGATTTGGCTTGGTTTAAGATGCTCACAGTTTCCCAGTTGAAAGTATGGTTGAGTCTGTCCATGTGTTGTGAGATTAAGGAGTTTTCATCATGTCTTCTGACAGCTAGTTGGTGTTCGTGGATGCGCTCTGCTAGTCTTCTGCCCGTCTGTCCTACATAGTGGGACAGTCCTTACACTGTATGTTGTAGATAACTCCTGTTTTTTCTTCTTGGGCTACTGGGTCTTTTGGGTTACTTAAGATGTTCTGAAGGGTTTTGGTTGGTTTATGTGCTACGGTGATGCCATGTGGTTGTAATAGTCTATTGGTAGTTTCTGAGATGTTTCTGATGTATGGCAGTGTTATCCTTTTCATAGCTTCTGTTGGTTGTGTTGTAGTGGGTTGGGTGGTCAGGCACTTTTTGATAAAGTTGCGTGGGTATCCATTTTGCCGGAAGATGCTATATAAGTGGTCTGTTTCTTTTTTCTGGTGTTCTGGGTTGCTGCAGTGTGTTAGTGCTCGTCTGAATAGTGTTCTTAGTGTTTTTTTGCTCAGCCAAAACTTTTTCTTGGCTAGCCTTGGTGCAAACACTTTCCCTCAGCACAACTACCTGACAATTGTAATAAGTATAGGAGGAGGAAAATATCCTTTTTTGGGAGTTCAGGAATAACAGTAAATATAAAGGCTGCTCCTTATCACAAGTGCATTTTCCTATGATAGTCCTGTCTTCTAGGGCAGTGTTTCTCAACCTTAGCAGTTTTAAGATATCTGGACTTCGACTCCCAGAAGTTGCCAAGGTTGAGAAACACTGGTCTAGGGCAATGACTTGTGTTACCTTTTGCCTTAAAAATGACTGCACAGTATTTGTGTCACTGAGAAGAGGCAAATCCCCCTTTTTCCTTCTTCACCTTTCAAAGGGGATTTAAAAGAAAAAGGAAAAAGAAAGAGCAGAGTTCAGCAGGTCATTATGCATACTGTAAAATGCTTCCTCTGCTAGGTAGTGATCTGTTTCTCTCTGCCTTCATAAAGTGACAGTAGCCATGCAAACAGAAAAGATTTGTGGCACTTTAGCAACTAAGAAATATATTACCTTATTGCGTTATATATTGTGGTTTGTGTTTTAGTCCTTATACGCTGCCCGGAGTTACCAATGCGAGAGGGGAGGCCACATAAATCATCTAAATAAAATAAAAATAAAAATAAATAAAATAAATTACACAAACTTTTGTGGGATATATCTGTTTCATCAGATGAACTGAATTTTGGGTTTATTGGGGTATAATATACCTCCTGTATCTTCTGAGAGAGGGGACAAATTGAAAACAAGGTTATAGAGCAGTGCTTTCCAAACTGCCACTGTTGGTGACACGGCAGCGGCGTGCGCGTGGATGGCGGAGGCGTGGGGGGCCGTGCAGCGGCGGCGTGCACGGCAGCCTCGCTAAAACACGGAAGCGCTGATGGCGTGCCACCGCCATGCACACCGCCGCCGCACCGCCGCCTCACAACACTAAACTGTGTTGCGACACACAGTTTGGAAAGCTGTGTTATAGAGAAATGCAAAAGGTGCAGGCATTACAGACAGTTACCTTCTTGATAGTGATCGATAACAAAATTGTTAATGGCTGCTGCAGAGATTCTCCTGCATTGACCAAATAGTGAATTCAGTTAATGTTATCGTTCTCTGTGCACATCCTGCCCGTGAAACGGCTTGGTGCGATGAAAGGAAAAGGTTGGCCTGTACTTGACACATTCTGATTTGTTTCCTCACATCTGCAGGATGAACATAAAAACACGCTTCACAAAATTTTGCTAATCACTTTCCTGATCCTCAATTAATAAGAGGCAGAAGGGTATGGTGCTATTCAGTGCATTTGCAATCCCAGTGCAACGCATTTCCTGTGTGAGTACTGTGTTTTACCTCCCTTTTACTTCAGTACAATGTTGCACGTAAACACAACACACACACACACCCTGACCAGCTGGAATGTTCTGGCTTTGCCTGACCCCCTATTGACAATCAACCAATTTAATAACGTTCTGTCTGGTTGGCCCACTAAAGCTGTACCACTCCGTCTGGTTGTATATTTTTGCACATTTTGTTCCTGACACTGTTCTCGTTTCTGCTTTGAGTTGCCAGTAGGAAAAGCTAGGTCATATAGCTTAACTGGGGAAAGCAGCAAAACTCTGGAGAGAGTGTTGTTGGCAATTGGTGACAGATCTTAAAAGAAGGATGTCAGGATGGAGAGGGGTTTTACATGATGAATGCTGGCTGTTCTGTGGTTGAGCAGAATGGAGACCTTGACATCTGTGGCCATTGCTAACAAATGATCCAATCCAGAAAGAATGCCACTCTCCTGTGGGCATATTACATGGGATATTTAACAAAATTTGGAAGATCACAATTGATGAGCACTGTAAGAAAAGTAAAATTAGGTGGGCAGTAATTAATTTTGAGGGGTGGTATTTTTTAAGTATCACATTCTCATGAAAAACTTTAAGGGCTTCTAATGTTCATGAGAAAGGCATACTGTATCATTTGTAGTCATAACATCCTGACCTGTTTTCAGCAGATACAACTGTCTAGAACAGAGCTTTCCAAACTTTTCATGTTGGTGACACACTTTTTAGACATGCATCATTTCGCGACACACATTTACAGCAGAGCATCATTTCACGACACACTCTTACAGCAGGGCACAAGGCAGGCACTAGGACCTGCATGGAATCACAGCAGGTTTGGAGGCAGCAAGGCACAAGGCAGGCACTAGGACCTGCGCAGAATCCTGGCAGGGTTTGGAGGCAGCAGCAGCCGCGACACACCCAGACACTTCAGCCGACACACTAACGTGTCCCGACACACAGTTTGGAAAGCTCTGGTCTAGAAACTTTTGCAAGTGAACTGAAATAGAATTGGAAGATTTTGGCATTGTAATTTTTTAATGCTTCCATTAAAAGTGTAAACTTTACTCTGGGGGGAAATAACTCAAATACATAGTTAAGAAATACTGTTCACAGCTAGACAAAGCATCACATATTTTCTCAGCCTCACTAGCATGCACATTCAAGGAGTAGTTGCAATAGTTTGTCATGTTGCATGAATCACCATATGCAAGAATTTTGTTACCCAGTTTATAATGATGGTTATGAACAAAAGACATACAGTGTTAATTGTTTCAATTAAACTTTATTAAAATTTTAAGATAAAAAGATAAAAGCTAACAAGATACGGAAAAAGTACTCTAAAGTAAGAAAGCAAAATAGAAAAAAACAATACAGTGTTAATTGTTTTATAGAACTACTTCTGAATTTAATGTTCTAAATGCTAACTATCACCCCTTTAGCATTTGTGTCCTTCAGTAAATTGCAGATTTTGTACCAAAAGCATTTGTCAATGGCTTTCTTAGCATCACAGTCCATTTATGTTTACTGTCATAAGGTTTTCTTTCATTTTTGCCAGTGGTGCTAAAATGAGTGAGACAAGCAACCAATTTCTCTTGATTCCTTTTACAAATGTCTTGGAACATGAGATTCTATTATTCCTTTGCCTCCATAATTACATAATTTATCAAAGTGACATATTTCACATATCCTCTAATTTTTCCCCACAGCATCAGCCCAGTGAGGTCGACAGTGAACTTCTATGGCTGAGAGATGTGCTTGAACTAGGGTACCAACTTGAAATGGTTGCTAACAGGTCAGCAGTTCTGCCAGTCCTAAAAAAAGAAAGTCAATGCTTTATTTTTTAATTATATTTAGGCCCAGAAAACCCTTCAGTCTTACCCCATCCTCCCATTTTCATACGGATCTTTTTTTGCTTCCATTGTTTATACAGGTAGTCCTCGTTTAATGTCCACTTGTTCAGCGACCACTCAAAGTTACGATGGCATTGAACGAGTACTTACAACAGGTCCTCGTAGTTGTGGCTGTCACAGCGTCCCTGTGTTCATGTGTTCATGTGATCATGAATCGGGCGCTCAGTGACTGGCTCGCAATTACGACATCACAGTGTTCTGCAGTCACGTGATCGCCATTTGCGACCTTCACTGCTGGCTTCCAACAAGCAAAGTCAATGGGGAAGTTGGCAGGAAGTTGCAAATGGTGATCATGTGACCACGGGATACTGTAACCGCACAGGATTCACCTAACGACAGCAACTTGGACTGCTAGAACTGTCGTCATAAGTTGGCACAGTTGTGTGACATTGCGCCTTATGACCGCATCGTTTAGCAATGGAATTCCCGGTCCCAATAGCATTGGTAAGCAAGGACTACCTGAATCCCCTAGAACATAGGTTTCCAAACTGTGTGTCACGACACTTTAGTGTGTCATGAAGCGGGGGGGCGCACGGCGGTGGCGTGCATGGCGACGGCAGCGGCGCACCATCAGCGCTTCCGCGTTTTAGTGAGGCCGCCGCCGTGCACACCACGCGCCACGCCGCCACCGTGCACACGTTCCCTCCCTCCCGCGCTGCCGCCGCCGCTGCCACCGTTGGTGTGTCGCCAACGACGGCACTTTGGAAAGCACTGCCCTAGAAAATAATCATGAGATGACTTGACTAGCATGAGCCCTCTCCCTCCCATAAGCAGAAGTGGAAGAAGAAGATAAGGGTGAAATCCCAAATGTTCACATTAGTAATTTCCTTTGAATTTGCAGCCCCACATTATTATATGGTACCCTGCTCATGCGTGTATGTTATGTGCACGGGGAATCATAGTGGGAGAAATGTATATAGAGATATTAGGTGGCATTGGGTGGAAGAGGAGGAATCGAGAAGCAACACACTTCTAGTTGTCAGTCATGTGGTTTTAATGGGTTAACAGAGAGATGGAATTATTGAGACTTGTATATAAATAAGAAGCCTGTATTTCATTGCAGTCTTATTTTGATTTTTTTTCTGATTAGTTCAATTTAAATAATTGTGACCTACATCAAGCTTACATATATGTAAATAAGTAGGAAGTGTGTATATACACATGTGTATCCTAAGTTGAATGTAAGCATTTTTGATCTGTGATTTAAAAATAAACTAAATATCTCAATCTGAGGTATAACAAGTAAGCTTTTTGATAGGTTTCTGTAATGTCTTTTTTTGTGTTCCATCTTCTGAAGATGCATGTGAAGATCATAATGACACATTAATTTTTATTTATTGATTTTTCATATTTATATAGCCACCCACCTCATATAAAAGTGACACATCAGGCTATCGTGGTGAAACTCCGTTGTTTCTTGAAGAGTTGAATTGCATACCTACATTAAATGCTATTAAAGGACTTCTGGGGTTTTCTGAATTTTTGGAAGTATATATAAATTTGGCATACATGGCACCAGGGGAAGTCTCCTACAGGTTATGTTTCTGTTTTAAAATGTGAGCATTTAGTGCTTGAACATAGATTAAGAGAGTACAGTATGTCTCATTAAAACCAAAGTTTGAGATTACTGAGTTCATGTCTAGAGAAGTTGACGCAGCAGTTACATAATGCATTTGATAGGTTGTGTAACTTATCTTTGTTACGCACTTTTGCGAGAATGCATGAGTTGTGAGATCTTTCCTGTGAAAAGATCCCATTTCTCACAGAAAGGCAGATTGTTACCACACGGCAGGTAAGTTGAAGTGAATTGGATGTGACCCTCGAGCACATGAAAAGGCTCTTTGGATGTCACATGCAGGTTTTAAAATGCAAGTTAAGTTGCATAGTAGATGAAATCCTAGGATATACTTTCTAAATAACACGTTAAATGTGTGCACAATGAAATAAGAGTGAAACCTTTTGGAAACCTCAGTTTCCAAAAGATAAAAATAAAATGGGGATTCTCGTGTTGGAGAAGTTGGCATTAGGGTTTGAACAATAAATATACTGACTTCATCCCAAGGTCAGTGCAAGTGTGATGTCTTTTTTACATTCCATACATTTTAAAGCATTTAATGTACAAAAGAGCATTGGGCCTACTTTTTTAAAACAATGCTGGTGTGGTATTTAATTTTTCTCCCAGCACAGTGGCATGCTGCTGCAAACCACAATGCTGTTTATACTTATTTCATTATCCATTACTTAAAAGAACAAAACATCACAAAATAACATTTATTGTAAACTTTCTTGAAGCTTCAGGTAGACAATATTTTGAAGATTGTTGGCAAAACACCTCATTACTTCAAAGAGTGCCTTTAGTATTGGATCAATTCTTTTTTCAGTAGTGTGTCAGTAATGCTCCTAAAAAGGGGACAGCATACATCAAGAAACCAAATCAAATTGACTTTCCAATTGATTCACAAAAGTTACTGGCCCATTAATATTTTTACTAGCATTCTTTTGGGATCTTGGGAGCTGAACTGGACTCTGAAAGCCACTGCTGTTGTTGTTTTTTATCCCACCTCTATTATATTTATAAATAACTCAAGGCAGCAAACACACCTAATACTCCTTCCTCCTCCTATTTTCCCCACAACAACAACCCTGTGAGGTGAGTTGGGCTGAGAGACAGGGACTGGCCCAAGGTCACCCAGCCGGTTTCCATGCCTAAGCCGGGACTAAAACTCACCGTCTCCTGGTTTCTAGCCTGCTCTTTATGCAAAATCATCTTTGTTTCTCCATCTAGAAACAATTCTTATTCATCACTATCAACTAAACAAGTGACTTGCCTACAAAATTTAGCAAAGATATCTTCAGAAGTTTGTTATGTGTGTATGTGTGCATCAGTCTGTTAAGATACCAAGAAGTTTGCTGTCATAGGGTGGGAAAGAGTTTCATTAAAAAAGGGAAATGTTAAATTGGAAATGACACGTTGAATCTTGCTGATCCAAAATAAAATTGTTTAAGTACCTTAAGTGATTGAAATGAGAGTAGACATGCTAAAATGAGTGCATTATCTCAACAGGTGTCTGTCCACAATGACATAGCAACTTTCAGATTTGAACAGTTTGAGGGCCAGTTATAGTAGTTGGTTTGAAACTAAAACATGCACATTTGCCTATGGACCTGTAGCGCAGGAAATGCTTATGTGTTCTGTTTAGTATTATCTGCTCATTTCCTAGACCAATGTGCTGCCTTTAAGAGATCTTATAAACAGAAAGATAGCAGACACTTGACATGCTTTGTTAATGTATTTTTAACTTTATCCAGTTGTAAATGTTGGCTAGTGATCCCAGGGTGGCACATATAAACAGAATGTCTGAGTGTGTTCCACTTGGTCAGACTTAAGTTTCATTAGCCTCAGAATTATTCATGAACTGGAAGAGGCCATATATCACGAGGCCACCAACTGTGTCTCATGGCAGAAGTACCTAGTCCAGAAAAAATCATTAAAAAATAAAATAGATGTGGCCTGAAAGAAAATGTGATACCTATCCTCCTCACAAATGATCTGTTTTATTAAACTTTACGAATGTTGCCTTTATGTATGGCAATAAACCTGTTTCAGATGTTCAATCTCTTATGCCATGTCCATAGCATATAATTGCTGTTGTCGGACGCAAGATGTCCCAAACAGAGCAGATGGGTGTCAGTGCCTTGTATGCTTAGGGATTTGTTAACAGTTTCTTTAAAGGAGTGGGGAAAGGTTATAAAACCAGACAGTGAGTGGTACAAGCATCACGTAGTTCTGAACTCAGAATAACAGAGAAGAGAAACTATCTGGTGGGTTGGATTTCACCCATCTAAGAAGACAGCCCAGCAAGTTTTTGTGATGGTCCTGGTCCTCAGTTATTAAGTCAGAGCCTCTCAAATCACAAGCCATCAGGAATGTGGAAGAGTTCTTTATTAATACAAGTGATCAGTCCAGTGTAAAGATCAGTCAGAAGAAAAAGCCCGAGCAATTGCTAAGATAAAAATCCGCCTCGTACCTGCCCCTCCTAAATGCTAAATTCCTTCTAACTGCTTCCAACAGTTTCTCACTCCCAGCTGCTCCGAGCCCTGATAACACCAGGCAAGGCTAAGGCTGACCTTGGAGCCATTCAGGCCGTCTCAACAATCTACTTCTAACATTCCAGACTGCCACTACAAGCATGCTAATACAATTACTACATTACCCATGCTGATACAAATACTATAATCTACTACAACCCCCATCCCATCAATATACTGGAAGGATGCTAAATCCTGACAGTTTTCTTCTTTTGTACCTGTTTTACTTAGAATTATCATCTTGGGCAGCTTTATTGACTACTCTTACAAAAGAATCAATGTTCTTCTGAAATCTTAAAGGTTACCAGATTCATTGTGTCATGAACTAGATCCCTCTTCAGGAGGTACAAAGACCATTGTCTCTGGTTACAGTAATTGTCATGGAAAAGAAAAGGAAAGGAAAAGAGTCAGTTTGGTCTAGTGGTTAAGGCACCAGGCTAGAAACCAGGAGACAGAGAGTTCTAGTCCCGCCTTAGGCACAAAGCCAGCTGGGTGACCTTGGGCCAATCTCTCTCTCTGCCTTAGGAAGGAGCCAATGGGAAACCAGGAGACTGAGAGTTCTAGTCCCGTCTTAGGCACAAAGCCAGCTGGGTGACCTTGGGCCAGTCACTATCGGCCCAACTCGCCTCACAGGGTTGTTGTGGGGAAAATAGGAGGAGGAAGGAGTATTAGGTATGTTCCTCCTATAAAGCTAAAAATACACTGGCTTTGGGTCTCTACAGACTAAAGCCAGTCACACAATTTGGCTTGAAAGCTGACAGGTGTACAAATAGAGTTGACCAGAAAGCTTCCGGAATCAAAAGTGTGATCTTTAAGTGGCTCTGCTATCTAACAACTTTTTTTCCCTAGTGCTAGAAACTCTGGTCTGTTCTTTTCTGCTTTCCGTGTTGTGTCTTCAAGAAAGTGCTAAGTGTTTTTTTCCCACTCAGCAGACAAGCTAGGCTGCTTGAGGAATGCAGGAAGACTATTCTTTGAGTACATAACTCTCTGCTTTGCTTCCCCATATCCTCCTCTTTATACAGAAATGATTCTAGGTTTGTGGTAAACATTTGATTGTTTTAGACTTAATTCTCCCAGACCTGACAGCTGGGAGTCACAGGTAGGAAAGTGAACATTGTGCAGGAATAAGCTGGACAAGAAGATCCTCCTCCTGAGGTTTCAAGGGAAGACATGTATTTGTACACCTTTGTACAAGTTTGACTTCATTGTTGACTGCATAACTCTGTGAAATTATAAGTTGGTCCACTGATAGTCTTTTTATTTCCACCTTTCCATAAGGATTTGGGCCTTCTCCCTCCCTGTTACTATTTTTAAACATTTTGGGATACAGGTGGTCCTCGCTTACCGACCATTCATTCAGCGACTGTTCGAAGTTATGATGGCGCTGAATAAGGAGACTTATGACCAGTCCTCAAAATTGCAGCCGTCACAGCGTTCCCATGGTCACATGATCGCGATTCGGGTGCTTGGCAACCGGTGTGCATTTATGACGGTCGCAGTGTCCCACAGTCATGTGATTGCCATTTGCAACCTTCACAGCCAGCTTCTGACAAGCAAAGTCATTGGGGAAGCCAACAGGAAGTCACCAGTCACAGTCACATGATGTCATGCTTAACCGTGGGTGATTCACTTAACGACCGTAGCCAGAACTGATGAGCTGCTGTTGTAAGTTGGGCGCAGTTACATGATTTTTCACTTTACGACCACGTCGCTTAGCAGTGGAGTTGCCAGTCCCAATTGCGGTTGCTAAGTGAGGACTACCTGTAACTGAAGAATATGCTGCCCCTGAGTGGTGGCACATCAAGTTGATTGTAATTTATTATTGTTATTTTCTACCAATTTTAACACTGTTAAATAAGCTGCTCAGAGTCTTCAGAAATGAAGCAGCATATAAGCTGAGTTAATAAATGAAAACACCATAAGCAGTAAAAAAAATACAGATAAAACAAGCTGTTATAATTAAGATATAATAAGCAAAAAATAAGTAGGACTTACCTGTAAAATATATTTCAGCACACATCCTCTTAGAAGTTTACATGAATAAAAATGTTTTCCCCAGCTACTAGAAGAAGAATGAAGCTAGTTCTGCTTCCCTTTACATGGACTTCCAGAATCTGGAGTAACTGCCAAGAAGGCCCACTTTCAAGTCCATTTAAAATGTGCTATCAGTGTTAGCAAGCAAGAAAGAAGGTTTCTGATGCAGATTCTTAAAATCTGGGTAAGCTCAAAGAATACAACTGGTTTCTCAGTCTGAATTGATAAGAGTATCAGGCTTTATGGATCATAATTAGCACACTGAATTTTTTTCAGAACCCAACTAGTAGTTTATGAAACTCTTTAGAATTGAATATACTCTCCATAATTTTCACTAGTCACTACTGTGTCTGCAGGACTGTGAATCAATTGCAATTTTGAAACACTTCTCAAAAGCAGCTACATACAATATGTGTTAAAGTAGAAACAGCAAAGGCATCGTGGATATTGTGCAGGCACATCTACGTAGGTGTGCTGTCCAGAAAATTATTTTCATGAAGGATTGAGTCATTTGGGCAAATTTAGGGGTGGAATCAAGGTGGTATTCTATTATATCGAGAAGCTAGAGGATTGGGATTTCCTTTTGCCATCAATATTTGTGGATCACGTGCATTGAATTTGGAGATTTTAATATTGGTGACTCAGCTCCGTGTGGGTTCCTCATTGCTATCTATGTTCAGACATGGAAGTTGATGCAGTGCTTCTTTTATAAGTGCCCTTGTTTTAGAGCTGTAAGACCATTGCCTTCTAGACGTGTGGAGCAGACACAATCCAAGTGTCAGGAAACTACTTGGCACAACTTGGATATTGGTGAATAGCTTCTTCTGAACAGATGCTGCATTTTGAGTCGAAGGGCTAGCGGTGTCAGTTCTGCCAGAGAACTTGCTCTAGCGCTGGTCAGGATCTGGACAATTGGCTAAACCTCTCTCTTCCCTTCTTAAGCAATATAGGCTTTGGAAGAGCTTTGCCCTTACAATGCATCCCAGCTGCACATTTCTTTGAGCCAAAATGTAAGCAAATGGGAGTGAGCAGCTGAGGCGGTGGGAGAGTATTGCCAAGGTCTCTCTTAACTGTTTGAAGCAAGTAATGGTGGGCAGAGATTTGAAGAGCAGTTATTGGTGTCTGAGGTCACATGAAAGAAAGTGGCTTAAGGAAGGGAAGGTGTTCTTTCTCAAAGGTCAGAATGAAAACACTTGTGGTCAAATTGAACCGTCAGTCTTCTGCTTCTCTTTCCCTCTGAATTTTCAAGAAACTAGTTCTGAAGAGGACTTCAGAACTATCTGCCCTCTCTGGAATCAAATAATAGCAGTTGTCTCTCTGGATACTCTTTCTCGCCTTCAGGCCATTCTTCCTTCCTGCCCAGTTCTGTGGAAAGACATGTTATTCCCGTGGTCAGAAGACACATGATATAGCAACCTGATATTATAGAAGGAAAGAAGAATGAATTAAAAATCCATGATTTGAATCTTTGCAGGTAGCAGTTTCCATGGTTCTAAACAATTCACTAGAACTACATCTCTTCTCCTGGATTTGTAGATGCTGGTTTTCTGTTTTTTAATTCATTCTAATATTATGCAGAAGATAAGCAAGTTGAAGCAGAAATTCTCTTTCCCATTAGTGATCAGGCAGCTGTGCTGTAGCTGGAGGTGGATTATCTTATCTTAATTTTATGACTGGCTTTTTCCCTGTTCTGTTGCAGACAGAGAAATAAGAAGAATTTTGATTTATTCCAATAGAAGCCAACTTAATTAAGAGGACACAAAAAGTGTGTCTCTTGATAACCGATTTTATGGAATTGTCTGGAAAGCAAAACCAAATTTAATCAATTCAGAAGTGCTGCTTGTATGTAACATGAACAATAAACACTGGAAAGACATTTTAACTTCCATCATCTGTGTACAATTAAACCTTGTCCTCTTAATTAATTTGGCTTCTAATGGAATAAATCAATATTCCTCTTCTTTCCCTCCCACCCCCAAACAACACTTTTAATTGGAGAGGATTTAAAGTAAGCCTATTTGAGTAAACTCCGAGAGACAGTGGAGGACAGGAAGGCCTGGCGTGCTATGGTCCATGAGGTCACGAAGAGTCGGACACGACTGAACGACTGAACAACAACAAAGGATTGCTTATAAAATTAGGCCTGTACAATGCTCAATTCCAGAAGGGCGCTTTTGTGTGTGGACATAAGCTCTTTAAGACCGTCGCATCTTTTCTAGGAATTACATGGCAGCTGCGGAGTGCAGCCTTATAATCCCAGGACAAGACACAGCTGCTTTAAAGAGTTGCAGATGGGTGCTGTGTCGATGCTCTGAAGCACCTTTTGGGGATTAAACTCAAACCACTCCATAGCTCTGTAAATTCATCAGTCACAGAACTTTAATACATATCTAAATATAAATAAATAAACAAGCAACCTATGCTAGATGCGCCTTCCCTTTTGGTCAGAGATCATTCTGCTGGTGGAAGAGGCAGAAACATCCCAACCATAAGGACAGCTGGGATCCCAGCTGAGCACTTCCCCTACCTCCCAGGCCCCATTCCATTACAGGGTGGGGTGGCTTTGGTGGGGTGGGGTGGGGGGAGTCAGATCTCACACCCAAGAGACCTCATTGTTCTGACCGATTTCCACCCCTCCACCCCGTTCTGCTTTCCCCATCCTGCATCCTGTTTATCCCTGAGCAACTCTCCCTTCACATTGCCCCAACGAAACAAGCCAACAGTTGGCTGGGAAGAGAATAGTTAATGGTTAACTCTCTCCTGTGGTGAAACGTGGCAGCAGAAATTAGCTCATTGTGGTCTTTGCTTGCTTTGCTAGCTAATCATCTCCAGGAAAGCTGTTTCCCCTACTCAGAGTCTCTTTCCAGCATTTTTAACAGTCATCATCTACCGGTAATTTGTGTTACTGTTTTCACTAATACTGTTATGGACGTAGCCCCACCCTCACCCCACATGCGCTGCTAACAAGAGAGGACCGCATTTGATTTTCAGGTTGGCTGGCTGCACCTTGATAAGGGACTTGTCATACATTGTAATAGCAGGGATTAGAATCTGTTTCCTGCTTTGGCTTTGGTGGAGTTGCGGTGACTTAGGGCGATACCAACAATGGAAGTAAAAATCCAAGCCTTCATCTTTTCCCAGGTTAGCCAGGGCAACAACTCTAGGATCACAAAGGCCTAACTGGAAACAGCCAGATAAGAGCGCGAGAGCTTGTCTTACCATCTTCAGCTGCTGAGTACTTCTGTGGGTGTTTGCCTTACTTCTTCTGCTGTTGGTATTTCCCTGTGGCTTTGGGTGTGTGAGAATTAAGCCTCCTCCTCTCTTCAGGTTGGAGGGAAGAAGAGGCCCTGACTTCCTGGCTGGGGGGGGGGGCTGTCCTGTGCAACCTCTTAACCCTGCCCTCCCTCCTCCGGCAAGGGAGGGGTCATGCTTTCTGACTTCCCCTTGGGGAAATGAAACCAGCATTCAGGGCTTCAGACTTGGCCGGGCAGCTGGTCCAAGTGTTGCTTGCTGTTGTATCCCCACACAGATCTGACAGAGAGCGGGGACTTTGCTGCCTTCTCACAGTTGGAAATTGGATACCGGTAGGGAAGATTTTTTCACGCGATTAAGGCTGCCTGACGGAGCAGCTTCATAACAATGGAACAGAATGGAGAGCGGTAGAGAAGAGGGCAGGAAAAGCAGGTAAAGGCAGAACTTAACAGCAGAGTGTTCTTGAGCTGGATTTATTTCTGTCTTGGGGCACGGGGGATGTCTCCAAAGTACAGTAGGCTTGATAATCCGCTCAGTATGTGTTGATTAAACAGCTTTGGAGAGGGAGAGAAATGCTGGTACCAAGTGTGCGACAGGGATGTGGTGATCATGGTACAAGCTGAACTTCTTTAAAAGTTTGGTGGTACAGAGAGAAGGCTTAAGGAACACTACAGGCAAAAGTTTAATGTAGCGAGGTCCTTTGAATATCTATAAAATGAATGAATTCCAACTGTACTCAGTAATTCTATGGCACACAGAAGTACTATAAAGGACTTGGTGTGTGGGGACAGTATAAGCAGTCACGCATGTCGTAGATGGCGAACGTGGCTCTGTGTTAATTGAAATTGTTCAAAGGACTGTATGTAAAAATTTGTGAATGTGGGCATAATCTTGAAAAACCTGATTGCATAACTTTATATTCAGGTGTGGACTTGGGCTGCTGTGGCATATCCATATATCCTTCTTTTCTTTAAAAATAGCATGATTTTCTAGCAGTGCTCTGTGAATTGTGGATGTTGTGATCCCTGCTGCTTTTGTACGTATTTGCCCTAAAATGAGTTTTCAGAACCATTGAGAACCTGAACAGTTTCTTTAAGGAATTTTGCTAGCATGCAGCTCTTATCACACCAGTCCTCTTGGTTGCAGTGGTTAACTTTAGGGTGATGGGAGTTGAAATCCAGTACCTTGAATTAGGAATAATAAAATTAGATAACGTGTTGGTTCTTTTCAATAAATCCAGGAAAAGTTTTACTCTCTGAAGGTGACATTTATTTATAAGAATATTTGTACTCAACACTTCCCAGTCTTTCTTGCCTTGGAATGGATTATAAAAAACTGTTCAAGATACTTGTAGGCTGACTGAAGCTCAAGCTAAATCGTGAATGGGCGCCAATTTTTCATTCCAGCTTGGCGTTTCCCTGCTAGGGTAAAGTCCCCCCATTGGGGGAGATGGGCAGTCATATAAGTTTGACTAATAAATAATAATAAATAATAAAGTGCTAAACTGACTTGGAGAGCCCTGCTTTGTGCCTTGCTGAATATTATTTATGAGATTTGAGAATGCTCCCTCGGTAAGAGAGAAGCAAGCTAGAAGTCTGGTTTGCACGTAACACTAAACAAGCCATGGGTGTGATTTTGCTTAGTTACACCCCTGAAAGACGAGCCAAGCAGGAATGATTTAGCAGCATCGCATGCTATGTATTTATAATTAATCTTTCCACATTCTGGCCCAATATAATGTCTGACTATGGCACCAAGTGACATACATATTCTTTGAAGCTGTGCCATGATTGCAACAAACTGGTGGCGCCTTCTGGGCGCTATGCATGTGTGTAGAAGTATAACAAGAACTCAAGGTTAAAGGCTAGCCCTTGCTGATAGCCTGTGTTGCTAGTCTATCCCGTGATTACTTGCTGATAGTTGCTGTTTACTTTTTGTTGCTGTTTGCTGAACCTGACTGGACCATTTTGGGGGAAACTGAAACTTTGTAAGTTTCAACTCTTTGGGTCTTTTTTCCAGATTGAAGAACTGTGGTTAGGGGGACACATCTGTTCTCTCTCTCTCAATCCCCCCACTTCTTTCCTGCATTGCAGAGCAGAGAGCAGGACTGGGTTCCTGTGAATATAAAACAGGACGGAAGAGGGTGTTTCCATCAAATTTAAGCTGATGCTGCGGCTGCACCAAATTCCTGAATGGCCCAACTTAGTTTATTAGCTTCACTAAAGTGTGAAAACACATTTTGTTTTCTCTGGGTAGGGCAGCAAGCTATCCTAACTGTCCTGATGGGCTTGATTTAGAATTTGCTGAACAACGCCTTTTGAAACATGCCTGAAGCACCCCTACCCAAATTTATTCCTGTCAAAGATGTTAATGTTGTTAACATGTTGGAGAGGTGTTATCTTCAGTTTCTCATTTATGTTCAGCTTTCTGTTTACACGTTGACTGTATAATCCCTGTGCCCAATGGTTTTAGATAACTATTATCCTGTGTTTCCTAAAAAGTGAAGGTCATTGAAAAGATGGTTTGACTGCAATTGCAGAGGACCCTGGAGGAAGCAGATCATCTAGAATGGTTTGAGTTGGGCTTCAGGCCAGCATTTAGTATGGAGATAGCCAAGATGGAGGTGGTGCATCCATTCTCGCGCTCCTTGATTTTTTGGTGGCTTTCAATACCACCAACCATAGTATCCTCCTAGATTGGTCCGGGGGTTGGGAATCAGGGGTGCTGTTTTAGGTTCTCTCCCTTCAGGGCTGATTCCCGTCAACGTTGGCTGGTGGGGAGAGCTGAATCTCTAGGACCCTCTTTTGTGGGGTGCTACAGGGCTCGATGCTCTCCCCCCTCCTGTTCAACATTTACATGAAACTGATGGGTGAGGTTATCCACTGGTTTGGGTTTTGGTATCATCAGTATGCTGATATTACTCAATTACATCTTTCGACCCGAGCCCAGCTAAGTGAGGCTGACTCCCCCCTCTGGAATGAGTTCTTCCTGAGATCTGTGAAGCTCCCACCCTCATGGTGTTCCAGAAAGCCTTAAAGACCTGGTGGTTCTCTCACACCTTGCGCTAAGCTGGTTGGGGCCCCTGTTGGATATATTATATGGGTTGGTGTTATTGGCCAGATCCACCATCTTGTTCTCTATTTTTTTCCCTCTATTTTTCTCTATATTGCATTTCTTATTTTGTCTTGTTATATTGTGGGCTGCCCAGAGTCAGTCTGAAGTTGGGCAGTGCCTAAATTTAAATAAATAAAGTGGTAATTGTGGTTTGTCTCAATGTTCAGAATAAATCCAGCTTGAAGTATGTCTGAGGTTAAAATATAGTTTGTTTGTTTGTTTGTTTATTTATTTGTTTAAATTTATATCACCGCCCATCTCCCCCAACCGGGGGACTCTGGGCGGTTTACAATAAAATCAGTAGTTAAAAATATAAACATGAAATTACAATAACCAGTATAAATAGAATAAATAAGTGTAAAATCCAAGGGCTAATAGGTCTCAAATAATAGGGAGGGCACTACGGCACCAGCCACCCCCAGGAGGAGCTATTGCCTTTCCCATCCCAGGCAAGGCGGCAGAACCAGGTCTTCAATCTCTTCCAGGCCGGGAGCGAAGAGACACGCCTCAGCTCTGGGGATAAGATGTTCCAAAGGGCGGGCGCAACTGCAGAGAAGGCCCGCCTCCTGGACCCCGCTAGATGGAACTCTTTAGTCGACGGGGTCCACAGCAAGCCCTCTCTGACTGATCGGGTGGGATGGGTCGATGTTATGGGGATGAGATGGTCCCTCAGGTAACCTGGTCCCATGCCATGAAGGGCTTTAAATGGGATAACCAACACCTTGAATTGGACCCAGAAGCGAACTGGTACCCAATGCAGCTCGCGCAGAAGTGGTGTCACATGTGCCGATTTTACGGCACCAATAACTGTCCACGCAGCCGCATTCTGGACCAGCTGAAGCTTCCAGATACTCTTCAAGGGTAGCCCCATGTAGAGCGCATTGCAATAGTCTATATGGGAGATGACAAGGGCATGAGTGACTGTTCGGAGGGCATCTCGGTCCAGGAATGGGCATAACTGGCACAAAACCTGAAGCTGTGCAAAAATATACTTAAAATATAGTTATCTCAAGGTGGAAGTGCGTATGTATGCATATGCATGTTTTAACATATACAATAATAATTCATGTTTTTTGAGAGAAGCATGTTCACTAGAAGGGTGCAGAAGCAAATGCTGTGTATTTTTTAAAAAATATTTAATTATGAATGGAAGGAGCAAAACAGTTTGAGAAGTTGGCCTGTTGGTTCTCTCCTGAGACCAGAGTTTCCCTCCTGAGGCTTCAAGCTGGAGCCAGACGAAGCAGGACCTGTTGACCTCCTTTCCTTTTTAAACGAGGTCAGGGTTCAGCGGTAGGCAATCTAACTAGTTTAGCTGCCACAAACTTTCCTCTGACAGCTTGATAAATGCTTTAGATGTTGTAGAGTAGCTATTAGTCTAGCACAGTGTTTCTCAACCTCAGCAATTTTAAGAGGTGTGGACTTCAACTCCCAGAATTCCCCAGCCAGCATGGTTAAGCCAGTATCTCAAAGTTGCTGAGGTTGAGAAACACTGGTCTAGTGGTACAACTCAGAGCATGAGTTACTGGCTTCATCTAGATGGATTTGTCATTTTTCGTGAATTCATGAAGGTTTGGCTCCTTTATTTTACTCATGTTCTAATGCCCAGAACTGTCCTTTTTCTAGAAAAAAATCTCAGTATGTTTTATTTAAGTCAACTTCTGTGCAACCCCCCCCCCCCCCGATTTATTGAGTAAGTCAGAGGTGAGTATCTAAGACGCTCTTGGCAGTGATTGTCCGCTGTTGCTTCGGATTGGGGCTTACAAGATTGCTATGCTCTGCAGTTCTTGTAGGAAAAAGTGACTAATGGTAGATACTCTCTATCTAGCCTGGCTGTGAAGGGAAGTGGGATATTGTTTATCATTGGATTTAAAAAGTCTGATGATCTTCAGACTGGAACTCCACGAAGGTATATTTGAGAGAATTACATTAAGCCCGACTGAGTTGAGATTTGGATCTTACGGATTCATACAACATGCATTTGGAATGTTTTCCTTTTAGTAGGGGCAGGTATTAACATGATGTCACATTTAGGTACATTTACTCAGCTGCAAAAGGCAGAATCCTGTTTGCTGAATAAAGGTTACAATAAAGATTATCAAGTTAGCACCCTAGCTTTGCTAGAGATTCTTAAGCTCTCACTAGGGATGAATAGATAAAGCAGATGTGATTTTGTTGCTATTACTTTTGCATTCCAGGCACACGTTCTGTACAGTTTTCACATCTGTTTTTAAATCTTTGGGGAAACCATTATTTATGTATTTTTTTAATTAGAGAGCTTCATAGAAAATTTGAAATGTAAAACCAAAGGGTAACAATATTCTGCTTCATGCATATTTGAGAAATTCAAATTATTTTGCTTTGCATTAAAATATAAACCAGACAAGTGTAACTATCATCCTTAGTTTTCCCCGAAATGTGAGAAGATCTTTCTCCCTCTTATTTATATAGAATTGATGATGATGATGATAGTGTGATTTGTGGGATGGGTGAGCTAACATGTTTAATACTTTGAAGTTTGGAAACTTAAATGCATCTATAGCTTGAATCATGTCAACTGGATTTCTATTTTCTCTGTGGAAACGTTTCGCTCCTTATCCAAGGAGCTTCTTCAGTCTGAGCAAAGTTGGTAAGGGAATCCTAAATATGTTTCTAGGTAGCTGTGTGACCTTACACCTGGGGGCATGGTTATATTGAGATGTTATTTTAAGTCCTTTTATTATCTAAAGGAGGATCGTTAAGATCACCATGCTGCTGTTGAGCTTGTGAAATGGTCTTAATCTTCCTAGGCACAGAAGACACAGAAGACAAAAATGCATCTATGACAGTAGACTTCACTGAATGTAATAGGATTTATTTCTATGTGAAGCTGTTAGGTAAAGTGCAGTAAAAGACACTTTAGCCATTTTATCATTTCTTCATTAGATGTAAGGGTTGAAAATGAATAGCGGAGGAACCATTGTCTGTCTCACAATGACCTCTTGCACAAGCATTTCAGTTGAAAATTTGAAGAAAACAAAGTCACCTGCATTGGTGTGGATACTCTCATCCTATGGAAGATTGATCAAGAAATAAACTGACCAGTGGACAAACCAGGGTGGGGGGAAGCTGAGAAGCTTAACTGCATGTCATCCAGAACAGAACTTTATTCTTTTAGAGAGAATCTCTTCTATCAAGCTGCTCAAATCTTACAACGTTATGGCTAGTGTAGGCCAGGTGCTATAGACTTTTTCTATACTTGGCAAATTTAAGACTTTTTTTTTAAAGTCTTAAGACTTTTTCAAACTTGGGAAATTTAAGGCATGTGGGCTTAACACTATGGTGGCTGGGAAATTCTAGGAGTTGAAGTCTACACATCTTAAAAGTTGCCAGGTTTGAAAAAGACTGCTATAGACCACTGTTGTCCAAACCAGCTCATATGTTTGTGTGCTATATATTGTGAAATCTGTGTTGAAATAATTAGGTACCTTATAATTTTGAAGCAGCTGATTCTTAATTCTCAACCTGGAAGATTTTTTCCTTGCCATGCCGCCTTGTTTGTACCTTTTCCCCATTTCCACATTTGTGGTGCTGAAGTTCATATAAAGCATAGACATAATAACAGTAGTTATTGGCAGAAAGTAGAGCAAAAATCTAAAGTTTTGTAGGTTTCTAAACCGCTTCAGTCTTCGCCATCAAAGAGTTAACAAACTGACGTGGCAAAAGCAGATAGCAAGAAAAATCCAGATCTCATGTTTGGAATCTGAGTCTGGCTTGGATTAGTGAATAACCTGTCTTGGTTTTAAAGCTGTCTTGTTCAAATTAGAAAGTACTGAAGCTTCCAGGTAGCCTAACTTTACACATCAAAGGTCCCAGGCTTGCCTCTTGACATCTCCAGGGTCTTACTTAATGTCCTCTACAGGACGTAATGTACTCTAGAGGACAGCTTTGCTGTGAGACAGAGGTAATCAGCCTGGTGTCCTCCAGATGTTGTTGATTTCATCTCTCATAAGTTGCAGCCAAAATGGCCAAACATAGTGTAGGAGTTCAAAGTCAAAGCACTAGGAACAATGAGACAGTGTCCTTCTGTTGTGAATAGAGCTGTGCCATAGTTGGAAAGTAGTGTGTGTGCGTGAATGTGTATAAGAGAGAGAGAAAGAATTATTTTGATTTGTAGATCTCAGTTTCAGAGGAATGCCCAAATGGAACAGTTGTCTCTGAGATTTACTGAAGCCAAAACCTGTGATCACTCCTAGACTCAGTTGTCTCACATTCTGTAAAGTGACTATCTTTGTAGCCATCTTATCCTTTGTAGGCCAACACACTGATTCCGCTATAGGCAAAACTTTTGTTCAGTGAAAGCATAATAAGAAATTGCCTGTTGAATTCAGAAGGTTTTGGTTTGGTGTAACATTCTGGAAAGGCAATGCTATTATTGAAGTTCTCTTTGTCAGCACATCCTAATCTTTATTTTGCAAAGTATGTAGAAAAACACAACTTCCTGTTCTGAAAAGGAACTGTATTTTGTTTTTAGTAGAGGAAAAACAGCCCTGTTGGGAGTTCAAAAAAAGACCATAGCCTCAGTTGGTTGCTGCTGCTGCTGCTTGGATAAATTTCAGTTGATTTAAGAGGAGATAAGATAGAGTCTGATCAACTTAGACCTTTTTACCAGGTTAGTAAATTACTATCTAGGAAACTTCTACTGCTTTAAAAGATAAAATACTGTAGCAAAGCCCCTTGTTAAGAAGTCTGCGGAGGATCCTCATAGGTGAAACCATATGCAATGCTTACCTCCTGCCTCCCAAATCATTTCAGTTGGGTTCCTCCAGTATCTAAAAATCATACTGCTGAAAATCTGTGGCAAAGTTCCAAAATTTTGGTTTCATAATATTCTTGGTTATTTCTCTTTTAAAAGGGTGGAAGTGAAAAGAGGACTCTGGAAGGCAGGCTTTCCCATTAAGGTAAAGGTAAAGGTTCCCCCCGCACAGTTGTGCAGTCGTGTCCGACTCTAGCGGCCGGTGCTCATCTCCGTTTGTTAGCCAAAGAGCCAGCGTTGTCCGAAGACGCTTCCACGGTCATGTGGCCGCATGACACACGCGGAACGCTGTTACCTTCCCACCGAAGTGGTACCTATTCATCTGCTTGCATTTGCATGCTTTCAAATTGCTAGGTTGGCAAGAGCTGGGGCGAGTGCGGGAGCTCACTTCGTCACGCGGGACTAGGGATTCGAACCTCCGAACTTGCGACCTTCCGAACGACAAGCCTGGGGTCTTACCCGCTGAGCCACCATGCCCTAGCTTTCCCATTAGCATCCTTAAAAAAGGGTTTTAGTAATTAATTAATTAATTAATTAATTAACTCCAAAACAGCCTGAAATTGTGCAGCCAGTATTTGGCCATGAGCTTCCATGTTGAGGATGGACTAGAACCTGGGTCTCCCCGGTGCTTTCTCTCTTGGACCCTAAAAAGCTGCGGATGGCTTGTATCAGAGGTCAGGTATATTTGGAAAATGCCGTCAACATTGACGAATTTACTGGGTGGAGTGCAGAGCTGAAGGTACTCGGAAAGTCTGATTGGAATTAGATAAGGGGGTGGAAGATGGCAGCCAAGAAGTTTCTGGAGCCAAGTGAGCAAGCTGCTTGCCTCCTATGCAGAATCCATGACCCTCCAGATGTGGCTGGACTACAGTTCCCACCAGCTTTAGCCAGTGTAACCATTGGTGAGGAAGCTCGGAGTTGTAGTTCAGCCACATTTGAGAGGCTACAGGTTCCGTACGGTGACACAGGTTGCATTTCTTCTCTATTACTGATAAATAGTGGTGTGGGATATGGTAATACCTGGAGTAAGTATTAATTTAGTTTCAAGTTGTCCACAGCAAATCACCAAGCAACTATTCTTCGCTTTAAAGCGGGGTAAGCAGCCTGTGGCTCCTAAACCTCTTTTGATCGTGATTGATGAAAACTGTCGGCACCGTTTCCCTCCATTTTGACATGGGAAAGAGATGAAAATTAGCACAAGCCTTAAAGTAGTTACTACGCAACCTCCAATGCCCTCCAAAATCCAACCCCAGCCACCCCTTCTTCTTGAAGTATGTCTTCTTTGAATTCTCTTTTGAAGACTCCTTTGGTCAGGAGTTGAGCTCTACTTAAGAAACGTGTTGCTTTTTATGTAGCCCTCAATGGATGATGAACTGCACAGAACCCCGGCATTTTGGTAAGGAAACGTTCCTGTACGTCTTCACATTTTGGAGATAGGTGCTGCGCTTTGCATATGGCTGCATCCAGGCAGTAACACTGCAAGCCTAAAAGTACAGAATCTTGCCCTTCCACAAATGCTGGAATCAGACGGGGCAGATCTTTGCAGTTGGAATTATGTAGGTGTGTATGTGTAGGAATGCACCGTATGTTACACAAAGGCAGTATTTTATTACAAAGTCCTGTCTGTGTTTCAGAATACTGTACATATTTTGCTCTGCTGTAAACAGTATTCCCTGTGGTTTGCCTCAAGCATTTCAGTGTGTATTAACAGCAATAGTGGCAGCATGATTCCTGAGAAAAGATTTTGAAATGAGCAATAATCCTTCAATGTATTGTCGAAGGCTTTCACGGCCGGAGTTCAATGGCTGTTGTGGGTCTTCTGGGCTGTGTGGCCGTGTTCTGGAAGTTGTGGTTCCTAACGTTTCACCAGCATCTGTGGCCAGCATCTTCAGAGGGCAGGAGCACAGATAGAAGATTTTGCTTCTATCTGTGCTCCTGCCCTCTGAAGATGCTGGCCACAGATGCTGGCGAAACGTTAGGAACCACAACTTCCAGAACACGGCCACACAGCCCGGAAGACCCACAACAGCCAATAATCCTTCAGTAGAACTGTTGCAAGCCTTAGACACTTGGTAGCCGTATACAGCTCATTCATATTATAAAGACCGGGCCATTTCTTGTTAAATGCAACTTCTGGGAATGTCCCAGAATTTCAGAGAAGTTGTCCCAATTCTGTTTCTCTCCTCCCCCTGCTCCTCTCTGTTAAAGCATGGTCATACTGATAATACTCTGTAACAGCTTTTCCGAGGTGATGCCATTTAAATGTGCGGGACTACAGTTATCAGAGAGTTGTCAGAAAGCCAGTTTGGTCTAGTGGTTAAGGCATCAGGCTAGAAACCGGGAGACTGTGAGTTCTAGTCTCACCTTAGGCATGAAAGCCGGCTGGGTGACCTTGGGCCAGTCCCTGTCTCTCAGCCCTAGGAAGAAGAAGCAGGCAAGGGCAGACCACTTCTGAAATCTTGCCAAGAAAACTGCAGGGACTAGTCCAGGCAGTCGCCAGGAGTCATCAAGGACTTGAAGGCCCCCCCCCCCCCAAAAAAAAAAAAACAGTTATCAGAATTCCTGGTCAGGATGGTTGTGCAATTACAATTAAAATTGTAATTTAATTCATCTGGAGAAAATTAGATCATAGAAGACTGCAGTGCAGTTTACAGTGCTGTTCGTTTTTTTAAAAAAAAATTTGTTGTGCCCTAGATATGGTTGCATGTCAGTTCCAAATTTTTGTTGTTCAGTCGTTTAGTCGTGTCCGACTCTTCGTGACCTCATGGACCATAGCACGCCAGGCCTTCCTGTCCTCCACTGTCTCCCGGAGTTTACTCAAATTCATGTTTGTTACATCGGTGATGCTATCTAAACATCTCCTCCTCTGCTGTCCCCTTCTCCTTTTGCCTTCAGTTTCGAACTGAAAGCATCAGTTCCAAATAGAGCAAACCAAATATGGCATTGCTGTGGGGCTGTTCTCTCTGCATTCAACACACGTGTTTTAGATTCCACAGACACCACTAGATAATAGCTTCCTTCTACAGATACCTTCTATATCAAGCAGGAATATTTTCTTTTCATTTATTTACAAAGTGGAGTAAGATCGGGTAGCAAAGCTCATTTAAACCCGCAGTGTTAATTATACAGAGTCTCCCGAAAGTCTTAGTGTAGTTTTAAGCTTTAAAAGACTTTTGGGAGACTCTGTATGTCTGGAACTTATGTTGAAGGGGAATTAAGAAGACTCCTGATCCAGCTGCTAAGCAGCAGAGGCCACAGCAGAGTTAAGATGACCAGGGATTTCTTTCGAAAAAACCAACCGAGTCTATAGAGTCAAGGGATTATTTCTTAAGTTTATATCCCACTTTTTTCTTACATGACATTCCCTTCAGTTTTCCCAGAAATAATCCTGCTGTGATGTAAGTTATGCACAGAGAGAGCTTGATTCACCCAAAATCACCAACTGAGGGTGGGCTTGAACCAGATTCTCCCCGGGATATTGTAACTGATAGCATGAAATGTGAAAAGTTGGATTAAATGGTGTGGAGTCATACTGCATCATATATTCTCTGCTTGCACTTTCACCTCTTCAATCTGCAGCTGTATCAATGACGTTTGACGTTTGCTTTCAGCTCTGTTGCACTATGTGGATTGCCAGCATTTTATTTTCTCCATAACAAGAACATGGATTGTGCTTCCCTGTCGTATCAAAAGGGAGTTCTTTTTTTTTAATATTTTAAAAATAGATTTTATTTACATTCAACATAAAAAAATGTTATGTGTTATGTAAGTTTTTTTTTAAAAAGGAGTTCTCATCAGAGATAAAATAAAACTTGTTATCACTTGCTGCTGTAGACTTGATATAAATGATGTCACAGGAAGTTGAAATGTTGGGTAAAGAATTTTATATTAATTCTTACTGCAACGTAGATCAGAATGGTTCCAGTCCTAAGGTTCAGTTTCCATGCTGACGTTCCCTGGAACTTCCTTCCATGTGTCTGCTCAGCACACTTTATTTATAAAAATGTGTTAGCTATCTTGCCATCCTACTTCTCAAAGTAGTGGCTTAGGCAGTTAACAACAAAGTCCCCATTGTCATTGTAGACCCCCAGCAATTTCTTCAGGTTATTTTAGCAATAGATTAAATCTAGACCTTGGAATCATCTTGTCTGATGATTCCTCTCTAGTGATAAAGAGCCTATTCAAAAGCTGAGAGTTGACAGATTCATTATGCCAACCTTTAGAGTCTAGTATGTACATGTTCTTCCAAGAATACATAATCATCTTTTTTTTGCAGCAGTCCAAGCATGATGTATGTGTGGGTGTGGGTGTGTATTAAAGAGTGAGAAAGACAAGTTCCACATTTTGGGAATATAATTTAACAAGACATTAATATCTTTACCCTTAACTTCTTTCCAAGAACCTAATTCCCCATAGTAATAACATCTAGCAAAAAAGAACTAGCAGAGTATAGGCACTAACGTTACTTCACATTTATTACATCTCTAGCATAGGAAGAACAATAACCAGGTTTTTTGAAAACATCTGTTGAGTCCAATATCCTCCCCCACCCCCCAAAGCTCCTCTGGTCTAATTGAATTATGTCCAGGTAGGTGATGGTGTTTCTCTGCTTACTAATGCTACTCAGGCACTGTATATCATTTCATTTGCATCACAGCTCAGATTCCTACCTGGTTTAGGCTATTAAAGCTATGTCATTTGACTTAAAAACATTGTTTTCAACATTAAAAAGGAAGCCTTGGTAGAATTTCAATGGGCTCAAGGAGCATGCTTCAGTCCTTTCCCTTTATAACCAGGAGAAAAAAAATTATTTATTTATCAAATTTCGTCACCGCCCATCTCCCTTAAAAGAAATAGCTTGCCAAATTGATCATCAACTGTCTCCTAACTGATTATCTTCTGAGTTCAATGGAAATGAATTTGTATGTCCTGAATGGGAAAGCTGTTGAAATGTTACTGTTAAATGAAAGTATAAAATAAAATAAACTTAGTGTTACAAAGCCATCCAGTGCTGCACAGCACCCCAATTGCTTCAGAAAGAAATGTACCTTAAATATACAATTGTCCCAGTTACTATAGCTCCCTTTGACCCATTCTTTGACCCATTTAAAAGTTTGTGTTTTTTAAACTCTTGTTATAACTTTGTGTGCTGGGTTGTGACAGCAGGCCAACCACTCTCTAGTGTTGTGGCTTCCTCAAGAAGCCAACTTCTTTTTTGACTCTGAAAGGAGAGCTGTTCCTACTTTGTTCCCCCAAAAGATCAAATTGTATTTCCAAATAAATTATGCAAATTTATGACATGAAACAAAATTGCACATAATGACTCAAGTCCTTTTGTTATTCTGAAGTCAAGTCTTTGAGGTTTTGTGGAAGGGAAAATGTGGTGAAAAGGATCTGCTAAGAGTAAAGGAATCTGGTGATTTCATGGAGAAGGGATGTGTGACTTCATCACCATGCCCTACTATTTCTGTTGCCACTCACATACAGAGCAGTATTATTACCCAGGAAAAAAAGGTTCATTTAATCTAATGAAATTAGACCTAAAATATCTTCCTCTCCATACCTACCCATTTGGGAGGCCCACCAGAGTTGGGAAAAGAGATATTTTATCAAGGTGTTTATCTCACCCTGCACTTCTGAAATGAAGGATCTCTTCATCTTTGTCTTCTTTATTATCACAGGATTGGAGCCTGGCTTGGCATATAAGGAAGTGGATTTCCATGCCTGCCATTACAAGGAATGATAAATTTGCTTTCATTTTATTATCCTAAGATGAATGGAGTTAAGTCATCTATAAGTGGTGTGATTATGGGAGGGAAAGGAAAGGAAAGGAAAGGAAAGGAAAGGAAAGGAAAGGAAAGGAAAGGAAAGGAAAGGAAAGGAGGAAAGCTTTTTAATATAGGAATTCTAAACTCTGAAATACAATTTCCAAAGGAATGATCATGTTAGTCTGTTGCAATAAGATTAAGATAATCTTTTCTGATACTTTTAAAGCCTAATTTTATAAGATAGAAATAAAACCTTGATGAGTTTTGTTTGTTTGGTTTTATCATTTGCACGCCACCTCTATCCAATATTCAAGGAGACTCTAGGTGACTCACAGCACAACAAAAACAATGAAGCAATAGAACAATGAAGCAATAAAAATAAAGCAATATTCCAAGAATTATAAAATCATCACATTATAAAAACACATATAGGCCATCACACAGCAGTTGTTGTTGTTGTTCAGTTGACACACAGCAGTAAACCAGCATTGAAACGGGAAGTTGCCCCAAATGGCCCTTTATTTCCCAAAGACTCTACAAAAGAGTTCATGTCAGTTTGCAAGCTGTTCCAGAGTGAGAGGGCTGTGTCTGAAAAGGCCTGCTTTCAAATCCCTACCCGGAGATCCTGGGGAGGGGATATCTACAACATGCCCTCTTGGCCTGCTCCTACTTTATGAGCAGATTCTACCTACTTACTTTTTAATTCATTAAATTTAGAAACCACCTGACTCCAAACAACTCTGGGCATCTGTACATCTAGAGCAGAGATTTAGAGTCTTGAGTATCGGCTGGAACTAGGTAATAAAGAGCTATAGAGTTAATAACCAGCTTCTTGAATTAACCTGGAAGCAAACCAGGAGCCAATGCAATTCCTAAGAACATTGGAATTATCCGGTCACAACAGCTTTCATCTGTCGGCAGGTGGGCAACTGTATTTTGCACCAGCTATATCTTCAGGAGAAGGCCCATGTAGACAAATTGTAGTAGTCTAGATCAGTGGTTCTCAAACATTTTGGTCTCAGGATCCCTTTACAATTCTTCAAAATGATTGAGGATCCCAAAGAACATTGGTTTATGTGGGTTATATCTATCAATATTTACTGTATTAGAAATTAAAACTCAGAATTTTTTAAATGTTTATTTGACTTTGCGGACCCCCTGAAAGGGTCTCGGGGACACCCAGGAGTCCCCAGACCACACTTTGAGAACCGCTGGTCTAGATGATAAGAGTAGGAGTCACTGTTCAGTTTATGTTGCAGTCTAATTTTTATGTTCTTTGTTCAAGAACAGTCAATTTAAACTTGGCAATGCTGTATATTGGGAGATAAGAATATTGTGCAGGTTTTTCTGTTTTGTCATTTCTTGGGTGAGATTTCCTGTTCCTTTTTATGCAAAAGATGTTTAAAATGAATGTGGGCATATAACTTCCTTGTTAACTTGTTTACTTGCTTGCTTTTAATACAGTGCACGGAGTATGTTCTCTCTACTGACAAAGACTTCTCCTTACAGTTAACAGAGGAGAAACATGACTGGAGAGTAATATTAACCATGCTTAATTAATCCAATTTAATTTTAATTATAAATGAAATGTTATTCTCATTCTAGACTGACCCACATCACTCAGAGGGCAAATGTGACCTTTAGCCAAGAAAAAGTTGTATATCCTGATCTAGGCAGATTTGTTTCACATTTGTATAACGTAATTTTGTTTGGTTTTTTATACCTTTGATCCAGGAATTGATGGCGGTCTGCTTATGTATAGGTCTGCAGTGAAGGGGACTTGCAGGTTAATGTGGAACCAATGATTAGATTAAGAACCAAGTCAGAAGACCTTTGGGAACCATTTAGAGAGGGGCTAATCTAACTCAAAGCAGAAATGCTTCTTCCAATAAGACTCTTCAGCAGAATCTAATCTTATTTGGTATTTAAAATAGATCATGAGAAACAATGAATGTTGTGTAATTCCATTTTAAAAGGTAGGGTGGTGAAGGAGGGGAAAGACAGATGAATCAATAATACTGTTTCACCGCTTGTTTTTCAGGTTGATGGTGGTCGTTTGAAGCTCATCAGAGGGGAGAACATAAGAGGACGGTGCGGCCTATGCCTGTGAAGGATGCTGAAGAAAAGTAGCCTGATTCTCTGGGGCGTGGTGCTTTTCGTGGCCTGGAACGCCCTGATCCTCTTCTTCCTGTGGACTCGGCCACAGTCTTTGTCAGACCACAGCCGCTTAACTGAAGAGGTGATCCGACTGGCCCAGGATGCTGAAGTAGAGTTAGAACGCCAAAAGGACCTTTTACATCAGATCTACATCTATAGTTCCCTTTGGAGCAAATGGAAGGCCAAAAACCACCACCTATCAGC
This sequence comes from Charina bottae, assembly GCA_023362775.1. Lineage (NCBI taxonomy): Eukaryota > Metazoa > Chordata > Lepidosauria > Squamata > Charinaidae > Charina > Charina bottae. Next base: position 38,207,420 of record JALMGJ010000002.1, read on the forward strand.
TGCGGTGTCAGCCCAGCCTTCCACAGCTGCACTCGTACCCCATCACAGTCAAATATCTCCTGATGCTGTTTTGCCTGTGGTAGTGATTGCCTGTGACCGCAGCACAGTCCGCCGTTGTCTAGATAAACTGTTGCATTACCGTCCCTCAAAGGAGCGATTCCCCATCATTGTAAGCCAGGACTGTGGACATGAGGAAACTGCTAGAGTCATTGCCTCCTATGGAGATTCTGTCATGCACATCAAGCAGCCCAACTTAAGTGATATCCCTGTGCCCACTGACCATCGCAAGTTTCAGGGATACTACAAAATTGCTCGACACTATCGCTGGGCCTTGAGTCAGGTTTTCCGGACCTTCAAATACCAAGCGGCCATTGTAGTGGAAGATGACTTGGAAGTCGCTCCAGATTTCTTTGAATACTTTCAAGCAACTTTTCCACTTCTGCTAGCCGACCCAACTCTTTGGTGTGTCTCTGCCTGGAATGATAACGGCAAGGAGCAGATGGTAGATGCTGCCCATCCCGAACTTCTCTACCGTACTGATTTTTTCCCTGGTCTGGGCTGGCTTCTGCTCTCCAACTTGTGGGATGAGCTGGAACCCAAGTGGCCCAAGGCTTTCTGGGATGATTGGATGCGACAGCCTGAACAGCGGCAGGGCCGTTCATGCATCAGGCCTGAAGTGTCACGCACAATGACTTTTGGCCGTAAAGGTGTGAGCCACGGTCAGTTCTTTGACCAATATCTGAAGTTCATCAAGCTCAATGACCGTTTTGTGCCTTTCACCCAGATGGACCTTTCTTACCTCAAGAAGAAGGAGTATGAACACTCATTCTTGGCCCAGGTCTACGGTGCCCCTGAGCTGCGTGTAGAAGAACTACAGGGGAACCAGCGCCGGGAGTTAGGGACTGTGCGAGTGCGGTATGCCACTCGCGACTCTTTCAAGGCCTTTGCAAAAGCCTTGGGTGTTATGGATGACCTCAAATCAGGAGTGCCCCGTGCTGGCTATCAGGGCATTGTCAGCTTTCTTTACCGAGGCCGCCGTGTTTACCTGGCTCCTCCTCCTGGCTGGACAGGCTACGACCCCAGCTGGAGTTAGCAGCTGATGACCTTTGAGCATGTTGGACTCCATCGGGAGAAGGGGGCTTGGGTGGGGGTGGGAGGGCAAAACTCTGTATTTTCTTCTCCTGTGTGGCATTCAGGTGCATTCCAGGAATGAGGATTGTTTTGTGCACTTAATTTGGGAGAGGGGGTAATGGCAGGAGGAGTAGGTTATGGGGGCGTTCTGAAGCCCCAACGTTGTGGAAGAGAAGGAGCGTTCCCTCCCCAGTGCCTATTTTCCTTGTTGACATTGCAGCCTGTCCACTCCTCAGATCCTTGGGGGCTTGTCCAAATTGGTGCATTTTGAGGTCAAAGTGAATGCTAAACCAAAGCAGCGACCCGCTGAAGTTTTCCCAGTTTCATTGAGTATAGCAAGCCAGAGCAGCTTGTGATCATCCACCATATAGTGTGATTGGCCACAGACTTGATCCATATCTTTAATTCTAGCCAAGCAAAACCGAGAGTCTTGTTAAGTTCCCAGTAAACTACCGTTCAAAACTGGTCCACTGCACTCAATTTGATAGGTCACAGGTAAGCTATAGGGAGAAAATAAAAGGTTTTTCTCACCTCTTGGCTGCTGCTTCACTTCTCACCTGGGCATCTGTAGGGTTTTGAAAGCAGGAAGCTCTTTTGGATGACCATCGAACCCTCAAAAGGACCATCTTTATTGACCATATTGGCCATTTTTATGTTGATCTCTTAGATATCCTAATTCTTTAACCCTATTGATTGGGACAGTGGAGATACAATGTGCACAATGACAAACTTAATATGACTGTCACTCAGATGAGATGGAAAGGGAGGCCAGAGCCTCTTTTATTGCTTTTACTTGGCCGCTAAGATAGAGTAGTTGGGGAGCATGAACACGTGCAGCCTTTTTACAGCTCCATGCTGGGGCCTGTTAATTTTAACTTAAATGACGTTTCGGATGGAGGCGGGCATTTTCTTCTCATCCTCTTACCTGGTAACGAGATACATGAAGTTCTGGCTTTGCAGCCTTCTAGTCGGTGCCTGCCAAAGGAACTTCCTGTCAAATGGTCCTTTCCGTATGCCACAACAGAAAATGATGGGCTGCAGGTGGACCATTAAGTTTGGAGGTGCCGCTCCATGAAATTCCTCTTGGGCACTGGGGCGGGAAGGCCCGAGGCTAGCTCTTTGTGACTCACGAGGGAGCATGCAAACATTTCCATCTACACTTGTAATCTGAAATGATAGAGGCTTCACGTATATCTGTGGACTGTATATTTAAGGGAAGCTGACTGATGGCTTGATGTCGGTGCCATGTTCTCTTCCCAGGTTTATGAGGAGAACCTGCCCAAGGCTGCCTTAATTTCCCTGGTGTAGGAACTCCATCCTGATCCTATGGCAGAGTGTGCTTGTGGCTCTCTTGCATTTTTTAATTACTGGTTTTTCTGAATGGCCATATTGGAATTGGTCACTGCTACATATTTGGGAACCATGTGGGCACTAAGCAGAGCAGAAGGAGGAGCCTTCTTGAGGTATCGGAGCAACTCATGAAAGGACTTCTCCAAGGAAGGAGTCCAGCCTTATTCGGTGGGGCAGAGTCCATCTTCCCCATTCTTGCCTTGGGAGTTGCCGTTGAGCTGCTCCAGCTGCCACCTTGTGAGGCAGGCATGAGGAAGTGACTTCCGACCTCCTTTGGCCAAAATTTAGACCACACCAAAGGGTATTGCTTTATTTGAATGCTTATTGCTCTCTCTCGCTCGCTCTCTCTCTCTTCCTCTTCTCTCTCTCTTCTCTCTCTCTCCTCTCTCTCTCTCTCTCTCTCTCTCTCTCTCTCTCTCTCTCTCTCTCTCTCTAAAATACACAAGACCATCTCCATGATGAATGGAGGAAGAAAGACTATGTTTTGGCATTCCACTTCAGTAAGGAACTGTGGTTAAGTGAAATAGGTATGGGAGGTTTTCCCCTCACGTATCTGCTCTTCTAGTTGGTACAAGTGGGAGGGGTAGCAGACGGTGTCTTGGGGAGGCCGCTTTGGATGGTTTGAGGCATCTGCTTATGTCCCGAGATTTTCTTTTGAAAAAAGAAACTTGCGCTGCAGAGGATGAGGCTCTCTCAAGAACGAAAAAAATGACCTGTTGTGATCTGCGCCTCAAATTTTGATAACTTGGAAATGTTCGTAAGTTGATTTAACTTTAATTCTTTGAGAGAGACTACTATTTGCCGATTTTCTAGGTCAGGCTTCCATTTGAAAAGAAAGTAAAGTAGGGCAGAAAAATGTATATGGAACATGAGTGGGAATGTCTCCAAGGAGAGCAAAGATCTTTTCGTGTGATGCTACCCACCTTTAACGACTTCCTGAATTTGCATGTGGAAATGATCACTTGAGTCATCTGTCTACCATGTGGTACCCCTCAGAAATGCTGTGATCCATCTTATCTGGATGGGGGTGCATGTGAAAGAGATGGTTGTAATGGAGAGTTGGATTCTTTGGCAGATTATTTTAATCCCTACTTTTAAGATTCTCTGGATCCAGGGTGAGGAACTGCCATTTCAAAACTAGAAACAATAACAGAGCTGTTCTTACCTTGGGTTTTATGTTCCGTGACTCAGCTTGATGCCTCAGTTTGCAAGTACATGGCCATTTCCTATCGGTAGAAGGCAGCTGCTGAAGTTCTGGACGAAAAGGATGGAAAATTGAGGTCTCTTTCTGGCTCCCTCCTTTCTGTCCTCTGGTGCTCAATCAATCAATCAATCAATCAATCAGGGAAATGGAAATAGAATGGGAGGGCAGAGCTACTAAATCATTTTCTTTCTGACTCCTCAGTTCTATGTAACTTAATCCACACTATCTGTAGCCCAAACTCTTTTCTTTGGCCATGTTAGTGTTTTGTCCTAGGTCACAGTGAAACGATCACCTTTTCCATTCCCGTTAGTGATTTTGGTGAAACAATTGGAAGATGCTCAGCGGAGATCCCAGAAGAAAGGAGAATCCACCAGCAGCTACAGTTTTTCCCCCTTTCTGTCCTGAGCTGCCTTCTGTTCATGAAAATATCTCTGCTGAATTTCCAACCGAAAATAAGTGTCTGTACATCTGAATGTTTGAATCAAGGTGTTTGACGGAGAGATGCTGATTTTATGTTCAGACCTAATTGGTGAGAAGAGCTTAAAGAAGCAAAAACTTATTTTCCACAATAAAATAAAAGCCGGTCCTTTTCAGACAGCCTGTGTAATTGATCTCATGAAGCAATTTATTGCGTTGAAGATGCTTTCGATAGAATCCGACAAAGGGGAGGGAATGCAGCATTGCCTCTCTGGAGGCCTCTGCACCCAGTTGGTACCTTCCACTTGTACTAGGAGTAACTCCTGTCATCCAACACAGCATTGGTCTTTCTAGTAACATCACGTGTATATTTACATCGAACAAGGCCTTTTTCTCGGTTGTTCCGGAGCGCAGGATATGGGATAATGGGCTTAAGTTACAGGAACACCAGTTCCAATTGCTTGGCTCTCACTGTGATTCTTTTCCCTAGCATTGGATGGGGCTAACTAGTCCAAGAGGCAGTGGGCAACCATCTGTTGAGGATGCTTTAGGGTTGGACTCAAAGGCCCGTGGCCCCTTCCAGTTTGTTTGTTTGTTTGTTTATATTTATTTTCTATCCCTTTATTTTTTATACAAATAACTCAAGGTGGCGAACATACCAAATACTCCTTCCTCCTCCTATTTTCCCCACAACAACCCTGTGAGGTGAGTTGGGCTGAGAGAGAGTGACTGGCCCAAGGTCACCCAGCCGGCTTTCATGCCTGAGGCGGGACTAGAACTCTCTGTCTCCTGGTTTCCCATTGGCTCCTTCCTAGGGCTGAGAGACAGGGACTGGCCCAAGGTCACCCAGCCGGCTTTCATGCCTAAGGCGGGACTAGAACTCTCAGTCTCCTGGTTTCCCATTGGCTCCTACCTAGGGCTGAGAGACAGGGACTGGCCCAAGGTCACCCAGCCGGCTTTCATGTGTAAGGCGGGACTAGAACTCACGGTCTCCTGGTTTCTAGCCCATTGCCTTAACCACTAGACCAAACCTTGATTCTACCTCCCAAGTTTATGATGACAAATCAGGAGGACCAAAAAGTCCCCTATAGCAACAAGGGAGTATTCTGTCATGGAAATCCAGGGTCCACAACATTCACTGCTGATATTTCCCCAGCCCTTTCCAAAAGCAAACGACCTTCTCCCCCCTTCCCCCCCCCCCCCCCCCCCCCGGCAACCCCTGCTTCCTACCTTGCTGTCCTCAATTTATGCAAAGCCATACATCATTATTAGCATTATTATGTAGCTGTCAAAGCTCCAGGACGCTTCCTTGCATTTCAGTACTGATGTGTTTGAACAAAAAATACGGAAGGATGCAAACAGTAAGCACACCAATGACTTGATGTTTTGTGGGTAAGTGGAGAGTCATCATTCTCCTTCCTTAATGCTTTAGATTTTTTTTTAGATTTTTTTAATCCTGCCTTAATTATTTTTTTTACAAATAACTCAAGGCGGGGAAGATACCTTTCAGGACAAATACAACTGTGGCACTCTGCTGTCAGCCGGTGCCTGATCCTTACATAAACACGGATGTGGGCATTCTGTATTAAAATATTTGGCAATGGACTAACAGGATCTGCTCTTCTGCATCAGAATATATGCTCTGGAAGAGACCATTCAAAGAATCAGTAGTTGTGCAATGCGGATTGATTTTTTTCCAGGTATTTTTATTCTGCCCCGTGGCAGATTAAAACACTTTTCAGTTAAATTAAAACACTTTCCAGAAGAATAGTTTACAAATCAAGCCTGCATCAGCCAGCAATTCACAAAAGAGAGAAATTATGTTAGTTTCTGGCAGCACTGAGAAAAGGGGCAGAATCGTATGCCTCAGAAAAAACAGAAAAGAGCGAAGGTGAAGCTCCCTTTTGCCAGGATCTCTGTCTTGAACTAAGCACCGCAGAGAAGTTCTCCAAGCAGATGATCTGCCACTGTTTAATAAGGAACCTGGATTTTATTTGCAGGTTTGGACTAAAGGTGAATACAGGTAGTCCTCGCTTAACAACCATCCATTTAGTGATGGTTCGGACTTATGATGTTGCTGCAAAAACCTGACTTACGACTGGTCCTCACACAACCGTTGCAGCGTTCCCGCGGTCACGTGATCACGATTCAGGCGCTTGGCAACCAGTTCATATTTATGACCATCGCAGTGTCCCGTGGTCACCTGATCGCTACTTTTGACCTTCCCAGCCAGCTTCAGGCAAGCAAAATGAATGGGGAACCGTGTGATTCACTTAACGACCACTGCAAAAAAGGTAAAATTGGGTCAGATTCGCTTAATGACCGCTTTGCTTAGCAACCAAAATTCCAGTCCCAATTGTGGTCATTAAGCGAGGACTACCTGTACAGTACTGTGTCTGAAAAGATTGAAAACTACTGGGATATATTAAAGAAATGGCAAGGTTAGATGTTCACTGGAAGTGAAGCAATACCCTGACGTCATTTTACACTGTACCTTAACATAGTATTATAAAATGCAATACAGTTAGTACTGAAGTGTGTGTATTAGTGTACGAGAGAGAGACAGAATCAATAGATAGGATCCCATATGGGGGCAATCTTCTGAATTGCAGCTCTTTCATTTCATTCTAGGCTAGTGAGTGGAATGAAGTGTTCTCATGTTGCTTCTCTGGGAGAACAAGAAAGGTGATTTTACTTGAAATTGAGAAAGACCTTGTTGGCAGGTGTACAAGCGCCTCCAGCACCACCAACAGTAACAAATTAATTTTAAAAAAATCCAGCATGACATGATGTGAGCCAACATGAGTTTTCCCAAGAAGAACAAGCTAGCTGTTCATGGCTTGGTTTCTCCCTTTGTTTTATATGGAAGCATGCCCCCCCCACAATATACAGCCCCCCCCCCAATGGCGCACTGTGCCCTCTGGTTCCTTGCATGCTTTCTGGTCCATGCTCTGTCTCCCCACAACCAATACATCTGCAATAAATGCATTTGGCTACCTTCTCCGGGATTGTAAATGCAGGGTGTTGACAAGGAAGTGAGAAGTCCCAGTATGTGGCTGACAGGGTGTGTCTTCTGCTCAGGGCCTGGTTTTAACTGGCAAGTGTTAGAAAGTGTTACCTTTACTCTTCACTGAAGCATGTGAATGTTTATATGCACACATGTGCTTGAATTCCAAAAAAAATGAGACTTAATCCTTAAAGTTCACATTTGATGATCTGTTGGGCCATATTTATTTTGTTTGTTTGTTTGTTTGTTTGTGAAATTTATATGGCCGCCCAACTCACGGTGACTGGGCGGCTTACAGAAATAAAACCCCAAATACAAAACCCACGACACCCTCACCCCCCTGGTGACAACAATACATTCAAACAAACCGCTTGATGGGCTCCGAATCAACCTGGGGTCCCCAGGCCCACTGGCAAAGCCGTGTCTTCAGGGCCTTTCGGAAGAGTATGAAGGTGGGGGCCAGCCTTATCTCCGTGGGGATGATGTTCCACAGGGAGGGAGCCACCATGGAGAAGGCCCTTCCTCTCCATCCCACTAGATGGACCTCCTTATTGGGGGGACCCGTAACATACCCCGCCTCCCCAATCTGGTGGGTCAGGTAGACGTAGTGGTAGACGTAGTTGGAAGAAGGCGGTCTTCAGATAACCTGGCCCCAAGCCACGTAGGGCTTGAAAGGTGATAACCAGGTGATAACCTTGAATTGGACCCGGAAGCAAATTGGCAACCAATGCAGCTCCCGCAAGAGAGGTGACACATGTGCAAATCTGTTTTGCTCATGGCTATTGGCTATTAGGGGGAAGTCCATCTTCTGTGCTCAGAGGCAATATTCTTTGCAACTCAGTTGCTGAAGAACAATGCTGTTGCGGGAGTGAGCTGCTGTAGGCCTGGCCTGGGGCTTTCTATAGGCATCTGGTGGTCCCCCATGGAGTGCACGAGGCTGGACTAGTAATGGATCATTGCTGTGACCTGAAAGGGCGGCTCCTTCAGTATCTCTGAGACAAGAATCCCGTTCAATCCCCCAAGGGCCATGATGTGGATTGTACTTTCAAACAGGAGGATCAAAATGCAGGTACAATAGCCAGTGGCACCTAAAAGGCCCTGAATACGTATTGAGGAGAGCAAGAAGGAGCTTCTCCTTTTCCTTCGTAAGTGCTATCACTTGCATCCACTGATCTCTTTTGTCTCCTTGTGGTAATAATATAGTCAACTTGACTATACTCCATCTGGTGATCTCCATGTATATAGACGTCCTTATGGTTGCTTGAAGACTGTTAGCACTGAAGAATCATCGGACTGGCAGAAAGTGGTAAGTCATTCTCCTGCTTCATTTCTATTTCTAGGCCATACAGTCCAACTACGTTTCCTCCTACAGATAGTCCTCGCTTAAGAACCCTTCGTTTAGTGATGGTTCGGACTTACAACGGTGCTGGAAAAAACTGACTGGTCCCCACACTTACAACCGTCGCAGTGTCCCTGCGGTCACATGATCACGATTTGGGCGCTTGGCAACTGGCTTGCATTTATGACTGTTGCAGTGCCCCGTGGTCATGTGATTGCCCCTTTTGACCTTCCCGGCCGGCTTCTGGCAAGCAAAAGCAATGGGGAACCACGTGATCCGCTTAATGACCATGTGGTTTGCTTAATGCCCATGGTGATTTGTTTAACGACCACCGCAAAAAAGGTGAAATCCGGTCAGATTCGCTTAGCAACTGAAATTCCGGTCACAATTGTGGTCATTAAGCAAGGACTACCTGTATTTGTGATTCCTAATCCATCGAAAAATTTATAACGCCTAGGGGGCAATCTCCCCCTCCCCTCCCCCAAAAGCCATCTAGTGGAACGTGAAGCTGCTTAATAGTCGTGCAATTCTACCACTTGGTGAAATGAGGAGGAGGAGGCGGGCCTGCCCTGCATGAAGGGGGTGGCTCTTTGCAACCCCGAGCAGACGACCTTGGGGGTCATCGGACGAAATACCCCGAATTTAAGGCAGTCCGTGGGGATTCGGCACCACGCGAGCCGGCGCTGCACGCTTTACGTTTCGTTCAGGGCTACGGTTGAAAAATCACTGAAACGGATATGCCCCTCAGAGCAAGCGTGATACGTGCTAGGAAGGCCTAAGGAAAAGTTGAAAGGGACCCAAATCTTGACGGACCCCTGAGCATCTTAAGGGCAGGTGATGGGCAGCGCCGCCGGGGCGGGGGAGCTCGTGGGACCCTTCCAGGACTGAGCGCTCGAGCACGTGGGAAGCGCGGAGGCTCCATGCTTCTTGACGCCGCGCCCTCTGCTGGAGGAAGGGTGGAATGGCAGCCGGTCGAGCGGCTGGATGAGCGGAGCTGCAGTTTGACTGTTCAGCTAGTAAAGTTTCTTCCCGGGAATCTGGATGGTTGCACGTGTGAATCACTCACTTGGATTTCTTCAAGTATTCATTTTCATGTTCATTCTCTTCGATTGATTCATGTTTTATTTAAGCCATATGCACACACATAGAAGTGTTCTTCTCTGCCACATAATAGGGCATTTTTAATACCTTTTCCTGCAGGCAGTTCAATTGGCTCGTCCTTCCCCGACCTGCTGTTCCCAAAATGTGATCGCCCGCAGCAAGAATCATCTGCCATCGCCAGCCATGCTCATTGTCTCCCGACTCCTGTAGATATTTATTTTTAAAAAAAAAACGCTTGCAAGTGAACAGGAGTAAGATTCGGTGCACAACCGAAAGGATTTCTGTTTTCTCAGATTACTCGGATCAGGTTCACTAGTCATGGTTGGACTGTGAGTTGGCTTTAGAGTTAGAAAATATAAATTAAATCACGATAGGAACGTGCCTGGATACAAATAAACGAAATCAAATAAGGAATAAACTCCTGCTAACGAAATATATACGCAGAGACTCAAACCAGCTGCCATGTTCCTTCGATAGCTCAGCTGGTAGAGCGGAGGACTGTAGAAGACTTGCTTGAGTCATCCTTAGGTCGCTGGTTCGATTCCGGCTCGAAGGAAATTGTTTTTTTAAAAAATTACTTTAATTTTACACTAATTCAGAAAATTTTAAAAATTAATATACAATCGAAACCAGAGATTTTTCTTTTGGGATTAATGGATAGACAGCTAGAAAAAAGTAATGGGACCTTGTTTTTATATATGACGACTGCAGTGAGACTATTAGATGCTGGAAAGTGGAAAAGTTCAGTGCTACGGAGGTTGTGGGTAGTGAAGATGATGGAACTTGCAGAGATGGCTAAATTGACTTCCTTGAATAGAGAAAAGACAGTATCTATGGTTGGCTGGAAACCCCATATAGACTTTTTGCATGAAACAGAAAAAAAGGCACTTATGACTTGTGGTTTTGATGATTAGAAAAAAAATTAGATAATAGGAAAAAAGTGAGCTTTTTTTGTAATCATAGAATAAGAGATAACTTTGCAATCATATGTCGATGAAGGTTCTCAGTCATCCAGGTGGAACAGTCTGTAGCTTGAATCATGTCTGATTCAATCATGTCTGACTGAAGAAGCTCCTTGGATAAGGAGCGAAACGTTTCCACTGAGAAAATAGAAATCCAGTTGACATGATTCAAGCTACACTTTGCAATCATACTTATATTTGCTGCAAAGGAAATCGGAAGCCTTTCCTTTCTATTTCTTTTTCTCTTTTCTTTCTACACCTTTGTCTTTTTTCTCTTTTTTTCTTTATTCTGTATTAGTTTGTGTTAGTTTTTATGTTCTCTTTAAAACTTTTAATGAAATGTATATATAAAAAATAAAACATTATTTTAATTTCTTGGTCGAGCAAAGCAGAAGCCAAGCACTTTGAATAGGTTTCGCTTTACTACACCAAATCAGCCCTTTGTTTCCATGTTTTCTGAGCCTGATCTTCACGCGTTCTGATCGTAGTTTATGATTATTTTGGAATAAAAGGCACTTGGAGTGTGGCTGGTTTTTGTTCACCCGTGAGAACTGAGAAAAGGCCAAAGTGGTCCCAGTGGTGGTAGGAGCCCTCGGGGCTGTGACTCCCAAGCTGGGAGAGGGGCTCCAACAGATCCCAGGAGCAGCATCAGAGCTCTCTGTCCAGAAGAGTGCAGTGCTAGGAACAGCTGAGATCCTGCGCAAAACCCTCAAACTCCCAGGCCTCTGGCAGAGGACCCGAGGCTGAGGAAGACACACACCACCCAGAGGGTTGAGAATGGAAATATAAATATAAATAGATGTGCAGAGAGGCCTCAGAGACAGTCCAACACATAGTGGCAGGGTGTAAGATGCAGGCAAGAACAGCATACACTGAATGGCAGGACCAACTAGCTGGCATTGTGTACAGGAACATCTGCACAGCGTATGGGCTAGACCAGTGGTCGGCAAACTTTTTTATGCCAGGGGCCATTTTGACATTTATAACATCACTCGAGGGCCAGGGGGCGGGTTTTGAGGGTGGGAGCCAATCGCGCGGAAGGGGGCAGGGTTTGCGGGCGGGAGCCAATTGCGCAGAAGGGAGCGGGGTTTGCGGGCGGGAGCCAATCGCACACACTTAGGGCCTGCTGCCGTCATGCCCGCCACACCCACTGCCGCGCCTGCCCCCGCCACATCCGCCACTGCACCTGCCGCTGCCGCCATGCCCGCCTCCGCACCTGCCCCCGCCATGCCCACCATGCCTGCCGCCACACCGGCTGCCATGCCCAGCATGCTCGCCGCCACGCCCAGCATGCCTGCCATTGCGCCTGCAATGTGGAAGAGCCACACTCAAGGGGCCAAAGAGCCGCATGTGGCTCGCGAACCACGGTTTGCCAACCACTGGGCTAGACCCTCCCAAGTCCAGATGGGAGATTCCACAGAAGGTTGTGGAGAACGACAGGGCTAAGATCCTGTGGGACTTCCAGATCCAGATGGACAGGCAGGTACTGGCCAACCAACCAGTCATCGTGGTAGTAGACAAGGACCAGAAGACAGCAGTGGTGATAGATGTAGCGGTGCCAAGTGACAGCAACATCAGGAAGAAGGAGTATCAGAAGCTGGAGAAGTACCAGAGCCTGAAGGAGGAACTAGAGAGGATGTGGAGAGTGAAGGCCAAAGTGGTCCCAGTGGTGGTAGGAGCCCTCGGGGCTGTGACTCCTAAGCTGGGAGAGGGGCTCCAGCAGATCCCAGGAGCAGCATCAGAGCTTGCTGTCCAGAAGAGTGCAGTGCTAGGAACAGCTGAGATCCTGCGCAGAACCCTCAAGCTCCCAGGCTTCTGGCAGAGGACCCGAGGCTGAGGAAGACACACACCACCCAGAGGGGTCAGAAGGGAATTAATATATATAGCAGGTGGTTGACAGGAGGGTCCAGGTGGCCACTGACAGAATCGTGGTGGCTGTGGGTGAGCATGCAAAGGCCGGCCTGGAGGACCACAAACGGAGCAGTCTGGACACTGAGAAAATTTTATTTATTTATTTATTTATTTATTTATTTATTTATTTGATTTATCACCGCCCAACTCCCACAGGAGGGAATCACTGCTGTCATGAGCCGGCAGACAGAACTGCTGGAGTCGCTGGTGCGAAAGCAGACGGATGCCCAGGCTCCGTGACTCTGGTCTTGTCCCGGGGGCCCCCGGCTTGGGCAGACAAGCCTTTCTGCAGACCCTTCCCCCTTGCGCTTGGGGGTTCCCAGGAGGCCTGTAGCCGGGACCAAGTACAGAAGGCGGCAGCAGAGCCTCCCCACTTGGCCCAGGTTGGGTGCTTTGTCACTCGCTGACATGTAAGACTTTGGGGGTAATTTTGTACCAGGTTGTGGCTTTATTTTTTAGGAAATGAAGGAAACCATTTTCTTGTTAACAAATTCACCTGCCAATTGTGTAAAGAAGAATGATAAATCAGTTAGGATTTTTTTTAATCATAAATAAATGACAGTAGAGCAACACGTGTGCTTTGGAACCGTCTGAATGCAGAATGCCTGCTGCAGTTGGGCTGAGTTCATAAAATGTGCTTGACCAACTCGGTTGAAGACCTAGCAGATGTATCTGCACAGCATGGTGAACTCTTGGTTTTACAATTGATTTGTTCTTTGCAAGTCAATTTGCTTGATGCATCCTATGGTCCAGGGCGTTGTGTGTGCACAGAACATTAGTTCATTCAGTGACCAAGCAAAACACTCAGCCTTCTGCAGTAATCCAGCTGGGTAAATAAAGAGGACAATGGGCTGAGCTTGGCCCACGGCCACTGCTGTGCTTTGTGCTTCGTGCCTGAGCAGCGGCCTCGGATTGGGGTGTCTCTGCAGATCAGAAGGGTAGAAGTGGAGCACAGGCACAGCTCAACAACACAAGATCTAGCTTACTGTACATGTGGAAGATCCCCCTGACTGATCTGGGCCTGGGGAAGGATCTCTGTAGCTGGGTCCAGACACTGATCTAACCCTTGGTTTATTCTTATCCTTGTATCATTGAAAAGGCACACATCCAATCACGCCATGGTTGGTATATGCAGAACCTGGGAATCTCGGCATTTACTGCAAAAACCGAGGGATTGTGCTAAAGTGAAGCAGATTCAGCTGCTGTAACCTAAGACTATTGTGTCCAAAGTCGACCAGATCAAAACAGACCTTACTGTATGGCTGGATCTCCATTCAGTCTTGAAACTCCTCAGTGATCCCAGCCTATCCCACTTGATAGAGTAGCTAGGATAAAAAGGAGATGAGGGCCAGGGAGAGACATGCACATTTTTTTAAAAAAGTCCTAGTGTTTTTATTTATTTATTTATTTATTCATTTATTTATTTATCATATTTATACCCCGCCTATCCCCTCCCTAACGGAGGGCTCTAGGCAGCTTACATACATTGCATTTCATATATTTATACATTCATATATTAAAAACATTTTACCGCGCGCTAAGGGGAGGGGTAAGGGAACCGACTCTTTTCCGTGGGTATTGGACTACATGTCCCAGAATACCTTGCTTCAGAGTCGGCTGCTGATGTCCTGGATGTTGCTGTTCGGGATCCGTCGTCTCCGCCGCCATTCACGAGATGTTCTTTGTTCCTGGGCGACCCCCAACAGGACGCCGGCAATTTCTCCCACTTAAGGTGGTACCCATTTATCTACTTGCATTAGCTTTCAAACTGTTGGGTTGACAGGAGGTTTTTCCTGTGGGTGGAGGGTCTGCTTTTTCGGATCAACCGAACGCTGATCCGTTGGTTGTAACAGGAATTGACTGACTGGCCAAGCCTGATGCCGTGCGCTGAGAGAGAGGGACTGGCTCAAGATCACCCAGCTGGCTTTGTGCCCAAGGCAGGACTACAACTCACGGCCTCCTGGTTTCCAGACTGGCTCTCTCGAACCACGCACACATACTGTCATTAACATAGGAGATGGAATTGGCTAAAGAACTTGATAGTGAAGATCCTTGTGCAATAGGATGAAGAGGAGGGGTAAATAAAATGATTGGGCTGGGAGAGAATGAGAACTTATCTTAAAATGTTGTTTATTCATTTATCTATTTGTTTGTTCACTCAACTTGTACAACTCACAAAATGACTCTGGGCGACTTACAAGCAAATTTAAAAACAACCGTATCAAAATGATACATATCAAAACCAAACAGAACAGATGGGCAACTGAGGATACCAATCGATATACTGCAAAGCCCTGTAAAGACTTAAAACTGGGTTGTTGTGACTGTCCGTGAGAAAGAGAGTATGACCATCGCCATTGTAAGGGGAATATGTTCCGTGTCATTAATATTCTGCAAAGGACTACAGGTAGTCCTCACCTAACAACCGTTCATTTAGTGACAGTTCGGACTTACAACGGTGTTGAAGAAAACAACTTATAACCGGTTCTCACACTTATGACCATTGCAGCGTCCCCACAGTCACATGATCATGATTTGGGCGCTTGGCAACTGGTTCGCATTTATGACCATCGCAGCGTCATGTGGTCACGTGATCGCCATTTTCAACCTTTCCGGCCAGCTTCTGGCAATCAAAATCAATGGGGAAACACGTGATTCGCTTAATGACCATGTGATTCGCTTAACACCCGCGGTGATTCACTTAACAACCACTGCAAAAAAAGTAGTAAAATCGGGTCAGATTTGCTTAATGACCTCTTCACTTAGCAACTGAAATTCTGGTCCCAGTTGTGGTCGTTAAGTGAGGACTACCTATATTGCCTTTCATTGTGTATTTGTGGGCCAGGCTATGTAAAGGCTGTTTATGGGGCTTTTTCAGTAGCAGGGCTGTCATCGGTAAGTAGAGTCCTGCCCCTGAGAAACTGCTGGACAATTTCTCCCTCCCTTGGAGGAATTTTGAAAGCGTTCACCTTCTCTGAAGCTCCCCATTTTATTGGAAGCCTCCCTCTTCTCTCTGGGATAATTTCCTCATTGGTGATTCATACAGGTAGTCCTCGCTTAGCAACTGCCTCGTTTAGTGACCATTTGAAGTTATGATGGTGCTAAAAAAATCCTTAGCAATCAGTTCTCGCATTTACGACCTTCACAGTGTCTCTTTGCTCTTATTTTCACATGCTTATTTACCCCATAAGTCCTCAAAGAGAAAGAACCCCAGTTCAGCTGAAGGAAGTAGCAAGAAGCAAAGGAAAACTGAAGTAAAATCGTAAGCACAGTCGCAGTCATGTGATCTCCCACTTAGCGACCGCTTTGCTTAACAACTGAGTTGCTGGTCCCCATTGCGGTCACTAAACGAGGACTGTCTGTAGTGTAGAGGATGGAACAAGTCACTAGTGAGGAAATGGCCCAAGAAAAATCAATAGGCTCTGTATGCATTATCTTCAGGGTCGGCCCTCACATTAAGCAGAGTGATAAGGGGTGGGGTGGAGTCACTTCCTGGAGGACGGCAGAAAAACTAGATTGTGCTGCACCCGGTAGTAGATCTCTGCATCCGGCCAATGCAGAGATCTACTACACTGCAGTATCCACCGTTGATAGCATCAACATGACATACAGTTAGCAGTCTGATTAGCAGTTGTCCATGCCATGAAAGGGAGATACTGCCTTCTTTCCTTAGGCAGGGAAGTTATCTTCAGCAGCAACGCATATCCAATGAATTGAAACAGGCAGTGGTAATCATGGGAAGGGGGAGCCCACTAAGGAGACCTCGCCCAGGCCGGCCCCCCCCATCTGCAGCTGAGGCCCTTCAGCTTCAAGAGAGAAGTGGGGTTTTATCATTACTGACCCACACAAAAAGCAAACGCACACCTAGGTGTGCCAACACACAGGGGGACCACCATCCATGCAAATATTTGTGTTTCCTGTGTATAGTTTGGAACTGCACATTGCGTTGTGTTTCTGTCTTTGAATACAATCTCTCAGGTTGCCCATTTCTCATCCAGTTTTTTCTAGCTCAGTGCTTCACCAGTGCATCCTTTCAGAGCTAAAGCATATGGCCTGTTCGTGTCCAAGAAGCACATTCATTCATTCATTCATTCATTCATTCATTCATTCATTCATTCATTCATATGACCGCCCATCTCCCCCAACGGGAGCACCGTTAGTGCTCAGGGGATAATTACAGCCACTCATTTTATGCATTTATTCAATGCACATCCCATCTCTTCTTCAGAAACTCAAGGTGACTCACATGGGAATCTCCCTTCATTTTAACCCCACAATAATTGCCCCTTTGAGGTGGTTGTGACTGGCTCCAAAGACTGAGTGTCTGTAATTGGGGGTAGATTTGAACCTTGGTCCCCTCAGGCCAGATCCAACCCCTTCACCACCACGCCACACAACTGAACAGCTGGCGTCTGGAGGGCCGGAGTGAAGGGCGCAAGAGAAGGGCCAGGCTGGATTCCGAATCCCTCGGGACTTGGTGGTGTCTGGAGGAGGCGGAATCGCGGGCGCGCAAGCCAAGCCGCCGGGGCTCCGCGGAGGGCTTGGAAAAGCAGTTGAACTTCCTGTTCAGCGTTGCCTTTAGGACCTGGAGGGAGCCGATCTGTGGGCGAAATGACTGGGTTCCACGGAGGCTGCAGGAGGAAGAGAAGCGCCTCCATAACTGGGTCTGAAGTCGGCTGGTCGCGCAAATCCAGGCTCCCTTCCTTCCTACCAGACCTCGGCAGCCTCCGCTTCTCCCAGCCCCGGCGGAAGATCCCAGTCGGTTCCCTGCTCTGGCTGGAGGCTTCCTTTGTGTCCGACTATCGCTCGGGTTTGCAAGCCAAGCGCGGAGGAAACCAGTCGCTTGCAGAATTCGCGATCGGCGACCTCCTTTCTGGCGGCGGAGGAAGCGGAGGCTGTGAGTCCAGCTCGGGCAGCACATTCTCGCGGGGGAGGTGCGGGAGGACGGAGGAAGAAGAACGAGCAAACTGCACAGTTAAGGGGGTTGGAGGCATCGCGAAGGAAGAAAACGCGGCCTTTGTGCGTTGCCTGTAGAGCGGCAGAGCAGCTGATGTGCAGAAACTGCTTTCTTTGTATGGAGTCGAAGCCCGTCTCGCTTGTTTCGTCTGCGGCGGCTGTTCCCATCCTCCATCGCCCGCGGAGGGAGCCACCCAGGCCGAGGCAGGGGGAGGCTGGTCTGCTGATACCCAAGGGCGCACTTCGCTCCTGGGGTTCTCCAGGACTGCCCTGTAAAGGCCTGGCCTGAAAGGCGCAGCATTTGGGGACTAGAAGCCGAGCCGCTTGAATGCAGCCGCCTCGCCTTCAAAGGCTGTTTGTGAACTCATCTTTGTTGTACAGGGTCTGACTGGTGAGCCACAGCTGGAAATCAGCAGCTGGGCTCCCCTGGCTTTGCTTTAATGCGTGGCTGCTGGATCATCTTTCTCCCGAGTCTTAATTGCATAGCGGGGCCTCTGCCTTTCAAAGCCTTTCTTCCTTATCCTACATCAGTGTTTCTCAACCTTGGCAACTTTAAGATGTGTGGACTTCAACTCCCAGAATTCCCCAGCCAGCAAGCTGGCTGGGGAATTCTGGGAATTGAAGTCCACACATCTTAAAGTTGCCAAGGTTGAGAAACACTGTCCTGGATTTTACTGGCCCAAAGGCCACTTTATTGCCTTTATTATTTTATAGTCCGGTGCATCTATACCCACTCTGAATATAAACTCCTACTACTAGGATTGCACAAAGCAGTAAAAAACAAAAGCACAATATTATCATATTTGTTGGAAATACTGCGTGTGTTTAAAATCTCTCCAAATGGCAGGAAGTGTCAAGCAAGGGACAGTGAGGAAAAATGTCAACAGCACATCTGTGCATGCATTGATGAGGATGATTTGTAAGAAGAGAACCTCTTTTTTATTCACTAAAGCAGCCTGTCTTTTTTCAGCTTTCCAGGCAAGCCTGAAAAAGTGATGTGTCTGCTTTCATAAACTGGTTCATTAAAGCAGCCCTGTTGTTAATCTGACTCTTAAAGCAGTCACATCTTTTTTTCAAGCTTAACGGGAGCTTGGGGAAAAGTGGGTTGCTTTAATGAGTAACAGAGAAGGGTTGTATTCCCGAGAGGACTCGAGCACTTCTCAATCAAAGCATGATCAGACAGGTCTGAGCTGGTGGCCACTAATGAGTAAGGAGATCTTGGTGATGAACTTCATGAAAATATCAATGGAGTGTACAGCATCAACAATGGAAAGCGTGTCTTTCTTTCTTAATGATGAAATACACGCTTTCCATTGCTGATGCTGTACAATGCTGTACAACTAACAATGGGGTTAAAGGAGTTTGGGGCAAAAAGCCTTTAGTTGGGCTTAGCTGGTGGTAGCAGGTGGTCTGAGCAGTGCTGCACCACAGAATTTCAGAATCCCTTAAGTTTTCTTCAGTGCCCCTGATCCAACCTTCCCCAGTCTGGCATCCATATACATTAGGACCATAACTCCCTGAATGTATATGGATCACAGAACCTGGAAATAGAACATTTTCCCCAAATCACAACCCATGATTGGAGAGCTATCATCAGTCTCAGATTGGTATTGGAAGGAAGGACTTAGTAGTTTCACGCATGGACAGTTGGATTTGCTGGAATTTCTCCATGTCTGATTACAGTTCTGACTCATTTTCATTTTCATTTGTTTGTTTTATTTACTGTTCTTCTCTAATTAGGATTTCCTATCTTAAAGTCTAAGTTAAGATCTAGGATGGAGAAGGAGGAAGAAATCCAGAATCCAGATTCCCAAAGTGCTGGAGAAGGGACAGTGAGAAATGATACCAGCTCAGGTAAAGAACTGGATAGAAAAACATAAACAAGAATATTTTAAATGATAACTGTGTGGATCATTCTGAGTTCATCTGGTGAAGGACCATTGGTCTGCCCAAAATTGGCTTCCCAGCATTTGAAGGAATGTTTTTTCTTTTCTGGCCATCCCTCCTGAAATGCAAAATGATACAGGACTACTCTTGATACCAATCCATAGCTGGGATAGTTTTCACACTTCTATGACTTGTCGCTGTGCAGATATATTGGCCAGGCCTGATGAACTCTTAGAAAGTGGTGGTGGAATGAGATTGAGGCTTAGCTAAGATGGCGGGGGACTACTTCAATATCTAGGGGTATTTTTTTGGTACTTTCGAGTCCATGTTGACTCCTGGTGACTGCCTGGACTCATCCCTGCAGTTTTCTTGGCAGCATTTTTGGAAGTGGTTCGCCCTTGCCTGCTTCTTCCTAGGGCTGAGAGAAAGTGACTGGCCCAAGGTCACCCAGCCAGCTTTTATGCCTAAGGCGGGACTAGAACTCTCAGTCTCCTGGTTTACTATTGGCTCCTTCCTAGGGCTGAGAGACAGGGACTGGCCCAAGGTCACCCAGCCGGCTTTCATGCCTAAGGCGGGACTAGAACTCTGTCTCCTGGTTTCCCATTGGCTCCTTCCCAGGGCTGAAAGAGAGGGACTGGCCCAAGGTCACCCAGCCGGCTTCCATGCCTAAGGCGGGACTAGAACTCTCAGTCTCCTGGTTTGCCATTGGCTCTATCCTAGGGCTGAGAGACAGGGACTGGCCCAAGGTCACCCAGCCGGCTTTTATGCCTAAGGCGGGACTAGAACTCTGTCTCCTGGCTTCCCATTGGCTCCTCCCTAGGGCTGAGAGAGAGGGACTGGTCCAAGGTCACCCAGCCGGCTTTCATGCCTAAGGCGGGACTAGAACTCTCAGTCTCCTGGTTTCCCATTGGCTCCTTCCTAGGGCTGAGAGACAGGGACTGGCCCAAAGTCACCCAGCCAGCTTTCATGCCTAAGGCGGGACTAGAACTCTCAGTCTCCTGGTTTGCTATTGGCTCCTTCCCAGGGCTGAGAGACAGGGACTGGCCCAAGGTCACCCAGCTGGCTTCATGCCTAAGGTGGGACTAGAACTCCCAGTCTCCCGGTTTCTCCCAGACTAGAACTCCCAGTCTCCCGGCTTGAGAATAAACAGACAAGAATGCAGCTTGTTAGGGCCAACAGTGTTTACTGGTAGCATAAGGCAATAATGCAGATACAATCACATTATCGCAAAAATGGAAAAGATGAATATACAAGATACATCATTGTAAAAGGAAAAACAAAACAAACATAAGCAGAGTTCCGTGTATTGATCCCAGGGCCAGAGTTCCTGCCATGGCCTATACCCAAAGCCAGGCATAGCTCACTCTGCCCAGTCCACGGGAAGTGAACACGTGAATAACTACATGGCTAAAAGACACTAGAAATCAAGAAGACTTAGAACACCATTTTGCATGGTTGTATATTCAGTTCTTCTAGCTTTCTGATTGGCTGGATGTTAGCTGTTACACACACTAGGCTTCAAAGCACACAGCATTGGGTGGCAGTGCTGCATCTACGCACTGAGTCCCCCCCCCCTCCTTGCTCAGGGGGCCTGGGCAAGGCTTCCCACAGAAGGAAATCAGGAGGATATCTTCTCATGGGAAGATCCATTGCTAGCCATAACATGGTACCTTCTCGCTCCCTATCTCATGAGGATGTAAACAAAGCCAAGGCTTCTCTGTTATCCAGCCACCTGGCATTCACGTCATCATGAGAACGCTGTGCTTTGTACAGGAATGCAATTTGCCAAGACACTTTTGCTTTGTAGAGAAACCCAATTTACCAATATCATATGAGAAATCTGATAGTCTGATGCCTTAACCACTACACCAAATTGGCTCTCCCAGTATAGTAACTGTGAAAGAAAGGGAAAGATTCCGAACTCATACTTACAGATGCAGATAATTTGTTCAGTAGATAGAATCAACCATGAAACGTAACCTGTCTTTGTAAGTCATTGAAGGTGATCCCCCCAAAATCAGCAGGCTGCTTGAGATGATTTCAGAAAAGCGAAGAATGCCTCTGTTTTCTGTGGCTGAGGCGCAGAGTACTTGTTTTGCATGGTGGAGATCCCCAGTTAAAAGGATCGGCTGAAGTGACGTTTGAGAATCTGGAGAGTTCTTCAGTCACCTCTGTTTTCTAAAATGGTTTCCTCCTGCTTTTCTTCTGGCTTTCAGAAATGACTCTTGCTGGAGACAAAGTGGCTTCTGCTGCCATCACGGTTGCCACCGCTGCCGTGGCTGCCGTTAAGACTGTTGTCGGGATCCAGTCGCAAATTTTCAGCCGCTTGGCCACCCGCCGGACGTTTCTGCCCCGCGACCGCCGTGACCTCCTGGAGCTTGAGCAGATGGTGGAGAACGCAGCGGCTGTGCGTCTCCGAGCGGTGGTGGAGTCCAGCATTGACTCTTTGCGCGCGATGATGTGCTCTTGCCTCTTCCAGTCCCCAGCAGTTCTTGCTGGGCTGATAGACGAACTCTACATCATGGAGCGGGCCTTCTGGGTGCAGCCAGGCCGCTCCGAGTGGTGGGAGAAGGTGGTCCTGCCCCACTGGGATGACCGTCTTTGGCAGGAGAACTTCAGGATGAGTCGGCAGACTTTCATGGAGCTGTGTGACAGGCTGAGGCCGGTTCTTGAGCGCCAGACGACCAACATGCGAGCTCCCATTACTGTTGAGAAACAGCTGGCCATAGCCATTTGGAAGCTGGCCACCCCGGACAGCTACCGCTCGGTAGCCGAGTGTTTTGGCGTTGGGCGCTCCACTGTCTCCAGGATAGTCATGGAAGTGTGCCAAGCTCTTTATGACGTCTATCACCACGTGGTCCTTCTGACCAGGCCCCAGGAGGTGATGAAAGGCTTTGCAGCCAGAGGTTTTCCTCACTGCATTGGCGTGATTGATGCAACCCACATCCCTATCATTGCTCCTGCCCACCGAGCCATGGAGTACATCAACAGCAGGGGGTATTACTCTATGGTTCTGCAGGCGCTGGTGGACCATGAAGGCCAATTCGTCGATGTGTATGCTGGGCGATCCGGGAAAGTTCACGATGCTAGGATCTTCCGCAGCTCCCCCGTCTTCCGGGCCATGAATCAAGGCACCTTCGGTCCTAGCACTGCCATGGACCTAGAGGGGGAGCCAGTAAAGGCGGTCATCCTAGGAGACCTTGCTTACCCTCTTCTGCCCTGGCTGATGACTCCTTACAGCGGCCAGTTGGACTCCCGAAAACAGCTCTTCAACAACACGCTTGGCCGCTGCCGGACAGTGGCGGAGTACGCCTTCGAGCGGCTGAGGGGCCGCTGGCGGTGCCTGCTCTCCCGCCTCGATGTGCGGGAGCGCTACGCCCCACGGGTCATTGTGGCCTGCTGCATTTTGCACAACATCTGTGAAAGGAAAGGGGAACCCCTCCAGGAAGGGTGGGAAGAGGTGGTGAGGTCTGTCTCGAGATCTTACCAGCAGCCAGAAAGGCAGCTGATGTACATGTCCAACCCACATGCCCGGGAGATCAGGGATCTTTTTAGCACACACATGGAAAGGAGAGAACAGGAGAAATAGGACGTCATTCATTCTTATTCCACCCCCCCCCCAAAAAAAAAAAACCCTTGGACCAGAACTTGGGCAAGGGATAGCAGGCCCTTCCCTACCTCTTTTCTGAATAAGTTGTTATTACCAGGGTTAGAATGCAGTTGACTTCTTCTGAAAGCAGGTAGCTGATTTATCTTGCTCCTCCTCGGCTGCAGCAGGTGACCAAGGCTGTCTTCTGCCTCCAGGTTTCCTCTTTGCCTTCCTGCAGATCGTGCTTCTGCCTAGGGAGCGGCAACCTTAGTGCTGCACCTTCCCTTTCTAGGACTGCTGCCTTCACAGGCACTGACTGCCCAGGTTAGCACAACGTGCCCTAAGACACAATTTATTGATTGGTTGTGGTTTATAGAATGGACCGCACCTGGCCAGATTCGGACAATGCACCCAAACCAAAGAAACCATATGTTGGCTGAGCGCAAGGTGTAAACCTAATGTCTTGCCAGGGTTGGTTTCAGATTTGAAGGTGGGGAGCTCTGGAAAGGGCTGTTGAGGAACGTTGACTTCCCTTTAACTAGCCGCAGCTCTCTGACCAGTGCTGGACGTTGCCTTTTGCATTTCTCATAGTGCCCCCATAGAGTGTCACCCTATGACATTGTGGTATGTTTAAAATAGCAGCTCCCATCACGTGATGCGAATGAATGAATGAATCTCTCTCTTCCTCCCCTCCGGCCAACATGCCTTGCAAGAACAGACCAGAGGCTGCTCTAGTCTAGCCCTTGGTTCCCAAAACTGTCAGCCAGGTTCCTCCTGAAAGCTACTTCTAGCCTGGAGGAACCATCTAGTCCTTGTAGCAAGGAGCTGTTGCTAATGTTATGTCCATGAGTGTGTTTAAGCCTACTTTAAAATTGTCCAAGTTGGCCCCATATCTATGGGGAATGAAATCTTTCTCTGTTACTCAAGAACATCACAAAGGGCAGCCACAGTTTTCTTATTGTCAGGAATTGGTGGTTGAGCATAAGCACTAAATTAATGACCTGCATCTTGGAAAATCTTATTTGCATATTTTTACTCAGAAGTCTTTAAGCAGTCTAAAAGGTAAAGGTAAAGGTTTTCCCCTGCACAGTCGTGTCCGACTCTAGGGGCCGGTGCTTATTTCCGTTTCTTAGCTGAAGAACCAGCGTTGTCCAAAGACGCTTCCACGGTCATGTGGCCGCATGACACGCGCGGAACGCTGTTACCTTCCCACTGAAGTGGTACCTATTTATCTACTTGTATTTGCATGCTTTCGAATTGCTAGGTTGGCAGGAGCTGGAGCTAGTGCGGGAGCTCACTCCGTCATGCAGCGCTCGGGTCTCAAACCGCTGAAGTTGTGACCTTCTGATCGACAAGCCTGGCGTCTTAACCACTGAGCCATCACGCCCCACTTAGTCTACTCTCTCTCTCTTAGCTTCAGCCTCATCTGCAGTGTGGAGATTAATAACCCTGATGGATTTGACAGCCTTCTTGTTGGCATTACAAAATAATTCACATTGTAAGATTTGAATGCCCTAAAATCATGGTAGCCATCCTAAGTATTATGTATCAGAAATGGGAGGCAAATAGAGAAGAGGTAATTGCATTGTGGTGATTGGTGATTTTCCCCAAATGAAGGTACTTAGAGCTTCATTTCTACCCTCTGTTGCCCTCCTTTATACCTCTCTGGTTCTTCTATCCAAACCAGGTGCTTGCTACAGGTAATATGAGGTACTTGACTAGAACTTCAGACACAGTCTAGTCCTGTTGTCCTGCTACTTACTTAATTTTACATTACATTCAGTTAACTGAATTGCCTGCACAGCAAACTCATACATAAATACGATATTCCAGTAATGATGTACCTTACAGCAGGTGTCCCCAACCTGTGGGCCGCGGCCTGTTAGGAAGTGGGCTGTGGGGCTCCCGCCTGCAAACCCCGCCCCCGGTGTGCGCGATTGGCTTCCACCTGCAAACCCACCCACCCCGGTCCGTGGAAAACTTGTCTTCCACGACCGGTCCCTGGTGCCAAAAAGGTTGGGGACCCCTGCTACAGAGTTGTTGCCAAAAGTATAGACATGAATTATGTGGAGTATTCTAAATGTACCCTTCAGCTTTGCCTAAAGGCTTGGAGCTGTCATTACATTTGCTCAAGAGTAGACATTTTCTTTGCCCCAAATTCCAGTCCTTTGAGCCTCCAAGCCAACCCATGATGCTCTATCTTTTGTCCCACTATCCAACGGGACACCGCACAAATCCCCTTGAGATTATTTACCCTTGGGATTTCTGACCAACGTTCCTTGAAAATGGGTGGTCAATGTTTGCAGGGCTGGGGGCTGCATTTGGCCTTTGAATACCACGTTGGGAGTGTCACTCGGAAAGTAGCAGGCCAAGACAAAAACTAAGTCTGATTTAATTTAAATTAATACGTTTGTAATTATTGCTTTTCACCTGCTTCATAGGTGCCCTTTCAGTCACATTACGTATGACAGATTGGCAACCCGGACCTTGGGCACAGAGGTTGTCTCTTAAAATAGATAAAGAGTAACGATTAGTGGAAGAGAAGTAATTAGATAGCTAGTAGCTGAGATATATAATAATAGGATAAGTAGAAAATATAGAACCAGGAAGATGAGCAAAAAGAACATGCAAGAGGAAGGAAAAATTTAAAGAAATCAAGAAAAGAGCTGTATAGATCACTCCTCCCTCATTCCAAGATAACTTGCTATGACAGCTGGTTGGAATCGGAATCTAACAACTATTAAGAATGTTGAAAGCCCTCCACTTCGCGCTCATAGCCAGACTATTTGAATCTGCTTCAGATCCTGGATCTGGCAGTGATGGCTGGGAATTCTGGCAGTTTTAATCCAGCAGATTTGGAGAGTGCTAGAAGAGCTACTGTACTTTACAGCCATGAGTCCATTTTGTTCTCAAACACATAATTTTGGAATAGAGTAAGATATGATATTGGTCTATTTTAATGAAGTATGAAAATGACCAAACTGGGATTAGTGCTGTTTCTATGTGGCTTGCTTGGGTGCGTGAATTGCACTAAACCAGCCTTTCTCAACTTTTTGACCCTGGAGGAACCCTTGAAATATTTTTCAGGCCTCGGGGAACCCCTGCACATTCAGGCTCAAATATAGGCCGGAAGGTACAAAACTATTATATTCATTTCATGTGTAGGCCTGTATATATGCATTAATGGTGTTCTTAAACTGAAAATAAAGAATGAAACTTACCTCTTTCATGTGAAGTTGCCCGAATTTGATAATAATTTTTTAAATAAATTGTGATCTCCCAGGGAACCCCTAGTGACCTCTCACGGAACCCGAGGGTGCCACGGAACCCTGGTTGAGAAACCCTGCACTAAACCATTTACGGTTACGGTTTATGGAATAACTAAAAAGGGGCTGGGTTGGCATGTCATATTAATTTAAACAGCCCACTTTATCCATTAAAGTATTGTGTGAACCAGTCCAGAATCTTGACATGGGCATCTAATGGCTTAACTTTTTCCCTTTGTTTGGTTTGCCTAATCCATAACATTTTAAATTAGAGAACTTCCTGTACTTCCTATTCAAGATGCAAATTCTAAATAAAACTGTTTATTGAATGTTAGTGTCTTTTATTTTTTATCATAACTGTAAAAATATATAAGTCAGCAAAGAGAGTTCAGCTGATCTTAGTCATGGTTGCTAAACAAGGGCAGAGTTGGTTAATCCTTGCATGGAAGAGCACAAGGAAATCACAAGACTATAGTCTGAATCGGAAAGTTAAAAAAAAAATTGGGAACAATCCATGGAAAATCATTTTAGTGGACCTGTGGATGGCTCTGCCTGCTTCTCAACAAAGTCATTAGCCATCTGTCAGCATCTCTCGCCAGCAGTTCATGTCCTGCTGTATATATTGGTGGAGCCAAGAAGTATTAAATAGGGACAGTTGAGACCTTGTGGGATAGCTATTGGATAGGCAGGAAGTCGCTGGTTGTGAGAGCATTGCAATAACTAGATGGAGACGGCTGTGGAGTAAAAAGGAAAGAAAAATAAGGCAAGGAAGAAAAAATAAACCCAGAAGGTACAAAGCCCATAGGAAGTAAGCACTCACAGCTCAAAAGATGTTCCGTGGTGGAAAAACGGGGGATAAACTATGGAGGGGAGGGTATTATTGGAGGTGTATATGGTGACTCAAGAAATATGTTGTAAACTAGCCCCTGGTAGGTTAGCAGTGAAGACCATGGAAAAGATATTCAGATACCGTGACGTGTCTACAAAGATCAGAATCGTGCAGTCAAGGATTTTTCCTGTGACATTCTATGGAAGTGAATGTTGGGCTTTGAAGAAGCAGGATAAAAAGAAAGAGCATTGATGCTTTTGAACTTTGGTGTTGAAGACTCTTGAGAATACCACGGGTGGTCAAAAAAACCCAATAAATGGACCATAGAACAACCAATCCAGAGTTCTCACTTGAGGCACAAGTAAAGGGAAAGGTTCCCCCCGCACAGTTGTGCAGTCGTGTCCGACTCTAGGGGCCGGTGCTCATCTCCGTTTGTTAGCCGAAGAGCCAGCGTTGTCCGAAGACGCTTCCGCGGTCATGTGGCCGGCATGATGCATGCGGAACGCTGTTACCTTCCCACCGAAGTGGTACCTATTCATCTACTTGCATTTGCATGCTTTCGAATTGCTAGGTTGGCAAGAGCTGGAGCTAGTGCGGGAGCTCACTCCGCACGCAGGGCTAGGGATTCGAACCTCTGATCTTCCGATCGACAAGCCTGGCGTCTTACCCGCTAAGTCACCCACACCCCTGAGGCACAAGTGACGCGGTTCAAATTATATTTTGGCACATTATGCAAAACTCAGCTCCCTTGAGAAGTCCAAAGTGCTGGGGAAAGTGGAAGGAAAAGAAAAGGACAAATAACAGCAACGGGGATGGACTCAACTGTTACAGTGGTGATGGGTGCACCACTGGAAGACCTGAAGAGCCAGGCTGGGGACAGATAATCCTATCTGTGTGGTTGCTAAGAGTTGACACTAGCTTGATGGCACATAGTCAATCAGTGAAGGTGAAAGGTGCAAGGAAGCTGTCATTAGTAATCCAGCCCACCAGAAGTCTCAGCAGTTCCATGCAAAGCTGACCCAGGAGAGGTCATGAAGTGTGAGAACAGCTGTTGGGGCCAGAGAAAGATGGAACCAGAAAGCAGCTATGTGGAATCTACCACAGGCTGGAACAAGGAGAAGAAGGGAGCTGCCAAGCAAGATTCCGGCATTCGCCCGGAAGAGAGTTCCCATGCAGGTATCTGAAAAGAGAGTAAAGAGAAAGTTAAAGAAGGTAAAGACAGAAAGAGAATGAATGGCATTACATCAGCAGAAGAAGAGCAACCGCTATACCTGATCGTAAACTCAGACACTTGGAGGAAGAAACTGGAAGAAGCAAAACAAGTGAGGAAGAGAGGAGCGTGGATCCTTGTCTGACAGCAACTACCAATCCAGACCAGTCACTGAAATAACTAGAGCCACCAGCAAATGCAGGTAGTCCTTGATTAGCGACCACAATTGGGACCGGCAACCTAGTCATTAAGCGAAGTGGTCACTAAGTGAAACCACAACTGAGCTTACTTCAGATTTCCTTCGCTTTACAGACCTGCGAAGGTCATAAATGCGAGGATTGGCCATAAAGTTACTTTTTCATCACTGTTGTAACTGCGAATGGTCGCTAAACAAGGCAGTTGCTAAATGAGGACTACCTGTAAAGTCGGACACGACTAAACGACTGAACAACAACAAAAGTAAAAAAAAAAAGGGGGAGGGATATACCCATAGTACTACCTCTGAGCTCACTTTTACATAGTTGCCACCTTGTGGTGATAATAACCTGCAAGAATTGGGCAAGGGAGGAGAGAAAGCTGGTTGCCAAAGCTACTGGCAAGGAACCCCAGATGAGGTGGGCAAGCTAAGAACCTTTCTTTCCAAACGAGAGAAGGGAAGGCATAGGAGACCTTCTCAGCTCTCTGCCAAATGTGAAAGTGCTTCAGGAAGGTCTCCAGGTCATATCACTTGGCTGGAAAGCATTGCCAGGTGCCAAGTTGCACATATAGGTAGAACTGAAACCAAAACATGAAGAAAACCAGCAGTAATTCTGAATTAAATTATAGCCAAGGAATCACATCTAGATGGCACCAATTTGCAAAAGGCAAATGGTTGTCTGGGCTAACCGTGGTCTAAAAAGTCATGATGGTTTTACACAACACACTAATCTCAGACAACCTGCAGTATGATGCACTGACGCATATACACCCCAGTACCAACCTGAGGTAAACCTGCCATAGAAAACCAGCCCCAAGGTAAAGGATCTCTTCCTTCTGAAGATCAGTCTCAACCCAGGGGACCGTTCAGGCAACTGCTTGATGCTCATTGGCCGAAGAGAGCCGCTCTCTTAATTGAGCCTAGCAGAAAAGCTAGAAAAAGGAGCAGCTGGGAAGTTTCTCCTTCTTCTCCTCTTTGGTAGGCAGGATGAATGTTGAAAAGGCAGCGAGATGCCTCCAGGATGAAGCCACGTGTTCCATCTGTTTTGAGATGCTTAAACAGCCCATGATTTTAGACTGTGGGCATAACTTCGGTCCTGCCTGTCTCCAGGGCTGGCAAGCCTGGGAAAGCCCCCTCTTTTGCCCTGAGTGCAGGCAGTTTTTGCCAGGCCAACATCAGACCAAATAGGCAGCCAGCCGGGGAATATCCTGCAGCTGATCCCACAGTTCCCATTACAAGAGGGGATGAGGGCAGAGGCTGCAAGGAGCTTGTTGCCTGAGTTGCACCAGAAGCCGGTGCAGCTCTTTTGCATGGAGGATAAAGTCTTGCTCTGCTTGGCGTGCGTTCCATCCAATGCTCGCACGTGTCACTAGCTTGCTTCTATTGAGGACTCCAACCAGGCATATAAGGTAGCAAGGCGAGCGGGATGGCTGAGGGCACGTGCCTGTTTCTTTGGACCCATAATGCAGCTGGAGCTGATCTAGGTCAATGTCTTGGGTCACCTTTGATACTCCAGCCTGGGTTACTGTTTGTGGTGCCTCTTGGGGGAGCAGGGAGCCCTGTTTGGATAGGGCAGAAAGATAGCTAACTCTGAGGACTGGTCTTCAGGCACGTTAGGATTGCTTCAGAAGGCTCAGCCTCCAGGTAGAATCATCTCAATTCATCCAGTTTACAACAGCCACAAGAGCAGCAAAAACAGCTTACATGAAGCATATTCTGGCAAAAATTAGTTTCTCTTTAATTTCCCATTTCACAGGGTGGTGAATAATGGCAAACTGGGTTTGTCTGATCCTTTACTGCCTCTGTTCTTTCTTTCCTAAAATACTAAACCACCCCCCCAGCTGTTCTTGCTCAATTGAGCCAAAGAAGAATTGCCACCTTTATTTGCACGGGGTGGGGGAGGATCTTTTTCCTTTCAAGAGCTCTGCAGGCCACAAATACAACATGAAACTCTTGGCCATCTTTCTGCAAAAAGGACAAATGGTTCCTGTTGGGTTTCTGCCTGTCATGGTGTTAAAAGTGGAGGAGCTGGGTGGAGAGCTGGAGAAGACACAGAGCGTCTGGAGATGGTTTGGGTGCCTGTGTTTTTCCGTTAGGGAGCTGTCTGCAGTTCTAGATTGTCACTTAAATCAAGAAGATGATTTGCAAGGGTAAAATACTTCCTCTTCAGGGCTACTAAAAGGTGGATTTTGCACAATAAGCTGAGTCATGGTTAACTGAACCTTGGTTTATTTACTTCAGTAGCTTAGGTATACTCTACAAACACTGAATCTTAAATTAACAATTCTAGCTTGGTTTGCCCATCATTAATTAGGTTTAAGTTGGATTTAGTTCTAGAAACTTGGGTTAAGCTGAGCTTAATTGCTAGTGAGTAACTACATGGCTTGTATGTTGTGATTGCTCAGCTAGTACCTGCTACTGTCCATCTCGCTGAGCATTGCCTGCTCTGTTGTTAGGCATTATCCAAGCCTTTGGAGTTCAGGTCTATCACATTCTGCTCTTTGTTTGGTTAGGGATTTATAAAAATGGCCCAAGAATTGAATGTGGAACAAATATCTTGCTTCTGAACTCCAGTGCTTTCAATAGATAACCAAAATATCTTAGAGGTAAGTTCCTAAATCTGTAGGTATTCACTTGACCTATGGACCCAAACCTTTAGCCACTACTGATGGACCTTTTGGTGGGCAATGTTCTTTTATGTAACTTCACGTGGTATGGAGATGGTGCAATTGTCTATTAATCATCAACCTGTTGTTTTCATTCTTGTTGAATGTTCTGTTTATTGTCTCAGTGGGAATATTTTGTTTGAACAGAAGAAGCCAGACGGAAAACACAGTTCTCCCAGAGTGGGGATGTTCTACAGCATTTCATTCCCATTGGTTTTAGGGAGGTTTACTTTAGCATCAGCAGAGAAGGTCAGTGCCCCTAATTCATAACCCTCCCCAAGCCACCCATTTTTGCAAGTGTGTGTGTGTATGTTTAGCATGCATAGACACTCCTAGTTGAAGATTGTCTTTACCCCTGAATTTCTAAATGCCACACTTTACTAAACTAGAAAGTGGTTGTTTGCTTCTGGCTAAGCATGTCGTATGAAGCCTGTCACCAAACCACAATTAAAACAAACCATGGCTTATTGCCATTTTATTTATTCATTAAACACATTTCTATTCTGCCGCAATCTGAAGACACTCAGTGCCTTACATAGAATACAGGGAGACAATTTAAAGCATCCAAGGTAGAATCTAAAAATAACCCCAAAATATCATAACTAAAATCAATAAAGTGAACCCGAGCAAAAAAACCAACAATTTGTGAACTTAACCAATTTGGAAATTTGGACACAGCCTTTTATGGCATGAATTTATTTATTTTTTTTAAATAAATTTTATTAGGATTTTAAAATACATAGTTAAAAGTTAGAAATGGAAAAAGAAATAGAAATACAAAATAAAGAAAAAGAAAAAGAAAAGTGTAGTAAAGTAAGAGAAAGAAAAAGATATGAAAAATAGGTAACTTCCAATCTATCTCTGGTCATGTAGATAAAAGAATCTGCCTTAAATGTTGGTTTTTCATACAATAGATAGAAATAATTCTTTGTCTAATATACCCTATTATATTTAATCTAATCTTCAAAACCCCATGTAAGCTTTGCCCCTCCTGCATTTTGCAAATAGTCCATCAATGGTTTCCACTCTTTGAGATATTGACAACTTGAGTTTTCTTTCAATAAACAAGTCAGTTTATCATTTTCTGCCATTTTCTGCCATCCACTCTTGTACTGTTGGTAAAGTCTGAGTTTTCCAAAATTGTGCATAAAGAAGTCTTGCTGCTGTTATCATATATTGTATAATTCTGACAAAACGTTTTTCTATTTGTAAATCCAATATTCCCAACAGAAATAATTCTGGTTTAAACGGAATCTGTATTTGTACCTTTTATGGCATGAATTTAGGACGACTATGAATGTTTGAGTCAAATGCAGTCTGTTTCTCTCCTTCCAAATCATCCTCTGTAGTGTGTGCCTTTTTATCATCTAATACAATTTCTGAAGCTGAAGCTCAAATACTTTGGCCACCTAATGCGAAGAGAGGACTCGCTGGAAAAGACCCTGATGCTGGGAAAGACTGAAGGCAAAAGGAGAAGGGGACGGCAGAGGATGAGATGGTTAGATAGCATCACCGATGCAATCAACATGAATTTGAGTAAACTCCGGGAGGCAGTGGAGGACAGGAAGGCCTGGCGTGCGATGGTCCACGAGGTCACGAAGAGTCGGACACGACTAAACGACTGAACAACAACAAAAAAACAATTTGATTCCAGGGCAGATTCCAGGCAGCATTTTATAGGGCTTCAGTGAGAAGATCTCCTCTGGCTCTGCTACCCAAGAGACCTGTAATTTGAACTGGGCAATGCCAAGACGTACATAATCTAGCACCCTCCAGATGTGTGGCCAGGAATCCTGGGAATTACAGTCTCAGCAAAGAGGACACTCTCGCATTCCCTATTTTAGGTAGGATTTTTAGTACCTCTTTCACCCCAGAGAAAACTTGCGTGCTGCGTACCATTTTCTCCAAGCTGGTGGCCTCCAAATGTGTTTGTACTGCAACTCCAGAGCATCCAGACATCCTGGCTGTGGACGTCTGGGAGTTGTGGCCCCAATGCAGCTGGAGAACACCAAGAGGAGGAAGGCTGCCATGTAGATATGCAAGCTGGAATCCCACAAAGTTCTATGTTCTGTGGTTTTTCCTGGAATAATTTATGCCGTTTTAATGCCTATTCTCTTGTAAAAAGGTTGGCTGGTTCATAAGTGCCAGAACTGAGCTCTGAGTCTGGACACTTGCTTTTGAAAACGAGAGAGCTTCAGAGTAACTAGGCGACTTTTCTCCCGTGGCTAAGGTTTCTATCACAACCTATCTTTTTGTACTCCCCTTTCAATGATTCAGTTTTTCCTGCAGGCCTTCAATTACTAGCTCAGGAATTTTTATCTGCTTTTTTACGCTATTTGTATCTGACTTCATTATTTCAACAAATTTCATCTTTAAGGAAGTGTCAAGGTCAAGTTTTGTATTTTGCTGTATGGAAATTGAGTTGGTGAGCCTTTCTCCCGTGGAAGGGACGAAGAACCTGTCTTCCTCCCCCCCTGCGCTGCTCGGAAACTGATGGAGGATGGAGGCCAAAAGATGGCCCTGGAATACCAGTGGCTTGGTCAGTTGATGGAGGGGCTGCGGGCTGATGTTAGGAAGCTGGCCGAGTCGATGAAGGCCGACTTTGGTGGGGCACTTCTCGAGCTTTGTGAGAAGACCTCTGCTCGCGAAAAGCTACTCAAGGAGATGGAGCAGAAATGCAAACAGCCAGTTTGCAAATTTCTCCAGGTGAGAAGAAGGATGGAAGTGCTCCTCATGGCAGAACTTCTTTTATTTCGCCTATCATCTAGCTTGATCATGTAGCTGAAAAAAGAAACAGGTATATATTCTTAAAGCGTTATTTACAGGAGCATGATTTGGAGTCCAACTGCATTTCATGTTTTCCTTATGCTGCACATGGTTTTTTGTAGAGTGGTATCTGTGTCTATGTATTCCTTATGTACATTTTTCTTGTGTTTTCCCTATGATTATGAGGTGGGGCTCTGATTAAAACTCTTCTGTTCTGGGACTTGAGGGGCAGCAAGTTAGGAATGGAGCTTTCATAAAGGCATCCTCCATCTTTTGGAACTGTTTGATGATCTTCTTGCTTGTCTCTGTCAATGTAAATATTTTATTTCAGCATGACTCGGCCACCTCTCACTTGGATTACTATAATGCACTGTCCATCGGCTGCCCTTGAAGATCACTTGAAAACTGCAGCTGTGAGAGCAGTTACGGGTGCACCTCGCTCCCCCCACATGAAACCCCTGCTTTGCAGGTTGCACCATTTGCCAGCGGGCTTGGGGATAAAATTCAAAGTGCTGGTTGTCATCTAGAAAGCTCTGCTTGGCTTGGGGCTTGGTTATTTATGGGACTGCCTTTCTCCAATTGTCTGTGCCTGACCTATATGATTAGACAGGGTAGGCATGTTCTGGGTCCCATTAGCTAAACAGTGCCATCTCATGAGACCCCGGGATCAGGCCTTGCTTGCTGCCCTCTGGAATGCCATCCCCCAGAGGGTTCATCTGGCCCTGACCATCTGGCCATCCTTCAATAAAAGCTCTAAAAACCTGCTTTTCAACCAGGTCAGAGGCCAGGATGATTTGTGATTCTGATTGGCAGATGATGGATGGCTGGAACTTACATTTTTATCTGTTGTTTTATATTGGAGGGGGGCGCGATGGCTCAGTGGTTAAGACGCCAGGCTTGTTGATCGCAAGTTTGGAGGTTCGAATCCCTAGCCCTGCGTGACGGAGTGAGCTCCCGCACTAGCTCCAGCTCTTGCCAACCTAGCAATTCGAAAGCATGCAAATGCAAGCAGATGAATAGGTACCACTTCGGTGGGAAGGTAACAGCGTTCCGCGTGTGTCATGCGGCCACATCACCGTGGAAGCGTCTTCGGACAACGCTGGCTCTTCGGCTAACAAACGGGGATGAGCACCGGCCCCTGGAGTCGGACACGACTGCACAAATGTGCAGGGGGAACCTTTACCTTTTACTGCAGTGTGAAATGATTGTCGACAAATTTGTGATGTGCATTTTTTGGATGGATTGAATAATGGAGACGATCCATATTGGGCTTCCCTATTTTGTATCCCTTCAGCTGGAAGTCCTGATACTGCTGATTCCAGAATTCTCACTCATCTTCTGAGGACATTGGTAGCGTGCCAGTTGGGGGAGGTGATTCTACATGTTTCATAGCTGGGTTACTTCTACTTAGAGATTGTGTTCACACAACACAGAACAGCCCTGAAGGCCTGTGGATATCCAAATTGGGCCTTCACCAAATCTAAATCTACCAACCTAAAACAGCGACAGATAGGGCTGAGACTCAGAGTAAACGGAAGAACCTGGTCATTCCTTACATGGCTGGCGTGTCTGAAAAGATAAAACGGATATTTGGCAAACACCACACACCTGTATATTTCAAACCCACCAACACACTGAGACAGAGGCTTGTACACCCCAAAGATCAAACTCCAAAACACAAGAAAAGCAATGTAGTTTATGCAATCCAGTGCAGTGAGGAGTGCTCTGAACTCTACATTGGAGAAACCAAACAACTTTTGTACAGGAGGATGGCCCAACACAGGAGAAGTAACACCACAGGACCAGAGTCAGCAGTTTATCTTCATCTAAAGGAAAAAGGACACTCATTTGAGGACATAAATGTTCACATTTTAGACAGAGAAGATAGGTGGTTTGAGAGAGGGGTCAAGGAATCCATTTATGCCAACTTGGAAAATCCTTCCTTGAATAGAGGTGGGGGCCTCAGGCACAACCTATCCCCCATCTTCCTCCCTGCATTGTCTTCTGTGCCTAGGAAGATTAAGACCATTTCACAAGCTCAACAGCAGCATGGTGATCTTAACGATCCTCCTTTAGATGACAAAAGGACTTAAAATAACATCTCAATATAACCATGACCTAGCCCCAGGTGTAAGGTCACACAGCTACCTAGAAACATATTTAGGATTCCCTTACTAACTTTGCTCAGACTGAAGAAGCTCCTTGGATAAGGAGCGAAACGTTTCCACTGAGAAAATAGAAATCCAGTTGACATGATTCAAGCTACAGACAGCAGTGGCAGAGTTACAGTCCCATCCTTCCAATTTAACCTCCGTTTGAGGTCTGCCATGGAGCGTCCTGGTCACATGTCTTTTTGCACCCAATGCGGAGGCCCGACTGGCTGAAAAGGAAGCTAGCAAGTGAAATAATAATTCCTGCTGTTTGAAAAACATACGTACCTACACTAGAGCGTGACACACATTTTGTAGGTGTGGATATGAGAGAGAAAGGGATGAATTCTCTTCCTGTTTTACAGTTTCCCTCCTAGTGGAGCGTTTTAAATGGGGGACCTGACAAATACGTCAAGCCTGTTGTGAGTTCTCTGGATCTTTTCTTTCTTTTTTACAATTGCAATAAAAAATTGCACAGTTAAATCTCTCTGGAGGCTAACATGTTTCCTTCCTTTCTGATTTGCAGGACATCAAAGAGACCATGAGCAAGTATGAATTATTTTCTCTCTCCTCTCCCAACCTTTCCATCATATATAATCTGTCATATATAAATTAAACATTCCAATAAGGAGAAAATAAACTTTTTTTCTACCTTGCAATGGATCAGTTGCACTGAAGAGACGGGCTGAATTCAGTTGCATTTCAGGTTCTAATCCTGTGTTAAATTCAACCTTGTCCTACTGCAGAGGTGAACCCTCCAGTATTAAAACAGGCCTTATTGGATGCTTGATCATTTGTCCACTTGCCCCTTGGTTTTTCCACAAACCGCTTCGTTGCGGCTTGGTTAAATAACCAAGCCGGGCTTGTCCAAGTCTATTCTCTGCATTCATATGTAAAGTGAGACCTGCGGCTGCTGGTATTTCATTCAAAACATCTGTGGCAATTCTAGGTAACCCCTCTCTCTCTCTCGGGTGGAGCATAATTCCTGGTGACTTCACGGACACAACAATGCACTATTCTCGGCAATTGTACGGAAGTAATTTGGATACATCATCCCCGTCCACCACATTGCTTTGGTCTTCGTGCAGAAGAGAGGAAGGATCACCTGGTGTCCTACTTTCCATCTCTATACTGCCACCATTATGTACAAAAATGGTTAAGGCTGGAATAACCAAAAGCCATTCCTTTTGGGACTGTCCGTGATAATTACCCACAGTATTGTTTCCAGTGGCTCTGGAAATTTTTCATATATAGTTAGAGATAATGTAGATTGTTGATATTAAATCTCCTGCTCTTTTATTGCTCATCTCTCTCACTGTTTTTGCCTGTTTTATCCTGTTTTGTCAGTTAACTATTTCTGATACTGGTGATGTTTAATAAATAAGCATCAAGCTATACTTTTTGCTAAATGAACTGAGTGACATCTGTGCTTGCTCTGATCTGGATATAAGGATTGACTGCGAGTGCTGCGGGCAAACTGAACTGGAAATGACCCACAGTAATTTTCCAACATGGGAATTTTCATCAGGGATGTTTTTTGACCTCTCAGTCTAGTTACAACCTTGAAGCTCCCTAGTTCTCATCCAAGTAATAACCAGGTCGAACCCTGCTTGGATTTGGATCCCTGACCAGATTGGCCAGGTGGTACCAGGCAGGTTGTGGAAAGCTCGTGCCACCTGGTGTGGAGAGAATTGAGCTTGATGCCCTAATGATCTGACTTGGGGAGGCCTAAATATTTCTGTGCTTTGAGCTTCTTTGCTACGTTATTTATATATATATATATATTATTTTATAGACTGGGATGGAGCTTGCAAGTCATCTAGCTCGGCCTCCTTGCTCGCTGCAGGCTCTTCCTGAATAAGAGAGTCTTGGGTACTTGCTGCATGCAACTTCTGTAGCTCCTCGCAGAAGGCATTTTAAAACAAAAGTGCCTCTTTTCCTCGAAGCGACACTTAAGCCAAGACGTAAAATGTGTTCATCACCAAAATGGGTTTCTCTGGCATCTGCTTGCAAGCAACAGTCGGTGGTTTCCTTGTTCTAAGCTAAGGTATCAGGCAGAGGAATTCCAAGGTCCCAAATGTGTTTCCCCTGGGCTGAAGGAAAGGTTGTAGGACCTCTCCGTACGAAGGCTTTTCCTGCAAGATGCCCTCCGGAAATGCATAGGTAGGACCTTTATTAATTAATTGATTGATTGATTGATTTGATTTTATCACCGCCCATCTCCTCCCAAGGGGGGACTCTGGGCGGTTTACCATAAGATCATTATTAAAATTCAATACCCATTACAAATATCAAAATATAAATATAAATAACAATAAAAATATGGATGAAATAAAATCCAGATGGCTAAAAGATCTTTGTCAGTGTGCGAGCTCAGGGGCTATTCCAGGTCATTCTAGGGCGCTAGCCATCCCCAGGAATTACTGTTCCCCCTACCGTTCCAGGCCAACTGGCAGAGCCAGGTTTTTAGCTTTTTATGAAAGTCCAGGAGTGAGGGGGCCTGCTGTCTCACCTCTGGGGGAAGAACGTTCCAGAGGGCGGGTGCTACTGCAGAGCAGGCCCGCCTCCTGGACCCCGCCAGATGGAATTCTCTTACAGACGGGGTCCGTAGCGTGCCCTCTCTGCATGACCAGGAGGGATGAGACGGTCCCTCAGGGAACCTGGCCCCATGCCATGTAGGGCTTTAAAGGTGATAACCAACACCTTTAGGGTTATGAATGGACCTTTCATGTCCATTCATGACCCTAAGGAGAGATCGGTGACTTTGGTTGGCAACAAGAATGAGGTAGGTGACCAGTGACAGTCTTCCTGTGCTGTGAATTCTCTGATCTTTAAGGTCATCTGCCACTTTAGCAGGACCGGGCAGCCTGAAGACAACATGCAGCCCCAAAACTCTTCCCCCCCCCCCGTCTTTGAGAACCTCTTGCCAAGGCCAATTGCCCCAAAGCAGCACCCTCTTCAACGCTACGGGTAGGTCGTGATTAGTGTGAGTTCGAATAATGAGATATTAGATTTAACGTGAACTATAAATTGATACCAGGTTGCGTTTAATGCGAACCAAAATTCAGTTAATGCGAGGCTAGTGTGCGTGCAATTGAGGCTGGCGCATGCGCAGTTGTGGTTGGGGTTTGAGACGCTGCTAATCTTTGTGCAAAATGGAGAAAAGGAAGTTTCCGCCAGAGGAAAACAGTACAAGTTTAAAAAAGAAGAGACACATTATTTCATTAGATAATTTGATGTAATTAAATAATTTTATTAGATAATTAGATAATTCATTTGATAATTTGATGTAATTTTTGATTTGATGTAATTGAAGGACATGAATGTGGTCATAGCAATGCTAAAATAGGAGAGATGAATCTATGGTAGAATTTTTTTGTTTTTATTTTGCTTTCTCTAACTCAGTGCTTTCCAAAGTGCCCCCGTTGGCGACACACCAACGGCGGCAGCGGGGGTGGTGCGGGGGTGCACAGCGATGGCCTCACTAAAACGTGGAAGCGCTGATGGCGTGCTGCCACCATGCACACTGCCGCCACGCGCGCCCCCGTGCCGCCGCTTCGCGACACACTAAAGTGTCGCGACACACAGTTTGGAAAGCTATGCTCTAACTACTCTGTGATTTTCTTAACCATAAATTTAAATTAAAAGTATATTCTTTTTATCCTTTACTGTAAAATTTCATTAATATACATATACAAATTTATGTTTAAAAATTTTCATTGCCTATTTCTGTCAAACTGGAACCACTTACCCTATTTTTCATAGAAATATCACTTTGAATAGTGCGAAATCAAATAATGCAACCATTTTGTGGGATTCATTAACCGCACTAATGGATATTTATTTGTTGGATATTTATTTGTTTATTTGCATTTCTATACTGTCAAATCTGCCAAGGACTCACAGCAATGTACAGCTGATTAAACCATTCACAATACCAATGTAATAAACATCTATAGTAAATAAACTAATTTGCAACAATTAATCATACATAGTAATAAAACATCCATGGTAAATTAAATTGCAATAATTAATTAAATCTAAATATAGTTTAAGTTTAAACATAATAGATGGAACATTAACAATCAATCCAATACAGTAACAACCATATCAGAAAAAAAAACACCCTGGCAAAAAATTAATTACCAAATGCTGTCTGAAGAGTGCCATCTTTGACTTCTTCTGGAAAGACATTAGGAAAAGATCTAATCTTTACAAATAATCTTATTTATAAAGTGCTTTGTGTGTGTGTGTGTGTGTGTGTGTGTTCTCCTTACAACTAGATATTTTCACTGTGCATCATCACTCATCTAGCACAGCCCTTATTAACCTCTGAAATGTTAAGGATGGTGATCCCCAGCATTAAAGATTGCTGATCCAAATCTACAGTGACATCTTTCTAATACCAAGCAAATTCCTTTTTATTCAATCAGGCCTTTAAAAACGTAAAGGTTCCCCTGCACAGTCGTGTCCAACTCTAGGGGCCGGTGCTCATCTCCGTTTGTTAGCCGAAGAGTCAGCGCTGTCCGAAGACGCTTCCGTGGTCATGTGGCCGGCATGACACACGCGGAATGCTGTTACCATCCCACCGAAGTGGTACCTTTTATTTTATTTATTTTATTATTCCAATTTATTCCCCGCCCATCTCCCATGCAAGGGACTCTGGGCGGGTTACAACCTATTTATCTACTTGCATTTGCATGCTTTCGAATTGCTAGGTTGGCAAGAGCTGGGGCGAGTGCGGGAGCTCACTCCGTCACGCGGGTCTCGGGTCTCGAACCTCCGAACTTGCAATCTTCCGATCGACAAGCCTGGCGTCTTAACCGCTGAGCCATCACACCCTCTCAATTGGAAAAGCAAGTGTGTGTATGTGTGGTGTGTGTGTGTGTGTGTGTGGCGGGGAAGGAGTGGGAGAAAGTTTCTATGTACTTCCTTTGGAGAAAAATTCAGAAAACCTGTCTGTTTACTCAGCTTTTGCAGTTTCTGCTGCATTTACTAGCCACAAAATGATTATGCTTGTGTTTATGAAAAAGAGGGGCTAGATTTGGCATAAACATAGCAAACATGCATTGGATAATTAGACAACATCGTTTTCATTTCTTCTTAAGGTGATACAGCCAGGATTTATGCTGGAGCATTCTGTTTGGAAGGCATGGGCTCTGTTTTTTCTGAATTATAATTGGGACCTTCAGATGCTGCCCATCTCTTTTTTTTAGAGAGAGCGCTCTGTACAGTAGTTTGAGACATAGAGAAAATCAAAATAGTGATCTCTGTAAAATGCAGTTTAAGATATCTTTGGGCTTCAGTTCTCAAAGAGTTTGTCCTGAAGTTATAAGAGCTATTAAATTCTCTGGGTGGATAGGTTCTCTCTTCGATCTAGATCAGGGTTTCTCAATCTCAGCAACTTTAAGATGTATGGACTTCAACTCCCGGAATTCCCT
Organism: Charina bottae; assembly: GCA_023362775.1. Classification (NCBI taxonomy): domain Eukaryota; kingdom Metazoa; phylum Chordata; class Lepidosauria; order Squamata; family Charinaidae; genus Charina; species Charina bottae. The sequence continues at coordinate 38,248,798 of JALMGJ010000002.1, forward strand.
AACCAGCCATGGCTTAAATACATCTTCAGTACATGCATCTTAAAGCTGCTGAGATTGAGAAACACTGATCTAGATCTTCAGAATTTGCCTGTTGGGTTAAGTTGCTTCAGTGACTGAACACGGAGTTGTTAAATGTGCCAATATAGTTAAGCAAAAGTGGAAACCTGATCTGCTGTAGTGGTACGTGAATCTTTGTCCTAGTTTAGTAAATACAGTATAGCACCAGAGGTGTGGAAATACAGTATAAGAGAAGGGGGAAAACAGACAAAAATAATCACTTATCTCGTTTGTTTTTCCATCCAGAGTCCTTATCCTTGAAACCAAATGTGGAAAAAGGTAACTACTGGAAACAGGAATGTGAGACATGAACAGTGTGGACACAACTGAATCCTCCAACTTCTTAGCATCAAAAATTGCCTCCAGTTGCTGCTATGCGCGAGGTTAACCTGTCACTTTGTAAACAACACATCCCTTTTTCTTTAGCAACATTAAACCCTTCTGCATATAATTAAAATTGCTGGTCTTTCAGGACACATCCACAAGAATGTCCCTAGCAGCCACTTGTTCTGTGCATAACCATTTAATGTCTTGCTGTGCGAAATTTCACATGCTAAACTAATTCTGAAGTAGGAGCATTGGCACAGAGATTGTCTTTTACTTTTAAAGTATGCGAGCAATCATATTTTGAAATTAATGGAAGGGTAGATGGAAGTGGGCCGCCAAGGGAATAAGAAGAATGGCAGGAGGGCAAATGCAGTCAGACATGTTGAAAAACTCCTGTCTTCATAGGTGGAAAGTGAAAGGTATGTACTCGTAAAAATAAAGGCATCATCGTAGCTGATGTAGCCACTTAAATTGGTGGAAATATTGAGTGTTCTTCAGGCAGAGATGACATTCAAGCTAATGAAACCAGTCTAAAACATCTATACAATACTTACTCTCATCCTTTCCCTATGATCATCTCCTCCCCATCCCATAAGCGAGACAGCTTTTAAGCCGCGGTTAGCTGGATCAGAATTTTCTCTTTGATTTTGACATCATCCAAAGACAGCCTCAAGCTGTGTGTTAAAGTTTGGTGCCCTTTCCACAGGAGGAGGGAGGTTGAGATTGCAGTGAGCTGAAGGGCAGGATGGAGATTGGCAGGGGGGGGATAATAGTTGTCTTGCCGAGAAAGGCTCGACCTAATGTCCCAACGGGCTGCAGTATGGTCTGGAAGTGATGGAATCCCTGACTCCCGTCTCCTCTTACCAGATTAGCGCCAACGCCGTTGACGATCCTCAGACTGCAAGGTGACGTTCCGAAGTACAAATGAGACGATTCCGAGTGTTTCCTGTCCATGAAAACACTCTAGAGCAGGGGTGTCCAACCTTTTGGCTTCCCTGGGCCACATTGAGTGAAGAGGAATTGTCTTGGGCCACACATAAAATATATAATATAGTTAATAAGTAATAAAACTTCATTAATTTTAATTAATGAATTAAATTTAATTAATTAATTAAAAGCCTATTGTAAATTGTTAGGTAGGCAAATAAAGCAAAGTTTAATAATCCAATAAGAATGTAAAACGGGTGGACTTAGGGGCGCCCAACACTACATGCACAACTGCATTCTGGACCAGTTGTAACTTGTGGGTATTCCTTAAGGGCAGCCCCATGTAGAGCACATTGCAGTAATCCAAACGAGTTGTAGCTAAAACACCATCATTTGATGGTGAGTAAATTTATAATTCACTGCTGCCATGGTAGATCTCAAAAAACTTCAGCTGCTCTCAGATAAATGTTTATTGTGTCATTGTCCTTCAACATCAGACCCATAGTATTGACATCATTGGGTCCCCTTGAAACTTCATGATTTGGACTGCTGAAGATCCAGCAAAAGCTGTTTTCTAGCACCAAACAAGATGTCAGGGACATAGAGGAGCTACATTTGTCAAGTGCAATGTGGCTTAGTTCCCCATTTTTCTACTTTTGATGTGCACACTTTCTCCCCGAAGGAGACCTCCAGCGCCGTGTCTCCCAAGCCCCTCCTTTGGGAGGAGAGGGCTGGGCAGGCAGCCCCCACCCTGGCTTCCCGGTGCAGAGATTTATAGGCTAAGCCTCGCCAGCCCCGCCAGGAAAAGAAAGCAGCCCACCTCGTGCTTCTTGCCCGTTGCTGCAAACGCCTGATGGCATGCTCGCCCCAGCGGCAATTGCTAGGAGGCCAAGGAAAGTGAGTGCGTGGTGTGTGGGTGTGTGTGTATGTGTGTGCATGCACGTGCTCAGGGAGGCCAAGGAAAGCAGGTGCAGGGTGCATTTGGTCGCAGGGAGGCTGTGGAAAGAGGGTGCGGGGTGCATGTGTTCCCCTCACAGGGGGGTGGTCAGCCACGGAGGCGTCCCTCCCTGCCTTGCGTCTCTCGTCCCCCCCCCCCGCGGAGGCGTCCCTTCCTGCCTTTGTCCCCCTCGTTTCCCCATGCGGGGGGGGGGCGGCGGTCAGCCACGTCCCTCGGCTGCGGAGGCGTCCCTTCCTGCCTTGCCTCCCTGCCTCTCCCCCTCGTTCCCCACCACGCGCTCCGTCCGAGCACCGGGTGGGCCACATTACTAGCTGTTCTGGGCCAGGGGTTGGACACCCCTGCTCTTACACGAAACTTTTAGATGAATTATCAGAGTTATCATATTCAAGCTGATGCTTGATGGGAGATTGGAATGGAGTTACTGTACTGTTAGTGGGTAGAGTATCTGAGAAGCAAATTAAAATTAAACAAGGAAAACTACCAAAATCTTTTTTTGATTTAATGGAAAATTTGACAGTAGATTCATGGAGATATAAGAATGGAAAGGTAAAAGACTATACCTTCTATTCGGAAAGATATAAATCATTTTCAAGAATCGATATGATATGGGTATCAATAGATTTAGTGAATAAAATTTCTAAAGTGGATATTTTGCCAAGAACATTCTCGGATCATAATCCCGTGAGTATGGTAATAAAGAAAATATCTAGAACTTTTAGATGGAGATTGAATGAAGCTATTTTGAAAAAAGAAGAGGTTGTGGAGGATTGTAAAAGCAAATTAAATGTATTTTTTGAGATTAACTTAGATAATGAAATAGATATAAAAACTGTCTGGGATACCAGCAAAGCAGTTATGAGAGGACATTTTATTTATCACAACAGAAAAATAAAAAAATCAACAAAAATTACAAAGTTTTAGATCAGATTAGAGTAAAAGAATAGGAACTACAGAAAAACCCATCTGATAACAATATTGTTTACCAGTTTAAATTATTACATCAACAAGTCTCAATGTTTATGGTAAAAGAAAATGAAATGAAACTAAAATATACCAAGCAAAGATATTTTGAATTTGCTAACAAACCAGGAAGGTGGTTAGCATATAAATTAAGGAAATAGAGAAGAAAATGATTAGAGAGCCAGTTTGGTCTAGTGGTTAAGGTGCTGGGCATGAGCTAAGACATAGCTTTCCAAACTGTGTGTCGCGACACACAGTTTAATGTGTCACGACACAACCTGGAAGTGGATGTGCACGGCGGTGGTGCATGCAGCGGCATGCATGGCGGCGGCAGGAGCGACGACAGCAGCGGTGCGCTTCCGCGTTTTAGCAGAAAACACAAGGCCGCCGCCGTGCACGCCCCCGCCGCCGTGTCGCCAACGGCGGCAGTTTGGAAAGCACTGAGCTAAGATTTGGATGGCATGCCTATTTATGGTACAATAAAGTTAAGATGAATAAGGAATTTAATAATCACTATATTAGGTAAAGGTAAAGGTTCCCCCCGCACATTTGTGCAGTCGTGTCTGACTCTAGGGGGCGGTGCTCATCTCTGTTTCTTAGCCGAAGAGCCATCGCTGTCTGAAGATGCTTCCACGGTCATGTGGCCGGCATGATGCGCACGAAACACTGTTACCTACCCACCGAAGTGGTACCTATTCATCTACTTGCATTTGCATGGTTTCGAATTGCTAGGTTGGCAAGAGCTGGAGCTCTTCCGTGCGCGTCATGCTGGCCACATGACCGTGGAAGCGTCTTCAGACAACACTGGCTCTTCGGCTAACAAACGGAGATGAGCACCAGCCCCTAGAGTCGGACATGACTGCACAAATGTGCGGGGGGAACCTTTACCTTTTTTTAAAAAACTGTTTCTAAATTTACAGATCTATGGCAACCATTTCTAGATTATCTGCTAATGACAGAAAAAGATGAAGCTATGATTATGGGTTTTACACAAGAGTGAGTTTGTTAGATAGAAATAATGGGAATATAAATAATATAAATATAAATATAGAATATAGATAAATTAATGGTAAGAGATTATATTATCTTAAGTATATCTATAATTGGGATAGCCGGAAGTCACTTTTTATTTCTAAATTTAATTTTTGTTTTGTCTATGTATTTATATAGTTTTTTCTTTTTTCATATAAATGTGGTTTTTATTTTTCTGGTTTTTTATTTTGTTGTATTTTGATGTATTTATTGTATTGTTTGTAATATGTAGTTTATCATGTAATTTTTCTTTATATGTAATACTTTGTAATAAATAAAGTTTGGTGTAAAAAAAAAGGCGGTCTACGTGAATAGCATACAAGCCCATGAGTTTGGGGGAGGGGGAAGAGAACTCTTAATATTCCATTATGGAAGTGATGAAGTGAGGTTCAGCCCACAAAAGCTTATGCCTTTTAATAAAATCTTATCCCCTTATCATCAACCCACCCCACCCGATCATTCAGGGAGGGCCTGCTACGGACCCCATCAATAAGGGAATTTCATCTAGTGGGGTCCAGGAGACGGGCTTTCTCTGTAGTGGCACCCGCCCTTTGGAATATCTTGCCCCCAGAGTTGAGGCAGGTTCCCTCCCTCCCGACCTTTAGGAAAGAGCTGAAAACCTGGTTCTGCCGCCTAGCGTGGGAGGGGGAAAGTAACAGTTCCTCATGGGGTGGTTAATTCCATAATGTCCTTCCTTTTAGTTAAAACTAATTCACCAAAATTGGACTTTATATTTATTTAGATTGTATTAATTAAATTGTAATTTTATATTCTTATTTTAAACTTGATTTTATTGTAAACCGCCCAGAGTTCCTCATTGGGAGAGATGGGCGGTCATATAAAATAAATAAATAAATAAATAAATAAAATGTGAGTCGGAAAAAGTGTTCCCAGACTCCTGATTTTTTGTGTATTCTCTGGGCATCTAACCTGCTTTTTCTTTCTTCCTCCAGCAAGTGACTTCGAATGTATTTAGTGCACATGCTTGTCTATGGATATTGGAGGACCTCAAGATTGTGGACTATCATCTCCCTTCAGACTCAACAGCATTTCTAGGCTTCGAGGAATTTGATTCTGTTCCTTATGTGTTAGGCTTTATACATAAGTGAGATTTACTTCAGGAAGCCATTACTGGGAGGTAGAAATAAAAGCCACAAGAGGAAACTGGGCAGTGGGTGTTGCCAAGGAGTCTGTCAGAAGGAAGGAGAGAATCTGGGCTTTGCAAAGAGAGAGCTATTATCCTGACATAATCTGTATTTATATAGACCAGTTTCTCAACCTTGGCCACTTCAAGATGTGTGGACTTCAACTCCCAGAATTCCCCAGCCAGCTTGTCTGGCTGGGGAATTCTGGGAGTTGAAGTCCACACATCTTGAAGTGGCCAAGGTTAAGAAACACTGAGACTGAGGGTGAGTAGCATTTTTTTGGTGCCCACTCAGGTGACTTAACACTTTTTCACCAGCTGCTTTTGGACAGAAGATTGTCCCATTTTTCATGCTGTCCAAAAAGAGCCAGGGCCAAATTATGCTTTTGAAGCATGGACTGGTAGCAGGGCTGGAGATCCAAGTTTCTCCTGGTTGAACAGAGAAACAGGAACGTGGGAAGAGGAATTAAATTAACCTAAAGGCACAGAAGCACAGAATAGTATGTCTTGATAATCAAAGGATCTCCAAAAAATTTTTAACGGCTGTTAGAATAATGTAGTTGTAGATAAACAATGTTTATCTCACCATTTTTTAAAATAACTTGTATCCCATAGCAGTTAATACAGAATTGATCAGCATTTTGGGAAGTTATTGCTGCAGTTCTAGGTAAAAAGGAGTATTGGCAGCTTATTGAGCAGTGGGGGGAATTACTTCGGGACTGTTACCACTGCTCAACGGCAATCACCTTGTCTAGCTTGCGGTTTAGTTTTTTAAGACCTAACAGGGCCATTCTAGCTCACCTAACCAGCAGCCGACTTAAAATGCGGCACTTGGCAACTTTTTACAAGCAGCTGCACAACGGCTTTTGACAGCCCTCCTCAGCAGATCTAGCTCGTTAATAAACCACACACCCCATTGTGTTCAGCAGAACCTCTACGATTTCACCCCAATATTTCGTTAGGTTGGGAATTAAAGTCACTCCTGTACATTTGAGTTTTTGCGAATTTTAGCGCAGTGAAAAGCTCTTCCAAAAAGCCTGTGGGGTGGCTCTGAAAAGAGCCTTTGGGTCTCAGAATTGTCCCCCGGGCCAGGGCTGTTATGTTGTCTTCACTGAACAGCAACAGGCGCGGCCGTCGGCTTGACCGCGGCTTTGGGCACCTTGGCAGACTTGCTCACGCTGGTGGTAGGCTTGCTGCTAGTGGCACTATGCAGGATTTCGGTTTTCTTCGGCAGCAAAACCGCATGGATGTTCGGCAAGACGCCACCCTGGGCGATCGTAACTCCCCCCAACAACTTGTTTAACTCTTCATCGTTGCGCACCGCCAATTGCAAGTGTCGCGGGATGATTCTGCTCTTTTTGTTGTCCCTCGCGGCGTTGCCGGCGAGCTCCAGAATCTCCGCGCTCAAATACTCTAGTACAGCAGCCAAGTATACCGGGGCCCCTCCGCCAATCCGCTCGGCGTAATTGCCCTTTCGTAGAAGCCGATGAACTCGACCCACAGGAAACTGCAGCCCAGCTCTGGAAGAGCGGGATTTCGCCTTTGCTCGCGCCTTGCCTCCAGTTTTCCCGCGGCCAGACATCCTCAAGCTCTTCTTCCTTCGGAACCGAAGAAAGTAGTGAACAATCGAGACTGAAGGTCTTTTATACCTTTCTCGACCGCGTTTCTTTTACTGCGATTGGTTGAAACGTGTAGACCAATAGGAAGGATTCTATTTTAACCAATAAGAGAGGAGTATTGTCAAAGACCGGTATGATAATATGCAGTAACGTTTTTTATAAAGAAAAAAACTCGCTGGTGTTCTTTGTATCATTTTACTCCACTATTGATAATATGTGAGGGAAATAATTTGCTTTACCATACCACTAAGATGTAGATATATTTTATAAACGTTTGCTTTGGCCCATAGTACCGTACAATCTGGAATTCATTCATTTGATTAAAAAATTCCAGCATATGAGATCTTACAAAGTCTTGCTTTAAATCTATTGTGTATTTTGTTGGCGATAATTTCTTCTAATATTATACTTTCTAAATGTAAATTTCTGGTTTAAAAAAAAATGGGCTGTCGAAAAAGCACAAAGGAGAGAGGACACTGAAAACTTTGACGGGCGCATGACGCAAATGCTCCGCGTTTTCCCGCCTTTTCCCCCGTTTTCTTGTCGTGTTGTATTTCCCTGATAGAACAGTTGCTCTCTTGAATTACCTATTGTTCAAAAACAATAATGCTGAACACAAACGAAGAGACCTCTCATCAGGAAACCAAACGAAGATTTTTAATCTCCATCAATATTTTTGTCTTAAATATTTTCCTGAGTCTTTCTATTATCTTTTCTCTATATTAGTCACTACACCACAGCTAATAAAAGTTTATTTTGTTAATATTGCAACTCAAAACCCAATGTCTACTCATTCTACGAAGACCGTTCAATCAGTATGTTTTATTATAATTTATTGTGGTAATAAAAAACCTTGAGGAAAAGTATCAATTTCAAACTTAATTGTAATAATAAAGAGGGAAAGTTCCTTCTTTGCCCTCAACACCACCACCATCACCACCATAATTCAAATGTTGACAAGCAGGTCAGATTGCTGCCTATCAAGAATAAATTATCTTTCCAGTGTTGTATGACTGTTTTAGCAAATCCCTATGCCCAGAAAACCCATGGTTCTTGATATATTCCAAATACTGGAGATACAGTCAAAACTGTTTACATCTTTAACATACTGCAATTAACATACGCCATAAATATTTGTACTGATCTTGGATATCCAAATTAATGAATGAGGTCTTAGTACTGTATTTATTTTCCTGTGGGACTTAATGATTATTTTACTTTAATAGAAAAATATTAGCTTCACTACTCAACACAGGTGTACTGTTATTCTTGCTAATTATTATTGTTGCTAATAGTATTCTAGAGGAGAAAAAGATAGTAGTGTTAGACCTTAGTTTATTGGCATTATGTACATTCCGCTAGAATTGTTAAAATAAAAACCATAAGCTACTTATATTAGTACTTATAATAGACTAAATCTATTAAATTTAGCAGAAATCAAAGCTGTTTCACTGCTTTTACCTACATCGCCGCCCAGAGTCATTTTGTTGAGATGGGCGGCCATACAAATTGAATAAATAAATATGCCTAATTCAGAATCCAGCCCAAATTTTTGCTTTTCTTCATAAACGTTTATGAATGCAGTTAAACGTTATTTTGCAGGCTAATCTGACCTGGGGTGTGCGGGTTATAAATATGATTATACAAGTCCGAACTGAAACACCTATAGTTCCGTTTTATCAAATGCAACGCAATCCACAAGATTTCTTGAAAGACTTGATTTGAGGGCTTGTTACAATCAACGAGGAAGTAGGATTACAACCTTAATATAACCCTTCTGTCCAAAACTAATTAAAAACTAGCCATAGTACCATTTGCTGTTACAGTACTTTTCTTTGTTTATCCCTCATTGGTCAGTTTATCTGAATCCAATCCAATCAGAATCTACTATCAGAATCCCAATTAATATGAATTGGAACATCTCCTTCGAGGCAAACTCGACTCCTAATGACAGCATAGGCGCATCCCAAGGACGCTTCACTCGCTTTCACTTTTAAAAGGTGTTTCTTCATAAACCACAGAGACTGTTTCTTGATCCCGGGTGAAAATATGGATTCGGGTTATTTCAAATTAAATAGCATCGTGGAATCTAAAATACCATGTCGACACAAAATCGTGCATGTCCATCGGAGTTGTTAGATTTCATCAGAATACCGACCAATGCGAATAGGAAGGATGGGGCGGGGGCGGAATGACAAATGTGCTTATTGTGTTTTATACCTTTTTCTATGGCTGTGAGAGCTGGACCATAAGGAAGGCTGAGCGAAGGAAGATAGATAGATGCTTTTGAACTGTGGTGTTGAAGGAAAATTCTGAGAGTACCTTGGACTGCAAGAAGATCAAACCAGTCCATACTCCAGGAATTAAAGCCAGACTTCTCACTTGAGGGAATGATATGAAAGGCAAAACTGAAGTACTTTGGCCACATAATGAGAAGACAGGATACCCTGGAGAAGAAGCTGATGCTAGGAAAAGTGGAAGGCAAAAGGAAGAGGGGCCGACCAAGGGCAAGATGGATGGATGGTATTCTGGAGGTGACGGACTTAACCATGGGGGAGCTGGGGATGGTGACGGCCGACAGGAAGCTCTGGCGTGGGCTGGTCCATGAGGTCACGAGGAGTCGGAGACGACTGAACGAATAAACAACAACAAACCTTTTTCCCGTCGGTAACACACACCGCTTTGCTTACAATAAAGCGTGGATAATTTTGTGAACTCGGATATTTGTTCATTAGGATCAGACGTCAGCCCTAAATGTAACTGATCGGCGTATAGAAATACAACGATCATCTAATGCAGTGTTTCTCAACCTTGGCAGCTTGAAGATGTGTGGACTTCAACTCCCAGAATTCCTCATGCATGGCTGGCTGGGGAATTCTGGGAGTTGAAGTCCACACATCTTCAAGTTGCCAAATGTTGAGAAACGCTGATCTAATGTGATGGCCCCGTGGTTGAATCTAGAACTGCGCTAAGAAAGGTCTGTCGAATTCCAACAAAATCCTGTTCATCCAATGCACCGCATTAGTTCCGTCGCACCTGAGGAGATATAGCTGAAACGATCTACTTATAAACTGTTTTGTTTTCTTCAATTGCGCGGACTTATTATTAGCTAATTTCGTACAGTATTTCCATTTAATTCCATTTACAAAGTATGTTATTTTTATTCCCCTCAAAACCCCAATAACCTAGTCAAAAATCACGGGTAGATGATTTTGCTTCTCCCCGCATCGGACAGTTAAGACAGAAGCTGAACCGGGAAAAAAACGATCGGACGACCAGTAAACCAGGACACGCACCCAAATAAATCAGCGTAGAAAACCTCGTATTCCCATCTGTTTTGACGCAGGAATACCAATGATCTCTGATTCAAACAGTAAATTGGAATAGGACGGCCGATGAGAAAACCCGCCGGTTCTAACTTTTCATTCGGCAGGGTCACGCCCCCCTTACGCTCGGAGTCGGCCCTGACAGAAAACTTCGGGGGGAAAAAAAGTTCGCCTCCACCGTCGCAGGAGTTTCTCATTTTATCCTGATTCTGTACTGTAAATGCTGAGATGTAACGAACAGGCACACGGGCCTCTGGGTAAGGAAAACAAGTAGGGAAAAATGCAAGTGGAGAAGTTTTTTGAAGCTTCATACCACTGTTGGAAAGTGAAAGTCTTCCCGTCGGTTTCGCAAGCCGGAAAAAAATTGAAACCTCTACAGCGATTGGCTGAGTCAGAAATAAGTTTATTAGAATTCCGAATAACCCTGTATACAGCAGCCGCGCAATACAGAGAGATCGTTTAGCGCTTATACATCTAATGACACATGAATACATTAATTTCATTTGCCAATCTGCTTTCTTTCTTTCTTTCTTTCTTTCTTTCTTTCTTTCTTTATTTATTTATTTATTTATTTATTTATTTATTTATTTATTTATTTATTTATTTATTATTTAAATTTATCCCCGCCCATCTCCCGAATAGGGACTCTGGGCGGTTAATTTACCGCCCCTTTAATCTAATTATCATCCTAATATTTTATGTAATAACTTCAGGGTGGGTTTAGTTCGAAATAAAATAGTTACTTATCAATAGAATAGAATGCAGCATTCATTAGTTCTAGTCTATTTGTCTGAAGCTAACCTTAAATGTATTATTTCAACGGAACAGCACTTTCCTTTTCTCAAACGCTTATCTTAAGGTGAGATAAAGGCTGGTTTTGAAAAGTTTCTAATGCCTCTTGTTTCTAACAGCTAAACAATCTTACACTACCTCTAATGCTTTGTCCTATACTGTAGTCCTGTGCACACCCAACAGTAAATCTCACAGAACGCTGAAACTGACTTTTAAGTAAATATACATGACATTGCACTGTAGTCTCACTTATTGTCTGTTCGTTGTTCATTGTTATGTTGATTTATTGTTATGTTGATTTGTACCTTGTACTGTTTCTATTGTGGAATCAGAATAGCTATCTGGAAAAAATACACAATTCTGTGATGCTGTATAATATTGAGTTGGATGTGAGAAGAAATTGGATTTAATCCCAATTCCATCATGAAATACTGGACAGGCCTGAGAAAATAAACCAATTTTTCAGAATATAAACTTTAAGTCCGTTGTAGTTTTTTCCTGGGATAGCATGTGCTACTTCCTCATGCATAGTATCTTTTCTAAAAGATGGGTTTTCTTTCATCCTTCATGTTTAGGTAGCTTTCAAAGAATCAAGAGCTACACACTACTCTGAAGATGTCTACAGCTATGCAAAGTTAGTAATAGAGGCATTCCATACTGAAAGATCACACTGAATTAGGTGGCCAGATGCAATACTGAACAGAGTTCTGCCTTCCTTTCCAAAATGGTATAAGAAATAGATGAAGAAGTGGGCATAAATTAATTTAGCAGGTGTAATTTGCATGACAAGCTGCACCTGTTCAAATATGCCCTCACGCAGCCACCATGGTGTATTAAAAGGGTCCTGTCCTCTTTCACCTCTGTCCACTCTAATTTATGAATCCCAGGAAAACAAAACCCACTGGAATTCTTCAATCCCATGTGAATTATGTCTTCTCCCAGTGTGTCTGCTTTTCACCAATTAGAATCTTCAAAAGAAAAGGGGTGGGATTATGGAAAGTGTCTGACCTGACTGAAAACTGAATGTTTTCTGGAAGACATTAAAAAAAGAACAGCACAATATTCATTTTATCCTTTCTCCATTGTGTTCTATAATCTCTCAACATCCCTTGTGATGATAATTAATAATTAATTATCATTAATGATAATATTGCTATTAACTTTTGGTGTCACTTTTTTTCTTCATTAGTTCCTAGGAGATGCAGCTGATAGGGTTTTAATAGGTGTATCTACAGCAGCCTTTCTCAACTTTTTGACCCTGGAGGAACCCTTGAAATATTTTCCAGGCCTCGGGGAACCCCTGCACATTCAGGCTCAAATATAGCCAGAAGTTACAAAATTATTATATTCGTTCCATGGGTAGGCCTGTCTATATGCATTAACAATGTTCTTAAACTAAAAATAAAGAATGAAACTTACCTCTTTAATGTGAAGTTGCCTGAATTTGAAATAATTTTTTAACTAAATTGTGATCTCCCAGGGAACCCCTAGTGACCTCTTGAGGAACCCGAGGGTGCCATGGAACCCTGGTTGAGAAACCCTGGCCTAGGCTATAATCCCAGCTAAATGTTATTTGATGGTGAAAGCTGAAATGCATTTAAAATATTCTCTTCAAGATGAAGGCAAAACAGATTTGGGATAGAAGACGCAATGCTGAGGGCAAAATTGTAATTCTGAAAGGAAATATAGCACATTTTAATCTTGCCCTTTCTCCAGGGAGTTTAAATTGGTTTAAAATCCTGTGAGGTAAATTAGGCAGAATGATGGTGGGCTAACAGCTGCAAGGAAAGTTGGGGAACTTAAATCTCTGTGGCCAGCCTTCCTTCCTCTGCCATTAAGCAGGTTTCGCTTGCTTATTTTGATATGGAAATCGATAAACGTAGATATGAGGGCTGCCTGTTAAAACTCTGGCTTTTAACTGAAGCTTAATTGTAGAGGCTATCTGATTCCAAATTGGCTCCAAAGCTCAGTCAGCTGAATATGAACCTGAGTGTGTATATTACGCTGCATCTAAAACTCCTTCTTAAAAGTGTTCTTGTTGGTGAATATATAAAACCTTTGGATTTCAGGCCAGGAGTCACCTCAAGGGTTCGTTCTAGAAAACTCACTCCCTGTCTGAATCATCATGCACTTTCCATCTTTTATCTTTACCTTTTATGTTTTATTGATTTTATTGTAATTTCTTTGATCGTTGTGAGCCACTCAGAGTCGTTAAGCGTCAGGCAGCATACAAGTTTAATAACTTATTATCAGCAAATTAGGCCCTGCCCAAAATCTGGAAAGCTCTAGATCAGGTTTTCTGTTTGACTTGACTCTGTGACCTAATTCATATTTGGCATTAAACCATAATATGCTGTGTTTGCTTTGAGCCTATTGTGGGAACCCAGCCACTTTATTGGTAAACCATGGTTTGGGGCATAAAGCACTGTGTGAACCAATTCTGGTTTATTGTCAATTATAGTCAAGCAAATGGAATGGGTGTAATCTGTGAACTGAGTCTGTGAATATGGTTGTAATGCCTTGTCTTTGCAGAGTAGCATAAAATGCGTTAGTGACCACCCATGGGTAGAACAACTAAAGCTTCTGAAAAATTGACATGGGCAAACAAGCTGAAGAACATGTCTATGAAGGTTCTCAGTCATCCAGGTGGAATTGTCTGTAGCTTGAATCATGTCAACTGGATTTCTATTTTCTCAGTGGAAACGTTTCGCTCCTTATCCAAGGAATGAAAGCTCCTTGGATAAGGAGCGAAACGTTTCCACTGAGAAAATAGAAATCCAGTTGACATGATTCAAGCTACAAGCTGAAGAACAGGTCTGTTCCTGAAGGATCTCATGTATGTGCTGCTGTTCATGGTTTGGAGAATAAGTCCTTCCATGGCTGTTCTCCACCGCCAGCACGGTGCCTACTTCAGCACTGTCAGAAAGCCTCTAGGTCCAGGATTATGCTGGCCAAGCTGCCTTTTCTGCCTCTTGCCGGACCGAGGCAGAAATGAGGTCTTAAGTCTGTCACACTTACACGATGTCTTGCTTAACAACCGTGTCGCTTAGTGACGGAGTTGCCGGTCCCAGTTGTGGTCATTAAGCAAGGACTACCTGTATAAATATTTAACAAGAAATAATATTATGTTTCTTAACAGTAGGGAACTATTAGGAAAGTAAATGTACAGGTTGCAACCCAAATTTCTAAACAGTTCTTCAACTGGGACACAGGCAATAAAATCCTTGGAATTAATAGGCTTAATAATTTACACTCCAATACTCTAATATGTTCTTTACATAATAAACTTATAACAACCATTTATAACCAGTTGTCATTGAGCATGATGTCACGTGACCATGCCGCTTAGCAATGGCAGTTCCGACACCTCTGGTTGCCGTTGTTAAGTGAGGACCGTGCAGGTTGTTAAGTGAGGACTTCACATATTGCCTAGAATGATGTTTTTGTTTCTAACAATACCAATTTTGACAACCGATGCACCATTTAGGCCAGGGCTTTCCAAACTGTGTGCCGTGACACAATACTGTGTTGCCTGGGGGCCCCAAGTGTGTCGCGCAAGAACCCGGAATCGCTGTTGGCGCACCGCCGCCGCGCGCAGTAGCGGGCTATCAGCGCTTCCGGGTCCCAAAATGACGCCGCTGCCGCCGCCCCGTCATGCAAAAACCCCAAAGCGCGGCGGCAGCGGTGGCAACCCGGAAGCACCGCCGCCGGCTTGCAAAAAAGCCTCGGATCGCCGCAAAAAGTGACGGTAGGGGGGTGCCCCGGGGTGGAAAATATCTGCGCCGATCAACTGTGCGGCCAGGAGGCAGAGGCGCGCCTCCTCCCCGCCGCACAGCTGATCGGCGCGGATATTTTCAACCCTGGGGCGCCTCCCCACCGTCACTTTTTGCGGTGATCCGAGGCTTTTTCGCCTCGGGACCGCAGCTTTTCTTGGCAGAGACAAGGCAGGGCAATCGCGTGGGCTGGGGGTTCCACCCGGGAGCCAATCGCGTGGGCCGGGGGGGCGGGGGTTCCACCCGGGAGCCAATCGCGTGGGCCGGGGAGCGGGGAGCCCTGTTATTACTGTGTCGCGAAATGATGCACGTCTAAAAGGTGTGTCACCAACATGAAAAGTTTAGAAAGTTTGGTCTACATCATTTTGATGAAAGCAGTAGGAGCCTGTTGACGCTCAGGCTACCCAAGATGAAACTAACAGCAGGCCTAATCAATCATTTAAAGAGTGTAATCCTGTTATTCACATTCAGGAATATTGGCAATCGCTCATCTCCAGAGGCAGGTAAATATTATTGTGACCAGTGTTACAACAGAACATTGAACCCGTGGGCTCTTTCAGACAGTGAGTTTTTCTGCCACTGGCATGATCCATACTCCCATCATTCTCACAACATTGTACACAGGTAGAACTCATTCCAAATGTTAATACCTGTTTTTTTCCCCTTCCACAAATGTGGATTTTCTCCAGAAAATGCTCCATTCATAGTTATTCAGATGTCAAGATATTTCACAGTGCTTTTCATTCAGAAATATTCTGAGGCGTTTTTGTAAGGAGTGCATTCTCCAAAGCACACTGTGTTGTCACAAATCCTCATCTTGTCACTTCCACCCTACATGAAGTTCAGGTACTCAGTTTCTTCTTCAGTCACTGTTATAATTCAAGGTTTCCAAGGTGTTGTGTGTGTTTATGGTGGAGAAATAGATGGGTTGGGAACCAAGGAGCAATTTTTTTTCTCATATTTTTGGTAGAAATTCATCCACCATACAGTACTGACATTAGCCTCTCCCACCCAGATAGGTCCACACATTCACAGACTTTGAACCCACTTCTTTTCCTGAGAAAGATGCTTGTTTTGGCAAAAGAGACAGATTCTCCCCAAAGATGGTGCTCTTTGGAAAAACTAAAAGTGAAACTCCAGGTGCTACAGGATCACATCTACTCCTGACTAATTTATATCCCCCTCAAGTATGTGTAAGATTGATAGTGTAAGATTGGCTGAATTAGGATAACAACATTTCCCAAAGAAGGCCTTCACACTAGAGTGAATGCCTTTCCCTTATGGTTTGAAGTAGTTAAATTTAAAAGGAAAAGGCAGTCTTGTTCATTTTATTTTACTTAAAATATATTTTAAGAATATAAAATTACATGAAGGCAGAGCACATCAAATGAATGAAACCCTAAAATAGATTCTTTCTTTCTTTCTTTCTTTCTTTCTTTCTTTCTTTCTTTCTTTCTTTCTTTCTTTCTTTCTTTCATCTTTCTATCTTTCTATCTATCATCTTAGACAGTGTTCCCCCCACCCCCGAGTTAAGGAGAGTATATCAGAGAGCTATCTTTTTTTACAGTAGCCTTTTATATGATTAAGAGAGGATTTTTCTCTCAATAAACAGATATCAGTGCACACACCGCTAATCAATTATTACTAAATTATTATTCCTGAAAAGGTAAACAGAGCAAGTAACAACTGAAACAGCAATAATCCCTTGTGACCTGTTTTCCATTCCTCTGTGTGTGTGTGTGTATGTCCCCTTGTATCTAGCTTTTAAACATTTCTGAGAAAAACTCCATTGACATTTTGAGCTTCATCACCAAATTGGCTCACGCTGTCTTTGGAGGAAGCAACTAATCCACACAAAGCAATCTGTGAATACCCCTTTCCTCTTGAAGCTTAGTCTTGTTTTTGTCTAAAACAGTATTCAGTGTGTAAATCACATAGTTTCCTGTTCTCACTCAGCTCCATCTTGGCAGGGGGCAGTAACAGAAGGAGTGCCCAAAATATGGAGTCAGTTGAGAGCAGGAAATTATCTTCTGCCTCGTGTCAATATGCTTACAGGCATGCAAGTATTCTGTCACTTCAGTACAGATAAGTCGTCGCTTACCAACTGACTTGTTTAGTGACTGTTCGAAGTTATGACGGTGTAAAAAAAACTGCTTTGTGACTAATCCTTGCATTTATGACCACTGCAGCCTCCCGTGGCCATGTGATCACCATTTGTGTGCTTTACAGCCCACTTCCAACAAGCAGAATGAACGGAGAAGCCGGCAGTAAAATCGCAAGTCGCGGTCACGGGATGTCTCGTTTAACGACCATGACATTTAGGGACGGAGTTGCCAGTCCCAATTGGGGTCGCTAAGTGAGGACTAGCTGTACCCATTCCTGCTCAGAGGGAGCAGGGGAAGAATTTGCAGGGAGGCTGCACTGAATAAAGGACCTTCTCTTCCACCCTGGGCATTCCCTTCGCTCATGATAGGCGGCCTGTGGGCTACATGCCGCTCAGCCTGCCTATCTCTATTAGTATCTATTAATAAAATAATAATAATTAATTTTATCTATTAATAAAATATCTCTATTTTATTTCCAGAGCTGTCAAGTTCATGCTTCCCAAACCCAACCCTAGTTTGCTGAATTATAACAAGACTTTTTCATGTTTTTTTTAAAAAGGAAGCCTCAGAGTAGGTGCATTAAGCCTCCATTGCATTAATACAGTATCCTATTTTAAAAACAAACCTGAAAAAAGGGGAAAAAAAGGCTTAAAATTCTAGCCTCCACTCCTCACCATGTCCCTACCATGTCCCCCGGGGTCTCATAGAGGCTGGGGGGAAAAAATTTTTTTTTTTTAAAGAGTGTAATCCCTGATTGCCAAAAATGTTGCTCTCCCCTCACTTAATGCACATGTACCACCTTAGCCTATTGCTCCAAGGTTGTTTCTCCATTCCTGACCCACTTCCAGGATTGGGGGGGGGGGCGGTCAAGTGGAGGAAACAATTTGAGATAAATCAGCAGCAAGTAAGTAAGGCATAGAAAGGGCTGGCCCCAAACTTTTTCTTGCCTGAGGTGGGGGACATCCTTCCACCTAGTCAAAAGATAGAAAACCCCAAAAGCTTCTCCCTCTCCAAGACTGCAAAGCTGTAGTAAGAAGAAGCGATCCGTAAATGACAATTTACAGCCCTTGCATGATACAGAAAATGAGCTGCCTGTCTCTGCTTAGGCAGAGTAGGGCTGGCCGTAGAATGTGAAGGACAGCTCTATCGTATTTAATTTGCTGGTTGAACCTCTTGAAAGGAAGCCATCAAGGACACAGTCTAAGCCAGCACCCTACCCCTACATATAAGAAGGGGAAGATCACTTCCCCATTGAACGCGGCTGAGAAGAAGGTGTATATGTGTGTTTGGTGATTGACGTCATGAAAGGCAACTTGTTCCATCTCATAATCCAAGTAAATCCCCAATTTCCGGGGCTTCTTCTTCAGAACCAAAGGGGTCTTGGGGACGGTAAGAGCTTGATATTGGAGCCGGTCCTTTCCCACTGCCCAGATCCCTTCTTCTGGGACAAGGATGAGCCTTCCCTTTCTCTTCATGGAATTTCTAGCCACCCCTAAGGCCCAATACCCATCCTCTCCAACTACCACTTCCCAATAATGCTTCCCGGAGGAAAATCCCTCCCTTCCCAGCACGCAGCGCTCTATATTAAATCTTTTAGGATGGTCTGGTAGGCTGTGCCACATGAATCCCTGTATGACAGTTTTCTGGTCTGCGGACAGGATCAGATCATGGTTGGCCGTGTCTGGATCCAGAACTATGTTTGCTGAGAGGAAAAGGAGAAGTGGGAAAAGAGAAAGATGGGAAAGATGAAAATGTTAACCAAAAAGAAAATGCTGCAATTGCCCCATTCTTAATTATAACAAGGAAGAGAAATTGCACAAAGATCTTATTTTGATATGATTTTTAGTGCTTAATCCAGTGTTTCTCAACCTTGGCAACTTTAAGATGTGTGGACTTCAACTCCCAGAATTCTGGGAGTTGAAGTCCACTCATCTTAAAGTTGCCAAGGTTGAGAAACACTGGCTTAACCGTTAAAAGACTCATTTCAAAGGGTGCACCAAGTCTCCCTTGATCTATTTAGTCCAGGCATGGGTGTGAGCGGCACTTCCCATAATCTCCTGGGCTAAATTGTGCAGCAAAATAGGGAAGTGGTATCTTCATGCCTAAACACAATAGGCTTATGTTATTTCAGTTTGAATAAAGTATGTAATACATATTTGTTACCTGAGCAGGAAACATGTAGCTATCTGTTAGGCTCAGAGCCTAAAATTAGGTATTTGCTCAACTCAAGGAGAGGTCTTTATGCATGGAAAGATTATAGGGCTTCTATGGAAGCCCCCTGTATTTTCTGTTATGCTACATCAGAGTCTCTTGTTCAGAAGCTATTTTTCTAGAAAGTTCTATGCATGAAGGCAGAGCCAATTATAAATTCTTCCTTGGAATTATCTTAGGGAGATGCTCAACGTTGCTAGTTTCATAGTCAATCATTTGCAGATGGCTTTGAATACTACTGTAATAAGAGAAATAATATAAATGACTGCTAGAAAAAATGAAATTTCCCCACAATACAGAATTTCTTTAAAGAAGGATATCAAGATCGCCACAAATGTGTACTGTGTTTGTCATGCAAAAATGTGACTGGGCTGATAGTACCAGGTTCCTTTACATATGACTACCAGAACTCAGCACATGACAACACTTTTGAATAAAAAATATATTCCCCAGAGTAAAAACCACATCAAAACTTGATGAAAAACATTCACTTTCAGAGATTAGCACTATAATGATGGAAGATACACTTTGGAGTGATAATGAACAGGGCAGCCACGTACCTTTTTCTACTGGTATCACCATGTTCCTCCAATCTAAAAGCAAGATTAAAGATTAAATAAATGCTAACTTCAAAGGAACAGTTTAATCTTTAAGTAATCTTTAAATAATTAAAAAAAAGTTGTTCAAAGTCACTATGAAGTTATTTTTTTCTACATCATTGGAACATAGCAAGATTAGCTGCAAGAATTTTATATGCACAGGGATGGAAATTTTATAGGCACAGGGTTGAAGATTGGATTGTTAAATTAATGGATCTGGCCCAGATGGCTAAATTGACAGCATTAATTAGAGAACATTCAGTTTCTGGATTTTTATCTGTTTGGCAACCACTTCTGGAATACTTGCTTGTGGTAGAAAAAAATGATGTTCTGATTTTGGGTTTTAATGATTAATTGGTTTATTTTAATAGAAATAATGTTACTATGGTTTAATCATTGGTAAGAGATTGTTTTTGTAAATTTATCTATATCTGTATTGGAGAAAGTCGGAAGTCACTTTTCCGTCTTTGTTTTCTGTCTATTTGCACTTTATAGTTTTTTCTTCTTTTTCTTTAGTTCTATTTTCATGCTTTTCTGTAGTTTCTATTTTGTATTTTATCTATACTCTGAAAATCAATAAAGTTTAAACTGGAATGGAGATGGAGTGGCTTTGAGTTTTAGGGCCTCCTGGATCCAATGTTTTTCTATACAAATTTAAATCATCATCATCATCATCATCATCATCATCATCATCATCATCTTTTGGTTCTGGATGAGGTTGCCCCAAGCAGAACCGGTGTACAATCTAGGGGTTCTCCTGAACTCACAGCTTCTGTTTGAACAGCAGGTGGCAGAAGTGGCCAGGAGGGCTTTTGCAAAACTTTATTTTGTGCACCATGTGTCCTTTCCTGGACCAGGAGGCATTGCTCACAGTCGCTCATGTCTTAGTCATCTCCCAAGTGGATTACTGCAATTAAGTGGGGCTGCTTTGAAAGACCATCCAAAAGCCGCAACAGGTCCAGAATGCAGTAATATGGGCAATTATGGGTGTACCTCAATACATGCAAGTTACACCTGTTCTTTGTGAGCTCCACTGGCTCCCTACGTGCTTACAGGTAGGATTCAAGATGCAGTTGTCACCTACAAATCCCTCCATGGCATGGGGCCAGATTATTTGCAGGACCTCCTGTTTCCAGTTGTTTTTACCAGGTCTGACAGGAGAGACACAGTCCGGGGCCCCTCAATTAAAGAGTGCCACCTAAGAGGACCTAGGAAGTGCGCCTTTTCTGACATAGTACCTTCCTTCTGGAACATCATACAGTACCTCCCAAGATTAGATTAGCCCCAGCCCTGCCAGCCTTTCAGAAAGCTCTGAAGACCTGGATGTGCTCCAGGGCATGGAGGTTGGGAGGATAGATGTGAGATGCCATTGTTACTGATGAGTGTTCATTGGATTTCTTCTTGGTGACCATTATAGGCTTTATGTTTCTGCTATTACTGTTTTCTATTTTTAATGCATTGTTAGCTGCACCTAAGTCGCATTTGTGGTATGGGTATACCACATCAATATACATTGATTTAATAATGAATAAATAAATAATAAACTCAACCACATGAACTCAAGAGGACTTTATCACACCTGAGACAACTATAAGTAATTTATTTATTTATTTAATGTTTATCCTGTATTTATTATTCTTATAAATAACTCAAGGCGGGGAACATACCTAATACTCCTTCCTCCTCCTCTTTTCACCACCACAACAACCCTGTGAGGTGAGTTGGGCTGAGAGAGAGGGACTGGCCCAAGGTCACCCAGCCGGCTTTCATGCCTGAGGCGGGACTAGAACTTTCAGTCTCCTGGTTTCCCATTGGCTCCTTCCTAGGGCTGAGAGAGAGGGACTGGCCCAAGGTCACCCAGCCGGCTTTCATGCCTGAGGCGGGACTAGAACTCTCAGTCTCCTGGTTTCCCATTGGCTCCTTCCTAGGGCTGAGAGACAGGGACTGGCCCAAGGTCACCCAGCCAGCTTTCATGCCTCAGGCGGGACTAGAACTCACGGTCTCCTGGTTTCTAGCCCAGTACTGAATGTTTCAGGTGAGAACATAACAAGGAAAAAAAGTATTATAGCAGCATTTCTCCACTTGGTACTCTCTAGATGTGGTGAAACAGCAGTCCCAGAAATCTCATGCAACATGCTTTTTCACCAAACATGGAAGAAATCAATGCTGGAGATCACAGAATGGGGATAATGTTCCATTTTAAAGTGTTTAAAAGGGCTGTCTGTAATCTCACTATGTACATCTTTTTCATAATTCAAAGTTTTTCATTTACAAGAATCTAAAAAAAAATTGTCTCAATTTGATGGATCATCTACTATAATTTGGTGGGGGGCAGATGAGGAGTTGTCCCATGAAAGAAAAACTGGGAGCTTTGCTGCCTATGATATTTCTATTTCAGTGTCCTCTTAAGAAAAATTGTGAAGGATTTTGAAAATCTTTTGAAGTACAGCATTACACATTTATTTCAATTCACTTAAAGGAGGGATCATTGCTCCATGATAGAATTACATGTTTTGCACACAGGAGACCCTAAATTTAATCCCCAAAATCTCTAGATAACAGGACTAGGACTGTTGTTAAGACTCTTATTTGAAACCACGGAAAGATGCTGCCTGCCGCATCAGCAAGACTGATCTAGATGGACTTACTTGTTGGTAACTTTCTAAAGTGCACACTTGTTCCTATCAGCAGATACTTTGCTACTGACCTTTACATATCCCTTTCTGTTTTGTTGTACACAGTGACAATTTTACAAAAATATACTTAAGCTGACATTCTTCCTTTCCAATGAAAGAGCCTCGACTCAACACAGAATCCTCAAGTCATTTTATGACATACACTAGATCATCATTTCCTAACCGGCTGCTGTACAAGTTGGAGAAAGTTGGAAAAAGTTGTACTAAAGGAACAACTCCCAGTAAAGTCAGATAGACTTACTTCTGAGGAAATACCTGAATATTGTATTGTACACTAAGGAATGCTTAGTCTCACTGGAATCAACAGGTTTAAGATTGATAGCCTCTCTATTAGATTGTGGCCCAAATGTTTTTCCCTCTCAAAAAAGAAAAGAAAAGAAAAGGGAATCACTTACTCAGTTCTGTGACCAGCTTTCCTAGAATAGAAGAAGAGAACAGAAAAAAAATCTTACTACTATTCTACTATTCAGTAGTTCTTACTACTGCAGAAAACATAAATGTGTAACTTTGCCATCATTATCTGTAAATAAAGCCACCTGATATTCCCTAAATCTTAGGAGAAGTAATAAGGAACAAAATAGCAGCTAAATTCATCATCATCATCACCATCCAACATAATAACATAATAACATAATAACAAACTAATCAAGAGCTAGCAAAAGTTTTTTTTTCTTTCCTATTGTACTGTTGATGGATTGACTTTTTTCTTTTGGTTATTCCTTTAAACCAGAGTTTTTAAAGTGTGGTTTGAGGACCCCTTGGGGTCCCCCAAGACACTCTCAGAGGTCTGTAAAATCACAATGATTTGCCATGTATTGAAGATATTTGCAAAAATTTAAAACAATGTCACTCTTCTCATTATTTTTTACAAAAATAAAGTTTTTCATGAAAAATATTTTATTTATGTTAATATCTAATGGGTTTAATATTGTTATTTTTACATGGTTCAATAAATTAATATTCTACAAATGCATCAATTTTAATTTTTAATATGGTAAACATTGATAAATATAGCCTATACTAACAAAAGCTCTTTTGGGGTCCTCCATAATTTTTAAAAGTGGGAAGGGATCCTGACAGCAAAAAGTTTAAGAAACACTGCTTCAAACAATGGGTGGACTGGGTGACCTACCTACCACTAGATGGCAGCAAAGAGTTAGGGGTTTTTTTTGTAGCTGTTGGCTGCCATCTAGTGGTCAACAGTTTTATGCAGTTGAGATACAGCTGTTGAGGAACTGAAGTTTTAAAAAGGTAAAGGTTCCCCCCGCACATTTGTGCAGTCGTGTCCGACTCTAGGGGCCTGTGCTCATCTCCGTTTGTAGCCGAAGAGCCAGCGTTGTCCGAAGACGCTTCCATGGTCATGTGGCCGGCATGACGCACGCGGAACGCTGTTACCTACCCACCAAAGTGGTACCTATAAATCTACTTGCATTTGCATGCTTTCGGATTGCTAGCTTGGCAAGAGCTGGGGCGAGTGCGGGAGCTCACTCTGCACACGCAGGGCTAGGGATTCAAACCTCTGAACTTGCGATCTTCCAATCGACAAGCCTGGCGTCTTACCCACTGAGCCACCACGCCCCCTGTTACTGAAGTTTAATAAAGGGTTAACTGTGAAGATCCGTGTGGGAGTTGTAAACTATCCTAAGAATATAATGTGAGGAGAGGAACAAGAGCTTCTCTGGGTACAGTGGCCACTGGGAAAGGAATTGCCTGCTAGGCTGGCTACAGAAGTACAGAAGCTGAGTCCCTTTCCATTACATTTTCAATTATAGGCATTCAGCCTGGAATGGGCTGGTCAATTTCAAGGCTAGATGGACCAGTTGACCAACCCATTGAGAAAAAGTGGCTGCAGATGCCAGAGTTTCAGTCCCCCTTGCAGCCAAAAGTGGAGTGAGAGGTGGGTGAAGGGATGAGAGACAGACCGAAGGGGCTGGTCCCACAGGAACCAGCAGAACCAAGTAGAGCCACAAGATTGCCAGCACAGGACACGTCATTTCAGGCCGCCTCCCTGATGCATATCAATATACACTGGCTGCATGTAGCATCTTGAGGCAGGATATTAGGGAAAATACCCCTTTCAGAGCAGAGCATCTTACACCGTCGCTAACGGCAGGTGAATGTTCAGATACTGACAAAGACATGTGCTCACAAAAAGGGTAGCGTGCCATCCTGGCACTGGGGCAAGGGGGGTCTGTGGATTTGCCCTTAGAAGACATACCAGTCAAGAAGTTAAAAGAGAAATGTAATGTCCCAGTCTATTAAAAAACCCTGATTCTATCCAGATACAATTACTGTAACTGCAGGGCTGTCTGGTGGTTAACTGTGCAAATAACATTACTTCTATCCCCATAAAGGACAGTTTCCTATGTACTCACTGTTTCTCTTCCGTAGGTAAAAAATAAATACAGCCAATCCAACCACAGCCATTAGGGAAAGACATAGAGCTACTATCCAGAATGACATTTTGGGGAAGAAGTGATCTGAAAAGTGAAAGAAATACAGATGAATCCAGATTAAAGCAATCTCGAAACATTGGAAAATGTTCCACTTCTGTCTTTCCTACCCCTTCTGCTATGATTCATGAATGTTTTTGTAGCTCTACTCTGCCTGCGGTTCTCCACACAAATGGATCCTTGTCCCAACCCTTCCAGAATTGGCATTTGAATTGGTCCCTGTGCCAGGCATGGACGGGCAATATATCTGCAAGTGCTTGCTTGCTCTCATAATAAAAAAAGGTAAAGGTTCCCCCTGCACATTTGTGCAGTCGTGTCCGACTCTTAGAGGTATAGTATAACTCTTCAGTGACTTTGAGTTTGCCCTAATCAAGACATGGAAACCAGCTGCAAATTGGTCTGATTTTGAATTCAGAATTTCAGTCTCCTATTACTGCAAAGCCCAAGCTGTAAAATACCGAAAGGCTATTAACAATTTTTGTTGACTGGGACTTCCTGTGGGAAATGGCGGACTAAACAACTTTGCCTACGAGCTCCGTGGGAAGAGCTGGCAGTGTGGCAGTTTTTTCTGGGCACAGGGAGGTTTTTCTGTAGCCCCAAGTGTTTTTCTGGATTAAGGAAAACACTGAGAATCCAGACGGTGAGTTGTAGCCAGGAGATCATGGACAGCATCTGCGACCGAGTGGTAAGACTACACTGGGAGGCTGGGATAACATCTCTTTCTGATCCATGCTTGCAACCCCTTAAAGGGGAAATAAGTCTTGCCTTCCCATTTCTTAAGCACCCAACTTGTTTTTTTTAGTTTTGTACCTCAAGAGAAGCTTTTTATAGTAAGAAAAAGCAGAATCTCTTGGTGAATATAGTTATTTTTGGAGATTTTTAACTATAAAAAAAAAGTTTTGGCTTTTTTCCCCACCTGGGTTATTTTGAGAGCTGTAACATTACCTTTCCACTGTCATCTTTGTTGCTGAATTTGAAGGTTGGAGTGTTTTTTCTACACATTGTTTTTGATTTCTCATTCTAAACTTTTGGCTTTCTGTTTACTTTCTTCAAGCTGTCTGCTAGTATATTTTCTTTGGTTAATTTTGGATTAATTCATTAACCTCTGTTTTTGTGAGTTAACTCTTTAGGGTGTGCTATAATTTACTGTTTGAACAATGGAAGATTTTAAAGAAGATTTCAGAGAATTACGTTGTCAGCAAGAAGATATTTTTTTCAAAGGGTTGTCAAGTTATTATACAGACTGTTTGGGACATTCAAGATGAGATTCTAGCTAAAATGGAACAACTATATGAAAATACTATGATGGAAGAAGACGACGACGCTGGAAAAGATGGCGATTTTACTGCTGTGAGGAAGATTGAAATATTCTCAGCTGAAAACTCTGGATTGGTGTTTATGGGGTTAAAACGATTGTTTAACCTTAAGACTGCACAAGGAACTGCCAAGCTGGGGAAATGTTATGATTATTTCAATCAATGTTATGGGAAAGAAGAGTATGTTATGTGGGAGTTTTCTTCTCTTTCGCTGGAAAGTTTGTATCTTTGGGGGCTGTTGGGCTGTCCGATCTTTGTAAAAAAAATGCTGTTGGTGTAATGGTGAAATATTTAAATGCCCTGGTATATTTTGAAGAGGGGTAAAAAATTAAGAATATTTAATTGGACTCATAATGAGGTTAACATGATTTACAGGATTTTTGATTTCTAAGATTTAAAAGGTATTGACAAGTTCTGGTAATATTTTATATAAAGGATATTGATAAGATATAATAATGTTTTATACTGTTTTTTAGGTCTAATAGGGTTAAGATTGTTTATTATAAAGGCAGACAATTTGTTTCTATAATTTGATGCTTATTGTGTAGACAGAAGTATATAGAATAGTAGTAGAAAGAAAAAAAATTAAATGGATTGTTTTTTAAGAGGGAGGGAAGTTTGAAGTAGAAATTTATATATATGTATATATACATATTATGTAAGGGGAAGGAGCAATTGTATTAGAGATTTGTATATGTGTTAATGGAGGGATTTATAGAAATAATGTGATTATGGTTTGATATAGAAGAAGGGTTTGTTTATGGGAATTGCTGTATATTCTTGCTGTTGAAAGCTGGAAGTCACCTGTATGTATGCAACTTTCTAAAAGTCTTTTCTTTTGTGTTTTTACACTTTTAGTGTTTTTTTGGTAGTTTTTTTTTGTTTTGTTTTTTGTAGTTTTTTATCTTTGTTCTAAAAAATAATAATAAAGCTTTCTACAAAAAAATTTTTTTTGTTGACTCACTTGTTATATGGATGGTTGATTCCTTTTCCAGATCGAGGAGGATGTTTCTAATGACACAAGTCAAGTTTGAACTTCCTCTTAGAATGATGTCAGTTTGTACATCGAATGTCCCATCATTTCTTTGGGAATTTTGTTTTGCCAATGAAGACAGAGGCCTCCCACTGAGATCTCTCCACAGGACCTCAGGCTTTGGATACCAGCCAGTGGAACGACAAACCACTCGGATCCCTCTGTCCTGATAACCTTCAATGGAAAGGAGAGGAGCAGGCCCTGATGCTAGATGTGAGACAAATATGCATATTTTAAGTGTTTTCAGGCTGTTCCAAAGATGGGCATCCTGCAGATCCAGGACAATCTGCAACCACCAAACCTTTTGTAGCCCTTGAAATGACATTCTGGTTTCAATTGCTGGGGAAACTGTGGCACGCCTTCCTGGCATTTTGAGATGGAAACATACACAAAAGCCCATAATATAAGCAATAAAATAATTTTTTTAAAAAAGTATCCAAAACTCCCTCCAGGAAGGGAGGGAGGGAGGAAACTTGAGAAAAATTAAAACCCCATTCATGTCCATGTGTTGAGGTGCTATTCACTTTGAGCCATTGTCCCATCTATTCTGCCTTTCAGCCCCACCCGCAAATATTAAAGCAGGTTCTTGGCCAACAAAAGGTTGCCCTCCTCCAGTCTGTTCAAAGGGTTATGGAATCAGTTCAAAGAAAATAGCAAGATATCCAACACTGAAGAACAAAAGAACATCTTAAAAAATACTGTAGAATCGTTGGGTTGTCAAAGATCAGAAGGCTGCCCAGTTTAAACTTCATCCTCTGATTATTTAGATGATTTTTTAACCATCACCCCATCTCCCTCCTCATCCCCAATCCAACTATAAAACCTAAATTCTACGATAGAAAGTTGGCATACTGCAGTTCAGGTATCTCTAGGTGTCAGATGAAGCATGAAGGCAAAACCTCCAATAGAACTATTATTCTGGGGAACTTTTTTTGTCTGGATTATTATGAGCATTGACAGTTTCCCAGTTTGCCTGACTATTTTTTACCTCTTAGGCAAAAAAATAAGTGTGATTTTTCCTCTTCCTCCTTTGAAGCTGTTTGTCAAAATGATCCTACCCTTTCCTTCCAACATAAGTTGAATGGTGGATTGAATCAGTTCCAGACACTGCTATCATAAGAACATGGGATGAAACCTTCCAGATCTGAAAAAACTTCCAGCAGTAGCATTTCTGATATTTCTAGTAAGCCTAAAACAGAGCATGCAGTCAACAGTACAGTATGCCTCAATTGTCTGTTCTCATAATACATTATTAGAAGTATATTGCATCTGAATATGGATGTTCCAGTGAGGTATCACAGATGTAAGCCAGTCATTTGTGGGGTTGCATACCCTTAAAGGACCAGATGCAGGGCCCTGAATGGGGGTAAATATTCTGGATGTCATTTAACCGAAAAGGCTCGAAGAGTGGCAAGAGCAGCAGTTACTACCTAGAGCAGAGCTTTCCAAACTGTGTGTTGTGACACGTTAGTGTGTCGGCTGCAGTGTCTGGGTGTGTCGCGGCTGCTGCTGCCTCCTGGCTTCCACTCAGGTCCTAGTGCCTGCCTTGTGCCCTGCTGTAAGAGAGTGTCGTGAAATGATGCATGTCTAAAAAGTGTGTCAGCAACATGAAAAGTTTGGAAAGCTCTGCCTTAGAGTAATTGCCTGAACTTGCTTTATGGCAGGAGGGGGAAACCCCAGCCCTCAAAAATGCAGCCCAGACCCATTTGTATGGCCCCTGAGTCACCCAGAACTGGGCTGCTAAAATTGGTAGCAAAATGGCAATTTTGGGTGGCATGATTTAGCCTCCCCCTATTTTCCCCCAAGCATCCGGAAAATTCACACAATTGTTTTGTGCCTGCTTTTTTTTTTAAAAAAAGCTGACGTTGAAAAAGGAAAAACTGGATGTTTCATCAATCCTACTTTCTGGCCCCCATTTCAAGAAAGTGAAAAAGAAATACATGGCCACTGGTGATAAAATGGTTACCCACCTTGACATTATGGAATGGTAACCTTTATTCCTCCTAAATATCAAGAACACTGAAGGAGTACCTTGAAATAAGTTTTTTTGGGGAAACCTGTTTTTTCACAATCTAAGAATTTGTTGGAAGGTTGATGACTGCAGAGGTTCTAGAACCAACTTCAATTACACATTTCCATTCAAAATGATTTATCTCTTACTTACCAGTCACTTTCATATCTAATGTGGCTTCCTGTTGGAAACTCCCATTCTTTACAGAGCAGTGGTAGTGTCCCTCATCGAAAAGGCTGACATTAAAAATTTTCAGCCCAATCTTTCCATCCCCAATGCCGTCTTTTAAAAATTCTGTTCTTCCCTGGTATTCGGGTTGCTGCCGTTCCAGGTGATCTTGGCCACTGCGATAAAGGTGTACATATGAAGAGTTCTGGGAACGGAACCACATTATCTCCATATTCTGAACATTTGTTCCAGGGGACAGATGACAGTGTAGCACAATGTTCTCCCTCAGAGAGGCAGTGACTGGGTGGAATGGTCCAATCACTGTCAGCTGCACTGTGAAATGCACCAAATGCATAACAAATAATTACAAATGGCCAAATAAACTGAAGGAGCAACACCATATTGACAGCTTGTCTACAACCTCAAAACATGTGCCACAGCAGTTGATGTTTGTCTGAAATATTAAGCCACCATTTGAATACAGTGGGTTGGGTTTCTGTTGTGTAATCATTCAGCTCAAATGAATAAATTCAAAACCAGACAGAGGAAAAGAATTGGGGGTCGAGTGGGTGGGGTGGGGTAGCTCAATAGTACAGTACTTGCTTTGCACGCACACATACACACACAAAACAAATTTAATCCTTGGCATTTCCAGGTAGGGCTGAGAGGACTCTTGTATGAATGGGTGCCAATCAGCCTAGATAATGATCATTGTAGTATACTTCCAGATCCACATAGGAAGCAAATCGAGTCCCATCAAACCAATCACTGAGCATCTCATGCCAGTCCCAGCTTCCTCCAGATTGGAGCAGGGACACAGAACAATGCACAACCCAGTTGTTGTTGTTTTGTGTCAGAAGCTTTCGCTTCTGTAGTGAAAGGATTTGCCGCTGACATCACCGTTGCCCGGGGGACACCCAAGGAGGCTCCTCCCACCGAAGTGGTACCTAATTTATCTACTCGCATTTGCATGCTTTTGAACTGCTAGGTTGACAGAAGCTGGGACTGATTTTACTAATTGCCGGAGCTTACTCCAGCACACAGCTCACACTCGGGTTTCGAACTGCCGAGTTTTCAGCCTTAATGGCTTTTTGCTCAGCGTCTTAACCACTGAGCCACCGCGGTCCCTTACAATTACATTACAACCCAGTAATGTAATTGTAAGAACTGGGGAGATGGGCGGAGGCGTCCTACACTACGGATTGATCTGCACCTCTGGTGTGGAAGAACCCAGTGCCAAGCTAGATGGACCAAGGGTCTGACTTTGTATGTCAGCTTCCTATATTCATTTCCTAACCTCTCTGTTAGCAGGGCGTCCTTGAATTGATCAGCCTTCCCTCTTTCATTATACTGATATTTGGTCTAGTGGTTAAGGCTCCAGGCTAGAAACCAGGAGACCGTGAGTTCCACCTTGGGCATGAAAGCCGGCTGGGTGACTTTGGGCCAGTCCCTGTCCTGACTTCGGGCGTAGAAATAACACGCTGAGGCTGGAATCAAGCTCTAGTGATTTATTATCCTACTACCCTAACAGAATCCATCTAGACCAAGGGTCGGAATTGGCGGCTCGCGAGCCAGATCTGGCTCTTTGGCCTCCTGACGCTGGCTCTTTTTCCATCTTTGCCGACCGACATCAGAAAGCCGGTCTCCGGAAGCGGCGCGAACCCTGGAGAAGACGCTGAGACAGAGACGCTGATTGGTGGAGGCTCAGAAGGAAGGGCGCCCCCACCAATCAGCGTCCCTGTTTCTTCTCCAGGAGAAGAACCCTGGAGAAGAAACGGAGACGCTGATTGGTGGCAGCGCCCTTCCTTCTGAGCCTCCACCAATCAGCGTCCCTGTTTCTTCTACAGGAGAAGAACCCTGGAGAAGAAACGGAGATGCTGATTGGTGGCAGCGCCCTTCCTTCTGAGCCTCCACCAATCAGCGTCCCTGTTTCTTCTACAGGAGAAGAACCCTGGAGAAGAAACGGAGATGCTGATTGGTGGCAGCGCCCTTCCTTCTGAGCCTCCACCAATCAGCGTCCCTGTTTCTTCTACAGGAGAAGAACCCTGGAGAAGAAACGGAGATGCTGATTGGTGGCAGCGCCCTTCCTTCTGAGCCTCCACCAATCAGCGTCCCTGTTTCTTCTACAGGAGAAGAACCCTGGAGAAGAAACGGAGATGCTGATTGGTGGCAGCGCCCTTCCTTCTGAGCCTCCACCAATCAGCGCGCGCCAAAGCGCCCCCTTCCACGCGATTGGCTCCCGCCCGCAAACCCTGCCCCCTGGCTCTCGAGCACTTCAAAATGTGCACGAGCATACCAAAATGGCTCTCGGCTCAAAAAGTTTGCCGACCCTTGATCTAGACTAAACATGAAGTGGTAATGCCCAAAGAATAAGTCCACAAACCTAGGGCGGGGCTTTCTTCAATCTCTTGGGAGGGAAACATAGCGATTCAGTACTATGCATTCCTGGAGGGAGCCCCCTCCTTCGCCGCCCGTTATCTCCCTGACACTCCCTCTCTCTCAGCCCAACAACATATAGGGTTGTTGTTGTGGGGAATTAAATAGGAGGAGGAAGGAGTATTAGGTATGTTCCCAGCCTTGAGTTATTTATAAAAATAATAAAGGAGGGATAAAAATTAAATAAATAAATAAATAAATAAATAAACAAATAAACAAATAAAATCTATCTATCTATCCTCCATCCTCCATCCTCCATCCTCCATCCTCCATCTATCATCTATCATCTATCATCTATCATCTATCATCTATCATCTATCATCTATCACCTATCATAATACATGATAGATATAGATAGGGAAAATAGAAGGAGAAAGGAGTATTAGGTATGTTCGCCGCCTTGAGTTATTTATAAAAATAATAAAGGTGGGATAAAAAATCTAAAAACAAACATCTCCAATAAGCGTGTAATAGGATTTGTTTCCCATGTTGATTCATTATATTACTTCTCCGTTTTCATTGTTAAAGTTTTAATTATTTATTTATTTTTTAGAAGTAGGCACCCATCTTTGCCATCTTTCATTCTGGAGCTCAAGGAAGCATACCTATGGCGTCCTTGTCCATTTGAGCTCCCATGGCTAAGGTGGACTGGAAGCTGGATCTCTCCAGTGCCATTCCAACGCTTTAACCGCCACACCACACTGGCTCTTTGTTTTAATGTGAGTTTATATGAAGATGTTATGTCTAGTGAAAATTAAGACCCTCCCATTCTCTCTCTTAATATATAACATATATATTACTCACCTCACAGGGTTGTTGTTGTTGTTGGGAAAATAGGAGGAGGAAGGAGTATTAGGTATATTCGCCGCCTTGAGTTATTTATAAAAAATAATAAAGGCGGGATAAAAATTAAATAAATAAAAATAAATAAATAAATAAATAAATAAAAATTATCTCTCTCTTAATATATAATACATAAAACAGTTACATTTCTTTGAAAGTAATACAGAAGGTTCTTACTTGGATTAACATTGTTAACAGGTAGAATAACTAAGAAAGTGATGAAAATAAACAGGAAAGAACTCATTTTGGAACCACAATGGAAGGCTCTCATTTTCTTTGTTTTCTTATTCTGTTCTGTAAGACACATAGCAAACTGTTGGAAGGAAAGAGAAAAAGAAACATGGCTAGTATAGTAATTTGTTGGTATGATCCTCTTCTTTTTAGATTTATCCATAACATTGTATGACTCAAAATGCTTGCTAAATGGTTTTTAAAGACTGACGTAGCTACAAGTTGCTGAATGATGTGACTTTGCAATTCAATTTGTTAGTGGAAATGTTATGACACCCTCACTTGATCTCGAGATTATATGTTTTGGGATTATATCAGAATAACATACAATCTTTTCCTCCTCATCAGGAAATAGTCCCTATGAAAGGGTGCCTGTGGAACTTCCTGCCATTTAAAAAATTAAGAAATGTAAAACTAGATGGAAATGTTAAGCAACTGTTACTCTTTTTCAGATAGACTGGAAGCTTAGCTACTCAATTTTTGAAAATGGTCATAATCATAAATACTTCAGTGTATTTATGTGAACCAACGAGACAAAGTATTGTCACGTGGAAGATGAACTGAATCCAACACACACGCACATATATTAAAATACACACAGACACACTTTTATGATTGCAAAATCAACAGTTGTAATAATTACTTTTACCTTACTCATGAAGAACATTTCATGGATCAACGTCAACTTCCATTTCCATAGAACAAAAGTAAACTGCACGTGTTTCCCCCTTGTTTTCCTCTGTTGACAATGAGCAATCGAAAGATGAAAGGGATGGGATGGGATGGGATGGGATCAGAAAGCTCTTTTCACAAGCAGATGCCCTCCAGTCCACCCTTGCCTTGAAGGAGTCTTTGGGATGGTGGAGCAAAGAGGGAGGGAGCTTGTCTTTAAAGATCCCATTTGTCAAGATCTCCTTGTTCAGCTATTTTTCTTGCACTCCTCACCACATTATCAGTAGCCACCAGATGACACAGCAAAATGGGAAAGGGGCCAGGTTGGAAGCCAACGTCATCTTCAGCTAATCACCAACAGGCAGTCCACTCATAATGTTTACAGATGTCACAGCAGCATCAGCAGTTTGATAGTTTTAGAGATCTGCAGTGTGGGAGTATGATGATTATGATGATGCCTGGTTTTTGCACAAGGAATCAAGTTACTTCTCCATCAAAAGGGCTCAGTATAAGCAACTACCTATGTTTCCACTAAGCATCTATATATATATACTATATATATATACTATATATACTATATATATATAGGCAGGCATTGCCATATGCTCAGTAGGATCATTGTTGTTCAGTCGTTTAGTCGTGTCCATCTCCAGG
This sequence comes from Charina bottae, assembly GCA_023362775.1. NCBI lineage: Eukaryota > Metazoa > Chordata > Lepidosauria > Squamata > Charinaidae > Charina > Charina bottae. The sequence goes on from JALMGJ010000002.1 coordinate 38,283,141, forward strand.
TATATCCATTCTCCTTCCCACCCCAAGCATACTGACAGAACCAGGTTTTGAGTTTTTTCCGGAAGTTCATGTTCATCACATCGGTGATGCTATCTAACCATCTCATCCCCTGCTGTCCCCTTCTCCTTTTGCCCTCCGTCTTTCCCAGCATAGGTGGTTGCTTGTACTATTTGTCTGGCAGCAACTTTTCTACTAGTGGCCCTTCTAACTGGCATTAAGCTGGAGGCCTTTGGTACCCAAAGCAGGGACTCTTTCGCCAAGATACAGTGCTATCCTGTCCTTCTGCAAAGGCTAAAGGAACCACGTAATTGTTCTTCTCTGAAGTCCCATCACTATTTCTGGAGAAAGGCCTGGAGAAAGGGCATGTGCATTGCTCCAATTTATTCTCAAGTTACCCCTCTGAGGAAGATATCCCTGTGTTTCCTAGTTAAGCCAAAATTTGAATTCCAGTCCAAATCCAACACTGATGAGACCCTGTTGATTTCCATAATCCATGTTCTACCTTCCCTTTCCGGCTACCCTCAGCTTCAATCTTTTCTTCATTTTCTTCATTGGTTTTGCTTGCTTTACGAATGATTTTTCAGCATGGGTGTTGGAAAATGGCTGTGAGTAATTTCCAGTTTAGTTTGCCCCCAATATACTCCCAGTGAGGCCCTATATTCAGCAGACAAGCAGGCCATACTCAATACAGCTAGCAAAACATATATATAACATAATGTTTCTTTATTAAACATCAGCAAAGATCAAAACATTAACTGGCAAAAATGGGATAAGTTGCTTGGAAAAGCAGAGGGGGGAGAGAGATATGAACACGAGGCAAGAATTTATATGATCAATATGTCTATCAAAAGGACACAGAACATTCCAGAGTCGCTGGAAACAATACTGTGGGTAATTATCATGGGCAGTCTTTGGTTATTCTAGCTTTAAACCTATTATGTGCATACCAGCAGTAAAAGAGAGAGATGGGAAATAGGAGACCTGGTGATCAATCCTCTCAATTCTTCACATGAAAGAAACAATTTGGTGGATGGAGATGATGCATCCAACACTGGGCCAGACTCCAAAGCTGAAGAGAACTATTGTTTGACCTCATTCTTTGGTCAGAGAACTAAGGAATACTAAATTCCATGAGTCAATGTACGCACAGAATGACAAAGAAACAATATCTATGCATCAGCTGATAAAGCTGAGATGTTACTTTAACAAGTTTGCTTGTTCTCCCCTTTCTTCCCCTTTTGTTCTCTTTTTGAATCACAGACATGGAACTTATGGACAAGTACTCTCATTTTTCTTCTTTCTTTTTGGATAATCTTAATGGGATTGACAATTTTAGGAGCTTTATTTAAAAAGATAATATTTCAGGTAGAGAACAACATAGGGAGAGGAAAAAAGATTAATATTTCTAATCTATCATTAACATTTCTTTATATTTTAATATGAAATATTAGCAAATATTAAATATTAATAAAAGATACACACACACACACACACACACACATACACACATACATACATACATACATACATACTGTTCTGCCCCAGTTGTTGGTTAGCTTCCGACTCCTTTTAATCTATCCGGCCTAGCATAGATTCTACATAGACCAGAGCTTTCCAAACTGTGTGTGGCGACACAAAAGTGTGTCGCCACACACAGTCTGGTGTGTCGCCACACAACCCGGAAGCGCTGATCATCATCAGCGCTTCCGGGTTTTCCCGTGGCGACACACCAACGGCAGCATGCAAAAACCCGAAAGCGGCAGCAGCGCTTCCGGGTTTTTGCGCGCTGCCGCAATGGCGGCACTTCCAGGTTTTCCCGCGGCGACACACCAACGGCAGTTGGTGTGTCGCCGCGGGAAAACTTTGGAAAGCCCTGACATAGACAGTGATGCTTGCACCCAATTTGCATCACAGCCATTTAAATGTCAAAATCCTCGGTGCCTAGCCAAGTCTGGATCCATTTCTGAGACCTGATCACCAGGGATCAAGAGCTATCTATGCCAGTGAAGCTACAAAGTCTTTTATCTTGTCATTTTTACTTCACTTGCCATCTACCCATTATTTTACCATCTCATTTCTCCTGGCTGCCAGCTTTTGGTTCAAGTCGACAGGGCTTTCATCTGCATTTCCACTGTATCTGTGAGTTCATTGCCTTTCACATGTGCTTGCTATAAAATAGTCAACTTATTTTTGGACTGTAAGAAAACACTGGAATGATAGGAGTTAATGCCATCTGAACAGTGAGATTCCAGACTTCAGATCTATATTCTCGTTATGTCAAAACTTATAATGAGGCTTTGTAAATGTACTGTATATGAAAAATACTAGTAACAATAAATAATCAGTAATTAAATTATGTTTAAGTTTGCCAGGGTCTTCTCACTTGTTTGTATATCGGATTGCAGCCTTATTTAAAGCTACAGTATAACATTTAATGTTCAAAGCATTCTCAGGAGCCCCATACTTAATCATTGTAATAACAATATCACCGTCAGCATTTATTGGGCCAGATATCACTTTTTCCCCCTCTTTGGCGTGGAGTACAGTACCAGCAGCTTTTAAAAAAAGAAAGATACAAAAGATATAAGTACACAGACCCCGTTCTGGAAAACGTATTCACAGTAATTTATTTATTTATATTTCAAATTTAGTCACCGCCCATCTCACTCAAAGGTCGACTCTGGGCGGTTTACAATAAAACAAGCACAAATACTAATTTAAAATACAATAAAACAACGTTCTCAAAAATAAAAAATAATAAAAATAATAATCTTAACAAAGGGCTGCAACTTGTCATTAGGTGGTTCTTTCAGTTGGTGTAGTTGCAGAGCAGTAAGCTTGGAAGATGGGGACTAAAGATGATGAAGAGTATATCCTGCCTTCCCTATCCCTTCTGCTACGACTCATGAATGTTTCTGCAGCTCTGCTCTGCATACAGTTCTACACACCAACGGATCCTCGTCCCAACCTTTCCAGGATTGGCATTTGAAGTAGTTCAGGTGGGATACAATATAAGTTAAAGAAACTTTAATTGTCTTTAACATACATAAATGCACAACTATCATGCTATTCCCTTTTGGGGTTAATAAATGTGGACTTTTGCTACCATCCTGGTAGAACCCTGTGTCTGTGATTGCTGGCACTTAAGATCCAAAAGATTGAGAAGGAACACCAGGTTACATTGCTTAGCACAGGGGTGGGGAATTGTTTTTCTGCCAAGGGCCATTTGGATATTTATAACATCATTCGCGGACCGGGGGCGGGGTTTGCGGGTGGGAGCCTATCACGCAGAAGGGGGTGGGGTTTGCGGGCGGGAGCCAATCACAAGCACCGGGGGCGGAGTTTGTGGGCGGGAGCCAATTGCGCAGAAGGGGGCGGGGTTTGCAGGCAGGAGCTCCTAGATTTATTGAATTACGCACAGAACGTAATGCCACATTCACTCCTCATTTCGCCCATATCTGGGCTGTAAAACTCCAATCAACTGCTCCATGACAGCAAAAGAGTGTTTGGTGTAATCCTCTGCTGTCATCCAGATGTTTGCAGCCCAGATATCATAGCCCTAAATGCAACTTCACAAGTACTTAGCATTAATAAATAGATATATTTATATAAACTCATATGTCCTGTTTTTACTCTTGGAGATCTGGTCATAGTGCTCCTAAAACATCTGTTGAATTGACCCCATGTCTAGAGCCCATGCCTAGGGACGTGGTGGCTCAGCGGGTAAGACGCCAGGCTTGTCAATCGGAAGACCACAAGTTCGGAGGTTCGAATCCCTAGCCCCGCATGACGGAGTGAGCTCCCGCACTCGCCCCAGCTCTTGCCAACCTAGCAATCTGAAAGCATGCAAATGCAAGTAGATGCAATAGGTACCACTTCGGTGGGAAGGTAACAGCATTCCGCGTGCATCATGCTGGCCACATGACCGCAGAACTGTCTTCGGACAACGCTGGCTCTTCGGCTAACAAACGGAGATGAGCACCGGCCCCTAGAGTCGGACACGACTGTGCAAGGGAAACCTTTACCTTTTTACCTTTACAATTTTTCAGATCTGATGACTCTTTCGTTGACTTCCATCACTCCCTGGTATGGCAGCTGCAACATGCCACCCACTTCAGTAGTCCAAGTCTAACTTCATTGGTTGTTTTCAGAAGGTGGGGCTGAGGGCCTAATGGCGAGCAGTATCAGAGTTGTGCCTTCGCACATGTCAGTTGTGAAAGAAAAGCCTGGGGCTCTTAATCAGGATGTCTGATCTATTGTCTATTGTGCCATACCGAAAACTAGGAATTTGTCATACTCTCTCTTCAGGATGCCAATTTCGATCAGGACCAGTTTGGGCTATGTCCTATATAAGATAATATATTTCCTACCCTTCACCACGCTACATCTCGGCAGTCTCTCTCCCTGAGTTGACAGAGTTGATGACTCGCTGCTGAGCACACCATACAGCAACACTTGTAAGGGATCCAGATGAATGCCGCATTATAGCTTGCAAGGTATTATGAGTGCCTCGACAAGGAAGGGAGAAAGCAGGATAAAGATATAGAAGGAAAACAAATTCATTTATTTATTTATTGTTCAAATTTCTCTCACTGCCCATCTCACTCAAAGAGCGACTCTGGGCGGTTTACAATAAAACAAGCAGAAATACTAATTTAAAATACAATAAATCAATGTTCTCAAAAATCAAAAATCAAAAAAATAATAATCTTAACGAAGGGCTGCAACTTGTCATTAGGTGTTTCTTTCAGTTCGTGTAGTTGCATAGCAGTAAGCTTGGAAGATAGGGACTAAAGATGATGAAGAGTATATTCTGTCTTCCCTATCCTATTTTTTCTGCCAAGGGCCATTTGGATATTTATAACATCATTCGCGGACCGGGGGGTGAGGTTTGCGGGCGGGAGCCAATTGCACAGAAGGGGGCAGGGTTTGTGGGCAGGAGCCAATCACAAGCACCGGGGGTGGGGTTTGTGGGTGGGAGCCAATTGCATGGAAGGGGGCGGGGTTTGCGGGCGGGAGCTCCTAGATTTATTGAATTTCGAGTCCCGCCTGTGGTTGCCTTGGCAGGGCCAGACCAAATGATTTCGTGGGCCTTATATGGCCCATGGGCCGGACGTTTCCCACCCCTGGCTTAGCAGGTTTCCATTCAAAGGCCAATTCCTGGATAAATAAAAATTGTAAAAGTAAAAAGGTAAAGGTTTCCCTTGCACAGTCGTGTCCGACTCTAGGGGCCGGTGCTCATCTCCGTTTGTTAGCCGAAGAGCCAGCATTGTCGAAAGACAGTTCCACGGTCATGTGGCCAGCATGATGCACGCGGAATGCTGTTACCTTCCCACCGAAGTGGTACCTATTGCATCTACTTGCATTTGCATGCTTTCGGATTGCTAGGTTGGCAAGAGCTGGGGCGAGTGTGGGAGCTCACTCCGTCATGCGGGGCTAGGGATTCGAACCTCCGAACTTGCGATCTTCCGATCGACAAGCCTGGCGTCTTACAAGCTGAGCCACCACGCCCCTAGGCATGGGCTCTAGGCATGGGGTCAATTCAACAGATGTTTTAGGACAGTGCTTTCCAAACTGCTGCCGTTGGTGACACACTAACAGTGGCAGTGGCGGCGGCGCAGGGGCATGTGCGGGGGGCACGCGGCAGCGGCGGTGTGCATGGCGGTGGCAGCGGCGGCCTCGTGTTTTCTGCTAAAACGTGGAAGTGCTGATGGTGCGCCGCTGCCGTCATTGCTGCCGTCGCTGTGCATGCTGCCGCCGTGCATGCCGCCACCGCTGTGCACGTAAGACGCCAGGCTTGTCGATCGGAAGACCACAAGTTCGGAGGTTCGAATCCCTAGCCCCGCATGAGGGAGTGAACTCCCGCACTCGCCCCAGCTCTTGCCAACCTAGCAATTCGAAAGCATGCAAATGCAAGTAGATGAATAGGTACCACTTCGGTGGGTTGGTAACAGCATTCTGCATGCATCATGCTGGCCACATGACCGCAGAACTGTCTTCGGACAACGCTGACTCTTCGGCTAACAAACGGAGATGAGCACCGGCCCCTGGAGTCGGACACAACTGTGCAAGGGAAACCTTTACCTTTTTACCTTTACAATTTTTCAGATCTGATGACTCTTTCGTTGACTTCCATCACTCCCTGGTATGGCAGCTGCAACATGCCACCCACTTCAGCAGTTCCAAGTCTAACTTCATTGGTTGTTTTCAGAAGGTGGGGATGAGGGCCTAATGGCGGGCAGTATCAGAGTTGTGCCTTCGCACATGTCAGTTGTGAAAGAAAAGCCTGGGGCTCTTAATCAGGATGTCTGATCTATTGTCTATTGTGCCATACCGAAAACTAGGAATTTGTCATACTCTCTCTTCAGGATGCCAATTTCGATCAGGACCAGTTTGGGCTATGTCCTATATAAGATAATATATTTCCTACCCTTCACCACGCTACATCTCGGCAGTCTGTCTCCCTGAGTTGACAGAGTTGATGACTCGCTGCTGAGCACACCATACAGCAACACTTGTAAGGGATCCAGATGAATGCCGCATTATAGCTTGCAAGGTATTATGAGTGCCTCGACAAGGAAGGGAGAAAGCAGGATAAAGATATAGAAGGAAAACAAAGTTATTTATTTATTTGTTTGTTTGTTTGTTTGTTGTTCAAATTTCTCTCACCGCCCATCTCCCCCGATGGGGGGCTCTGGGCCGTTTCCAATAAAATCAACAATTAAAAACATACAATATAAAATCAGTTATATGTCAATCAAGTGTCTACCTGACCATTTTCTCAGTCAGTCTTCTTCTGAATCCTGTAGTTGTTGATTCTCCAGAATAGGACCAACCTGGCCAATTTCCATATCTGCAGATTTCAACTCCCAGATTCTCAGCAAAGACCATGCTGGCTGGGGTATTCTGGGAGTTGAAGTCCATGCATCTGGAAGTTGCCAGGCTTGAGAAACAGTGTCTTAGATTATAATAAATTATAATACAGATGATGATGACGATGACGACGACATAAACATGCTGGCTGAATGGTTTTCCTGCACAATTCTGCTGATGGGGCTACGGGCATCTAGCGTGGCAGCTCAGTACAATATCCAGTTGTTTCATATGGGAGTTGGAGGTGCAATTCACCTTTTTCAGCTTTCCCTTCTCTCCCAAGAGCTGATGGGTAACACTTCAAGTTCTTTACACCTAATGAGCACAGGCTGTTGGGACAAGTTGTGTTGTTTGCTGTTAAATGATTATTGCTTGCTTGCTTTGGGGCCAGAGAATGTGGCTGATAATTGGTGTTTTGACTGATGCAGACAGTTTTGTTTCTTAAGCTAATTACTGAACAAATAGCCAAGATGGTAGGCATGTTTTCTGAATGGGAACTCACTGGAAGTCCTCTTTTAAAGTTTTGAATAGAAGAGCCATTCCACTGGACTTAGTGTAACAGTCAGTTTCAGCCACTTTGGTGCAGTAATTAAAGATGCTAGATCTTTAACTAGGAATGGAAGCCTGCTGGGTACTCTGAAATATTTATTTATTTATTATTTAAATTTGTATTTTATTTATTTATTTATTCATCAAATTTATCACCGCCCATCTCTACCGCAGTAGACTCTGGGCGGTTTACAATAAATATTAAAATTAAAAAATCTATAAATCATTAAAATACAATATCATAATAAATAGAAATATAAAAACCCAGAGGATGGTAAGATCATAAAAGGAGGTTATTATTAAGCTAACCACCCCCAGGAGGAACTACCTGGGGGTGGTTAGCTTAATAAAGTACCAGGAGGTATATTATTAAGCTTAATAAAACACCAGGAGGTATATTATTAAGCTTAATAAAATACCAGGAGGTATTACCGCCCATCTCCTCCAACCAGGGAACTCTGGGTGAAATAGTCCCTCTCTCTCAGCCCTAGGAAGAAGGAACTGGCAGGCCACGTCCGAAAGTGTTGCCAAGAAAATTATATGTACTTGTTCTTGTAGTCACCAGGTGTTAAGATTGACACAAAGGCACAAACAAAAAATGGGTTTAGTATGCATGTGTGCAAGAAGCAGTTTTTTTCCAAGCTGGTTGTTTCCAGATGTGTTGGGACTTCAATTCCCAAAATCCCCAGCTTCAACCACTTGTCTTGCAGATGCAGCCCAACACATATAGTGAGCAGCAACTGGAGAAGTCCAGGATAAAGAAAAGTCATTTAGGAACAAGTGGGGGAAAGTTAAAAGCAGCCAATGAATGTAGAAACTGTAACTAGAACACTTAAGTTACCACTTCATTGCCTTCCAAATGGTTGGTCTACCCTCCCATCACCCCCAGCCAACATGGACAATCGGTTTGGTTGAGAAAAGTGGGAGATTTAATCCAATATATATTGAGAACACCAGGTTGGAGAAGGCTGAGATAGATGATAGATGATAGATGATAGATGATAGATGATAGATGATAGATGATAGATGATAGATGATAGATGATAGATGATAGATGATAGATGATAGATGATAGATGATAGATGATAGATGATGATAGATGAGAGATGAGAGATGAGAGATGAGAGATGAGAGATGAGAGATGAGAGATGAGAGATGATGAAATGTCCAGTATTCTGGCAGGGGTCCCCAACCTTTTTGGCGCCAGGGACCAGTTTCAAAAAACTATTTTTCCGCGGACCAGGGGGGTGGGGTTTCTGGGATTTCCGCGGACCGGAGGGGTGGGGTTTGCGGGCAGGAGCCAATCGTGCGCACCGGGGGGCGGGGTTTGTGGGTGGGAGCCAATCACACGGAAGGGGGGTTTGCAGACAGGAGCCCCACGGCCCAGTTCCTAACAGGCCGTGGCCCACTAGTGGGCAGTGGCCCACAGGTTGGGGACCCCTGTTCTAAAGGAGTCCAGATAGCCAGCACAGAGACATGGGGAGTATACAACAATACTATCATGAGGTACTAGACTAGCTGAATGAACTACCTTCTGTTATTCAAGATAAAAAGAATTAGGATCCTTAGGGCATCTTAAAGACTAAGAAATTATTTATTCGTTTTTAAGGGCCATAGAACTCTTAGTTCTTTGCTGTGAGATACTTAAGCCACTAACCCTGTGTTCAAGGTTATGAAACCTGACATGAGAATGTCACATCTCCTGGAATTGCACCATCTAAAACCTCTGATCAGATAGCCAACCTCTGTTCCCCTCTTCCTCCTACCCAGCGTGCCCAATTGGAGAATGCTGCAGAACAGGCTACATGGTTTTTAGTTTGCACTTTCGAAAAAAAGGAACAGGAAACCATGTCCTTGACTGAGAAAGTATATAAGAGACTTCAGTGAAGGAGCTGAAATCATTTGATCCAGAGAAGTCACAGTCTCCACAACTCATACTTGAAAAGAAGGTAAGTTCTCACAGTGCAGCTTGTTTTCAGAAATGCTGATTACTTAGCGCTTGCTTGTGAACCTAATTATTATTATTTATTATAATTATAACTATATATAATTATTATCCTGGACTGGGGATAGAATGTGGAAGGGGTGTTTTATTTTCCAGGGGGAGGCAGCTTACAAAGCTTTATCTGGCTGTTGGCATGTGCAAAGTTCTGCATCCTATCACAATCCAGCTTTTTGAAGTAAACTGTGAACATTTCTGACTTTTACCTTTTTGAACCTTAGAGAAACATATTGAAGAAAAAGGCTAGAGCATTATTCATTTGCCCATCAGCTCAGCTACTTGTTTGTGAGGTGATCCATGTAGAGATCACCAGTGACTTATTCCTTCAGCATCAGCTGTTGGTTTGTACATACCAGATCATTTTCAGGCACTTGTCCTTCATACTAGTTTTATCCTCTCTCCATAAGGAAAAATGATTCAAGAGGAGAGTTGGATAGAAGTAATACTCATCAACAACTTGGGAGGGTGGAACTAGATACTCTGCCAGTCTCCACTTGTGGCCTTAAATTTTGAGTGATTAAAATAAGCTCTGAGCAATGCCAAATTTAATTCCTTTCCTCTTTTTCTTCTTTTTGTTTATTTATTGCTTCCCCCTACAAAAATGGGAAAAAGAGGAAATGCTAATTAGAATTTTTGAAAACATATTTAACTTGGAAGAAGTTTATGGGGAATTCTCGTATCATATTCAGCTTAGGGCTCCTTAAAACTGTGAGTTGGAGGCATAGTTTTAAGATACTCAAGCAGATGAAATTCTACCAAGGAGACCTTCATAAACCATTACACAAGGTCGTTTGGAAGCCATTGTGTGGCATTGTGCTACACTTTGTAAGTCCTTGCACAAAAACTTGTGCTGCAATCCTTCCTGAAATGTTCCTTGCGTGCTCAACCAACTCATTGCAAAAGCAGGATAGCTTTTGATTTCAGTCCTTTTGTGGTTTACAAAAGTCTTCAAAATATTATTTATTAGTCATCTGCCAAATCTGAGGATGAACTGTGTCAGGTCACTGATAGCAAAATCTTAGAGTAGGAAATGATGGTGCTGTGGAATCACTTGGATTAAGTTCCAAATGTTGGAATTATCAGGGGTCAACTCAGCATTGTCTCATAAGCATAAAATCCTTTCTAATAAACACATCTCTATTGTGCTTGTGGGATGTCACATGGGTCACCTGATTTCCACTTCCTTCTTCTTCTTGAGTTTGGGAGATTAACAATCTCCATTACTCCTTGGGCACACCTGCAAGCAGGAGGTGTTGCAAAATGCAGTTCTCGTCCTTTCATCTCGCTTGCACACAGATCTACTATGAATCTACTATGAGTCCCCCGGTTGGGGGAGCTGGGCGGTGATATACATTTAAATAATAAATAAATAAATCTACTTGTATCCAGATCTACTGAATAAATGTAAACTATCTCTATATTTTTCTTCATCTAACTCAGAGCTTTCCAAACTGTGTGTGGCGACACAAAAGTGTGTCGCCACACACAGCGTGGTGTGTCGCCACACCACCCGGAAGTGGCGGCGCGCGCGTGCACAGCGGCCGGCATGCATGCGCGCGCCGCCGCACGCCCCCCGCGCCGCCGCACGCCCCCCGCGCCGCCACACGCCCCCCGTGCCGCCGCACGCCCCCCCCGCGCCGCCACCGTGTGCACGCACCGCCGCACGCCCCCCCGTGCCATCGCTGCCACCGCCGCTGGCATGTTGCCAGCGGCGGCACTTTAGAAAGCCCTGATCTAACTAATGTGTAAAGACTGAATTTATTTCTGAACGTAATTAAGCTTAATGTACAAGTCCCCTTTGGTTCATGCTTCTACTTTGCAAGATTGTTGTTAGCTGCTTGGAGTCCTTTTATTAACCTTCAAAACTGCATAACCAAATACATTTATTCATTAACTCACTCTTTTTCTCTATTCCTTCTGAAGGAACTGGACTTTATAGCTGTCATGTCTCCTTCTGCTGGCTTCCAACTTAGCCTGAACTTCTTACAGACAAGGAATGTCCTGAGGAAGCTCACAGGTAAAGAAAAAAAATCCTGATTGTGATTTGCTTTTGTTCTTTCCACACTTTCAGCTCATATTTGTGCAAGAATGTCTTGGCAATACCCTTGATCATATGATGTATACTTTCCCCCAGCCTGATTAAACACTCTTATGCCAGGAGCATTAGGTATGTTCGCTGCCTTTATACATTAAAAAAAAGGTGGGATGAAAATATAAAAATAATCTCTTCATATGCTGCAAAATTCTATTCTATTCTAAATACTATTAAATACTAATTCTAAATACTACTAAATACTAATACTAAATACTATTCTGGACCATTTTCGTCTCAGGGAGTGGCTCAGGGAGTTGGGGGTGGGCGGCGTGGTTTTGCGCTGATTCACCTCCTTCCTCCAGGGCTGTTCCCAATCAGTGGTGATAGGAGAGGAGAGATCTGACCCGTGACCCCTCCTGTGTGGGGTGCTGCAGGGTCCGGTGCTCTCTCCTCTCCTCTTCAACATCTACATGAAGCCACTGGGTGAGATCATCCGTCACCATGGGATGAGGTATCAACAATATGCTGACGATACTCGATTGTATATCACCATCCCGGGTGAAGTAAGTGATGCGGTCGCCACCCTGTCTCAGTGCCTGGGGGCTATGGGGGTCTGGATGGGGAACAACAGGCTCTGGCTGAACCCTTGTAAGACAGAGTGGCTGTGGATTGATGGCCTCCCAGGATCCAGGAAGTTGTAATCTTTGGTCCTGGATGGGGTGGCACTGCCCCATTCGGAGCCAGTGTGGAACTTGGGGGTCCTCCTGGACTCACGACTCCTGCTCAAAGAGCAGGTGGCAGTCGTGGCCAGGAGGGCCTTTGCGCAACTTCGGGTTGTGCATCAGTTACGCCCATTCCTGGACCAGGATGCCCTCTGAACAGTTACTCATGCCCTTGTCATCTCCCATATAGAATATTCCAATGCGCCCTACATGGGGCTACCCTTGAAGAGTATCTGGAAACTTCAGCTGGTCCAGAATGCAGCTGCGCGGACAGTTATTGGTACCGTAAAATCAGCACATGGGACACCTCTGCTGCGCGAGCTGCATTGGGTACCAGTTTGCTTCCGGGTCCAATTCAAGGTGTTGGTTATCACCTTTAAAGCCCTACATGGCATGGGACCAGGTTACCTGAGGGACTGTCTCATCCCCAGGTCTCATCGACCCGCCCCACCGGGTCACGCAGAGAAGACTTGCTACAGACCCCATCGACAAAAGAATTCCATCTAGCGGGGTCCAGGAGGTGGGCATTCTCTGCAGTGGCGCTCGCCCTTTGGAATACCTTGCCCCTGGAGCTGAGGCGGGTTTCCTCGCTCCCGACCTTCCGGAAAAACTTGAAGACCTGGTTCTGCCGCCTTGCTTGGGATGGGAATGCCAACAGTTCCTCCTAGGGGTGGCTGGTGCCATGAAGCCCCTCCTATTATTAACATCTATTGCACTTGGATTTTATATTTATTTTATTGATATTGTAATTTTATATTTATATTTTTAACTTTGCTTTTATTGTGAACCGCCTAGAGTCCCCCGGTTGGGGGAGATGGGCGGTGATATAAATTTAAATAATAAATAAATAAATAAATAAATAAAATAACCATTTTTTCTGCTTTAGTCATCACTAAGCCATGGTGTAAAAATGTTATTATGGTTTTTGTCATATGTTGTTCGTGTACTAGCACAGCCTTGATCACTGATAGATTACTGGAAGAGACAGATATATCTTAGGAGGAAGAAGGAAATACATCCCTGATAGTTTACTGGAAGAGACAGATATATCTTAGGAGGAAGAGGGAAATACATCCCTGATAGATTACTGGAAGAGACAGATATATCTTAGGAGGAAGAGGGACATACGTCCCTGATAGATTACTGGAAGAGATAGATATATCTTAGGAGGAAGAAGGAAAGGCATTCAATTATCTATTTATCAGCCAATCAGTGTTCTCCAAATATCCCTTCCACACACACCAATGAGAATGATATATTTGGTTAACCAGGAACAAAAGTCAGGACATTTCCCAAGCCCTGCAAGACATTACAGTACACATGACGGCAAGTGCTAAATTATACCCAGTTGTTCTCTAAACCAAACTTTACCATCTACTGTATAAGACAGTGGAAACAATGCCTCACCCATTCTTGCCTTTGTTTTCTATCCTTGTTTAGGACACTGTTGCATCCTCCTGTTCTTACTATACTTTTTCGCTAACCAGGAAAGTGGTGGAAAGGCTCTGGCTTCATCCCCCGCAAAACGGTACAAAAGTAAGAGATGGGTTAAATAAGATTGGGGGGAGAGGCAAAGGTATTGCTGGAATTTAAAGCATCTTTGATGAGAAGAAAACTAGATATGATTCTCCAAGATCAGTTGGGTCAAATGGACAATAATGGAAGACAATCCTATTGCAATTAAGTTTGGGTTGCTAGATGCTTCCTGGTCTTCTTCATATGACCCATTAAGAGATCTCCTAACATCTACTGTGGAGGGGAAAGCAGAGTCATGTAAAAGGTGGGATTATCTCATTTTAACCAACAGACATTGGCTTTCCCCCCTTGCACCTAACCATGGTGCAAACTTGTCCCAGCAACATCTTTTTTGTACTGTGTTCCCATGACTTTGCTTTCATGTCACCCCCAGTAATCTCTGAATGAGGCAACCTTAAGTCCGCCTGAGCTGTGCTGGCATTTTCCTTTATTCCATTCAAGGGTGGCCTCAAGATAAATAAGATCTGCTAGGCTTTGTCACCTTAGAGCAGTGTTTCTCAACCTTGGCAAGTTTCAGATGTGTGGACTTCAACTCCCAGAATTCCCCAGCCAGAAGGTTGGCTGGAGAATTCTGGGAGTTGAAGCCTACACATCTTAAGCTTGCCAAGGCTGAGAAACACTGCCTTAGAGGGAAGTCAGAGGAATGACAGTGACTGGGAACAGAGGCAGCAAAAGCAACAGAGAGAGGTAAAACTTTGCAACACAAGCACCAAATTTAATGCCGGTATAGTTTTCTACTCACTCAAGGATGGATGGAGAGCACTTTCTTTAGTAGGGTAAACACGGGTGGCTGCAGGGTTTGCTCGAAAAAGTCAAGATGGCAGCTGTGATAGTACAATCTGTTGGAGTCTGGAAGGTTAGAAAAACACCCCAAGCAGCTAATGATAATCTTGCAGAGTAGAAGCATCCAGAAAAGACTTGCACATACAGCTTAATTAATGTTCAGAAATAAAACAGTCTTCACACATTAGTTAGTTGAAGAAAAAATAAAGATAGCTTACATTTTTATTCAGTAGATCTTGGTTACAAGCTGTTTCATGGTTGAAAGGCTTAATCATCCCCGTCCGCATGCAAGCGAGATATTTCGGACGAGACCCACATAGCCATGTGACCCGCCTGTGTGCACGTGTGCTTAGGAAGAAGGGAAGATGGAGAATGGCCCCAAAAGACCCAAGAAGGAGCAGGAAACAGGAAGTCAGGTGACCCAGGCACCTCCCACAAACACAGTAGAGATACGCTTCAGTAGAAAAGTCCTCCCCTATGTTTGTGAAACAATGCTGAGTTGACTTCTGATAATCCTAACACAATCAAAGCTCCACCTGGTCTTTATGTGTGTTGCATGTGCAATGCACGTAAAAAACAGGTGGTGGATGGATTGGACTGTTGCAGCTCCATCTTGACTTTTTTCACCATATCCTGTGGAGATCTCTGAGGGAAAGGCCATATAAGGCCATATAAGTGACATTTATGGAGGGAGGGTTGGACATTGATTTCTTGCATTGTTGGTGCCATCTTTCTGCCAAACCACTGTGTGGTTCACAGCTTAAAATAGTGGTGTGCCATCTTACAGGCATGCCATTGAAAGGGACAAGGATAAAAGAGGAAATAAAGTTCAGGTGTCAGGATAGGTCTGAATCTGGAGGATGGGGAGGAAGCCACTGGCTCAGTTCTCAGAGAGCCACCAATGGAAAGAGCAGCTGCAGCAGCAAATTCAATAGGAGGCAGGGCTGCCTCAGTGCCTTTTGCTCCGAGACAACCTGTCTTTAAACCTGATCCCCCTTGACAGGTGCTTGCTCAGCCACTCGGGGCTTAAATGAACTGCATCGAACACCTGGAAAATGTTTCTGCTCTCCTTCCAGATTCAACACTGTCTCAACAGAGAGTTGATTCTAGCCCAGGAAGTCCTTCCCTTCCAGGGGTGGTTGCGTGGGCTTTCAGTTCTCAAAGACCCACAACTTTGAGGCATCTGAAGTGAAGCATATCATCGGGCCAAGCGGCCTATTTCTCAGCAAGGGGAAGGCAAAATGGGGGGCGTTTTCTCCCCTCTGGAAGTGCAGTGATGGGGGAAAAGCTTCATTTGTTGAGTCAGAAATATTGAAGAAGTAACACTTCTCATCTCTGGATCATTGCCCTAAGAAAGCCCCAGTCCTGGTCCTCTTGAGAGTCTTTTGTCTTCTGAGCCCAGAGAACCTCTGCTGCCAGTTGGAGTGCAGAAGAGTTTCTTAAATGGGCTAGTAGGATACAAGACAGGAATTGCCAAACTGTGACCCCAGGAGTGTGCGCAGCACAACTCTCCTTTTTGAGTGCTCAGAAGCCTTTATTACAATGATTCCTGAAAACCGACAGCACCGTTCCTTGTAGAAAACAAGGCTAGTGGTAAAAAGTAACAACGTTGGGAGCTAAGGATCACAACATTTGTGGTGCCACACCACACATATACGTGGCTGAGGTTTTTTTTGGAGGGGAGCATGGGGATTTTCTTTTTTTAAAAAGGCACATTGCACCTCTGATCTGTCACTTAAGTTTTGACTTGTTTTAGGTGATCAGAGTTTTAGAACATCATTGGAAAGGTTTTCAACCTCTGTTATAAGCACTATAAAAGAGTCTTGTGTTTATGTGCGATATAAATATGCATAAAAATGCAGACATGGGAGCTGAAGCAGGGATATTTGTTGTCTTTCTTAGCCCTCCAACTTGGGGGTGGGTAATAATGCTTTCAAGGATGTTGCTCCCATAGAATTTGGTTTGGCTCCTGATGTTCTGTCTTTCTTCCTGCAGCTGATGTGACTTTCATCTCAGAAACAGCATTCAAGTCGCTGGTTGTGTCACCAGACAAGAAGACTGTGTCAAATGTGGGTGTCTCCAAAGTTGTGCCAGACAACCCAGAGAGATTCAATAGCAGTCCCTGTGTGCTGGGGTCTCCTGGATTCCGATCAGGGAAACATTACTGGGAAGTGGAGTACGGAACACAGAGAGAATGGGCTGTTGGGGTGGCCGGGAAGTCCGTGGAGAGAAAGAAATATCTCACACTTGTCCCTGAAGAACGGATTTGGCAAGTGGGTCTCTGGTGGCTTCGGCGACTGGAAACTGATGCTGACAAGCTCCCCAAAAGCTCTGGAAAGGTTTCCGTATTCCTGGATTATGATACGGAAAGAGTGGTTTTTGACATGGATGGCAAAATCACTGCCTTCAACACTAGTTTCAATGGGGAGGAAATTTTCCCCTTTTTCTATGTAGGGGGAACTGTTTCACTCAAGATTGTTTGAGAAGTTACAATTCTTTCTTAAAACAAGGACTTCTCTCTAGACCAGGGCTTTCCAAAGTTTTTCCCGCGGCGACACACCAACCGGCGTTGGTGTGTCGCTGCGGGAAAACCCGGAAGTGCGGCAGTGCGCAAAAACCCGGAAGCGCTGCTGCTGCTTTCAGGTTTTGCGCGCTGCAGTTGGTGTGTCGCCGTGGGAAAACCCGGAAGCGCTGATGATGATCAGCGCTTCCGGGTTGTGTGGTGACACACCAGACTGTGTGTGGCGACACACTTTTGTGTCGCGACACACAGTTTGGAAAGCTCTGCTCTAGACACTCTGCAATGCCTGTTCCAGCATTTAATAGTCTCTGGATTTTAGAGAATAATCATGTATCATAGGGGGTACTTTCTAGTAAACGCATCTCTATTGTGCTTGTAGGGTGTCACATGGGTCACCTGATTTCCACTTCCTCCTTCTTCTTGAGTTTGGGGAATTAACAACCTCCATTACTCTTTGGGCACACCTGCAAGCAGGAGGGCTGCACAATGCAGCTCTCATCCATTACATCTCACTTGCACGCACATCGACTATGAATCTACTTGTATCCAGATCTACTGAATAAATGTAATCTCTATTTTTCTTCATCTAACTAATGTGTGAAGACTGAATTTATTTCTGAATGTAATTAAGCTTAAAGTGCAAGTTCCCTGCTGGTTCACACTTCTACTCTGCAAGCTTGTTGTTAGCTGCTTGGAGTTCTTTTATTA
The DNA here is from genome assembly GCA_023362775.1 of Charina bottae. Taxonomy (NCBI): domain Eukaryota; kingdom Metazoa; phylum Chordata; class Lepidosauria; order Squamata; family Charinaidae; genus Charina; species Charina bottae. The sequence continues at coordinate 38,300,870 of JALMGJ010000002.1, forward strand.
ACCTTCAAGACTCCATCACACATCACATTGGATAAACTGGTTTAGAGAGCATATTAAACATTCCAGTTTGGTCTAGTGCCAGTTTGGTGTAGTGGTTAAGGCAATGGGCTAGAAACAAGGAGACTGTGAGTTCTTGTCCCGCCTTAGGCATGAATGCCAGCTGGGTGACCTTGGGCCAGTCCCTCTCTCTCAGCCCAACTCACCTCACAGGGTTGCTGTTGTGGGGAAAATAGGAGGAGGAAGGAGTATTAGGTATGTTTGCCGCCTTGAATTATTTATAAAAATAATAAAGGTGGGATAGAAAATAATATATATATATATACATATATATATATACACACACACACACACACACACACATACATACACATACATACATACACATACATACATACACATACATACACACATACATACACACATACATACATACATACCAAATCTGTTCAACCAGTTGGACAAATGGACTTGGATGTCTACAGTTACTGCTAATAAAGTCTCAACTGTATTACTTTCATCATTTAAATATAATTTGCTTCCAATTTATGCTTATCCTCCAAAAACAAGCAGGCTTCTAGATCTTTACTACAGTAGTTTTTAACGAGAGTTTTCTGTCTCTTGACCCAAGTCCTCACCCAGGGCAAGCAAAACATTTCATTATCCTAATCCATCTGGAAATGAGCCTAAACAATATGCAGGGTGGCTTTGATTAATTCTCCAGGGCGAGACAAAGAGACAGGCTAGTTCACCTTGACAAGGTACTTTGTGTCACTTTGCAGCCTCAACCATGCTGTGAAGTTATTCTGGGTAATTTCCAGCTTCGTTTGCACTTAGCGCATTTCCAGTCAACCTCTATATCCGGATCAGAGCAAGCACACACACCGCTGAAGTGCAGGCAGCAAAAACATAGCTTGATGCTTGTCATCTTTGTGACTGTAACAGTATGACTCTTCTTATTTTCTAAGCATAGGAAAGCCTGAATGGGTTTCGTGTGTCTGTGTGTGTGTGTACAAGTCCCTGCAGTTTTCCTGGCAAGATTTCAGAAGTGGTTTTCCACTGGCCCAGCTGTCTTTGTGCCCAAGGCGGGACTAGAACTCATGCTGTCCTGGTTTCTAACCTGGTGCCTTAACCACTACACCAAACTGGCTTATCTTAGTCATTCATTTTGGGTCCCAGCCCCACATTTTCCCCATTTTCAGGAATATTAAAATAGAGGGGGGAAATCCCTTGGATGATTACTCCTGTATTTAATAATTTTCCCCTTCAGAATGAATCCTGGCCAACTAAAGCCTGTATTTTATTGATGTTTCCATAGTTCAGCTGATTACCTCATGGAATCTTGTGACACAAACACATTATGATGACATAATTCAGGCATGGAAAATCTATGGCCCTCCAAATGTTTATTAAATTTTATTGTTTAGAATAACACCTGGAGATCCACAGGTTCCTCACTCCTGATATAAGTGTTCTTCAATACAAGGATTTCTTCTAAAATTCATGAGTCTGTTCCTATATTTTAATTTAAGATTTAATCTTTATCACCAGCATTCTATTTGGCTAATCAAAATGAGATAGTCTGAATGGGTAACAATATTGGGATTGCTACCTCTGGCTGGCTGGGGAATTCTGGGACTTGAAGTCCACACATCTTAAAGTGGCCAAGGTTGAGAAACTCTGCTCTACAGTATAGATCCTGGATTTATGTAACTCACCTAACCAGGACACTTAAAATCTAGCTCCTATTGTGACACACCATGCTAAACTTGGTTACTTTTACTCAGTTACTCTTAGTTTTCTCCCCCTTTTCCTTCATTGGCTTAGTCTGTCTCCAACCTATATAGCTAAGTTTTTTGTTTAATGTATTGTGCAAATCCAGAAGATGGGTTATCTTAGCAACCACATTAAGCCAACTGTGTGAGCTTGGTCAGTGTATTCATATGTACACAACATGTACTGAATAAATTGGTAAAAGATGAAGATTTAAGTATTTGCAAAAGGGCTTGAGGATGTTGCAAGAGGCCACTCCTAAGTATTGGATAAAAATAAAAATCAAAGACATATCTACTTTTAGTGAAAGGCATGTCAGGAGAAACATAAAAGAAAATTGAACGTGGTGTGAATGGGGCTCTTGGAAACGTGTGTGGTAAACTAAGAAGAGATAAGAGTCAGGAATGAATGTATGCCAAATGAATGTGGACAGAATACAAAAATGAGTAATCAGCATGAATGAAGTAGGTTGAGGTCATATAGGCAAAATGAAAACAAATATATGAGGAAGAAAGAAGGCATCTGGAGGAGGAAGAAGACGAAGACAGAGTTGATGAGATCCTCAGGAAGAGAGTTGAGAAGTTTAAAGAACGAAGGACAAGGTGTGAATCAATGTATGAGCATAGGAGAAACAAGGATGGTTTGCAAGGATAGAAAGATATGAAGAAGTACCGTGAATTTTGTTGGCATAAACTAGTTTCAGAGGGCCAGTCTGGTGTAGTGATTAAGGCACCAGACTAGAAACTGGGAGACTGAGAGTTCTAGTCCAGCCTTAGGCACGAATCCAGCTGGGTGACCTTGGGCCAGCCACTCTCTCTCAGCCCCAGGAAGGTTGCAATGGAAAACCACTTCTGAAATCTTGCCAGGAAAACTGCAGGGACTTGCACACGCACACACACACACGAAACCCATTCAGGCTTTCCTATGCTTAGAAAATAAGAAGAGTCATACTGTTACAGTCACAAAGATGACAAGCATCAAGCTATGTTTTTGCTGCCTGCACTTCAGCGGTGTGTGTGCTTGCTCTGATCCGGATATAGAGGTTGACTGGAAATGCGCTTAGCAAACGAAGCTGGAAATTACCCAGAATAACTTCACAGCATGGTTGAGGCTGCAAAGTGACACAAAGTACCTTGTCAAGGTGAACTAGCCTGTCTCTTTGTCTCGCCCTGGAGAATTAATCAAAGCCACCCTGCATATTGTTTAGGCTCATTTCCAGATGGATTAGGATAATGAAATGTTTTGCTTGCCCTGGGTGAGGACTTGGGTCAAGAGACAGAAAACTCTCGTTAAAAACTACTGTAGTAAAGATCTAGAAGCCTGTTGGTTGTTGTGGGTCTTCCGGGCTGTGTGGCCGTGTTCTGGAAGTTGTGGTTCCTAACGTTTCGCCAGCATCTGTGGCCAGCATCTTCAGAGGGCAGGAGCACAGACAGAAGCGAAATCTCCAATTTCGAAACATTAGGAACCACAACTTCCAGAACACGGCCACACAGCCCGGAAGACCCACAACAACCATCGAACTCCGGCCGTGAAAGCCTTTGACAATACATCTAGAAGCCTGCTTGCTTTTGGAGGATAAGCATAAATTGGAAGCAAATTATATTTAAATGATGAAAGTAATACAGTTGAGACTTTATTAGCAGTAACTGTAGACATCCAACTCCATTTGTCCAACAGAGAACTTTGTCTATTTATCCTTTTCTGTGGTTTGTGTAACGTTGCTTCTGCTGAAAGGATATAGCCTGATGGATCTGTATGTACTGTATGGTGTGAGACGTATGCAAAAGGCCTCATGATTAACAAGAAAGCTTATGTTAAACCTGCTCTTCATTCTGTCACATGATCAACTAAAAGCTATCGTTTAAAAAGAAAAGTTTTCTCTTGTTACACAGAGGCATGTAGAGAAGAGGGTCACTGGCTAAACCCTGTTGTTACAGCTGCTTTTTAATAGGATGAAAATGTAGGGGTGGGCAGGGAATGTTTATGAGAGATGAGTTCTTAAGGATAGAAGCGAGCCAAGTGATTGGTTGCCAGGAACAGAAGCCAGAGTGAGTAATCCCATTGTGTCAGATTCAGCTCTACAAAGAGTTCAGACACGAAGTACAAGATTCAGTCTCAGCAGAGACTTGGCAGAGAGTAGCAACAGGCAGGCAGGCAGGAGCCCCTTGAGAAGGATGATGACCCAAGTCATGATGCCCGTAGGAATGCAGGCACCAGTTTCTAGACGAAAGGTGCCTGGTCAAAGTAAGAAAGAAACTGCTAATTTCACCTCAGAGACAACTATGGCAGCAGGCTCAATGCAAAATAAGAGAAGCTTGATTCCTTGGAAATCCATTAGTTCCCTGCCCAGCATCTCAGGGCTTCTTATCGAAGCAATCGCATCCTGTAAGTCAGACAACGGCCTCAGTTTCGCAGAGCTGAAAGAAGTGCTCGGTGCAAAGGGATACGATGTGAGGAGGCACTGTCCTAGAATTAAGAGGAAACTACAATCTTTGGTGTCCAAAGGCGCCCTGGTGCGTATGACGTGTGGCAAAGGCTCAACTTTTTTTGTAGTCAAAAAGTACCAGGAAAAGGCCACCAAAATATCCGGAGACTTGGAGAAAGCTGCAAGGATAAAGAAGGCAGGGATGGGTGCTTCTGCAAAGGCAAAGGGAGCAGCTGAAGAAGCGGAGAGATCTAGCTGGAAGGCTGGAGGAACTAGCAGAAAGCTCCAGAGATCCAATCAGAAACTGAAGGCAGGACAAAAGCCATCCAGGCGATCCATCAGCCAAAGCAGATCTGCTGAAAGAACACCAAATCTCTGTCCGCGACCCCTTTCGGCTGCTAAAAAATCAAGTTCAGCTGGTAGCAAAACTACTTCTACTTTTCAAGGATCACACCACTCCAGTCGGGGACCCGTTTCTGCTTTAAGGAGATCCAGCAGAAACCGCAAGAGCAGCACTGCGTCTTTTTTCAAGGCGGCCCAAAGTCCTCTTGACGAAAGAGCTCCCAAAAGATGCGGGCCTTCAAGGAAAGGGCTTCCTCTTCCAGTGAAAGAGCAAGTCAGCCCCTACTACAGGGGCAACCTCCTGGCAAAGCAAAAAGCCTATTGTAGAGGGGTGAAGACCTACTCTGCTAAACGACGAAGAAGTCGCCGCCAGAGGAGAGCTGCCTTTCACGCACCAAGGGGGACCTCATCCAATTCTAAAAGAGTCCTGAAAAGATAACAGAACCAAACCTCAAGGATGGAGGCCTTTAAAGGCAGATGTCTTCCTTGTATCCATTAGAACCACAGGTACATTCAATAAAGGTAACTAAGGCCCCAGGTACCATTCACAACGGATGATTTCATAACCACAAGCTAGGCTCTATAATTTGGGGGAGAGGCAAAGTGGCCTACAGCAGGCATCTTAAAATCTATATTTCATTTACATATGTTTAAAGGTAGAGGTAAAGGTTCCCCCCGCACAGTTGTGCAGTCGTGTCCGACTCTAGGGGCCGGTGCTCATCTCCGTTTGTTAGCCGAAGAGCCAGCGTTGTCCGAAGACGCTTCCACGGTCATGTGGCCGCATGACGTGCACAGAACGCTGTTACCTACCCACCGAAGTGGTACCTATTCATCTACTTGCATTTGCATGCTTTCGAATTGCTAGGTTGGCAAGAGCTGGGGATTCGAACCTCCGAACTTGCGATCGACAAGCCTGGCGTCTCACCCGCTGAGCCACCACGCCCCTACATATGTTTAGGAGCTACTTAAAAGAAGGTCTTAGCCTCTAGCCACCTGCATTCTTCTGCTCCACTTGGAATCTTGAGCTCTGCTACACAGTGGTGAATTCCCTTTGTAAATTACTCCCAGCATCCTTTAAACCAAACCACAGGTCTTGCACTTGCCCTCACCATCCACAAATGCCATGATGTTGAGTTTGCAGGCCCTTCAGCTATTGTAGCGGAGCTCTAAGAACACCAGCCAATCAGTGCTCGCTCACTCTCTTTCAACTTTGTTCCTGAATTTATGACCCTCCCCTCCAGAGTTTCCAATGCTCTGAAACAGAAAAAGCAAAGTCATTGTGCTATTCTGGCAAGCCCCATGCAGTGTTATCCCAACAAATTCTGCTTGTGTCACATGCCCGCAAAATTGCAGCCATTCCGAGGGCTCTACCCAAGCTGGGTGACGTGAAATGGGGTGGGAGGCTGGGGCCACGACAGAAAATGAAAATTGAAAACACTGAATAATGTTGGTGGCTCATGAATTTATTCTGTGGCAGAAGGGGGTGGGCAGTTCTAAAGATGTGGCATGGAAGCAGATTCTTTTAGGGCAGTGTTTCTCAACCTTGGCAATTTTAAGACGTGTGGATTTCAACTCCCAGAATTCCCCAGCCAGCATGTAGGGTTAACAGTGGTGTTTGTGAAATGATTTTGAATTAGAGAGATAACAGGGGTGTTATAAAGGAATGGTTTTTGTTCTGACATGACATCAGACCCCTACCTTTATTCTGGTTTTTGGACAAAATCTTTGTCTTCTTTAGCCTCACTACTTTGCCTTGCTGTACAGTGGGTGTTTGGCGTCTGGCCAAACCTTCCAGAGCAACCTCATTAATTAATTTCTGAATTAAAATCAACAATCAGCATAATTTATGGCCCTGCTCAGATGGGCCTGGAGTATGAGGGAATAACACTTTCACCTTCCACTATGAAACACACACATCCACATACACCTCCTCCCAAGACTTGAGCTTTTGTTTAGACCAGTGTTTCTCAACCTTGGCAACTTTAAGATGCGTGGACTTCAACTCCCAGAATTCCCCAGTCGGCATGGCGGCTGGGGAATTCTGGGAGTTGGTCCACGCATCTTAAAGTTGCCAAGGTTGAGAAACACTGGTTTAGACACTGTATTTTGAGTGCCATCATCATCCAAAATCTATGAAAAGCAGTATCTTCCCAGTGGTGATACCTGCCTCACATCATTCCCTCGTGAAGTGTTTTAGACCATCCAAGAAAAAGGGAGAGTCCATCATAAATGTTCCTGAAAAGGAATGGAGGACTGGGCAGCTCAACATGGGAGGGACTGGGGAAGCCCCACTGGAATATCGTCAACTCTTTGAAGTAGGCCAGGTCAGGAAACAAACACTACAAGGATTACAGGAGTGCTACTTTATTGTTGTAGGGTATAATAACAGAATCTTCTCTTCTGGGGAAGATGGGCGGTGATAAATTCGACAAATAAATAAATCTTGAAAGTCTGCCAGGGTTTTTCCCTGCCTCATCTGATCCAAACAGAATCAAGGAGAAGTTATTTTGAGTTTCTTTCACACACTTTCCACTTTCTCAGGACTGAGTTGTCCTTTTTCCTCTCTAAACAGCTGATCCATTCCTTTCCCAAGGTCATCTCTACATTCCTTTACAGGTGTGTGGAAAGGTTTGGGATACTGTAGACCAAAAGGGTATTTGGGGAGCAAGGAATGGCCAGATCAGGACTGGGGTGGAGAGGACTGGGGGACCTGACAGAGGCGGGAAGAAAATGGAGGACGTTAAATTGCAGGAAGGATGGGTGATTCATACTGAGAACAGAGAAAGTGGCCTGACATAGGAAGGGAAAGAAGTGAAAAAGTTGAAAAAGTGGCCCAACCAATGTTTGAAGCAGGCTACAGGGAGGCGAAGGGAATGATTTGACCAGAGGAGAATCAAGGAGACAGATTTCCAACTGTTCTGTGTGTGTGTGTGTCTCCGAGAAACAGTTGTTTTGTGTTTGGCTATCTCATTTACCTATCACATAGTTTCTAGGCAAATGGGCAGGCTATTTTATGATGGGCTGCATCAGAGGTATATTTCCAAATCATAGGAAGTAATCATTCATCCTTACTCTGTGTTGATCAGACCCCACCTGGAATACTGAATCCATTTTAATGAATTTAGGCACAGGGGTTCAGAGGAGGAGGAGGAGAGAATGGGAAACAATGTCCTAGAAGGGGAGATTGAGGGACCTGAGAAGGTTCAGTGTTGAGGAAAGAGCACTGAGCACTGAAGGATGCCATAATAGCACATTTCCAATACCCAACAGGATGTCTCAGAAACAAACCCCATTCTCTCTAGTTCCAGACTGCAGGACATGGAATAATGATTTAAATTTCAGGAAAGCAGATTGTGATTGAATGTTATAAAAAGTCCTAGCACTAAGAGCTGTTTAACAATGAAACTAGGTTTCTAGAAAAATGGTAGGCTCTGTTCAAGCTTTAATTTGGATTTCTGCCCTGAGCGGTGGGTTGAACTCAGTAGGATAAGTGCCTCTTCCAATTCTGGGAGTCTAGGACAGAGCATTATAGGAAGAGAGTTGTGTTAATCTATGATAGCTAAAAATCAGGAATCTGGTAGCCCCTTTTCAGATTAACACATTTTATTAAAAGACATGAACTTTTCTGAGCTAAAAAGTTTATGCCTTTTAATAAAAAGTGTTAGTCTGAAAAAGTGCTACCAGACTTCTCCTGATTTTAGGACAGAACATGACAGACTTAAACTTTTAGATGCCTCCTCGGAAAGACAAAGCTTGGGGACTCACTAATTTTATGGCCATTCGGGTATAGAATGAGGCACCTCGTTGGCGCCTTCTAAGCTTTGGCGCCCTAAATCCATGGAAGGACGAAAATTAATACAGGATTAATTTTTCAACCCTCGATACGGTAGGTTGCCTAGGTAATTTGCGCTCTCTTCGTCCCTCAGAATCAATAAACCGGGCTTGTTTCTTATTGGATAAAATAGCTTCTCCTTCGTAAGGCTTTAACCAATGACATTTAAGGAGGCTTAAAATAAATATTGTGCCGTTAGGTGCAGAAGGGGGAGATTTTTTTGCCCGGGCGTGGTAAAAAGTGGCGGGAAAATGGGAGCGTAAAGTTGGCTCCAGAGGGCAGGGTTGTAGTCTTTGTGGGAGCGGGGGGAGAAAACTAGTTCCGAAAAAGGGATTATGCCAAGTGCATCGGGAGAGGAGCGCCCAGGTTTTTAATTTAAGAGCCGGCAGGAAACGTAGCCCGGGACAAGAAGATTCGTCGAATACGCTACAACCTCCAACTACGTGTGCAGATGGTCGTCTTCCTGCAGGACCCGGAGCTCTCGCCGCCGCCCGCACCGCACCGCACCGCGACCCTTTACCAAAGGTGGTAAAACAGCAAGTCAACTCGAAAAGGGCCCGCCCAGAGTCGCCTGGAAGTGTGACGAATCAAATTAAATGCTGCTTTGGCCAAAAGGGAGTGAAGGCTACAGCCCCAAGCGCTAAGGGTCCTCTTGAGGCCTAAAGGTTCTTTTTAGAGCCAGCTTCAAAGGCTGTACAACTACTGAAGGGGGAATAATGAAAAAGACACTTAATTATGGATGGAAAGCTGATTTGTGGATTTTGATCGGCCATTTTCGCTCAGGTCTGTGTCTGTATAGCGTCCTGCCAATCTGAAAGCAAACAATAGAAAAAAATTTTTATAGTGCCTGAGCAAATCAGTTTTACCCACTTGCCTTGGGTTTGTGCTGATACCAGATCAAGTTTTACTTTGATAGACTGGTGTAAACTATAAAATATTTTAAGCTACTTCACTGAGAATCTTTTTTCAGAGTTAGATTTTTAGTCTCCATCTGCAAAATGGTGTCTTCAAGAGTTCTGAAACTGAATTTTACCATGTGTTAAAAGGGCTGCCAATTTTTAAACTTCTGACAGAAATTGAGTCAATAGGGGGCTATTGGAATAATTTGTTTGAAATATACCAACGTTATTTTGTTCGCCCTCTAATATAAATAATCCATTTTCATTATTGCATATATTTAGTCTTTAAGAGGGACCTCAACAAAGAAAGCAACCTATATTGGGCATGAAGGAGCCAAAGATAATATATTTTAGAGAAATAAAATATGCTTAACTTTGCTACCAAAATCACTGAGGTAAGATCTGTGCCTCTAGATTTGGAAAGAACAGTGAAATCAAGTTATTTCCCCTTTAATGGTGAGAAAAAACTTGTTGACCCCACTCCTCACAAATGCTTTTTCCATATTAATACTACATTCTCCCACTCACAAAAATAAGCTTTGTTGATAGCAACCCCCATTTTACTCCCTGCCATAACTTTAATATTCAATCTACCTGATTAATCAGCCAGCGACTCATTCTCAGGCTGCATTTCTGTATTACAAGTCCTATTTAAAATGCTTGGATTATACTGTCATCCTGAAATCCTACACCTATGTACCTGGTAATGTAAGGAAATAGCGAGGCTTCTGGAAAAAAGGTGAGAACCGTAATTGCCACTGGACAAACTTCCTTTGTGTAATCAAACGCTACTAAAATAGCGTTTCTTAAAACCCTCGATTTTTCGAGTACACTAATCTAGTATTAGCCTGAGACCATTCAATTGTTGTTCAGTCGTTCAGTCGTGTCCGACTCTTCGTGACCCCATGGACCATAGCACGCCAGGCCTTCCTGTCCTCCACTGTCTCTCGGAGTTTACTCAAATTCATGTTCATTACATCGGTGATGCTATCTAAGCATCTCATCCTCTGCCGTCCCCTTCTCCTGGTATTCTGCAAAAGACCTGATCTGAAAATGCCACTAGCTCTTTCAGCGATTCCGGAGTGGCTCTTAAAAGAGCCTTTTGTAGTTTGGTTAGCAAAAGCGAGGACCTCGCTAACGAGGCGCTTTCCCTGCGGGATGTTTGTTCACCTGACGTTTCCTTCCAGGGTTGGGAGACTTACGACCCTGGAGACCTTTGGGTTTATGAATTGCCGGTGGTTTCTTTCGAGCCTTTTGGGGCTCTTTTTTCCCTTTGGCCGTTTTGACAGCCGCTTTTTTCGGCTTCTTTATCTGAGTCTTGCCGAACTTGAAGGAGCCAGAAGCGCCGCTGCCGGTGACGCGGATCAGCACCCCGTTGGAGACCAAATTGTGCAGCTCCCTCTTGAGGCGGATATTGTTCTTACTCAGGTTATACCCAGCTTCGATCAGCGACTTTTTGAGAGCAGCCAGCGAGATACCTTTCCGGGAATTGCAGGTTTCTAAAACTTGAAGAATCAGCTGCGACAGAGAGCCCGAAACTCGTTTCTTTTTCTCCTTAGGAGTCGAAGTACTTGCGGTAGAAGGTTCAGCAAGATTTCCCTGCCGCTTTCCGTGAACCATTCTCAAACAGAGACGCGAAATCTCACTACGCACCGAAAGCTCCCACTAAGAACAACGTTGGGCAGGAGATGTAAATATATATAGCCTCGAGTCTGACGTAACGGCATCGACTGCCGCTCTTCTCCGTTTCCTGAGGTAGTTGGCGCGCCGCAGGAGAGGACCACAGCAGTCTGTTTTCATTCAGGTCCGCATATCGAACAGTCGATAGTTTTCATGCCGTCTTTAAAAAACAGCGATCAGTATCCTTGCTATCGCTTCGCTTGTTTCGGAAGGCTTCATAAGTTTTAGAAGTTGGGGGGTTCCACCGTCTTTCGCTCCTTCTTTTCCCGCCCAGGTATAATAAAAGAGGAGGCACGTCACGCTTAGCGGCGGAGGTAATGTTCACCCTATCGTTTTACGTCACTATTGCGTGGCTAGAGTTGCCACGGAACTTGAAAGGCAAGACCCATTCTGTCTCACTATGGAGAAATAGGAGAGGGAGACTACGTTTTATCTAGTGCTCCCCCGTATCGCACAGCAGTATTTTGACAATTGCGGTTTATTCAGTAAACATGACTAAATCACGGATTAGCATGTGCCATGAAACAGTTTAAAGCCTTCTGCTCACAAGCAGAAGATAGACTAAAATATTCATATTCTGTGTTTTATCAGTGATTCCAGTGTTAATTACAGAAAAATAAATGGAGCAGTTTTTAACAAAATTTTAATTGTGCAGCTACAAGCTCAAGAAATATAAATATGAAGAAATATAAAATACTTAAGATAGTAAATATGTTTTAAACTGCCAGGGCAGCTAACCCATTTTTTACCTGATGCCTAAGTACACCCACTAAAGAACATCTGATATCTGAGTTGCTACTACCAATATACTTCTCTCCTCTCGTTGAATAGAACATATCTTTAATTAGATATGTTCTATTCAAGGAGAGGAGAGAAGGTTTTTACAAAAGGACATTGGACAATGCCTAGTGTTTGGGAGAGCAGGCATTTGAATACTGTTAAATAACATTGACATAAAATAACACTGTATATAAATTGTTGTTCAGTCGCTAACTCTTCGTGACTTCATGGACCAGCCCAGCCAGAGCTTCCTGTCGGTATATAAATTAGTCAATATTGAGTAAATATCCAGGCAATGGACATCAACATTTGAAAAGGGTAATTTGGCATTTTTGAGTAGCACAATTTTATTTCAGTCCTATATAATGCCCAAGGGAACAGATATATTTGTCCTCTTTTAACCAACATAGCATAACTGTGGTCTATTCCAAAATATTTAAGTGATGTTGTGATGAAGTTATGTTTCAAGAGAAAAAAATTGTCATAATGCCCAAGGGAACAGATATATTTGTCCTCTTTTAACCAACATAGCATAACTCTGGTCTATTCCAAAATATTTAAGTGATGTGATGAAGTTATGTTTCACGAGAAAAAAAATGAATATGAAAATAATAGTAGCCTTAAATACAGCCCAAGTATCTGTCCCTCAGTTTATGTTGTTATATAATGACAAAAGACTGTGTGTGTTTTCCCTTGCTATTTCCAATTCTTTACCCCTTGAAAATCATTTTGTTTTTAAAACTATGTCATCTGCAAATCTAATGTCAACATGATTGTTTGAAAGCTCCATAAACTCAACATTGCTTTATTTTTTCCAAATGTTCAGATAATTAAATGTCTAAATAAACATGATGGGTGTCATCTCAAACACCACGTTTAAACAAAATAGAAACCTGTTTTGACCAAAAAAAAGGACCCCAAAACAATAACCCCAGTCTGACTAGAATTAAATTTGTATTTTACTTCTCCACCCATTCACAAACATGGATCTCCAAATATTGTTGGACCACGGCTTCTGTAATTCTGGAACTGTTTTAACTGAAAATTAAAATCTAAAATCTACTAACATGCAGTCTTGTAGTCCAAACAAAATTATGGGAAAAGAATATATGATATATGAATAATAAATAATAGATGCTTTTAATAAATAATAATAATGATGATAAATAATAAGTGCTTTTTAAATAATTAATAAATGCTTTTCACTTTGCCTGAAATACTCATGATTCATGCTGTCAGGAGGGGTGAAAAAGCTACTTTGCAAAGTTAGTCTTTCTCCCAAATTCAGGGAGGAAGTTCTTATCAGCTCCACTGCCTGAGCTTTTAGGCAACAATTACACCCTGAGTTTTTAATTACACTTGGCTATAAGAAATAATAAATGGAAGCTTAAATACCTGGCACATCATTTTTTTAGATCAATTCTCACACTTTATTTGATTTTTACAGATATTCTCTAAATTCTTGGGCTTACCTGTCTAATTAAATTTCAGAACAAAACATGAAAGAATATTTGTATTGCTTAATGACTGTACAAACCTATCAGTAATCAGAAACAAGCAAAGTATGTTTAACTGAATTTAATATTATTATGGATGGATCTATTCAGAGAGCCAGTTTGGTCTAGTTTGGTTAGTGGGCCATTACTGTGGGGCTTGCAAACTTTCTCTCTTATGAAGGACAAACAAGTAATACTATGAGCCACTTCAAAATCTGAGGTGGGAGTAGTGGATTTTAAGACATCACTGTGTGATTGTGATATCCAGTTTGGTCTAGTGGTTAAGGTACTGGGCCAGAAACCAGGAGACCGTGAGTTCTAGTCCCGCCTTAGGCATGAAAGCCGGCTGGGTGACCTTGGGCCATTCCCTCTCCCTCAGCCCTAGGAAGGAGCCAATGGCAAACCAGGAGACCGTGAGTTCTAGTCCCGCCTTAGGCATGAAAGCCGGCTGGGTGACCTTGGGCCAGTCCCTGTCTCTCAGCCCTAGGAAGGAGCCAATGGGAAACCAGGAGACCGTGAGTTCTAGTCCTGCCTTAGGCATGAAAGCCAGCCGAGTGACCTTGGGCCAGTCCCTCTCCCTCAGCCCTAGGAAGGAGCCAATGGCAAAGCAGGAGACCGTGAGTTCTAGTCCCGCCTTAGGCATAAAAGCCGGCTGGGTGACCTTGGGCCAGTCCCTCTCCCTCAGCCCTAGGAAGGAGCCAATGGGAAACCAGGAGACCGTGAGTTCTAGTCCCGCCTTAGGCATGAAAGCCGGCTGAGTGACCTTGGGCCAGTCCCTCTCCCTCAGCCCTAGGAAGGAGCCAATGGGAAACCAGGAGACCGTGAGTTCTAGTCCCGCCTTAGGCATGAAAGCCAGCTGAGTGACCTTGGGCCAGTCCCTCTCCGTCAGCCCTAGGAAGGAGCCAATGGGAAACCAGGAGACCGTGAGTTCTAGTCCCGCCTTAGGCATGAAAGCCGGCTGGGTGACCTTGGGCGAGTCCCTCTCCCTCAGCCCTAGGAAGGAGCCAATGGGAAACCAGGAGACCGTGAGTTCTAGTCCCGCCTTAGGCATGAAAGCCGGCTGGGTGACCTTGGGCCAGTCCCTCTCCCTCAGCCCTAGGAAGGAGCCAATGGGAAACCAGGAGACTGAGAGTTCTAGTCCCGCCTTAGGCATGAAAGCCGGCTGGGTGACCTTGGGCCAGTCCCTCTCTCTCAGCCCTGGGAAGGAGCCAATGGGAAACCAGGAGACCGTGAGTTCTAGACCCGCCTTAGGCATGAAAGCCGGCTGGGTGACCTTGGGCCAGTCCTTCTCCCTCAGCCCTAGGAAGGAGCCAATGGGAAACCAGGAGACTGAGAGTTCTAGTCCCGCCTTAGGCATGAAAGCCAGCTGGGTGACCTTGGGCCAGTCCCTGTCTCTCAGCCCTAGGAAGGAGCCAATGGGAAACCAGGAGACTGAGAGTTCTAGTCCCGCCTTAGGCAAGAAAGCCGGCTGGGTGACCTTGGGCCAGTCACTCTCTCTCAGCCCAACTCACCTCAGAGGGTTGCTGTTGTGGGGAAAATAGGAGGAGGAAGGAGTATTAGGTATGTTTGCGGCCTTGAGTTATTTATAAAAATAATAAAGGCGGGATAAAAATTAAATAAATAAAAATAAATAAATCTATTCAAATTAATCTATAAAACAAAACATTAAATGTAATTTTGATTGATATTCCCTATAAGATGAAAAAACCTTTGGCTGTTCCTGCCTGGCTTCATGCCAGGGATCTTTCACGTGTGAGGCGAACAAGATAACCACTATACTACAGAAACTCAACTGTGTGTGTTTGGTGAGCTGTTCCGGCTGATAAGCAAGCATGCCTGGGATGAATCCCAGAATTCAGCAGAAGCATTCTTGAGCTGAGTCACTTTAGCAGAGCTACAGGGCTGGGATGGTCTGGTTGGAGAAATGCTGTAACGGAGCGGTGGATGCTTTGAAAATAATTTGGAAGAAATGCTTGGGATTTCACCCAAGTCCAATGACACCTCTCTGCTCTTCCCTGGTGGAGCCCAACCTTTTTCAGGCTGGGGGGAAAAAAAGCCTGGAAAAAGGTGTCACAGTCTTACCAGTCACTTCAACTTCAGTCAGTGGATTTCTTAAAAGAGCATCTGTTTTTCAGGCTTGTGCAGAAGCCAGGGGGAAAAAGTCAAACTTCTAAAATGGAGAACAGAGAGGGGTTGCCCTTAAACAGTCTTTGCAGCACTTCTTCCTCATCGCTTTCAAAGTGTGCACAGCCCTAGTAATTACTGTCACAGCCCTAGTAATTACTGTCAGAATTACGATCTCCAGGTTGGGGGGGGGGTTGTTCCCTTACAGCTGCTATTGAATTTTAATACTGAGCCTGCCTCCGTGCTTCTGGGTAGTTTGCTGAATGCTCAGCACTAACCTAGATAGATCTGTATACCAATTATACAGCATACCGATTGCCAAGCCCATGAATTTTATGTTATACAGTAAGGATATTGTGGCAAAATTAGCACCTGCTGACAGGGAGGGAAAGGGGAGAGCTGGTCATCAATGGATTACAAGGGGCAAAGTGTTTTGGTCAGATGCTCCACTTCAGGTGCTTTGCCTCAACTGGGCAAGCTATGAGCAATCCACATCGAAAGGCTGTCTTGCGTTGACAAGCTTTGCTCCTTGACGGGACCATGGCAGTGTTTCTCCACCTCAGCAACTTTCAGAGGTGTGGACTTCAACTCCCAGAATTCCCCACAGCTGGCTGGGGAATTCTGGGAGAGGAAGTCCACACCCCTGAAAGTTGCTGAGGTGGAGAAACACTGGAGCATAGTGACACAGCCTCTCCACTCTTCAGATTTTGTGGATGTCAATAGGTGTTTCAGGATGATGGCCCCATTTCTTACCATATTGATACCACTTCAACCGGTTCCGCTGGGGGTATATAGGTGCAGACACACCATATATAGAATGTATATAGAACCATATTATTGCCAAGAGCCACAAATGTACTCCGATACCCCTTACTCCTGCAATTACCTGACTTGACAGCATTATGGCATCAGGTGTGACTGCACCTCACCCAGTAGCTCCCATTTTGTGACAGCAGAGCACTCCACATCCAGACAAATGTAAAAAACAATAAAACCTCTTGTTTTCAGCAGCACATGTTTCCACTTCCCATTTTGCAGAAACAGAACGCTTAACTTTGCACCTAACAACTCCCAAAAACGAAACAGGGAGGGGGATTTTCAAGCACAACTCCTATAGCCCTTGGAGGTTGGCAGTCCTTCTGTCGTGCAGTTCCTCTGTGGACCTGGAGGTGGCTCTGCAGTCCCTGTCTGGAAGTGCAGAGTCTAGCACAATGGGGGCAGTGGAAGTCCATTGTTGTAGTAACTGTGGGTGTTATTCTGTGATGCTGCTCACGGTTTTCTATCAATTTTTGGTGCCTCCGGCCTTCAAAGCCAGTGGAGGCTTCATGGCACAGGGCTCACCAGCGGGTTCCGTCAGCAGCCACAGCTTCTAGTTCCCTTGGCTGGATGTCACAGTGGTCTAGGGCAGAGCTTTCCAAACTGTGTGTCAGGACACGTTAGTGTGTCGGCTGCAGTGTCTGGGTGTGTCGAGGCTGCTGCTGCTGCCTCCGAGCCCTGCCAGGATTCCACGCAGGTCCTAGTGCCTGCCTTGTGCCTTGCTGCCTCCAAACCTGCTGTGATTCCACGCAGGTCCTAGTGCCTGCCTTGTGCCATGCTGCCTCCAAACCTGCCCTGCCAGGATTCCACGCAGGTCCTAGTGCCTGCCTTGTGCCTGGCTGCCTCCAAACCTGCTGTGATTCCGCGCAGGTCCTAGTGCCTGCCTTGTGCCTTGCTCCCTCCAAACCTGCTGTGATTCCGCGCAGGTCCTAGTGCCTGCCTTGTGCCATGCTGCCTCCAAACCTGCCCTGCCAGGATTCCACACAGGTCCTAGTGCCTGCCTTGTGCCTGGCTGCCTCCAAACCTGCTGTGATTCCGCGCAGGTCCTAGTGCCTGCCTTGTGCCCTGCTGCCTCCAAACCTGCCCTGCCAGGATTCCACACAGGTCCTAGTGCCTGCCTTGTGCCTGGCTGCCTCCAAACCTGCTGTGATTCCGCGCAGGTCCTAGTGCCTGCCTTGTGCCCTGCTGCCTCCAAACCTGCCCTGCCAGGATTCCACACAGGTCCTAGTGCCTGCCTTGTGCCTGGCTGCCTCCAAACCTGCTGTGATTCCGCGCAGGTCCTAGTGCTTGCCTTGTGCCCTGCTGTAAGAGTGTGTCGCAAAATGATGCCCTGCTGTAAGAGTGTGTCGCGAAATGATGCATGCCTAAAAAGTTAGTCACCAACATGAAAAGTTTGTAAAGCTCTGGTCTAGGGTTTCCTGCACAGTGTCTTTGCAGCACTTGCGTAATTGACCTCAAGGTCTTTTCCCAGACTCTAGTGCACTATAGAGCAACTGGGGAGGCATACGGTGGTCATCCATTCTGATGACATGTCCCACCCACTGCATCTGGGCTCTGATAATCAAGGACTCAATGCTGGTGGACTCCCTATGATCCAAGACCTCCAGGTTGGAGACAGTCTTGCCAACGAATGCCGAGGATGGAGCAGAGAATGCGCACTTGAAATTTCTCCAGTTGTTTGATGTGCCTTCAGTACAGAGTCCAGGACTCACATCCATAACAAATAGAGTGAGGCTGGACTGAAACACTGTCCACTCCCAAGTTATAGAATTTACTGGGGTGTTGTAATTTTATTGAATGGAAACTCTGAACCAGTGGCCTAGATTTACCCTAAGCAAAGCAAATGAGTGGCAAACAATTTAAAAATGAACATGTATTTCCATGTTGCTAGTCTCTTAGTTAATTCGGAAGAAAAAAAAGATGGGGGGAAGCAGGCTAAAGTTTGTGTGAGCTTATTATTAAGCTGCCCTAAATCTATGAGTTGTCTTCAGTCAGTACTCATCAGTTGATTCCAACTGTTTAACCTAAAATCAATTACATTCATTATAATCTCAAATAATGTATATTTAAAGAAAAATCTAGGATAGCATTCTGTATTCCTAGTCCTAGAAATCCACATTTTCTTCCCTTTAAATTGCATTTACACGTCAAAATGATGTAGGCAGCATTCTGAACTCACAGAATCAGTGTATTTTGCCTAAACACTAGGCAAAATCCTCACCTATTTACACCAACTTCCCCAGCATGTCATAGAATCCTTGGAAGGGACCTTAGAGGTCTTCTAATCCAATCTCTTGCCCAGGGCAGGAATCCTGAGACCATCCCAAAGAAATAGCTCTCCAACCTTTGCTTGAAAATCTCCAGTGACAGAGCACCAGTGACTCCAGAAGGAGTTCCACTGCTTAATAGCATTCTCCGTCACAAAATTCCTCTTGATTTCAAAATCTTGGCCCTTGCCCTATCCTCAGGCACTACAGAGAATAATTCCATACCCTCTTCCCTGTGACAGCCCTTCAAGTATTGGAAGGTTGCTATCATGCTTCCCCTTAGCCTTCTGTTCTTTAGGCTAAACCTACCAATTTCCTTTAACTGTTCTATGAAGAAGCTCCCCACCTCATCTTTGTCACTTTTCTTGTACTCCTCCGTGTCTTCCTTGTATTGTGGGGACCAAAACTGAGAGACACTATTCCAGGTGCCATCTGATCGGCGTAGCGTAGAGTGGAACTATTACTTCCTGTGATCTTGACATTATACCTCTGTTGATGCAGCCCAGGATTGCACTATCATTCCTTATAATATCTCAAGATGGCTATGGATTATGGGAATTGTAATTTAACATAACTGGAAAAATTCAGGCCAAGGAAAGCTGAAAAACCAGCAGCAACTGGAGATCCCTTGAACTTCTAGTAGACAAGCAGAAGACTTTCAGATACAGGTGAAGTCTGTTTCATGCGCACTTCCATTCTGGGCATGAAGAAAACAAAAAGCTGATTACAGGATGGTTTTGCGGAAGGAAGGAAGGAAGGAAGGAAGGAAGGAAGGAAGGAAGGAAGGAAGGAAGGAAGGAAGGAAGGAAGGAAGGAAGGAAGGAAGGAAGGCTCACATAAGTTTCACTCCACTGTACAGTAACCAAAGGAAAGGAAATCTTTACTTTAAAAAGAAGGTGAAAAGAGAGGAATGAAATTAATATTCCATTCCTTAATTCTTCTGCCTTACCAGCATAAGCCAATCAGAACTTTGCATCAGCCCATTCCTCCCATTTTAGGTCTCCCGCCCCCATCTTTTATCTTTATTTTTTATGATTTATGGATTTTATTGTAATTTGTTTGATTGTTGTGAGCCGCCGAGTCATTGAGAGTCAGGTGGCATACAAGTTTAATATATTATTACTACTACTACTACTACTACTACTACCATCATCATCATCACCACCATCCCAGTATTTCTTCCTCCCTGAACATCTTTTGGAGGAAAGCTAGATATCCACTTTTAAAGATAGATTGATAATAGCAAACGGATCTGTGGTGGAAGTAGCCATGGCTTTCCGTTAATTTGCTCTGCTCCCAAATTTGTTTTGAGGCAGGGGTGCTGCTTCCTCTTTTCTACATTGCCAAGATCAAGATAGCCAAATTTATTTTAATAGGCATAGGGTGAGAAAGGCAAATTCTAATACAAAACTTCTAATAGCCTCTTGGATTTTATATTTAACTTATTAGTAATTTTGATTATTATAGATTTGTATGATTTTATATTTTTTAATGTTGAGTTTCACTTCCTGGCAAATAGAAGGGGAAGAAATGGAAGCAGTGACAGATTTTATTTTCTTGGGCTCCAAGATCACCGCAGACGGTGACTGCAGCCATGAAATTAAAAGACGCTTGCTCCTTGGGAGGAAAGCTATGGCAAAACTAGACAGCATATTAAAAAGCAGAGACATCACCTTGCCGACAAAGGTCCGTATAGTTAAAGCTATGGTTTTTCCAGTAGTAATGTATGGCTGCTATGTTGGACCATAAGGAAGGCTGAGCGCCGAAGAATTGATGCTTTCGAACTGTGGTGCTGGAGAAGACTCTTGAGAGTCCCTTGGACTGCAAGGAGGTCAAACCAGTCAATCCTAAAGGAAATCAACCCTGACTGCTCATTGGAAGGACAGATACTGAAGCTCAAGTACTTTGGCCACCTAATGCGAAGAGAGGACTCCCTGGAAAAGACCCTGATGCTGGGAAAGACTGAAGGCAAAAGGAGAAGGGGACGGCAGAGGATGAGATGGTTAGATAGCATCACCGATGTAACGAACATGAATTTGAGTAAACTCCGGGAGGCAGTGGAGGACAGGAAGGCCTGGCGTGCTATGGTCCATGAGATCACGAAGAGTCGGACTAAACAACAACAACAAATGATTTTATATTTATTTATATTTATAAATTTTAATTGTTGTATTTTGTAAACCGCCCAGAGTCCCCTTTGGGGGAGATGGTGCGGTGATAGAAATTGAAAATTAATTAATTAATTAATATTATTTTTTCTAATGATTTACTAAAAGCAAGTTTATAAAGTTGATTATGTGCTGTCAAGTCGGTGTCCAGTCAGCGACCACATAGATTTCCTCCATGAAGATAGCTTCCAAAAATATTAAAACATGGCAATGCTTCACAAATTTCCCTGGAGAAAGAATAACAGAACGTGGGGTGCCATCACCAGAAAGTCCCCCAGACACTACTTCATCTTTGAAGCTATCCATGCAATTTAAAGGCCTGAGACTAGATTACAAATCCTCTTTGAACATTACTTCTGAATAAACATGGATTAGATCTATAATACTATTTGCAGACTGAAACTTTTGGAGAAGCTTCTCTCCCTGCCCCAATGGAGAGCTCTTTTCTTCAAACTTAGCCCTCCTAAATTTCTATCCCTGAATGAGAGCTGGGAGGATCAAACAGTAACGAGCCCGCCTTTTCTGCAGCAGGGAGTTTCACGAAGTTCTGCCCACTACTTACAATTACAGTATTTTACATGCTAGAATTCCTAAGAGGCAATCGAAATCTCGCCATAGGCGGAGAAATCCTGCTAAAAACATCGCGATAAGTGAGATGCTAGCGCTCTCCTGCCTATGCTATAGATTTTATAGGACCTCAACCGCCACCGCGTTATCTAAGAATCCTATTTGCAGACGTACAACTGCAACCTAGCCTTTTACTAACGAGGAAATGTCTCTTAGAGATTGCTTTTATAAACTTCCCAGCTTAAACATGCAGGCGGCCTCTGGAGGCAACCATATTGTAAGGTCGCGGCACCGGAGCTCGTGAAAAAGAAACCATTTCCGCTTCCGGAAGACGCTGCTGCTTCCTTTCTCCCTCTGGGCCTGGGCGAGTTGGCAGGTCCGGGCGAAGGACCGCCGCTGAATCCGACGCCATCCTCCGTCCGCCGCGGGAGCTCGAGCTCTCTCAGCCGCCGCCATGACGGAGCAGATGACCCTGCGTGGCACCCTGAAGGGCCACAACGGCTGGGTGACCCAGATCGCCACCACCCCGCAATTTCCAGACATGATCCTCTCCGCCTCGCGCGGTAAGGAGGAGCAGGAAGGGCCAGTCCACTGGGAGGGGGGAAGGGTGGCCGAAAGAATAGACTGGGAGAAAACATGTCGGGGAAGAAACCCTGGAAGAGACCAGATTTCGCATGGGCGATCCACGAGAGCAGCGTGGCTTGCATGACCTGGTGAATCAGTTTTCTTTTTGGAGAAAAATCTGCCCTGGATCGGGTGAAGGCAATTTAGGGGAGAGACCATGGTGTCCTAAGGATGAGCGGGATAGGAAGAGCCCTAGGCCAAAATATTAGGAAGAGTTGAGTTAGGAGGATTAGGACAAGCCGAATAATAGGGGGATGTTGAGTTTAGAATGCGGGATGGTTCCAAATCTATGAGAGGGGAGAGACGTCTGTCCCAATGATTAAATCTGACATTGTCTACTGATCTTTTCAATGAGGTCTGAAGACACGTCCTGCAATTATGATGGGACAAGAGAGGATCAAGAAAGAAAATGGAACCGTTTCTGTGAGGGTTTGTCCGTTCAAAATTCAAAGCAGTATGCTTAAACCAGGTTTCTCAACCTTAGCAACTTTAAGCTATGTGGACTTCAACTCCCAGAATTCCCCAGCCAGCATGGCTAGCTGGGGAATTCTGGGAGTCAAAGCTCACTTACCTTAATCTTATCAGTGTTGAGAAACACTGGCTTAAACTGTAGCAGTGCCCCACAATTCAGGAAGAAGGTGGGACTGTTACAAATCTCCATCTTGTGCCTTAGTGCGGGGAGGAGAGAAAGATTTCAGGCTTGCAAGGCATATTTCGTTCTTTGGGTTGGAATTCCAAGGTGTATCAGCTAGATTCAGGTGTAAAATCGTGAGCCAGGTAAACCACGTATTCAAGAAAACGCCTGACCGTGTGCTTAGCCCAGATAATTTGTGATCAGAAACAGAACTGTGCCAATAAGGAATTACCTGCACTAATTGGTTCCTGGTGTCCTCCCTCCTACCAACTCCTCTCGTGCAGTAACTTTGTTAGTGGTTTGTTATAGAGACCTTTATTTTCCGGTTCTAGCCATTATCAAACAATTGGGATCAGAAACGTTTACTGATCATCTACTGAGATCACCCTGTCTATCTATTGCCCCTTCCTGGATTACAGGAAAAGTCCAGTGAGTATTTTCTATTAGGCAACTCCATTTTAGGGCAATTCACTTTTCACTTGGGGTCAATTAGAGTTACATGATGGTAACATGGTATTATAATGTTTATGCTTCTCCTCCTCCAAAAGAACTCTAACCTCTTTGACATTAGGTTATAGTGCCTAAGAAGCAGGATAATAATAATAGTAATAACAACAACAACAAGAAGTTATTAATAACTCCCTTAAGCATCAAAGCCGGCTGGGTGACTTTGGGCCAGTCACTCTCTCAGCCCAACCCACCTCACAGGGTTGTTGTGGGGAAAATAGGATGCAGGAGTATTAGGTATGTTCACCACCTTGAGTTATATATATAAAAAGGCAGGATAAAAATACAATAACAACCCTTTAGAAACCTGCAAAGATGGAGGTCCAAGGCACTTCTATGGAGGATGTTTTTCTATGTGCTTTTTTAATGCACGAGTAGATGATTAAAAGGGGACAGTTTCACACCGTGGAACATAAGGAATGAGAGTTTCTTCTGTTCAGGATGTTAAGGAGTTTGCGGATTGAGTAGTAGGGATGTGCAAAACCTTTTGAGTGTGAAATTAATTCATGTTGGAAATGAGGGCAGGATAGCTCCATTTAGAATTTGAAACATTCCTCCGATGGTTAAAGCAACCCACTTTTAGTGGGAAGATTTTAGCAGAAGTCATGTTCCTGGGCTGTTACATTCTTAATAGGGTCTAGATTATGTTGTGTGACTGTCACATATGTTGAATATACTATACTTCCACATGGAAGAGTTAACTTCACGTTCAGTGGGTTGGAAACTGGCGCGTCACTCATTTTCAGCCAATGCTGAAACTACTAGGAATTGGACTGAAGCAGTGTCTGGTGGACCATGGTGCTCACCACTGTCATTCAGACTAAAAGACATGAGGGTTGCTTATAACTAACCTACCAGAGATGATAGTTTTTTGTGTGAAAAGCTCCGCTGGTCAGGGGAGAGCTTTTAATCCAATGAAACCCTTATACAGTACTTGCAGCTTGAACTGCGGAGTTCAAATGGGCTTTATCACCACCCCGAGAATTAAACTTGGGGACAGGATGAAAAGGAGGATCTTCGATGCAGTAGGTCAGTTACTTTGCTTTCCTGGGCATTTTCCTGGGTTGAGATTTAATGTAAGGGCAAACCTTTTGTACCCTCTTATAGATAAGACCATCATCATGTGGAAGTTAACAAGAGATGAAACTAACTATGGGATTCCCCAGCGAGCCCTACGAGGCCACTCTCACTTTGTCAGTGATGTGGTCATCTCTTCAGATGGGCAGTTTGCCCTCTCCGGCTCTTGGGATGGCACGCTCCGTCTCTGGGATCTTACTACGTGAGTGCGAGTTGTAAAACAAAAAAATCGCTTCTGTACTCAGGAAGTGCTAATTCCCTGTGCATTTCTTGTTGTCTAGATTTATATGCCAAATTCTTTTCTGATCACTTCTTACACTCCCAGTGATTAAATCTGATACACATCTACAGCCCCCATTGAGGTTCAAGGATATGTTTTGCCATTGTAATGGGAAAATATTTTTTGTTTGTTTTGAAGGCTACATATGTTACATAAGTGGCATGAAAAGCAACACCAATATATTGATAATAAATTAATTAGATTCTAGTCTCTAGGGATGGGTTTGGCCCAGACTTAGAGTTAGGACAATACTGGGATTTGCTAAAGGTGAAATGGTGAAGCAGAGAAAGAAGTGCTTTGTTTCGAGGGTTCCTCCTCTACCACATTCCAGTGCAGGGAACTAAAGTGCCAAATTGTCTTCCTTTCAGAGGCACAACCACCCGTCGTTTTGTGGGCCATACCAAGGACGTGCTGAGTGTGGCCTTCTCTTCTGACAACCGCCAGATCGTCTCAGGTTCCAGAGACAAAACCATCAAACTCTGGAACACCTTGGGTGTCTGCAAGTACACCGTGCAAGTAAGCCTCTCCTTCCAGGCCTTGGATTGGATGCCCTTAAAGCTCAGTTAACGTGACAGTCTTTAAATTAGGTGCCACTTAAGATGGCCTTAGATAAATCTGCAGTTGGCTCACAGCCATGTCTGACTTGAAAAGCACCAAGAAATTTAGCTGATAATAGACACGGGTCTATTCAGTGCAAGATCGACAGGGTGAAGTCATAACATTGACTTTCTCAAAGGTAGCTCTGGTTCTGTTGGATATACTAAGGAGGAGAAGATTCCTTGGCACTTAAGTGGGTTGGTTTCGGAAAGGAAGTGTCATACTTTCAGTTGGCTTTTAGTTAATATTTATTTATGTAGCACTATCCACATATTGAGGGGCGTGGTGGCTCAGCGGGTAAGACGCCAGGCTTGTTGATCGGAAGATCGCAAGTTCGGAGATTCGAATCCCTAGTCCCGTGTGACGGAGTGAGCTCCCGCACTCGCCCCAGCTCTTGCCAACCTAGCAATTTGAAAGCACGCAAATGCAAGTAGATGAATAGGTACCACTTTGGTGGGTGTGTAACAGCATTCCGTGCGCGTCATGCCGGCCACATGACTGCGGAAGCGTCTTTGGACAGTGCTGGCTCTTCGGCTAAGAAATGGAGATGAGCACCGGCCCCTAGAGTCGGACACGACTGCACAAATGTGCGGGGGGAACCTTTACCTTTTTATCCACATATTGAGGGCCAGTTTGGTGTAGTGGTTAAGGCACCGGGCTAGGAACCGGGAGACG
The DNA here is from genome assembly GCA_023362775.1 of Charina bottae. Lineage (NCBI taxonomy): Eukaryota > Metazoa > Chordata > Lepidosauria > Squamata > Charinaidae > Charina > Charina bottae. The sequence continues at coordinate 38,326,430 of JALMGJ010000002.1, forward strand.
GTGAGTTCTAGTCCTGCCTCAGGCACGAAGCCAGCTGGGTGACCTTGGGCCAGCCACTTTCTCTTAGCCCTAGGAAGGAGGCAATGGCAAACCACTTCTGAAAAACCTTACCAAGAAAACTGCACGAACGTGTCCAGGCAGTCTCCGAAAATCGGACACGAACGGATTTTAAAAATCCACATATTGGACACTTTATTTATTTATTTATTTAGCTTATATGAACGCCCATCTCCCCCAACGGGGAACTCTGGGCGGTTTACAATAAAACTGATTAAAATAGAATAAAGAATATAAAAATACAATCAAATAATACAATAAATAAATTATAAAATCCAATTCTTTACTAGAATTTCATAGTTAAAAATGTGTTACTGCTCAAGGAATGTATTTATTGTAACTTTCTACCACATAGAGAAGAGAGGGGAGGAATTGCAGGGGCAAAAGTAATAGAAAGAGAATGTGCTAATACAATTACTTGTTCCAATGTATACTTTCAAATAGGGATTGTGAAACAACAGGTTAAGTTCTTTTTATAAATTATAGCTTAATTTGTTATGTTGCTAGTAAACTGTAGTACCAAAGGATTGGGTGTGGAAATGCTTTTCTTTCCTATTCTTTTTCTCTCTCCCATAGGACGAAAGCCACTCTGAGTGGGTGTCCTGCGTACGCTTCTCCCCCAACAGCAGCAACCCCATCATTGTTTCTTGTGGCTGGGACAAGTTGGTCAAGGTGAGAGGAATCAGTGTCTGGGATCTTTAGCCCCTGCCTCGTTTATTTGGAGGATCCCCATCTAACCCATCAAATCACGAAAAAGAGACTCCTTGCAGGTTTATGCCCAACCTAGAATCTTTTCATTCCTCTTCATCTGTTTTCACTTTGTCATTATGGGGTACTGAGTGTAGATTAATGTGACAAAACATGAATTTGAACGATTGTAGTATCAGGCTGCAACATAACAAAATTGAAAAAAGTGAAGGGGGTCTGAATACTTCCCAAATGCACTGTATATCAGGGAAGGGAGGGTGGGAGAGCACTATGACCTTATAAATCCATCAGACCTGCTGAAGAGGTACTCTTGAAGGAAGCAAACGTTTAAAAATAATAGCATGTCCCATTGTCCTCCAGCAGTAAATGTTTACAGACTCCCCTTTTTGGTTATCTTGAGTAGACCTGAATCTGTTTTTTGTAGGCTGAGATTCTCTTCACTTGCAGGTTATCTTAGAAGACTTCACTGCATTTTTCCCCCATAAAGACACAAACCTAGTGCATCTCTAAAATACTTCACCTATTGACAGGCATTGACTGCCTGCCTGCAGTCTAGCCCTCCCATGTCAGACCTTGAAACCTTCAGCTTCCTTATAGGTTTGTTTCCTCCAATTTGTAGGTATGGAACTTGGCCAATTGCAAGCTGAAGACTAACCACATTGGGCACACCGGGTACCTGAACACAGTGACTGTCTCTCCTGATGGGTCACTGTGTGCTTCTGGTGGCAAGGTAGGTCAGTCTGGCGATTTAAAAGACAACCTCGTCATTTTCCGTTTCCGTTTTCCAGCTTATAAAATTGGGAATTCCAATGAAAGTTAGCTAGGCAGATGCCTTCGGCACAGAAAAAGAATCTGGCTACAACTAACAGCCGCCCCCTGTTTAACTCAGGATATGTAAGGGGAAAGTACTCCTCCCAGTATCTTTTTAAATTAATTTGTATTTATTATTAAATTTATACACTGCCCATCTCACTATGGAAGTGACTCTGGGCTTAATTGCATCATTAGAGTCGATGTCTGCAATTAGTGGCTCAGAAGCCGAATCCCTAAGGAGAGAGATTTAGCTTTTCAGTTGAGCCAATTCATTTCTTTCCCTCCTGTCAACAAAGTAAGAGGAATCCTCGCTGGAGCAGCTCAGTCTGTCGCCATATTTTGATTTCTGTGGATAATGTCTTTTCGTGTGGCCGTGTTCTTAGGACGAGCAGTGAGAACCACTTCCTAGCTGAGAACAGTGAGGGATCATAACCAGTTTCTTTGGAAATCTCATTTTGGTGGTGGTTTTCTTAGACAGACTGGAAAGGGGTATTTGAGGTATACACTACCTTGTCTTAAAACGGCAGGGGGAAGGCTTGAGTTTAGTGGCTTGTAGCTACTGTGCCATTTCTTCATCCTAGCTGTTTTCCTGGTGGGTGACACTTCTTTCCATCCCTCTCGGTTACAGGAAATCTGGCTCAGCTGTGATGAAACACACGAGCGCCATCTGACTTTATCCCCGTGCAGATAACTCACACTCTGTTTCTGAGCTGTCCAAATTTTATATAGGAGGTCTCCCCCCCCCTTTTTTTTTTGGAGGAAGTAATTTATCTCATTAAATTGAAGAATGGGGCAACACTTAATTAAAACACTCTTTGAGTCCAGAGAAGATGTCCACGATTAAGTATGTTAGCTTATGATATAGTAGCTTGCGATACAGATAGTCCTTGCTTAACGTCCACAATTGGGACCGGAATTTCGGTCGCTAAGTGATGTGGTTGTTAAGCGAATCTGACCTGATTTTAAGACAATTTTTTGCAGCAGTTGTTAAGTGAACCACATGGTAGTTAAGCAAATCATGTGGTTCCCCATTGTTTTTACTTGCTGGAAGCCGGCTGGGAAGGTCAAAAATAGCGATTACGTGACCGCGGGACATTGTGATGGTCATAAATGTGAACTGGTTGCCAAGGGCCCGAATCTCAATCACATGACCTTGGGGATGATGTGATGGTCGTAAGACTGAACCATCGCTAAACAAATGGTTGTTAAGCGAGGACTACCTGTATATTTGTTTTATTATGTGGCCAATTCAGACTTACATCTGTTATTAAAAATGGATCTGTCCAGTGACATTCATATTCATCCTGCTCACTCGGGAACTGCATGCAGTAAAGTGGGTGCATGCTGGCCAGAAATAGACTTGGCGTTAGAGGGAATTTCTCCAAGGAAGTTGTAGTATGAAGGGGGATTATGTAATGTGTTGATACAGCTTTATTTCTGAGCTTGCATTTTAGTCCTTTAAATGGAGAATGTGTTTGTTGTAACTTTGGAGAAGCATTTGAAAGTTTGCTACTTCATAAAGAAGGAAGGAGGAGGATTGATTGGGATGGGCTCTATCAGTTGACTTCTCTCTCCGTTCTAGGATGGGCAGGCAATGTTGTGGGACTTGAACGAAGGGAAGCACCTCTACACACTGGATGGTGGGGACATCATCAATGCCTTATGCTTCAGCCCGAACCGCTACTGGCTGTGTGCTGCCACTGGTCCCAGCATCAAGATATGGGTATGTTGAAAAAGTCCGTATGTCCTCAACCCTGGGCAAAGAAGAACAGTTAAGACAACCCCTGCCCATGGGATCAGAGTAATACAGAGCTTTCGAAACTGTGTGTTGCGACACAAAAGTGTGTCGCCACACACAGTCTGGTGTGTCGCCACACAACCCGGAAGCGCTGATCATTATCAGCGCTTCTGGGTTTTCCCACGGCGACACACCAACTGCAGAGCGCAAAACCCAAAAGCGCAGCAGCGCTTCCGGGTTTTTGCGCGCTGCCGCACTTCCGGGTTTTCCCGCGGCGACACACCAACGCCGGTTGGTATGTCACCGCGGGAAAAACTTTGGAAAGCCCTGGAGTAATACATATGCCACAGAAGGAACCCTCCCCCCCCAAAAAAAAGAGGCTTTGGAGCATTAATTTTACGTTAATAGAGGAATCTTCCTTCTGGCACAGTTAGTGTCATATTGATAGAGAGATATCCGTGCCTCTCTTTGATGTCTGTTGGCTTCTGTTATTTGTCATACCAGTTCTAAGAGTGGTGTAAATTTTGTCTCAGGCTTACAGATTGGACACTTAGTGGAGACAACTAGAAAAGAATGGGAAGGAAGGACTATCAGAGGATGTCTTAATTAAGGATACTTAATTTTTGCTGGTGACGGGGAGAGCCATCTTTTGAGTTAGCATTGTGTGCTCCTGACCTACCTGTGTATCTGTGCTGTGATTTCAGTAGCTTAAGGGCAAGGGGTTGTATTTATGCTGTGATGAAACACAGAATGCCATCTGACATGACTTCCCATGTGGAAAACCAGAGGCTGTTTCTGAGCCTGTTGCTCTCAGTATAGATGGAGATTGAGGAAATCCCTTGGTTACCTCTCTTTGATCTCTGCTTCCAATCTTATTTTCTCACAGGATCTGGAAGGTAAAATCATTGTGGATGAGCTCAAACAGGAAGTGATCACCACCAGCAGCAAGGCAGAGCCCCCTCAGTGTACTTCATTGGCCTGGTCTGCTGATGGGCAGGTAAGATATGAGAATCCCAGTGGCCTCTGAAGAATCATGTAGTTGCTTTCTCCACTACAGAGAGTCTTTGACTTACGACCATTCGTTCAGCGACCGTTCGAAGTTACGACGGTGCTGAACGAAGGGACTTGCAACCAGTCCCCAAAGTTACTGTTGTTGCAGCACCTGCGCCGTCACGTGATCACGATCTGGGCGCTTGACAACCCGTTTGCACTTACAACCAGTTGCCAAGCACCCCACGATCACGTGATCACCGTTTGCAACCTTCCCTGCTGGCTTCACCAGAAAGTCAATGGGGAAGCCGACAGGGAAGGTCACAGGTCGCTGGGGTGTTTCCCCCACCCATGCATCCTCCCCAGCCTCTCTGTGCTCGTGCTATGCTGGCCACTCACGCATGCACCCTTCATGACCCATGCTGCACCCCCGCTCACCCTTCCTGACCTGTGCGGCGCCTCTCCCTCCTTCCCCCACCCAGCAGCAGACACCTGCCTGCCGGCCTGGGACTTGCAACTTCCTGCTGGCTTCCCCACTGACTTTGGTTGTGGGAAGCCGGCAGGAAGTTGCCTCTCCTTATGACCATGGGATTCAGTTAACGATGGCAACGGACTGCAGGGATTGCTGTCGCTAAGCGATGCGGTTGCTCTTTACGACGGCATCGCTTAGTGATGGAAATTCCTGTCCCAACTGTTGTAAGTTGAGGAGTACCTGTAGGAGCGCAGGAAGGGCCTGAGCAAATGGATCCCATCAGAGGCATCAAAGGGCCTGAACAAATGAGAACCCCCACCCCAACCCCATCAACAACTACTTGTGAATCAACAAAGCAAGGACTTTAGGGGATAAAAGGGGCCTCAAAGCCCACCCACTCCTTGATTCGATCCAGCAAGGGGGGGGGGTAGACAAGATCCGCCTGCCTCAACAGTCTGTGAGTGTGTGAGTGATTGACCATAAGCCGAATCTGGGAGCAGCTGTGTGTAACAGCGCTACCAGCGTGCAGCTGTTGGTATAGATGGTGGGCAACCGGTTGCATGTTTCACCTTGTTCTGGGTGTGTAGGCTTCAAGGGCTGAAGGGGGAGACAGAACTGTAAGAAACAGCCAGGATATTGTAGGCTGCCAACCCACAGAAGGGGGGAGCTTAGCACACAGGATGCAGGTCACAGTTTCGTTTTGTTTTTCATTTCTCATTTTCAACTCCACTTAAGAAAAGAGGAAAGATCGCATCTTATTCCCTCCTAGTCCTTCCTTCAAATTGAAGCAAGTCACTCCTTTCCGGTTTAAATAATGTGTCCTGGAGTGCCCTCTGACTCATCCTGTCCGGTGTTAGTCCAAGCCGCTGCAGAAAGGCTGGACTGGACAGTTTTGCGCTGGATTGACATGCAAGATCTGCATTTGGGATGCACGTAAAGGAATTTAATGTGACTGTGAGCCTTGGGGTTGCCTAAATCAGCCCTTCATTTCATCCATTTAGCTTCCTGCCCCCTTATCTTTCTTTTTAACATTACACATTGCTTTTTTCTTTCTCTCCCTCTCCTTGCAGACTCTGTTTGCTGGCTACACAGATAACCTGGTTCGTGTCTGGCAGGTCACTATCGGGACCAGATGAGAGAGTGCGGCTGTTGAGCCACAAGGCACAAGCTATTAATTATGTACAAAAATAATTCAATTAAAAAGAAGCAAGGATTTGTTTGCTGGAAGTGGCCTGTGCATTTTATAGGGAACTTAACATCCAACATTTTTTTTTATTTTTCCCTCCAATGGTAGTTCCTCAGTGTGTTTTGGAAGGTCTGAAGGACCAAGTTAGGGACCAATCATCATGTATGTGTTCCCTAAGAGCTGACACTGACTTGATGGCGCATAATCAGTCAATCACTGTATTAACGTTCGCTTGGATGAGGTTTTGAATTTAGCATTGCGGGTGTCCTGAGGGGGGGTGGATGGTGGAACTAGCCCTGCAAGGCAAGCTCTGCCCATTTTGCACATGCATTGTGGTGCCTCATGCACACACAAAAAGCGTGACACTTGTGTCAAGATAATCATCACTTGGACGAAAGCGTCAGATCCTGTGGACACCTCTACTCACTGTTACAATCCCTTCAGTTAGGAAGACAGCACTTGAGCCTTGCACTGTCCAAGCTAACATGAAAAGTTCCGCAAAACAAGTGAATGTGGGTAGCAACAGTTTAAAAAGGGCAAAGACCCCATTTAGAGCTTATTAGGAAAGGAACCACAAATAAGACGGACAAGTAGCCTTGACTTTTCTTGAAATGTCACGGTCCCCCATTTTCAGTGCCTTTAAGAGCAGTTACAATCAGAGTCTGTGGCTTGAATCATGTCAACTGGATTTCTATTTTCTTAGTGGAAATGTTTCGCTCAGACTGAAGAAGCTCCTTGGATAAGGAGCGAAACGTTTCCACTAAGAAAATAGAAATCCAGTTGACATGATTCAAGCCACAGACTGTTCCACCTGGATGACTGAGAACCTTCATAGACATATTACAATCAGAGAGTTACATGCTAAGGGCTTAGATCACTGTTTCTCAACGTGGCCACTTTAAGATGTGCGGACTTCAAGTTCCAGAATTCCCCAGCCAGCCATGCTGGCTGGGGAATTCTGGGAGTTGAAGTCCACACATCTTAAAGTTCCCAAGGTTGAGAAACACTGGCTTAGATGCACTTTCCCTCTAAGGTGTTTCATTGAAAGAGGAGCAGCTTTGTTCTGGCAGCAGACATTGTTGCACTGTTTCCCTCGCTTCTCCCCACAGCAGCTGGGACCCCGTTAGGTGAAGCCTGGTTAACCTTGGGTGACCTCAAGAAGCTGATTAGGGTTGGACCTGGTAAGTACCAGGAGGGTACAAGGTGGTAGGCTAGAATAGGATGTTGGGAAAAAAAACGTGGAAGGAGGCAACAATGGCAAATCTTGTGTTAACAAAAAAAAAATCTGTGACCGACTGTCAAGGCATCAATAATCAGGCTTGACCTGAAGGAGTCTACCTTCATAGTGGCTGAAGAGGATGCATGGGTAACTTGGTATGGGGTTTCCTTCCTTTCCCCATCATACTCTGTAGCTGCAATTGGGAGATCCTGGCTACAACCAAGGGATGGAGCCCAATTGAACTAAGCAGTTGGTCCTCACTGCCCTGGAGCCGGGCTTGTAGACTCGTCTCAAATGCCCAAGAACCCTCCAGCATCTCCCATGCAGGCAGTTTCTCTAAGGCAGTGTTTCTCAACCTTAGCCACTTTTAAGATGTATGGACTTAAGCTCCCAGAATACCCCAGCCAGCAAAGCTTTAGAAGGATTCTCTCTACATAACATTGGAATGAACTGCAATGCAGCCAACAAAGGACATCAGTCCTTCACCTGCTGGCCTCAGGCACAACTTGTCCTCCATTTATCATGCTGCTCTTAGTCCCCAGGAAGATTAAGACCACTATACAAGTTCAGCAGCAAGGCCAAATTTAACTATCTACTTGGGGATGAATAAAGGTTTTAGGAGTAAGACATCCTAAAGACTACCTACACCTCAATTGCCCAATTAACAAACTAATCAGGTGTAAGGTCAATACAGCCACCCTAGAAGACATATGGGGTCCCCTCACCAACTTTTGCCCAGACTGAAGAAGCTACTTGGACAAGCAGCGAAACGTTTCAACCAAAAGAAATCCAGTTGCCATGACTCAGGTAGGTAAAGGTTCCCCCGCACAGTCGTGTCTGACTAGGGGCCGGTGCTCATCTCTGTTTCTTAGCCGAAGAGCCAGCGCTGTCCGAAGATGCTTCCACGGTCATGTGGCCGGCATGACGCACGCAGAATGCTGTTACCTACCCACCGAAGTGGTACCTATTCATCTACTTGCATTTGCATGCTTTCGAATTGCTAGGTTGGCGTCTTAACCACTGAGGCATCACGCCCCTTGTTGCCATGACTCAACCTACAGACAATTCCACCTGGATGACAGAATCTTCATCGGCATAATGCCTTTGTTATGGTTTGGCTTCTGATTCTTTTTTCTTTTCATTTACGTAGTTCTCTGCACTTATATGAAACTGGAGGTGGGTCCTTTTTCCACACAGGAGCAGGTGGGAGGAACAGTTCGCTGTAGGGTGCTCTCCATTACAGAAAAGAACCTCCATGGTACAGTAAATCCATGTCCCAATCCTTTTTTTTTTTAAAAAAAGCATCTAATGGTGATGTGAATAATTTGTGATCATAGATTTAGTGTACTAGTTTAGATTTAGATTTAGTGTACTAGTTTAGAACTTAATATACTGTCCAACATATCATTTTATGGCTTTCATTAAAGAGACATTTTACTCACTGCAATTGAAAATTATTTGCCCTTGCCTGGGATCTGCCCGAGAAGTGAACAGTCAAGCTTGTCACTGGGACTCAGCACTACCCAGTAGGATTATTAACAAGCTTCACTTTCACAGCATTATACTCCAGACCTCAGGCTTGGTTTTAATACTGGATTGTGTAGCCCTTCAAGAAGAATATTCTAAGAATTCTCCATATCAGAGCTTTCCAAACTGTCGGGACACATGCAGTGTCTGGGTGTGTCGCAGCTGCTGCTGCCTCCCAGCCCTTCCGCGCAGGTCCTAGTGCCTGCCTTGTGCCTGGCTGCCTCCAAACCTGCCCTGCCAGGATTCCGCGCAGCTCCTAGTGCCTGCCTTGTGCCCTGCTGTAAGAGTGTGTCGCGAAATGATGCATGTCTAAAAAGTGTGTCACCAACATGAAAAGTTTGGAAAGCTCTGCTCCATATCGTTAAAAAGCAACAACCCTAAACCACTTTTTTCATTAAATAAGTATCTCAAAGAATGTATTGTCGAAGGCTTTCACGGCCGGAGTTCGATGGCTGTTGTGGGTCTTCCGGGCTGTGTGGCCGTGTTCTGGAAGTTGTGGAACCACAACTTCCAGAACACGGCCACACAGCCCGGAAGACCCACAACAGCCTATCTCAAAGAATCTTCTCGTTTTTCAACATTCAAATAAACCATAACAGCAAAGCATTTAACATGTAGTCATTTATTATTTATCTCTCAACTTTTTTCCAAAAAACTAGATTCCTTTTTTTTTAGCGAAAAATAGTTCAGAAGCAGCTCTGTGAAGCCAAAAAGAATTTTAAAAACCACATAGAGCTGGAATAGCTAAAGCCTCCAGAGGTTCAAGACGACTCCACAGTGAAGGCTGAAACTTAGTGAGTGACTGAAATAAGTTATTTATAGTAGATGGTGGGAAGACAGAGAAAAGAATGAGTAAGACAGCAATAATGAAATCCTAGCATCTGGTGGGATAGCACACACATCTACAATCATGACTCTACACAGACATTCAACAGCTCAACAGCAATTGGTGCTGTCATTGCTCCGAATGGCCAGCATATCACATTTTAGAATAGATAAATGGCAGAAGAAATGGGAATAACATCAAAGATTAGGAGACATTTCAACTGGGACATGACATGAAACCAGAACTTGCAATTCTATTTTTTTAAAATTTGATATTAGTAAATTGCAAAAACGGGAAATCAGAATACAGGCATTAGAGCAATTAAAGAAGGGATCATAGCATTGGGAACCTGCCAAAATATTTCTGTGTCATTACTGTAAAATGAAAAGCTATTGTGAGGACTGCAGGAATCTGGGCTCTGGTGACAGCGACACAGAAATAGAACAGGGGCTATTCATTTTCCAGGTGTTGCTGGACCACAACTCCTGTATCCCTCAACATTGCTGAGCCTCTTGGAAGCTGTCACTCAGTAACACGTGGAGGGCCACATGTTCCTCATCCCTGCTTGAAGCATAGACTTAGATCCAACCCCAAGAACATACTGGAACAGTCCTCTTGTCTGGCCAGCAAAATTCAAAAAAGAAAGGTTACCACACATAGGCCTAACTTTAGTTAAGTCTTGAATGCCTGACTAGGAAGATTTAGGTGTTGTCGGGAAAGCCAAGAACAGGTTTTGGATTGCTAAGCCCAAGCCAAGAAGCCATGGCAGATCCCACCAATCTTGCAACTGAAAGACTGCATGCTCAGTAAGGTCCAATTTCTCTTCTGAGAAATTAAAGATCAAGGGCTCCAATATCTAAAGACGAGAAACAGTATAATCAGCTGACATGTGATTATACCCCAAAGGTATAAGGAGAGGGAGCACAATCTTTTTTTGCTAAGATGGATCTGGGCCGAGAGAGAAATAAAATCAGATCCATGACCTGGTCAAGCACCAGAGAAGTAGAACTGTGCAAAACTGGATTCACAGAAGGGAAGAATCCCTGTCAAAAGGAATCCAAAATAAGAGCTAGATAAGGAACCCACCAAAGTCCAAAGGTGGTGAGAAACTCTTATCAGGCATAATTAGGTGGGATGGGAGGACTACGATGAAGCAGAGGCCTCAAGGGATTAATTCAGCTATGTGCAACAGCTGCAATGGCATCAATTGCAGATTTTGATGCGGGTCCCCTTAGAAAGAATGCGGAAGAAAGGGAAGATGCGCTCACGGAATGAAGCATTGAAGGTGTGGATATGAGCCATGCTTTCAGCATTGTAGAAGCCTAGCTGGCCTCGTTCGTAGTCCAGGTAGACACGAAAGCGCCGTAATTTCTCAACGGGAGAGAGGGACGTCTGCTCAGTGGTAGTCAAAGCCTGGTACTTTTTACCATTGGTTCCTACACACCAGATCTCCCGTTTCTGGTGGGAACCACCGCTGGATTTCTCTTTTCGTCGGGCCGATTCGCGGGCTGCCCCCACAGCCCACCCTCGCCGGCCATCCACCTCCACTTCCCAGTAGTGGCGACCATAATGGAAGCCCTGCGAGGCCAACACACAGTAGTCAGAGTCGAAGCGTTTGGGGTAATCCGGCAGATCCTGCCAGCGTTCCCCAAGTCGGACGGTGCGGCAGTCTGAGGAAAGCACGAGCCGTGGATGAGCTGTTTCAGGGTCCAGAGTCAAATCAGCTGTCGGAGAAAAAGAGCAAAGCAATATAAATAGGAGGCAAAACAACTGTTCTCTGGATCAGTGTTTCTCAACGTTGGCAGCTTGAAGATATGTGGACTTTAACTCCCAGAATTCCCCAGACAGCATGCAGTGCTCAGTGGAATTCTGGGAGTTGAAGACCAAGTTGCCAAGGTTGAAAAATACTGCTCTATATAGACATATAGATACAGAGGTAACTTTCAGATTCAGTGTCTGCCTGCCCAAACAGCTCTGGGCAAATAAGGCACAAAAATATAAATATAAATATTTGAAAGTAAATTTGGTTCATGACAGATAGGCACTATGTCAGTCTTTTTATACGACACAGAATTTCTACAGTGCTGTCGAACAGAACTTTCAAAGTATTTTACACACAGTCTCAGTAACTCTTACTATCATAAAAGGCTCAGATGCTGTTATTCACACACAGTAAAGTTGTAGGGCAGATGCTTCTAAAACAGTCTCTTCTTTAAAGCTACCTAATGAGTCCATAATCGACAAACAACTTCCTGGTTTACAGATCAAATGCTATGCGCACTGAGCTTTGCAGGACCATGCAGTTTCAAAATTCTGTTCCTCACTTTTGAAAGTCACTGCTCCTCAAAATCGCCTTTCTTGTCTTTCCTTCTTACTCACACAACCAATGCCCCTATTCATCTGTTCCATCTATTATAGTGTTTCTCAAACTTGGAAACTTTAAGATGTGTGGACTTCAACTCCCAGAACTCCCCAGCCAGCCTTTGCCAAGTTTGAGAAACACTGATCTCTTACCACCTCCAACCATCTGCCATTTTTTGTCATACACTTTAACATGTCAAACTACCTCCACGTGTCTCTTTTTGTCATAACTTTCTCTCCTATGAATGAACGCTTCTTTAATGAGTCTCCCCATAGCCGCCTCATACCTGGTCCTCCACCGCCATTAGGCACCATTGTTCCTCCACCTACACAACTTATTGTGAGGGTTTAAAACCTTTCTCCATGCTAAAGTTTTTCCACCTACTCCTTTGGGAATCAGTATGGTGGTACAAGGATTCAGTGTTGGACTAGGACTAATATCCAGGTTCAAGTCCATCCTCATCCATGAAAACTGCCTGGATACCTTTGGGCCAGTCACTCTCTCTCAGCCCAACCTCTCCCACAGGGTTATTGTTGTGGGCATAAAACGAAGGGAGCTCCCTATATGTCACTTTGAACTCCTGCAGAACGTCAGGATAGAAGCCCAAGAAGAAAAAAAGTTCACAGCATGGATTGTTCCGTGCTACTTCGGCGCAGTTTCTACTCCTCCAATGGTAAGACTTTTTTTATATATAATCCATACATTCTTAGCTTCCATTGGGCAGTGGATGAATACATGGCTCTTGCATTTCCCAACTGCAAGAGAAGAGGAGCTCAGTGTCTTTTACCTTGAGGGGCTTTGCTGAAGACCTTCTCCATCTTCCTCATTAAAATATCTATAAGGAAGTAGTTCTGGTATTTTTTCCCTGCGTCCACTGGCACCATCTTTGGATCTTGGAATGTAAGATTCTCACACCTGACAAAGGGACCATTTAGAGAGCAAACATGTAAGACTGGAGATGAGTGGCTACCAGCAAGAAAAGCACTGAGTAAGAACTGAAAATACAACATGTTGGACCTGATGAGTCTTTTCCTAGCTTAACCTTCCAGCTAACTCAGCTGCTATAGTAGTATCTTCTCTATTTTTAAAAGCTCTCCATATTATTTTAACACAGAAATGGAACAGAAGCAAGGAGATTAACTCATTAAAATGGCAGCAGGAGAATAAAAGAAAAAGAAACATTGTTGGGGAGAAGTATTTGCGCCTCATCAAATCTACTTATCCCTACAGGATTTATTTTATTTATTTATTTAAATTTATCACCGCCCAACTCCCCCAAGGGGGACTCTGGGCGGTTTACAACAAAATTAAAATCATTAATATACAATTATAAATAGATTAAAATACACAGTAAATAACAGTTTAGAATATTATTTATTTATTTAAGCAGGATCAAGCAGTTCTGGCCACATGCGTATAAAGATTTCCCACTGGACTCACTTATTCTGTCCCCCACGAGAGTCAGCTGAAACATGACTTGTGATCTGTCAATTAGCAGACTATGGCCAGGTATCCCCACACTAACAAAACCGACCACCTTGCCACAAATATCACCCTTGAGCACAATAGACAACAGTATTGAAATACTGCTGTTTCCCTGGTCCCTAGATTAGCTACACATTCTCTGGATGGTTTCAATGAATGTTCATGTAATGAACATGAATTTGAGCAAACTCCGGGAGACAGTGGAGGACAGGAAGGCCTGGCGTGCTATGGTCCATGAGGTCACGAAGAGTCGGACACAACTAAACAACTGAACAACAACAAAAATTGTGGAATGCATTGTCAAGGTCGTCCACCTGCAGGAGTCCTCATTCATTCATTCATTCATTCATTCATTCATTCATTTGATTTATCACCGCCCATCTCCCCCGGGGAGATGGTTGATCTCTCCCAACTTTTCATACTACTTTTTTGAGGTGTGTTTTCCTGTTGATGGGCAGTTGGTAAGAAAAACCTTGAGAAACTCAGCTAATACAAAATTCAAACCACCTGACAAAACAGTATGATGATCCTTACAGATATTCTGGAGTATTCAACCTCTGTCACCCGAAGAGTTGGCTCAAAGGCATTTATGAAAAGCCATAAAAGAGACTTTCAGATGCAACCTGGCTAACAGTAAAGCACAAACCTCAGGAATGTAAAGCAGAAACAACCCGAAGAAATTCAACCAACCTGACTAAAGTGCCTTTGAAATCCTAGAAAAAGGAAGAAAAGAAAAGAGGTTAGGATGCTTATACAACTAGGTCTTATAAAATAGAATGAATAGTTTGAAAGAAGGCAACCATTTTTTTATGTAGAATTTTCCTGGAAAGGGTTTTCCAGCTCTGGGACGGGAGGGGGGGGGTCTTGGGGTTCAAAATCATGTGCTTTGTTGTCAAAAAGCTTTACTTGAAAAAATGCTATCTGTCAGGCTCCCTGGCTTGAATATGATGGAAACTACCCAGATCCTTGACACAGCATGGCTAGATATACTGCATACCAGGATGAATCCACTTTAAGCAGGTGACTGCTGCCTTAATATGAAAGTACAGTCCCCTCATATATCTTTGTCACTGCGCCTGCCCTGTGGAACAGTGATTTGAAGTGGAATGGGCTTTTGACCCCAGGTGTATTCTACAGCATGTTTTTTATTTATTTATTTAAAACATTTGTATAGCTGCCCATCCTAAACCAAACTCCGGGCAGCTTACAACCGACAATAAAACAACACATACACAACAAAAGCAAAAAAAACAATAAAACCAATAATCAAAAAACAGAAAAACTTGCCACAGCCACACTTCCCTGATGCAACCCACACATTCTCTTCCCCTCCAACCGCCCCCTGTCCCAACGCTCGGGAAAGAGCCAGGTCTTAAGTGCTTTCCTTAAGCCATATATTGACTTTACAAACTGAGGATTTGGGGTTCTTGGTCTTAATCTCTGTATGCCATCCAGCATGTCTTTGGTGAGATGGGTAGCTATACAAGTTTTTAAAATAAATAAATATCTCCTGCAGTTTAAATCTGGCATTTTTCTTTCCACTTTTTCTATGACTTAATGGACACCTAACTTTATGTTTCTCAGTCTTGGTGCTCGGAAGCAGTAGATTGTTGACACAATCAGCATTCCTGCCCTAGGAAACCAGCCTCCACAAAACTCTCACGTGGTCAGCATCATTTAAAAGTATGAGTTTCTTATAAGACTAAAGGTAAAGGTTCCCCCCGCACATTTGTGCAGTCGTGTCCGACTCTAGGGGCCGGTGCTCATCTCCGTTTGTTAGCCGAAGAGCCAGCGCTGTCCGAAGACGCTTCCACGGTCATGTGGCCGGCATGACGTGCGCGGAACGCTGTTACCTACCCACGGAAGTGGTACCTATTCATCTACTTGCATTTGCATGCTTTCGAATTGCTAGGTGGGCAAGAGCTGGGGCTAGACTATATGGGTATTAATCAATAAATTATCGGGGCCTCTGACCTATCCACTGAGTGAGTGAGTGAGTGAGTCTGTCTGTCTTTGGCTGCCCATCTCAAATTCAGCAGCTAACAATATGAAAAGAACAGCATAAGAAACAGAAAGTACAGAAAAACACATAGAAACAGCAGCTGGGGTAAAAACAAACTCATAATCATAAATCATAAATCAGCATAACCAATATATGGGCTCAGTCACACCTCCTGACCCCCAGGCCCGCTGACAAAACCATTTATTTAAGGCCTTACGGAAGGCAGACAGGATCGGGGCCAATCTGACGGAATGATATTCCAGAGGGTGGATGCCATGAGAGAAAAGGTTCTCTTCTTGGGTCCTGCCAGGTGGCATTTCCTAGCACACAGAACCCGGAGTGTGCCTCAGAACCACCCCAGCTTTGGAAAAGTCCTACCTGCCATCTAAATCAGCACGGAATTGAATTTTTGTTGTCTCCCACATTTAATAGCCCTTACCTCCTGATCAATCTGTTTTAATTCAAACAGAGAAGGTGATTCAGAAAAAGCCACTTCTACATGTGTGTAGTACCATCCAAATCACACAAACTGATTTGGAGACATCTAATTCAATGCAACGATTTGAACAGATTTTCAAGTTTCAACGTTCTAGTTCTGTCCAGTTGAACAGAATGAATATTTATAAATATATTTATATTTATATTTATATTTATATTTTCACCGCTCCATCTCCCCTAGGGGGACTCTGGATGGTTTACAAAAATCAAACAATTAAAATAACATATAATTATATCACAATTAAAATAAATATAAAATCCAAGAGGCGATGGGCTTGTATTTAAAAGGGCTCTATGGCACCAGCCATCCCCAAGAGGAACTGTTCCCCCCCCATCCCAAGCAAGGAGGTAGAACCAGGTCTTTAAGTTCTTTCTGAAGGCCGGGAGCGATGGGGCCTGCCTCACCTCCGGGGGTAGCATGTTCCAAAGGGTGGGCGCCACCGTAGAGAAGGCCCGCTTTCTAGACCCCGCCAGGTGAAATTCCCTTACTGACGGGGTCCACAGCATGGCCTCTCTGAATGACCGAGTGGGACGGTTCGATGTTATGGGGATGAGACGGTCCCTCAGGTAGCCTGGTCCCATGCCATGTAGGGCTTTAAAGGTGATAACCAACACCTTGAATTGGACCCGGAAGCACACGGGTACCCAGTGCAGCTGTCGCAGCAGAGGTGTCACATGTGCTGATCTTGGGGCACCAATAACTGCGCGCGCAGCTGCATTCTGGACCAGTTGAAGCTTCCGGATACTCCTCAAGGGTAGCCCCATGTAGAGCGCATTGCAATAGTCTATGTGGGAGATGACCAGGGCATGAGTGACTGTACGGAGGGCATCCTGATCCAGGAAAGGGCGTAACTGGCGCACAATGCAAAGTTGTGCAAAAGCCCTTCTGGCCACGGCTGCCACCTGCTCTTCGAGCAGGAGCCGTGAGTCCAGAAGAACCCCCAGATTCCGCACTTGGTCTGAATGGGTAGTGCAACCCCATCCAGAACTAAAGATGATAACTTCCTGGATCCACAGGAGCCGTCAATCCATAGCCACTCCATCTTACCAGGGTTCAGTCAAAGCATGTTGTTCCCCATCCAGACCCCCACAGCCTCCAGGCACTGAGAAAGGGTAGCCACTGCATCACTTACCTCACCAGGGATGGAGATATATAATTGAGTATCATCTGCATATTGATGGTACCTCATCCCGTGGTGACGGATGATCTCACCCAGCGGTTTCATGTAGATATTAAATAGGAGAGGGGAGAGAACCGAACCCTGCGGCACCCCACAGGAGAGGGGGCGAGGGTCAGACCTCTCATCTCCTATTACCACCGATTGGGAACAGCCCTGGAGGAAGGAGGTGAACCAGCGCAAAACTACGCCTCCCACCCCCAACTCCCTGAGCCATCCCAAAAGGATACCATGGTCGATGGTATTGAATGCCGCTGAGAGGTCAAGAAAAGCCAGGATGGATGCACTCCCTCCATCCTGCTCCCGCCAGAGATCATCTGTAAGCGCGACCAATCCAGTTTCCACCCCATATCCCGGCCTGAAACCTGACTGGAAGGGGTCCAGATAATCCGTATCATCCAGGATCCTCTGGAGTTGCAATGCCACCACTTTCTCAACCACTTTCCCTAAAAAGGGGACGTGGGAGACAGGATGAAAATTGTCCAATACAGTAGGGTCCAGTGATGGTTTCTTGAGGAGGTCAATATCAGTCAAGTCCCCTTCCAAACTGAATTGTCTGAATATTTGCAACACCCAAACACTTAACTTTTATTCCTTTTCATTTGTGACTCCAGTTTTTCATACACAAAGTAAGTGTATCACATATACCAAATTCAACACATTGCAACCTGAGAAACAATAGTTGTAGATTGTCCTAAACAGCTGAAAAGACTTCCTTAAAATCCACAGTCACTTTTAGCATTCATATAGACCAGTGTTTCTCAACCTTGACAACTTTAAGCTGTCTGGACTTCAACTCCCAGAATTCCCCAGCCTGGCTGGGGAATTCTGGGAATTGAAGTCCAGGCAGCTTAAAGTTGCCAAGGTTGAGAAACACTGATATAGACCATTTCCTATTACACAGTTGTGTGTTCAAATACAGACTAAGAGATGTTGATTGGGTGCTCAGACATACCCCTGAAATAGAAATGGGAAATACTGAGGGGTCAGGTCTACAATTTGACCTTCTGGAGAGGCTATTTAATTATGCCATATTTTGGGCCCTTTCTTTATGCTGGCAATGGAAGAGAAACTACTCTGCTTGCTACCCTTAACTCTCTCTGAAAAACAGCCTGAAATCACACCACCAAAATTCAGCTGCCAAATGTCAGTAATGCAACCCGAGAGTTCCAAGAGGGCCCAAATGAGGGCCTGGGGCAGGGCGCTGCTGTGGTCCATCCGTCGTCTTCCCCTCCCAGCTTGAGATCTACTCTCTGAGTCTGCCAAGGCTCAGCAACACATCGCTGTTCTGCAGGCATGTCTTTTAGATCATTGAGATGCCATGCTAATGTACTACCATCAGGATTGTTAAAGCCATGCTTGTGATAGACAACAAGCCAAGTAGCTTCTGAAGCAAAGTATATTCCACATGGCAAACTCATATTTTTAACAAATCCAGCCATCTAAAGCCTGTATCTTTGCATTAATTCATTAAAACTACAACAGCCAGGTACGCTTGGGACCAGTCGCAGATCTGAATCCAGGCAACGGGGGAAAGAGATTTACCTTCAGCAGCTGCAAACCATCTTGCTTGCTCTTGTCTTCTGCTTCGGCAATAAGACGGCTTAGTGCCGCGCCTTGCTCCTCCAGGTGAGTGATGTTGCTACTCTGGCTGGCCAGCAGTATCTCATAGCGGTCTTCCAGCTGGTGAAGCAGCATGGCTTGCTCTCCAACCAGGAATTGATGCAGCCGCTCAAAGTCTGACTCAAACTCTTTCATATCAAGTTTCATTTTGCTCTGTGGCGGATGAGGAGATGGTTAGGAAGGCAACCCTGAGAGGGTGTAGAGCCAAGGTTTGGGACTGCACTACTTTATGGCACAGCACATTAAATCTGTCTCAGCTTTTTTAGCAGGCAGCAGGACCAGATAACACCTGCCTGTCTTTATAAACAACAGCAATCATAGCAATCTGTGAAACTGGCAGAAGTCATTTCATTTTCCCACCTCAGAAGTCTTTCTTAAGGCAAAATCACAATGAACAAACCAACCAACACTCATATAATTTATTAAGATTCTTTCTTCTGGACAACAATTCCAAAGTTATACAGTTTACAATGAGAGAAAGAAAAATGACTTTCTGCAAAGGGAAATCAATTCTGCTGATCTCAACTATTTTAGGCATTTTCCTGGGCGGCACATGAAATATTATTTAACATCACCTCTGTTTAGGCCCTAAGAAACACTAAAGAAATTAGAAGACTAATACCTAATACCTCCGGTCCCATATACCCTCAGACTGAGGGGTAATATTGGCAGATCCTCTCAGATACATGCAGAAGAATGGGATCGCACAATACTCTTTGCTGGCAGATAAAGCCATCTATTCTCTATAAAATATAGTTAAGACTAGGCCTCTAAAGTTCAGATCAAATCCCAGGTATGTCAGGAATCTGGAATTTCTACTTCTATAAATCCATGACTTCAAGATAAGGAATCCCAAAGGAATCATTTTCTTAATACAAAAAAAGACCATCTGCTCCTAAGACCAAGACATTTCCTCTTCATCCAGGTTTTGTGAACAAAAATATACACTAAGAAAAAGGTGATCATTCAAACAAGAGACTGACTGAAAATGTAAGAGAATTAAGGGAATATTGAAATTACCTTGAGATCTTCTATCTTCTCCTCTTCACTTGACTTCTGCTTCAGAACTGCCTCCAGTTTCCTTTTCAATGGATCCAAGTGACCCTGGAGTTTAGCCTAAAAACAACCAGAATAACTAGAATGCCACAACTTAATTGCATTTATGTCCTACAAGCATAAAAACAGCAGTTGGCAGAAACTTTTTTAAAGCTCAAATTAAATGTTCAGAGAAATAAGCATTAAATCCTCAATTCCTGGCAATATAGCTTTCATACGGTAATTGGATACATCTGATACAAACAGATTTCTTATCTTTACAATACAGTCTTAGAGGCTTCCACAAAATTCCATGTCTCTCTTAAATGACCTAAATTTGTAACTTCTATAGTTGAAGGGAAAAAATGAATCATATATTGTTTTTGTTTGACAGAAAATTAGAATCCAGTGCATCCAAATGAGAGAATTTTTACTGAGTATCTTGTACTGATCTATTTATATTTACACATTTGTATAAGCACATAGTCCAGAGGTCTTTCTGTAGGCAAAGTAGGAGCTCTCTAATTATACTAGTATGCCACTGCTGTTTGTCAAAGCCAAGAACTCCGACTGGCGGGGTTGAGGAGAGCCTTTTCTGCCATTGCCCCCACCCTGTGGAGGATCTTGCCCCGAGGTGAGGTTGGCTCCCACTCTTTCGGCCTTCAGGAAGAGCGTCAAGACCCGGCTCTGCCAACTAGCTTGGGGAACCAAGAGTGGTACGCAGCCCTGGGGGTGGTTGGTGGCTTAAAGACGCTCTCTCCACCTTTCAGTTCCTCTCTTTCATCTTCTTCTATTTTTGTGCTTTTTCTATTTTTTATAATGGTTTCTCCAGCAAAGGAGATCGTTACCTTGTCGTGGTGCTGGAGCTTGAGCACCTCAATGAAACCATGAGCTAAACTGTGAAGGGACACCCAAGACGGGAAGGTCGTGGCAGAGAGGTCAGACTAAATATGATCCCTGGGGAAGGTAATGGCAACCCACCCCAGTATTCTTGCCATGAAAACTAAATGGATCAGTACAACCAAAGATATGTCGGTATACCATCGGAAGATGGGACTCCCAGGTCGGAAGATGGTCAAAATGCTACTGGGGAGGAACAGAGGATACATTCAACTATCCCCAGATGTGATGACGCAGCTAGCTCAAAGCCGAAAGGACGGCTAGTGGCCGACGGTGCTGGTGGTGAACGACGAATCCGATGTTCTAAAGATCAACACACCATAGGAACCTGGAATGCAAGATCTATGAGCCAGGGCAAATTGGATGTGGTTATTGGTGAGATGTCAAGATTAAATATAGACATTTTAGGTGTCAGTGAACTGAAATGGACTGGGATGGGCCACTTCACATCAGATGACCACCAGATCTACTACTGTGGACAAGAGGACCACAGAAGAAATGGAGTAGCCTTCATAATTAATAATAAAGTGGCTAAAGCAGTGCTTGGATACAATCCAAAAAACGATAGAATGATCTCAATTCGAATTCAGGGTAAGCCATTTAACATCACAGTGATCCAAATATATGCCCCAACCACAGATGCTGAAGAAGCAGAAGTAGATCAGTTCTATGAGGATCTGCAGCACCTACTAGATAATACACCAAAAAGAGATGTTATTTTCATTACAGGAGACTGGAATGCTAAGGTGGGTAGTCAAACGACACCTGGAATTACAGGCAAGCATGGTCTGGGAGAACAAAATGAAGCAGGACATAGGCTGATAGAATTTTGCCAAGACAACTCACTGTGCATAACAAACACTCTCTTCCAACAACCTAAAAGACGACTTTATACATGGACTTCACCAGATGGTCGACACCGAAATCAGATTGACTACATCCTTTGCAGCCAAAGGTGGCGGACATCTATACAGTCGGTAAAAACAAGACCTGGAGCTGACTGTAGTTCAGATCACGAACTTCTTATTGCAAAATTTAGAATCAGACTAAAGAGAATAGGGAAGACTCACAGATCAGTTAGATATGAGCTCACTAATATTCCTAAGGAATATGCAGTGGAGGTGAAGAATAGATTTAAGGGACTAGATTTAGTAGATAGGGTCCCAGAAGAACTATGGACAGAAGTTCGCAACGTTGTTCAGGAGGCGGCAACAAAAAACGTCCCAAAGAAAAAGAAAACCAAGAAGGCAAGATGGCTGTCTGCTGAAACACTGGAAGTAGCCCAAGAAAGAAGGAAAGCAAAAGGCAACAGTGATAGGGGGAGATATGCCCAATTAAATGCAAAATTCCAGAGGTTAGCCAGAAGAGATAAGGAATTATTTTTAAACAAGCAATGTGCGGAAGTGGAAGAAGACAATAGAATAGGAAGGACAAGAGACCTCTTCCAGAAAATTAGAAACATCGGAGGTAAATTCCAGGCAAAAATGGGTATGATCAAAAACAAAGATGGTAAGGACCTAACAGAAGCAGAAGAGATCAAGAAAAGGTGGCAAGAATATACGGAAGATCTGTATAGGAAGGATAATAATATTGGAGATAGCTTTGACGGTGTGGTCAGTGAGTTAGAGCCAGACATCCTGAAGAGTGAGGTTGAATGGGCCTTAAGAAGCATTGCTAATAACAAGGCAGCAGGAGACGATGGTATCCCAGCTGAACTGTTTAAAATCTTGCAAGATGATGCTGTCAAGGTGATGCATGCCATATGCCAGCAAATTTGGAAAACACAAGAATGGCCATCAGATTGGAAAAAATCAACTTATATCCCCATACCAAAAAAGGGAAGCACTAAAGAATGTTCAAACTATCGAACAGTGGCACTTATTTCACATGCCAGTAAGGTAATGCTCAAGATCTTGCAAGGTAGACTCCAGCAATTCATGGAGCGAGAATTGCCAGATGTACAAGCTGGGTTTAGAAAAGGCAGAGGAACTAGAGACCAAATTGCCAATATCCGCTGGATAATGGAGAAAGCCAGGGAATTTCAGAAAAACATCTATTTCTGTTTTATTGACTATTCTAAAGCCTTTGACTGTGTGGATCATAACAAATTGTGGCAAGTTCTTGGTGGTATGGGGATACCAAGTCATCTTGTCTGCCTCCTGAGGAATCTGTATAACGACCAAGTAGCAACGGTAAGAACAGAGCACGGAACAACGGACTGGTTTAAGATTGGGAAAGGAGTACGGCAGGGCTGTATACTCTCACCCTACCTATTCAACCTGTACACAGAACACATCATGCGACATGCTGGGCTTGAGGAATCCAAGGCTGGAGTTAAAATCGCTGGAAGAAACATTAACAATCTCAGATATGCAGATGATACCACTTTGATGGCTGAAAGCGAGGAGGAGTTGAGGAGCCTTATGACGAAGGTGAAAGAAGAAAGTGCAAAAGCTGGGTTGCAGTTAAACCTCAAAAAAACCAAGATTATGGCAACGAGCTTGATTGATGACTGGCAAATAGAGGGAGAAAAAGTGGAGGCAGTGACAGACTTTGTATTTCTAGGCGCAAAGATTACTGCAGACGCTGACTGCAGCCAGGAAATCAGAAGACGTCTACTTCTTGGGAGGAGAGCAATGGCAAATCTTGATAAAATAGTTAAGAGCAGAGACATGACACTGACAACAAAGGTCCGCATAGTTAAAGCAATGGTATTCCCTGTAGTAACCTATGGCTGCGAGAGCTGGACCATAAGGAAGGCTGAGCGAAGGAAGATAGATGCTTTTGAACTGTGGTGCTGGAGGAAAATTCTGAGAGTGCCTTGGACTGCAAGAAGATCAAACCAGTCCATACTCCAGGAAATCAAGCCAGACTGCTCACTTGAGGGAATGATATTAAAGGCAAAACTGAAGTACTTTGGCCACATAATGAGAAGACAGGATACCCTGGAGAAGAAGCTGATGCTAGGAAAAGTGGAAGGCAAAAGGAAGAGGGGCCGACCAAGGGCAAGATGGATGGATGGTATTCTGGAGGTGACGGACTCAACCATTGGGGATCTGGGGATGGTGACGGCCGACAGAAAACTCTGGCGTGGACTGGTCCATGAAGTCACGAAGAGTCGGAAACGACTGAACGAATAAACAACAAAAATAATGGTTTTATAACTTTTATTTGTAAGCCGCCCAGGGTCACTTTTATAGTGAGAAGGGCGGTGTAAATGCTTTTATAACACAGAAGGCTCCAATTTAACAAGATTACATACTAGCATTTACATCAACTTGTTCTATTCTTTTTATGGAGAGCCAGTTTGGTCTAGTGGTTAAGGTGCTGGGCTAGAAACCAGGAGTCTGTGAGTTCTAGTCCCGCCTTAAGCATCAAAGCCGGCTGGGTGACCTTGGGCCAGTCCCTCTCTCAGCCCTAGGAAGGAGCCAATGGGAAACCAGGAGACTGAGAGTTCTAGTCCCGCCTTAGGCAAGAAAGCCGGCTTGGTGACCTTGGGCCAGTCCCTCTCTCTCAGCCCAACTCACCTCCCAGGGTTGTTGTGGGGAAAATAGGAGGAGGGAGGAGTAATAGGGATGTTTGCCGCCTTGAGTTATTTATAAAAATAATAAAGGCAGGATAAAAAATTAATTAAATAAAAATAAATAAATGAATTCTGTACCTTGTATTCTTGCACAACTTCTTCCAGTGGCATAACACTGTGGTGTTTATGGGTTTGTGACTCCCTGCACACTACACAGATGGGCTCTTCGTCTGCTTCACAAAAGAGCTTAAGTGGCTCCTGGTGTTTCTGACATAGGGTTTGCTCAACACTTGGAGCTTGACCTGCAGCTAAAGCAGATGGTGCCCCTGATGAATCCCCTGCTGCTGCCAAGTCCACCGCTTCAGCTGCTGCTATCACAGGCTTCAATGGTTGTGGATGCATCTGTCGGATGATCTGCACCATATTGGCCAGCTGAAGATTGGGGCGGAAGTTGCGATGAGGGAAAGTTTTGCGGCACTGAGGGCAAGTGAAAGACTGACGCTGTGGAGAAGTAGGTGGAGTTGCCCGCACAGTATATTCTGTCATTTCCTCTGGCTCTTCATCCATTACTTCCTCCTCCTCATCATCATAATTATTAAAAAATAAATCACTCCCCATAGCATCGTCCCACATTTCCTGGTACCAGAAGTCTCTGTCATCCTCATTGTCCCACACGTCGTCATCTTCATCATCATACTCATCCCTGGATACATCATCTTCCTCCTCATCGCCTATATCCCCATCACCCAAATAATCATTGTCCTCCAGATCGTTGTCATAATCCCCATCTTCCTCAGGCCCCAGGTCATCTATCCCCCCATCATCCGCACCCAACTCTGAGCCAGATGCTCCTAAGTCATCTCCTCCTTCATCACCCGAACCCCAAAGCTGAGTGATACAGACACGGCAAAAGTTGTGGCCACATCCAATGGACACCGGGTCCGTGAAATAATCCAGGCAGATGGCACAGACAGCTTCCTCGTGTAGGGTTGCGACAGGGTTCCGCGGGCCCCCCGAGCTACAGCCTGCAGCTACCGCTGCTGCCATGAGACCTCCAATTTCTTCACAGCCCACGCCCCAGCCGACTGGGCACGCCGACACCTCCTTGCCCAGAAGCCCCCTCCTGGAGGGAGCACCTTCCTCCCCAGGCCAGATATTTCTCTCTGCCCTACCAGGACTTTCACTCCATTTTCTGCTTCCTTGCCGCAGAAAACTTCCCGAAGATTCTCGGGAGAAGAGGGCACCCGCCCGCTTCACTCCTGCCCCCGCGGCTCTTTCCCGCTCGCCCGGCCCCAGGAACTGTCGGTCCTGCGAGCCCCCGCCCTGCCCCCAAGGAGCTCGCGCCCCCCCCCTTGCCCGCCCCCAAGAGTAACAACCGCCGGTGCCAGGCTGACGGCGCCCCGACCGAACTCTACGAAATTACCACCCCTCCTCACACCGGAACTGAAAGAGAAAGCCTGCGAGGCGTTCTAGACAGCCTGTGGCTCCTCTCTATGGTACGGCGACGCCTCGCCGGGGCCCCTACAAATGCGCCGGGCTGCGTTTAATGTGCGGGATCTGTCAACCGGCAGCAAAGTTTCAGTGCCCGCAGCTAAGCGGAGGGCCAAGAATGCGCGTTTTAAACAGGTACTATAGAAGTCCGTAACGATTTTGACATCCATGACGTTTCCATGTCGAACGTCGCTATGACCACACGCCGGAAGATCCAGCTTTATAGGTTTCCGACAGTTGCACCGGAAGTCTGGATACACTCTATATTATTATTATTTTAGTCTCTGTGATTGCGAAGGATTCCACCTCCAAAATAGAGGAAACTAATGCTACATAAAGAACGGGAGCGCTGTCGTTTTCGAATCCCTAAAATGTTCTTGCATTCGCTCATAATTATTGCATGCTACGCTTTTGCTCCATTCTTTACTCCTCTTCGTCGTCTTCTCTGTCTTCTTCTTCCGCCTCCTCCCATCTCCCTCCTCTTCTTCCTTCTCCTCCCCTCCCCCGCACCTCCCCTCCCCCTTCTCCTTTCCCTTCCTCCTCCTCCGCCTCCTCTTCTTCCTCCTCCCCTTCCCCTTCTTCCTCTTCCTCTTCCTCCAGTGGTATATTTCAGTATAAAAGTGAATCTTTGGGTTACAGAATTGTGTTTGACTTTTTAAGACAACTTCTTGTATAAATGTTATTTTATAAAAATTATATGGGGCCCCCCTTGTAGTTTACCTGACCCTAGTACAGTTTCCCAATTACAGCCGTCGGGAGTCATGTACTCCTGGCAGGGTCACCCATGGCGGTAAGGTCCAGGGGGAGGAACCAGACAAAGAACGATCCAAGAAAGTCCTCAACGGCAGAACAGGCGGAAGATAACAAGGTGTATTGTTACAACGGCTGTGAAGGCGGATGAAGGCTGCAGCAGACAAAAGGTCACCAATCGTCATGGTATCCATGCCATTGGATTAGAGCCTTTTTCTGTGAAGGTTGTGTGCTGATCGTTGTGCACCGATCTCCACACATAAAACAAATTCACGCACAGGCGTCTTCCAACCACACCAAACCCAAAACAACCAAAAGTCCCATGGCGACTGACGAATGGCAACGGGGGCAGGACTGTGAAATCCGGAAGCTCCTAGTCATGGACCAGCACATGGGCGGTGGATACGGATTCAGTCGCCCTGACTCAAGGATCGAGGCAGTTGAGTAGTTCGGCAGCTGTATCCACGACTGAGCAGCCCTATTTAGGATCCACTCTGCTCACCCCATATGGGGAGGGGGCTAGAAAAGGTGCCCTAAACATAGTCTGCCTCATTTTCTCCCTGACTGGATTACCGCGACCAGTGGGGTCACCATCTAGCGGTCGTAAAAAACACATGAATTTTGGAACATGGAATATACGGACACTGCAAGACAATATGGATAGTGAACGACCTGAACGTAGGACTGCCATTATTGCAAGGGAGCTGAGACGTTTTAATATTGATATAGCAGCACTCCAAGAAACTCGAAGAGCAGGAGAAGGACAGTTGAAGGAAGAAAAAGGAGGTTATACCTTCTTTTGGAAAGGACTGCCTGAACAAGAACGACGAATACATGGGGTAGGCTTTGCTATCAAAAACGACCTTGTGAAGCTCTTGTCAGAAGTTCCCACTGGGATTAACGAACGACTCTCAACTCTGCGAATAAAACTCGCCAAAAACCAACAGGCAACTATCCTAAGTGCTTACGCACCAACACTAGATGCAGATGAGGATATCAAGGAAAAATTTTATACCCAGCTGGACACCATCTTATCAGAGATACCAAAGGAGGATAAAATTATCCTCCTGGGCGATTTCAATGCAAGAGTTGGGCGGGATTTTGATTTGTGGCCAGGGGTCATTGGGAAAGAAGGAGTTGACAACAGCAACACGAATGGAATCTTACTTCTGACTAAATGTGCAGAGCATAACCTTGTCATTACTAACACACTCTTTCGCCAGAAAAATAAATTTAAAACATCATGGAAGCACCCACGATCGAAGCACTGGCATCTTTTAGATTATGTAATTGTCCGTGCTAGAGATCGCCGTGATGTACTTCTCACCAGAGCCATGACGAGCGCCGATGACTGCTGGACAGACCATCGATTAATTCGATCCACGATGGCCATAAAGATTGTCCCTCATCGTAGGCTCCAAGGAAGAAAACCAAGGCGTAAAATGAATACACTGGCCCTTCAAGATCCTATTAAACGAGCTTGCTTTCAATCAACTCTCAAGGAACATCTGCCTATGGAACTTCCTGAAAATGTTGAGGAACACTGGATTAAATTGAAGACTTCCATTATTTCAGCCTGTGAACAAACTATCGGATACCAGACTAAGAGACATCAGGACTGGTTTGATGAGAACGATAGTGAGATTGAACATATTATTGACAAGAAAAGGAAAGCCTTCCAGATATGGCAAAAAGATATTAACTGTGCCGTTAAGAAAAAAATCTACGCCAGTGCAAAGGCAGAAGTCCAAAGAAGAACTAGAGAACTTAAGAACATATGGTGGATAAAAAAGCCCAAGAAACCCAACATTTTGCAGATGCTCATGATGCACGGGGCTTTTTTAATGCCATAAAGGCCATCTATGGACCAACAAACCATGGTACAAATCCCTTACGCTCAGTAGATGGTGCTAAACTTCTAAAGGACAAAGAGTCTATTGCACTGCGCTGGAAAGAGCATTACTACAATCTCCTTAATCGTCACTCTACTGTGGCTGACGAAGTCTTCTTGCAAATCCCACAAAAACAAATAAGAAATGAGCTTGCAGTACCCCCTAGTTTGGAGGAAGTCAGCAAAGCCACTAAACAAATGAAAAATAACAAAGCTAGTGGACCTGATGGGATTCCTGCTGAAGTCTTTAAAGAAGGCGGGCCTGAACTTACACAACAACTTCATAAGCTCATTGAAAAAATCTGGATGAGGGAGGAGATTCCAGCAGACTTTAGGGATGCCATAATTATCACTCTCTTTAAAAAGGGTGATAGAACAGACTGTGGAAACTATCGAGGCATCTCCCTTCTAGCCACAGCAGGCAAAATCCTGGCAAAGATCATTGCAAACCGTCTCCTATCTGTATCAGAAGACATCCTCCCTGAAACGCAAAATGGCTTCCGCCCTTCCAGGGGAACAGTGGATATGATCTTCACTGCACGACAGCTTCAAGAAAAATGCAAGGAGCAAAACCGCCCTCTGTACATGGCGTTTATTGATCTGACTAAAGCTTTTGATACTGTAAATCGTACTGCTCTCTGGACCATCCTTCTGAAAATCGGATGCCCTGATAAATTTGTGAACATCTTGCGGTTACTCCATGACGACATGATGGCAACAATCCTGAATAACAGTGGCTCTCAAAGCGATCCATTTAAAGTGGAATCCGGCGTTAAACAGGGATGTGTTATTGCTCCAACCTTATTTGCTATCTTCATCGCTATGATTATGCACCTTGTTGAAGAGAAACTTCCTACTGGTGTAGAAATTATATATCGAACAGATGGAAAGCTTTTTAATCTTAGTAGGCTGAAAGCAAAAAATAAGGTAATTGCAACTTCTGTTATAGAACTTCAATATGCTGATGATAACGTAGTCTGTGCACACTCCGAGGAAGATCTTCAAACTATCCTAAACATCTTTGCAGAAGCATATGAAAAACTCGGCCTCTCGATTAACATTAAAAAAACCAAAGTGCTTTACCAGCAAGTTCGAACCAATCCCTCCGCAGCGCCATCAATCCAGCTTAAAGGTGTGTCACTAGAAAATGTCGATCACTTTTCTTATCTTGGCAGCCATCTATCTACAAAAGCCGACATCGACGCTGAAATTCAGCATCGCCTGAGCTCTGCGAGTGTAGCTTTCTCCCGAATGAAGCGTAGAGTGTTTGAGGATCGGGACATTCGCAGGGAGACCAAAATGCTTGTTTACAAAGCCATTGTACTACCAACCCTTCTGTACGCCTGTGAAACATGGACCCTCTACAAACGCCACCTCCAACTTCTTGAAAGATTCCATCAACGCTGCCTCCGAAAAATTCTGCAAATTACTTGGGAAGATAGGCGGACTAATGTTAGCGTATTAGAAGAAGCGAAAACCACCAGCATTGAAACAATGATCATCCAACATCAACTTCGCTGGACCGGTCATGTTGTTCGAATGCCTGACCATCGTCTTCCAAAGCAGCTACTTTACTCCCAACTTAAGAATGGAAAACGGAATATTGGTGGACAGCAAAAGAGATTCAAAGATACTCTCAAAGCTAATTTAAAAAAATGTAATATCAGCATTGAGAACTGGGAAGCCCTAACTCATGAGCGTTTCAATTGGAGGTCATCCTTTATTAATGGCGCTATGGACTTTGAAGAAGTACGAGTACAGGGCGAAAGGGAGAAAAGAGTTAAAAGGAAGGCACGTCAGGCAAACCCTCATCATGACCGTCTCCCACCCGGAAACCTATGCCCCCACTGTGGGAGGTTGTGCGGATCCAGAATTGGCCTTTACAGCCACTTACGGATCCACCGTTAAAATTTTACCTTTGGAAGACAATCTTACTCGGCTACGAGTGATCGCCAATGATCTTCACAGACTGAAAAGTATAGGTGCCTTGTTTGCTTGAAGGAAAAGGGGCCCCACTGTAGCCATGAGCCATAAAGAAGGGAGATAAGAAATGTTGCTTTTTGCTAACAGGAGTGGAATGTGTTAATGAGGTGAGCCTTCGCAAAGAAAAGTCCCAGTGAAGAACAGGATGGCCCCAAGGTCTCCCAACTTTCTTAAAAGAAGATAAGCTAGAAAACAGGAGGAGGAGGAGATTGAATGATCAAAGCACAGCCATTTCTGGAGATTGCTCTCTGCTTTTGATAAAAGCATGTCCATTATCTCTTGCTTTTGTAAACATGCTTGCACATGGGAATGCCAAGGGGGGGAAATGAGAAATGCACAGGAGTTAACACAGGAAGGAGGAGGGGGAGGAAGGAGGTGATAATAAGACTTAGAGTGACTGCCTGTGAATGTTGCAACTGGATACTGGGCTGCTAATGTGTAAATCTCTTTGTTCTGTACCCTATATAAAGTCTTGTACATTTCCAAAGAGTTGTTGGCCTGCCTCTGCTAAGCCCAGGTTGCTATAGAGAGGTGGCCCAACCAGCTTCCTTGCTTGGCCAAATAAAGAGCTGATTTCTTATCCTGAAACCTCGGTCTGAGTCTCTGTTTGGTGTCTTGGGATCTCAGATCTTCCAGGAATTAGGGGTTGGCCATACAAAATAAATGGTTTTTCCTTATCCTACAAGAACTCATCATTGGAAGGTTCATTTAGCAGATGCAGGCGATTACATTTCTGTAAAGTTGCAGCATGTGACAGCAAGGGAAGCATGGAAGGTGCGGAAGGAAACATGGAAGAGAGGAAGTTGGGTGGCAAAATCTGTCTCTTTTTAAAATTTTGTCTCCCTTCACCATTTTTCGGACAAGGCACATGGAGGCTGATGGATTGATTATGTGCCATCAAGTCAGTGCTGACTCTTAACGGCCACATAAATAGATTTTCACATGGAGGCAGATCTGACCATTATTTTAAATGGAAATGGAAAAAAAGAATATTTGATTTTAGTGATTCTGTGCAATAGTCTTGACATGATTCCTTTCAAGGTTGTTTCATGTTGAAGGAATGAAATTGTCACACTCTGGATACCAATGAGTATGAATATCTCTCTGGACGTTGTTGCATTGGGTATTAAGAACATACTATGGAAGTGAGGAAACATCTAGTGTTGTCTTCATGTGTGAAAATCATGACATGTCTGTTTCACTGCAAGCTTGTATTGCAACAGGCCATAGAGTTCTGCTGGGCTTGAATGGCATATAAGCCCTATTAAATAAACAAGCAAATAAATAGACAGTTGCAATCGAAATTATTCAACCCCCATTGCAAATCAGGTTTATTGTCAACATTTACAGACTTTCAGCTGTTTGCAATGAACAAATCAAACAAAAGCAATTGAAATAGCTCAACACAACAAATGCTTCAAGTGGTGTCCCCAAATGCAACTGAAAATGCAACTTATAATGACTTCTCCAGTCTCAAAATTATTCAACCCCCTGAATAGAATCCAACACAACAGTACACATACAGTACAAAACAGGTGTTGTCTCAAGCACACCTGATGCAACTAATCAAGGGCTTCATGAGTTGCACCAGGTGTGCTTGAGCTGGAGCACATGAAATACCTGAACTGGCTAGGGGTTTGTTGAGTGTCACGTTTGACTGCATGTTAGTGTTGGAAGGATTAAGAAATTCACACACACACACCCCATCCAGTAATTAAGGAAGGAAGAAGTCATTCTTTTATTCCAGGAAAGGACGAATCAAGAAGTAAAAAGAAATATCTCCATCTAAATTAAACTAACCCATAGGGCAAATCAAACCTTCCGATATTCCAACCACACCCAGGGACAAAGAACACAAAACCCGTACATTAAACATAAGAAAAGGAGAGAAGGCTTTCCCAGAAACTGACAAAACGAACTCAATGGGAAAACCCAAAGGCACCGGCAGTACGAAAGTAACAAAACAATAGGGGGCGCCAAAACAAGGAACGACTTCCCTTTTCTTATAGTGAAAGCTTTCTAAGAATTCCTAAAGAAAGCTTCTCCAGGAGCCAATTAAGAGTCATTAAAACAAAATAAATGTCACTTCCTTATGTTTATTTTCAATAAACCTGTATTTGTCTAACAAAAGACCTCTGTAACTATAAGAAAGGCTGGTTGGAGTGTGTTCGTGTGGCCACCTTCCAACCAGCATACTCTGTACTTTGTACTCTGCATATGCTCTTGGGAATAAACCTGCAAACCTCTGTTCCAGAAACTGCCTGCATGTCTATTCATTCCCGGCTTGGGACGAACCGTGGTAAGATTACCTTCCAACATTAGAAATATGGCTAAGTCAAAAGAATGGTCCAAAAAGGTAAGAGAAGAGATCATCACCCTTCACAAACAAGGAACAGGATACAAAAAGATAGTGAAGGCACTGAATGTTCCTAGAGACAACGTTGGAAGCATAGTTCGCAATTCAAAGTTAAAGGAACAGTGGTTACACTACCTGGACGGGGCAGAAAAAGGAAGCTGTCAATGGCTGCAACCAGATTTCTGAGAAGGCAGGTTGAGAGAAACCCTCGAGTGACTGCAAAAGACCTGCAGCAAGACTTGGTGGCAACAGGCACTGAGGTTTCAGTGAGCACAGTAAAGTGCGTACTAAACACAGAAGGTGTCCATGCCAGAACTCCAAGATGTACACCACTACTGGCCCAAAAGCACAAGAAAAGTCAGCTCCAATATGCTCACAATCATATAAATAAGCCACAGAAGTTTTGGGATTCTGTTCTGTGGAGCGATGAAACAAACCTGGACCTTTTCGGCCCAATGGATCAGCGTTATGTCTGGAGGAAGAAGAATGAAGCATACACTGAAAAGAACACTCTGCCTACAGTTAAGCATGGTGGTGGCTCGGTGATGCTCTGGGGCTGCTTTGCATCCTCTGGCACTGGAAACCTGCAGCGTGTGGAAGGCAAGATGGATTCATTGAATTATCAGGAAATCCTAGGAGCAAAAGTCATGCCATCTGTCAGGAAGCTGAAGCTTGGGCGTCACTGGACCTTCCAACAGGACAATGATCCCAAGCATACCTCAAATTCCACTAAGGCTTGGATGCAGAAGTAGTCCTGGAAGATTCTACAGTGGCCATCACAGTCACCTGACTTGAACCCCAGAGATTTTCTATCTCTGGTGGGATTTGAAGAAGGCGGTTGCAGCATGCAAACCCAAGAATATTACTGGACTGGAGGCCATTGCTCACGAGGAATGGGCTAAGATTCCTCAGGAACACTGCCAGAAGCTGGTGTCTGGGTATGCATCTCGTTTGCAGCAGGTCATTACAGCAAAAGGGTGCTCTACTAAGTACTGACGATGCTTGTCATGAAGGGGTTGAATAATTTTGAGACTGGAGACGTCATTATAAGTTGCATTTTCAGTTGAATTTGGGGACACCACTTGAAGCATTCGTTGTGTTGAGCTATTTCAATTGCTTTTGTTTGATTTGTTCATTGCAAACAGCTGAAAGTCTGTAAATGTTGACAATAAACCTGATTTGCAATGGGGGTTGAATAATTTTGATTGCAACTGTAGATGGCAAAACCATCAGATATGCACTTTGCAAGTTTCACATATTTTTATGTAGTTGCAGGGAGGAAAAAAATACATTTTATCTTTAATAATTAATAATTAATTAATTATTCCCCCTCCCCCACCTCCCATATGTATCTTAAGCCCAGGGGGTAAAAGTCCCAAGTCAACACGCATGGGGTCACACTTGTGAAAAAGCTCTTTGTAATCCACAGTGTTTTACTAACGCTGCCTGTTTTTAACCTTGTTTTTTCTTATGTATTTTAGAGTTGAATATTAAAATATTAATTCTTTTATTGCATTTATTTTATTAGAAATCCATCACTCCCAAGAGACAGCCTGTAAACAGAACAAATAAAATAAAATGGAACTGAACACACTGATCCTTATAGAAATAGCTATGCGGCCAGAGAAAAACAATAGCTTGTTTAGATATGATGGAGTGAAACAAACTGCTGCCTCTTGTCTCTATGGCTGCATGGAAACAGTGCTGATTCCAGTTGTGGGGGGCCCATGAATCGATTAGGTCAGTGTTTCTCAGCCTTGGCAACTTGAAGATGTGTGGACTTCAACTCCCAGAATTCCCCAGTCAGCCAAGTTGCCAAGGTTGAGAAACACTGGATTAGGCGAAGGGGCAGGCAGCTTTGCTGGCTAAGAACCCCTATATTTGATAGGGTAGTTATGGATAAATACGGATTTTACTGGAGACTTAATAATGGATGCTATTTTATATTGCATACTTATATTTATACGTTATGTAATATATCTTATTTTTATTGTATTTTAACCTTTTTAGCTTTATTGTAAACCGCCCAGAGTCCCTCTTTTGGGGGAGATGGGCGGTGACGAAATTTGATAAACAAACAAACAAACAAATAAATAAAGAAGGCTCTCAAAATGGATGGTTATAGCCTCCTGTATTCCATCTTTGTTGGCTGCTTCCCAGAATCGGTTTGGAGGATACTTTTAAAAATATCTGTGATTGGCTCTGGAGGATCAATATAATCGCAACAAACTCTACAAAATGTTTTGCGAATGTCTTAGCTCCAGCAACAGAGTATTGTAGGCTATAGGGGAACAGCAAAGACCAGATGGTTTCTGTAGTGTAGTGGTTATCACGTTCGCCTCACACGCGAAAGGTCCCCGGTTCGAAACCGGGCAGAAACAGCTCTATATTTTGCTCTCCTTCAGTATTCCATGATCTTCAAAAACAATTCTTCGGAAGTCTGTACCTTAACGTAGACTTTTTTTCCGTAATATATACAATGATTAAGGGCAATTCAAATCAACGTGATCAAACAGCCTTTTGCGGATTTTAGGGTGTGCTGCATGCTGAACTTCGGAGCAATTTTCTGAAGTAGGCTGTTTTGGCAGAGATTCACATCATCTTCAGAGACAGAAGTACAGTAGCAAAATAAATACAGAGGGAAAGATACCCAGATTTAATGATTTTCATGTTAAGTTAAATTTTGGAGAATTCTTTTCCCATCAGCCCGGCTAGCTCAGTCGGTAGAGCATGAGACTCTTAATCTCAGGGTCGTGGGTTCGAGCCCCACGTTGGGCGCTGGTTAACTTTTGTTCTATTTTACCTTTTTAAAAGGTTACACACCACAAACGAGTACTGTAGTTCTTTTTTTCCGGAACGCTAGCCAGTTTGACCTTTTGCAGCCCAAACAACAACGCTGGGAATAGAAGAGACCAGAAGATAATTACAGATGTGTTTTCTTCTACCATATTTTGCTTTTCTTCACTTTTCCATACTGCCCCGAGCACTCCTAACTGTGCTTCGGTACTTTCTTGCTTCACCATTTTTCAACAGCTTTTTAATTCTTGTGCAAGCCCCAGTGCCGGAATATACCCTGCAAATGCCTCTAAACATGTGTGCATGGAACAAGAGCAGATCATGCAACATAATATGATGTTTTAGTTCCTGCTTTTCAGCTGGCAACGCACAATAAGCTTATTACCTGTATAAGCTCTAAACTTAACCACTTACATCAAGTTGACGGAGAGGGCTGTAAATTAATCTTCCTTAAAACTGTGTCCTATCGGTTTTGGATCCATTCCATTTTGCTAACCAAACAAATCACTTTATCCAGGTAAGTTTGTTGACCTTTCCTTGGACGTCACATTCAAAATATGGAGAAAATAATCACTAGAAGGCATTTGGCATGAACACTCACAGAAGATAAACTTCGAAGGGAAAAGGTATTTAAGATCCTGTCCTATTTCTTTTATCCTTTGCCATATTTTTGAAAGTGAATTTTTAGGCCTCACAAACACTAGAACTCAATGCTGAAACTTTTATTTCACAACATTCCCTCCAGAGGCTGCTAAACCATGCATTTATATGCAAGTTCATACAGCCCATTGCGATCGATTTATATATACAATATACAATATACACATACCACATCCACCCCCACACCCCTCCACCCCACCCCCACTTTGGGCACTTTATGCCAAGACCCAGCTCTCTGGAGAAGGCTGTTGTAGGGATATGGGGAAACCCGGCTCACAAACCTTGGCCTGGAAAACACCATGCTGTAACATTTCCCCATGATGCAACATTACTAAACCAAAGATTGTGCCTGAACCAAAGAATTGTTACCCAAGGATGACCCTTGAGATGGGCCTCAGCAAGCCCCCAAAGAAAACTGCATAAGGAATGTTAAATAAAGCTCTGAAACCAAGTCTACCTCTCAGGAATGCATAACAGTCTGGCACCATCTATCTGGTCAAGCATCCTCTTCCTGAGACAAAGCCAATATGTTTACCTAACCTTCATGTAAGGAATGCCTTGCTTCCCCTCTCCTGAGATGTAAATATGTTAAACTGTGATTCTATGGTTCTGACCCTTTGTGATTCAACCTGCTTGTGTAACCCAATGTCTCTGTGAATGTTACTGTTGTCCTTGTAAGATGCAAGTATTTCCTTGGTGTGAATGTCCCCAATTCTATCCTTTGTAAATATGTTGATGACCCACGTCACCCCCTGACCTGGTGAGTCCCAGAATGCTTCAGCTCTGGGAGGGACCCTGTCCCTAGGAATCAGCCAATCCTAGGGGATGGTCATCAGACACCTCGCCCACATGTGGGCATACCTTCCTCATCCTCACTTCCTGCCTGTATTCCCCGTATAAAAGTTTGTGCACCCTTATGCTCTGTGTGGTGGTTTCATTCAGAGGTCACTTGCACGTGACAACTGTCTGGCTACCACCCGGCAACCTTTGCTTGGCCAAATAAATTTTGCTGCTGTTCCTTTTTACAAAGTCTCCTTCGTGTATTTGGCTTTCTCTAAAGGCGCGTGGTAAGTTTTGGTGCCTTACACTGTGATGCTGGGAAAGGTGGAAGGAAAGAGAAGAAGAGGATGACCAGCAGCCAGGGGGATGGCCTGAGTTACAGAGGCGAAGGGTGCACCATTGGAAGACCCGAAAGACCAGGTTAGGGAATCATGGAGAAAATCTATCTATGTGGTCACTAGGAGTTGAAAATGACTTGATGGCACATAATCAATCACACACACACACACACACATATACAGGGTGTACCAAAAGGGAGCCCCCCGTAGGCCAATCGCAATAAGTTTTATTAATTTTTTTTCAGAGAAAATGTTACTGTACTTAGGAATATTCAAAGGTCATGCATCAAACCAGTAAGGCAGTGTTTAGAAGAAAATGGCAACCAGTTTGAACATTTCATATAATTTATATAATACACTGTCTAGGGCAGCGTTTCTCAACCTTGGCAACTTTAAGGTGTGTAGACTTCAACTCCCAGAACTTTGCTGGCTGGGGAATTCTGGGAGTTGAAATCTACATACCTTAAAATTGCTGAGGTTGAGAAACACTGGTCTAGGGACTTCACTTTCGGTACACCCCATACATAAAATACACCTAAGGAAAAAAATAGAACATTATTAAACATGTTTTTATTTCAATATTCCTTCTCCACACCACCTTCTATTTTTTAAAAAAGTCATTGGGATTCCTCATTATAGAAAATCAAACTGATGTTCGCTGGCGCTGAAAAGTTCAGACAAAAAGAATTTTCTAAATGCCCCTTAAGAAAGGTTCTCTAGAGTCGAAAGGCGGCTTCTCTTTTTGCAAGACGTTATGAGCCAGTCTTGCAGCGTTTGGGGGCCGGCTTGCACAAAGGGGGGGGCGGGCCCTTGTCCCCAAGTCCCTCGCTTCACCTCCACCACCACCCTCCCCAAACGGGATCCCCCTCGCTCTCAGGAACGCTCGCTTAGTCAGCGGCCCACGCACAACTACACTTCCCAGAGTGCCTTTCCGCGGCATCCCGCTTCGTCGCCCTCAAGACTACATTTCCCACCATGCTTAGCGGGGCAACACAAAAGGCCGCAAGAATTCGGACGGAAAGTGACTCTGAGATGGGCATCGGTTCTCCGGCGCGGCGCCCTGGGGCTGCCTCGGGGCTGAAAGTCCGCTAAGGCGGCGCGCCTCGCGTGGGTATGGAGCCCGGTAAGTTCCTGGAATGGCGCTGGAGGGAAGCAGGGCCCGGGCAACTTCGCGGGTGCCTCCCCGAGGAATGGGATGCCCAGAAAGAAGATGATTATGGAGCATTTTGCTGGCCGCTGCCTTGATTGGGGTGGCTTCTAGGCAGGTGTGGACGAGTGCAGAGAAAATGCAAAACCTGCGGGAAAAGTGCGAGACCCACCCGAGAGAGCCTTTTCTTTGTGAAATGTTTGCTCACTTTTCCACTTCAGGCTCCAGAATTGGGTTGGTTTCTCTCCCCTTGCAAGGTACAGGCGCCCTTCTCATGAATTTGGATCTGCTACCACTCCCAGATGGCGATTCTTAATCTGGATGAAATCATCCTTTATTTTATTTATTAAATTTATATAGCCGCCCATCTCGCCTCCGTGACTCCGGGCAGTGTATAATAAAACGATCAATTAAAACAACATAATGCAATATAATACAACAATTAAAGAATTTAAAACAGTTAAAACACAGATATAAATAAGACCGTGGGAGAATGGACCAAAAGCCTACACACCGTGTAGCGACCTTGTCGGCTCCCTACTTCCCTTGGGACCCCCAAGCCTGTTGAAGGAACCAGGTTTTAAGAGATTTCCTAAATATCAATAGGGTCACATCTATAACTGTGCCTCCTACGAGTCAAAAATTACTCGTTTTATCCTTTCAGTTTTAAAAGTTCCTTGATTATAGCAAAAGTGTTAGAGAGGCAATTAATCTTAATTCCCTCGGGTCTGGGACCTGGAGGCTGCGTGACGCCATCAGTGTGGCTTGTTATGACTATCGCCTTATGGATTGTATTGGATTGTTCCTGGGTGCCTTTGTGCTATTATACTGTCTTTGTTAATGTTATTATTTATTCTGGGTTTTATTGTTGTTGATTTTAATCCTATGTTTGCTGCCCAGAGGCATAATTGTAAGATGGGCAGCTATATTAGTCGATTAAGTAAATAAGCAATCGGTGATTAAAACCGGAGATCTTCAGTGTGCCTTTTTGAGAGAAGATGGGTTGGGCAAGCTTCTTGATTAACATAGCACTCTTCATCAGACAAAAAAAGAATGGTGGGTAGAAGCTAAATGCTATTACTGAAATGACACAGCAAATATACAAGCTGAATGAGTTCAGTCACCAGGGAGTGATGCAGATGGTTAACTGTCTATTTCTCATATAATTCCTATTTATTAATGTATGATTTTTTTATATTCATAAACTTTGGGCTCGACAGGGTTTCAGATTGGATTCCAAAAGCATGTTAAATGTTTTGTTGTATGTATTCTTTTGTTTTGTTTTGTTTCTGTGTCCCTTCAAGTCAGTGTTGACTCTGGGTGACTACCTAGACCAGTCCCTAGGACTGGCCCATGGTCATCCAGCCAGCTTTCATGCCTAAGGCGGGACTAGAACTCTCAGTCTCCTGGCTTCCCATTGGCTCCTTCCTACGGCTGAGAGACAGGGACTGGCCCAAGGTCACCCAGCCGGCTTTCCTGCCTAAGGCGGGACTAGAACTCTCAGTCTCCTGGCTTCCCATTGGCTCCTTCCTACGGCTGAGAGACAGGGACTGGCCCAAGGTCACCCAGCCGGCTTTCATGCCTCAGGCGGGACTAGAACTCTCAGTCTCCTGGCTTCCCATTGGCTCCTTCCTACGGCTGAGAGACAGGGACTGGCCCAAGGTCACCCGGCTGGCTTTCATGCCTAAGGCGGGACTATAACTGTCAGTCTCCTGGCTTCCCATTGGCTCCTTCCTACGGCTGAGAGACAGGGACTGGCCCAAGGTCACCCAGCCGGCTTTCATGCCTCAGGCGGGACTAGAACTCTCAGTCTCCTGGCTTCCCATTGGCTCCTTCCTACGGCTGAGAGACAGGGACTGGCCCAAGGTCACCCAGCCAGCTTTCATGCCTCAGGCGGGACTAGAACTCTCAGTCTCCTGGTTTGCTATTGGCTCCTTCCTACGGCTGAGAGACAGGGACTGGTCCAAGGTCACCCAGCCGGCTTTCATGCCTAAGGCGGGACTAGAACTCTCAGTCCCCGGGTTTACTATTGGCTCCTTCCTAGGGCTGAGAGAGAGGGACTGGCCCAAGGTCACCCAACCGGCTTTCATGCCTCAGGTGGGACTAGAACTCTCAGTCTCCTGGTTTACTATTGGCTCCTTCCTAGGGCTGAGAGAGAGGGACTGGCCCAAGGTCACCCAGTTGGCTTTGTGCGTAAGGTGGGACTAGAACTCACCATCTCCTGCCCCAAACAGTGACCAGCAGCTTGTCTTTCGGACAACCACAAGCAAATAGTTGGTGGCCATGCTGTCCCAGTTCTCCAAACTAAATAAGAGGGAGGGACTTGAACAAGCTGTACAAGTGTGTTCGCATATAAATTAAATACCAAAAAAGTGAGGCTACATACCCAAAGAGGCCTCACACACTCATACTCATCTGGATAAGCACACAGCATGGTAAGACATAGCCAGAAGTGGATCATCATTTTCAGCCTGAGATGGCAACCCACCTTGTGGATCCAACAGTGAGCCGCCAGAGGTGACCTGTGATTCAGTGAAATCCCCATAGGAAGCAGGTGTCAGGACTCCGGCAGAGTCCTGTCATCAAAGCAGGCAGCTCTGTGGATTGGGGGGAGTGAAGACGCCACCGCGCAAGAGACAACCAGCCAGGAAGTAACCCATTGGCAGCAACCTGTGAGATCGAAGTACACATCCACAGAGCTGACTGTCTGAGACCCCAGCTACGTGACTGCAACCTGAATACGAACCTTGGGGAGGGGCCAGGACTGGGGGGGGGGAATGCTTAAAACTGCCAGCCTTTAGTATAGCAACTCATTCAAGTCTTTCTTCCGTGCTAACCTCCATGTACCGGAATAAACCTTTAGTTCTTAGCAACCTCGTGCCTGTGAGTTTGCTTAAGAGAAAGCGTTTCTAGGACTTCGGAGGGGAGCACCTCACATAAAGACTTGAATCATCATTGCCAGTTTTCCCTGGAACCACTCTGAGAAATCAGTGGGTCTTCAGGTCGAGACGGCTCAAAAAACGTCGGTTGGTTGCAGCTGAGCTCAACAATCCAGACAATGGAAAAAGGCGAGGCACCAATGATGACCACGGACAACGCTGTACCTAGTACCTCCGCAGTGCAGGTGGCGGAAACAGCAGCAGAGATCCCCACTGAAGCAGCAGGAAGAAAAAAGACTAAGAAACTCAAAGGAACGGAGGTAAATAACCCCCCCCCCCAAACCCCTGAAACAAAGACTCACACCCAGATTTGGAATGGTCGTTGGGGGTTGGGGCCAGCAGGCAGCCTGGACTGGTGAAGAAAGCCGCGAAGCCCAGGGTATCTCTGACCCAAAGAGTGGGCGCAATTGAATCAGGGCTAGGAGACTTGAAAGGGACAATGATGGCTATGCAAGCTGCCCTGGAACAATTAGTGGGGAAGCCCCAGCGGCTGGGAAAAACTCCGGAGGCTGCTAGGCAAGACAACGTCCCCCCCCCCACCTCACTGATGAGGACAGCTCAGATGAAAGCGAGCAAGAGGGGGAGGGAGAGAGAGAGAGCCCTGACCAACGGCAGACACCACGGCAGTTAGTGCATTATCTCCCACTTCGCACACAAAACAACTACAGAATAGTCACCAAACTGAAAACGAGGTTTGATGGGGATCCAGAGCAATTGGCTTGCTTTCTGAATCACGTCAGGGGCTTTATGGAAGAATCTGAAGAGTTGTTCTTTAATGAGGGAGCGAAAGTGAGATACGTCTCAAACTTCCTAACGGGGGAAGCTGCAAAGTGGGTGGGCATGTTGCACGAAACCAAGGCTGCTGAACTGCACAATTTCAATGAATTCATGGGGGCTTTAAGGGATAGGTTTGAGGATACTTTGTCCCGCATGGAAGCGAAAATGGAGATTCAAAAACTGCGGCAAGGGAACCGAACTGTAGCTGAATATGCCCTTGAATTTAAAAAATTGACTAGCCGATTGCCCAAATGGCCAGACAACATTCGGGCCGAGTTCTTCCAAATGGGGCTTCGGCCTGAATTGTTGGAAGCGGCGCTGGTACGGGAGGACCCAGAGACACTGAGTGAGTGGATTCAATTGGCGGGACAGGTAGAAGCGGCGAGCCGCCGCGTACACTCCCAGCGTCAGTTGCAGCGGGCAGAAAAAGCGGTGTACAATAGCCAATACACCCCCAAGAGAGACTATGATAGAAAGCAATGGGCTGAGGAAAAAGAGAGAAGAGCAAAAGATAGACTGTGTTTTAAATGTGGGAAGGAGGGTGACCGGAGGAGTCTTGAGTGCACGCAACTCATAGAGAAAAGCAAACCGGGTGAGAAAACCCTCAAAAGCACCACTCACAAAAGGAACACTACAAAGGCAGCAAGGGAGCACCGCAAACACACGAAAGCCGACACTTCCACGGAGGGATTGTCGGATGACGAATTGGTGCTGGCGGGAAACGCCAGGGGTCTGTTCTAAGGTGCGCCACGGGACAGGCCTTTCCTGAGGGGCGCAACACAACGAGGAGCAAAGATGACGGCCTCACAATGCAAATCCAGGTAAAATTGGCTACCCTGGATGGGCGGGAGCAGTTTGTGGGGGCAGCGATGTTGGACTCTGGCTGCTCCAGATGCTTAATACACCCATCGGTTGTAAGCAAATTGGGACTCAGACTCTTTGAGCTCAACACACCGATCACATTCTGCCAATTGGATGGGTCAGAGATGAAAGGGGGGCCGGTGGGACACATTACTGAGGATGTGAAAATGACTCTTGGGACGCACACAGAGACTTTGAGGTTCATTGTGGCGCCCATCTCGCTGCAAGCCATTGTGCTAGGCTTCAAGTGGTTTAGGGCAAGGAATCCCCTCATTGACTGGGTCTCGGGGGAAATAGAATTTTTCGATGGGACATACCATGGAGCGGACGACAACAAAGCAACACCCTGGATTGAAATGGGGGCGGCAGGAACTGAACTCTGGGGGGAGGAGCGGGGGGAGCATGAACAAGCCATTCCTGATAACTACGCGCCTGTTGCCGAAATCTTTGGTGAACAGGAATGCGAACAATTGCCCCCCCACAGGAAGTCGGACGCTGCGTTCGAACTCATCCCAGGGGCACCTTTCCCTAAGCCCAAAATGTACATGATGACACAGAAAGAATTACAAGAGTTGCGCAAATTCATTGACAAGAATTTAGCGCGTGGGTTCATTGAACCAGCAAATTCCCCCCTTGCAGTTCCTGTCCTATTCAGGAAGAAAAAGGACGGGTCCTTACGTCTCTGTACAGACTACAGGGGGCTCAATGCCATCTCCGTCACCAATCAGTACCCTCTCCCATTGCTAAAGGACATGCTAGCCCAGTTGTCGAAAGGCAAAATCTTTACAAAACTTGATGTAAGGGAAGCCTACTACCGGGTACGCATACGGGAGGGGGATGAGTGGAAAACGGCATTCAACTGCCCCCTAGGATCCTTCCAATACCACGTGCTCCCGTTCGGAGTAGCTGGGGGTCCTGGAATTTTCATGAAACTGATCAACGAAGTATTATATGACTTTTTGTATGAGGGGGTCATAGTCTATTTGGATGACATCCTAATTTTCTCAGAAACCATGGAGGAGCATGTGAAATTGGTAAGGAAAGTGCTGGAGATGTTATTAGAGGCGAAACTCTATGTGAAACTTGACAAATGTGAATTCCACAGGGAGAAGCTGGACTTCCTTGGGTACCGCATATCTCACATGGGAATTGAAATGGATCCTGGGAAGGTGCAGGCTGTGCTTGGGTGGGAGCCCCCACGAACCCGCAGACAATTGCAGGCCTTTTTGGGTTTTGCGAATTTCTATAGGCAATTTATTCATAATTTCGCGCAGACGGCGTTGCCCCTAACTGACTTGCTAAAAACAAAAAGCAAGGGGAAAGACGCTAAGTCTACACAGCCTAGCACGAGGATTAAATGGACTCCTGAATGCCAAGAGGCATTCGACAATCTCAAAGCACTGTTCACTGCAGAACCCATCTTAAAGCACCCAGAGGTCGAGAAACCGTTTATTATTCACTCTGACGCGTCCAATTTCACTGTGGGGT
Organism: Charina bottae; assembly: GCA_023362775.1. Classification (NCBI taxonomy): domain Eukaryota; kingdom Metazoa; phylum Chordata; class Lepidosauria; order Squamata; family Charinaidae; genus Charina; species Charina bottae. The sequence goes on from JALMGJ010000002.1 coordinate 38,370,829, forward strand.
CCATCCTGTTGCAGGCAGATGAACACAACAAATTGAAACCTTGTGTATACATTTCAAAGAAGTTTAGTGAGACAGAGAAACGATGGCATGTGTGGGAGAAGGAAGCATTCGCCGTTCGGCATGCGCTAGATACCTGGCGTCACCTGTTAGAAGGGGCAACTGTACCGTTCCAGGTATGGACGGACCACAAAAATCTAGAGGCTTTAAAATCTCCTCGGAAATTGAACCCAAAACAGCTTAGGTGGGCTGAATTTTTCAGCAGGTTCAATTTCACTTTAAAGTATTTCCCGGGGGGGGAAGAACTACCTCGCCGATGCACTGTCACGCCTCCCGCAATACGAAGGCAAGGCGGAGGACATCATCGAAACCTTGTTCCCAACACAGGCAGATGACCCACAGACTCAACAAATAAACCCCGACAAGCTGGAGGGAAACATGGCAATTACACGCAGTCGCGCCAAACGCAGCGCGGAGAGCAACCCTTTAGATATGGAAATATAGGCAAAAGTACTACTGGACCCATGGTGGGGGGAGAACAAAGGAAGCCTCCAAGAAAACAATGGGTTGTGATGGAAAGAGGACAAATTATACGTGCCTGAATGCTTGAGAAAAAGGGTGTTAGAATTAAGTCATGACCACAAAACAGCGGGCCACTTTGGGTTCATAAAAACCATGCATTTGGTCAGACGGAAATTTTGGTGGCCAACACTCCGCAGGGACATAAAAGCATATGTGACAACGTGTCCTATATGTGCTTCAGCTAAGAGGGCTCTGGGAAAGCCCACGGGGCTGCTCCAACCAGTAGCAAACCCGACACAACCATGGAAGCAAATCGCCATGGATTTCATAGTGGACCTGCCAATGAGCAAAAAGAAAACTGCTATCTGGGTAGTTACAGACTTGTTTTCCAAGCAAGCTCATTTCGTTGCTTGCAATGGGATCCCTGCAGCTCCGAAACTGGCAAAACTATTTATTCAACACATTTACAGGGCTCACGGTACACCCGAACGCATAATTAGCGATCGCGGGAGTACTTTCACTAGCAAGTTTTGGAAGGCTTTTTTGAAATTGATTGGATCGGAACAGGGCTTAAGTAGCGCGTTCCAGGCTTGCACAGATGGATCGTCTGAACGCCTTAACTCAGTTCTAGAGCAGTACTTACGTTGCTACATTAGCTACCAACAACAGGACTGGGCAGAGCTACTACCGTTCACTGAGGTGACGTACAACAATGCAATCCACCAAAGTACGGGGTTTTCGCCTTTTAAAAAAGCCACAGGTCAGGACTTTGTCACTATACCCGAATTGGCCACGACCCAACACGAGGGAATAGCTGCCCCATTACGAGCGGACGAGTGGATCGCAAAGATGACTAGTAATTGGCCAATTATGCTGAAAACGCTTCAGGAGGCAAAAACCAGCTACAAGAAATATGCAGATCGCAAGAGAAAAGCTGAATGGGACCTTAAAATAGGGGACAAAGTGTACCTGTCAACAAAAAACCTTCGCACCACACAACCCTCCAAAAAGCTAGGGCCAAAATACATCGGACCGTTCCCTATCATACAGATAATCAACCCAGTAACAGCAAAATTACAGCTGCCGAAAGTGCTGAAAAAAGTACACCCGGTGTTTCACATAAGCTTGCTGAAACAGTACCATCCGTCAACGCAATGGCACCCAGAACCCCCCGAACTAGCACCGTTGCTTGTGAATGGCGAACCACATTTTGAGATAGAGAAAATCTTGGACTCTCGATGGCACAGGGGACAACTACAATATTTAGTTAAATGGCAACACCTCCCAATTGGGGACAAGGAATGGGTGGCAGTGAAACACACACAAGCGCCAACACTAATCAAGGACTTCCACAGGGAATTCCCTGACAAACCACGCTGAATTAGACTGTTCAGTGCGCTAACATTTTCTTCTCTCGTTGCAGATATTGTAAAGCGACAAGTTGAACTGTTAATTAGTTTATTCCAGAAAACACACAGAGACGGGGGGGGGGGGGGGGAGAAAACCTTGGAGGAGCGGCATGTCAGGACTCCGGCAGAGTCCTGTCATCAAAGCAGGCAGCTATGTGGATTGGGGGGAGTGAAGACGCCACCGCGCAAGAGACAACCAGCCAGGAAGTAACCCATTGGCAGCAACCTGTGAGATCGAAGTACACATCCACAGAGCTGACTGTCTGAGACCCCAGCTACCGTGACTGCAACCTGAATACGAACCTTGGGGAGGGGCCCGGACTCTGGGGGGGAATGCTTAAAACTGCCAACCTTTAGTATAGCAACTCATTCAAGTCTTTCTTTCGTGCTAACCTCCATGTACCGGAATAAACCTTTAGTTCTTAGCAACCTCGTGCCTGTGAGTTTGCTTAAGAGAAAGCGTTTCTAGGACTTCGGAGCAGAGCACCTCACAGCAGGTTGGGCAATCTATCCCATATTTTTATAGGTCTGGGTGGGGATTAAATTTGGAGATGAGAATGATTTACCTCCCAGAGACTTGGTGTATCCATTTCCAGCTTTATTGCAATGTTTTCATTCCAGAAATGAAGCTCTTGCTGCAATCTGCCGTTTTTCCACTAAATTTCAGCAGCACAGACCGTTTCCAAGGTGGTTTCGGGATTTAAAACAAATACATTTTGCCATCAGATTTCCCAGTGGTAGTTTGGAATTTTTGTGCCAAAATTCATCCCTCTGAGAGTCAGCTATTTTGCCACTGAATTTTGCAGCTGCAAAATTCAGTGCAGTTAGGTTTCTTTTGGCATTTAAGATTTCAGCAAAGATCAGAGCATCTCCACGAGGGAGAAGCCATACAAATGCCTTGAGAGCAGGAAGAGATTTAAGTTCCTTTTTTTTTTTTACACTTTCTCCCCCTCTGTTCCTCTGTGGTCAAAATCCCAGATTCCTTTTGGCCTCACCGTGGAGGATAAATGGCTGATGGGCAGCTTCTCTTTCTTTCAGCAGGTGAAGACTGGATCAAGAGAGAAGGGGATGAAGGAACTCCCCAGCCAAGGGATCCCCTGCTGGTCGATGTGGAACAGCCGACAGGAAATTTATCTGAGGAAGGTGAAGATTTTCTGGAGTCTAAGCCATTGAAAACTCTGAAGAGGGATCTGGATGTTCATCGGAATCCATTCACAGAGGAGATTTGTTTTGACTATGAGAGCAGCCCTCGGAAAATATACCCGAATGACCGGCCATTTAAGTGTGACGTGTGTGAGAAAAGCTTCCGCCACAGTTCTAGCCTGTTGACCCATCGAAGGCTGCACACCGGGGAGAAACCCTACAAGTGCACCGACTGCGGGAAGAGCTTTAACACCAGCTCAGCGCTGATCGTGCACCGCCGGACCCACACTGGAGAGAAGTCCTACATCTGCTCAGACTGCGGGAGGTGTTTCAGCGAAGGTTCGGTGCTCATCAAGCACTGGCGGATCCACACCGGGGAGAAGCCCTACAAATGCGCCATTTGTGGGAGGGGCTTCCGGCAGAGCTCCCAGCTCCGGGCCCACGAGCGGACCCACACGGGGGAAAAGCCTTACGAATGCCAGGACTGTGGGAAATGCTTCAGCACCAGCTCTAATCTCTCCGCCCATCAGCGGACCCACACCGGAGAAAAACCATACATCTGCACCGAGTGCGATCGGCGGTTTGGTCACAAATCGCATCTCATCTCCCACCAGAAGACGCACACTGAGAAGCTGCACGCTTGCTCTGACTGCCCAGCGACTTTCCGCATGCTGCATCAGCTCCTGGTCCATCGCAAGTCCCACCAAGAAGAGAGGCGCTACAAGTGCCTGCTCTGTGGGAAGACTTTCAGCTACAGTTCAGCCCTCTTGGCGCATCAGAGGATGCACACGGGGGACCGGCCATTCAACTGTCTGGAGTGCGGGAGGAGTTTTGTCCGGAATTCAGACCTGAACAAGCACCAGCGGATCCACACGGGGGAGAAGCCCTACGAGTGTCCGGATTGTGGGAAGCGATTTAACCAAAGCTCCCACCTGGTTAGCCATCGGAGAGTCCACGTGAAAAACACCGCAAAAAACCCTGGCACGGATGTCAGTGCTCCAAGGGGACGTGAAATAGAGTCTTCTTGAAGAGCTCTCTCGGGACATTTCTTTTCCGAAAGTTTAAATTATTAAGGCTGCAATCTTCTGCTCCTTACATGAGAGTAAATCTCATCCCATCCAGTGGGACTTCATTTATTACCATAAACCTGTAAGACTGTGGTTGGTGTGTCTTACACTACACAGGAAAGCTAAAGAAAATTCTGCTCCAAGAGATTTCAAATGATTTCACTAAAATGACAATAAGTTATATGGCCAGGATACCTTATGTAACTTAAGGTCTATGTTGGTTGATGTAACAGTATGGCGCTGTCTCTGTAGAAAAGAGCAAGAACAGCTGCAAGACCAGGATACTATTCTCTGGCTGTTGAGAAACCTTGTTTAGCCCTTCTCTGGCTTCTATTGTCTTACGAAGCATGTTTTTAAGCTCATCATTGCAACAATGAGGGTTTATAAACTTGTGATGTTGTTGCTGTTTCATGAAAAGCTATATTCTTGACCTGCTACAATATATGGCCAGAACCATCTGTTTTATGAGAATGTAGAATGCTGGTATTGTTTAAGACAACTGAGGCAGAATAGTGTTTATAAGTGGGTTTTCTTTCAAGTTTGTTTGGGGTTTTTTTTCTATTTTTTAAATACGAAGAACCTCACTGGTAAGACCCCCTGGTGAAGCTAAAGTTTAAAGACAGTAGACTTTCCTTAAGAAGAGCTTTAATCATTTTCTGGCTACCAAAGGTACGGAGAAACAACTTGAACGGACATCCACCTATTTTCTATGGTTCTCGTGTGAATGTACTATCAGCTATTTACTTTCAAAGAAATAGAACTCCAGCTGGCTTTTAATAACCACATTCCATTAGCCCCTTTCCCCTTGTCTTAATAAAACTTGAAGAATAGTCTTAACAAAGAAGAGGAGCTGTATTTTTAAGATAAATATATGAATGTCCAGGTTTTTGTTACTCCTTTATCAAATATAATGACTGGGTTCATTACTGCTTACTTCCATGAGATGCAGTAGTTGAATTATTACAGAACTTGATCATTTATGAAAAATTCCCATAGAACAGGGCTGTGGAATCCCCACCATCTTGAAGGCTTTACTAGACTCTGGATGGCTTATGAAGAGCTGCACTTAAAAATGGTGGAGTCTGAAGTAGGAGGAGGCTCAGTTTTCAGGGATGAAATGTAGGTACCTCAAGGACCTCCGTGGCTTAAGCCATCCATTTTGCCTCTTAAAACTGGTAACCCCCCATGTGAAAATACAGGCCAAATGGGTTTAGAACTGCAGTCTTATTGCAGGATCCTTTTTTATAGTAAAATTTATTAGGTTTCAAGAGAAGAATAAAAACTACAAAGAAACAAAAAACTACAAAGAAAGAAAAGAACTAAAAAAGTGTGGAAACGCAAGAGAATTTTTTTTCAAATTTACAAAAAGATGTGGCTTCTGACTTTTAACAGCAAGGATATACAAAAATTTCCATAATCAATCTTACTCTATATTAAACCAAAACACCACATTATTTCTATAAGTCATTCCACTTTAACACACAATAAAAATCACTAAGTACAGTTACTCCTCCCCCTTATATTAAAATAAAGAAAAAAAAGTTCATATAAACCACCTAAACATCTTTCTCCCCTCCAAAAGATAAAACATATTTAATTATTCCCTTCCTACCACTATTCTATACATTTCTGTCTACTATAATAATCAAATTAAAAAGCACATAAGTTGTCTGCTATTATACTTAATAGTACAATTTTAATAATCCCAATCTTAATAAACCCAAAAAACAAAGACAATTCAAAACAGTAATTCCTTATCTTTAAAAGGGAATAACATCAATCAAATCCATATCTTTAAAAGGGAATAACATCAATCAAATCCTTAAAGCAAACCAGATAAACATTCTTTAACCCTAATACAACAGTTTAAATAATTTTCATCTTAATAAACCCAAAAAACAAAGCCAATTCAAAACAGTAAATCCAAATCTTTAAAGGCAAATAGCATCAATCAAATCCTTAAAGCAAACCAGATGAACATTCTTCAACCCTTATCCCACTTCAAAATAAACCAGAGCAGTTACATATCCCCACAATGTGCACAGAGCTTTCCTCTTGAAAGAATCAAACAGCCCAACTGCCCCCCTCAAAGATTCCAGGTTCTTTTCATGGCATTCCACCAGGAGATCGATTTTACTTACGGCTTGCAGATCACTCTCTCCCTTAGATTTCTCCAACTCCATTATCCAATCTTTATCCAGCATCTCGATAAAAATCCCAATCTCAGTCTTAAAAAAAACCTTTCTATCACTCTTAAATTCCTCAATTTCATCCACCACATCCCCAACCTGATGGCACATTTTAGATCTCATATTTTCCACAATGTCCTGAATATCTTGCATAAAAGTTTGATAGAAGTTAGAAGAAATATGTTTAAAATCCTGGTGAAAGTCAGAAAGAATCTGTTTGAAAGTCCATTTTCTCATGCAGTAGATTATGGTGCCCCCTAGCCCCTTAACCAGCGAAAGTCGAAGATATGGAAGAGTTCCAAAGTGTGTTTACATAAAGTGAGAGTGAGATAGCAGACAGTTCTCAAGGGAAAGTCAAAAAACAGAAAGCTGAAGGTTCAAATCAGCCGATTCAACGTGTAGGAAAATGCTAATATCTTCAAATTTAATACAAAAATAATAACAGGAAGACAATTGTTTACTCTCAAACTTTGGAATTTCCTTTAGAAGGAAAACAAAATCCAAAACTTAAAAGAATTTTTTTTAAAAAAAGTAATCCCAAAAATAATGTTAAGCACCAAGAGAACCAGCTTCTCCTCGCTGTAGAAAGCCTCTCTTGGGGTACATATGCTTTAAAAAAATACAAACTGGTGATTTAGAAATGGGGTGGCCGGTCTTAGTGTCCCTTTAAGGCTACAGCACAGCTTGGAAAGTGATGATGTCCCCGCCTCCCAGCTGGCTCTTACCAGTCGAACGCAAAACGCTGTTTGCGATCTTCTGGCTGCAAGCAGCTGTCCGGAGGACAGATGGGATGATTCTAGGTATTCTCCTTGATCTGGAGAATGTTTCTGGGCTTCAGGAAAACCTGCCTGAGCCCGAAAAAAGTTACTGAGTTCTCAGCTCCGCCCACTACCAGCAGGCACAGCCGTTCAGTCTGCCATTCCCACCGGAAGCCCCCTGTCTTATTGCAGGATCCTTTTTTAATCAGAAGTAAGTTCTTGGCATTTACTCTTAAATCCCAGTTGACTTGAATCTCTTTCATTTACTAGGAGTCCATAATTATTTTTGCTCCGTGAGAACTAAGAACTCTGTTTTGTTCCTTAATCTTGACTTCATTTTGCCAGCAAAATCTTTCTCTATATATACTGTATGGGCCACTTACACTTCCATATCTGCTTTATGTTTTTGACAAAGCGGATCTCTGAAACACTGAGAATATGCTGCAATAAATATGTTAAGTCTTTGAGCTGCAACAGATGTTTATGCCCAGTTAAGTGTGCACTGGATCACAGTTTCAGTTAAATGTTTCTTTCTCGAAAATAGTCAGACTGGAGAGCCTTCACGATGCAGTAAGATTACAGCTACACATACAAGGGAAATGCTGGTTTTGAATAAATATGTTTATGATTCTACCTCATGGATCAAATTATTATTTGTTTCTTGCAAAATCCAAACCTTACCGTGTTGCACTGTATTTTGCACCTAAGGAAGGTCAGCCTCTCTTCCGCCGTTACTTGCTGTATGGAGTCAGTGATGATACCTCTGAATTTTTAATTGGTCTTATAGGAGACCCTCTTTAGAGAGAGATGTTCTAATGTTAGCTGTGCAGTACACAATATTTCTTCCCTTCCTCCTCCATCTTCCATGTTTTTGGATCAAAGCAATACAAACATGGCCATTCAAATAATAGTACAGCCATAGTTATAGAAAAAGTGTATTTGGAAATAACCAAAAGGGTAATACATATTTCAGTAAAAATAGTAAATTGAAGTTCACATTCTCCAGCTGCTTACTAGACAGCTGCTGTTTGTTGAATGGCCTTGGAGTCTCTCATACTTGAGGTCCATTCTGCACTGCATCCTGGTGTGTGTTTCAGACGCACTTAATACTTACTGATCTGATCGGTAAAATGCTTGTCACATTTTGTGAGCCTCAGATTTTCCTCTCCTCCTCTTTATGGCATTGATTTTAAATGTACTCTCTGGGCCAGTCTGAAGGTTAGGATGCTCTTCCTCTTTGGCCTGGTTCACACAACTTACTTAATCAAGTGAACAGTGGGGTGGCACAGTGTTTCTCAACCTCAGCAGCTTTAAGATGTGTGGACTTCAACTCCCAGAATTCCCCAGCCAGCATGCTGGGGAAGTTGAAGTCCACACATCTTACAGTTGCTGAGGTTGAGAAACACTGGGGTAGCATATCATGTGAACCTGCTAAACCCATCCACATTGGGGCAAAAGAGAGGCAGATTCATTCATTCATTCAATTTATATGGCCACCCATCTTGCAGTAGTGACTCTGGGCAACCAACATACAAAATAAAGAATATACAAAACATACACAGGAGAAACCTGCAGAGGCATCAGTATGTAAGGTAAATCCAAATTGTGGGGGATTAAGTATTGTGATAGTTGTGTGATCCACCTTGTGTGAATGCCATCCTGGTGTACCCAGACTAGCCATTGTCAGTCCTCTCAACCACACCCACTCCCAGGCCAGGAGAAATCCATTAACTGCGGAAAGTGGAAGGCAAGGGGAAAGTAGACTTGATGTGAGTCTTGATGGGCAGTGAATGAGTTACAACTATTGCGTAATAGTGGATTTCTATGTTGGTCAGAAATTGAGAAGTAGGTAAAAGGCTGAGAAAATAATTTAAATAGTTTAAGATGTTCCAAGATAGTCTTAACTTACGGTAATATTAAACATGGGTTGAGATGGCTCTGAAGTAATTGGTGGAACTCCTCTGGATGTTGCAGTCAAGGCCTTCAGATGCCAACCCCTGGTGGGAATGCTGGCAAAGTGCTTAATTGTGTTTTGGATCATGATAAATTATTTTTACTTATAAGGCTTTATAGAAGATGAAATGGAATAAGGTTCCCCCTGAGATCTGGGTGGCTTTCATCCTGGTGGGAGTTTCAGAAAGCCTTAAAGACCTAGCTAGTCTCCTAGGCTTTGGGCTAGGATGAATGAAGCCCCTGGTGGAGGTGTTTTGTTGTTTTGAGTGGCCAGATTTCCATCTTATTTTATCTTGTATTGTTTTATTTTGTTTTATTGTGAGCCACCCAGAGAACTTTGGAAGTTGGGTGGCACCTAAATTAAACATTAAATATCTGTTTTCAGTATAAATGAAAATACCATGTTGGGCTGTCAGCGTATGTAAGGCTGCAATCCTCTACCCCAGAGCTTTCCAAACTTTTCATGTTGGTGACACACTTTTTAGACATGCATCATTTCGCGACACACTTTTACAGCAGGGCATCGTTTCGCGACACACTCTTACAGCAGGGCACAAGGCAGGCACTAGGACCTGCGCGGAATCACAGCAGGTTTGGAAGCAGCCAGGCACAAGGGAGGCACTAGGACCTGCGCGGAATCACAGCAGGTTTGGAGGCAGCAAGGCACAAGGCAGGCACTAGGACCTGCGTGGAATCACAGCAGGTTTGGAGGCAGCAAGGCACAAGGCAGGCACTAGGACCTGCGTGGAATCACAGTAGGTTTGGAGGCAGCAAGGCACAAGGCAGGCACTAGGACCTGCGTGGAATCACAGTAGGTTTGGAGGCAGCAAGGCACAAGGCAGGCACTAGGACCTGCGTGGAATCACAGGTTTGGAGGCAGCCAGGCACAAGGCAGGCACTAGGACCTGCGCGGAATCACAGCAGGTTTGGAGGCAGCCAGGCACAAGGCAGGCACTAGGACCTGCGTGGAATCACAGCAGGTTTGGAGGCAGCCAGGCACAAGGCAGGCACTAGGACCTGCGTGGAATCACAGCAGGTTTGGAGGCAGCAAGGCACAAGGCAGGCACTAGGACCTGCGCGGAATCACAGTAGGTTTGGAGGCAGGCAGGCACTGGGACCTGCACGGAATCCTGGCAGGGCAGGTTTGGAGGCAGCAGGGCACAAGGCAGGCACTAGGACCTGCGTGGAATCAGCAGGTTTGGAGGCCGCAGGGCACAAGGCAGGCACTAGGACCTGTGTGGAATCCTGGCAGGGCAGGTTTGGAGGCCGCAGGGCACAAGGCAGGCACTGGGACCTGCACGGAATCCTGGCAGGGCAGGTTTGGAGGCAGCAGGGCACAAGGCAGGCACTGGGACCTGCGTGGAATCCTGGCAGGGCAGGTTTGGAGGCAGCAAGGCACAAGGCAGGCACTGGGACCTGCACGGAATCCTGGCAGGGCAGGTTTGGAGGCCGCAGGGCACAAGGGAGGCACTGGGACCTGTGTGGAATCCTGGCAGGGCAGGTTTGGAGGCAGCAGGGCACAAGGCAGGCACTGGGACCTGCACGGAATCCTGGCAGGGCAGGTTTGGAGGCCGCAGGGCACAAGGGAGGCACTGGGACCTGTGTGGAATCCTGGCAGGGCAGGTTTGGAGGCCGCAGGGCACAAGGGAGGCACTGGGACCTGTGTGGAATCCTGGCAGGGCAGGTTTGGAGGCCGCAGGGCACAAGGCAGGCACTGGGACCTGCACGGAATCCTGGCAGGGCAGGTTTGGAGGCCGCAGGGCACAAGGGAGGCACTGGGACCTGTGTGGAATCCTGGCAGGGCAGGTTTGGAGGCAGCAGGGCACAAGGCAGGCACTAGGACCTGCGTGGAATCCTGGCAGGGCAGGTTTGGAGGCAGCAAGGCACAAGGCAGGCACTGGGACCTGCACAGAATCCTGGCAGGGCAGGTTTGGAGGCCGCAGGGCACAAGGCAGGCACTGGGACCTGTGTGGAATCCTGGCAGGGCAGGTTTGGAGGCAGCAAGGCACAAGGCAGGCACTAGGACCTGTGTGGAATCCTGGCAGGGCAGGTTTGGAGGCAGCAGGGCACAAGGCAGGCACTAGGACCTGTGTGGAATCCTGGCAGGGCAGGTTTGGAGGCAGCAGGGCACAAGGCAGGCACTAGGACCTGTGTGGAATCCTGGCAGGGCAGGTTTGGAGGCAGCAGGGCACAAGGCAGGCACTAGGACCTGTGTGGAATCCTGGCAGGGCAGGTTTGGAGGCATCAGGGCACAAGGCAGGCACTAGGACCTGTGTGGAATCCTGGCAGGGCAGGTTTGGAGGCAGCAGGGCACAAGGCAGGCACTAGGACCTGCGTGGAATCGCAGCAGGTTTGGAAGCAGCCAGGCACAAGGCAGGCACTAGGACCTGTGTGGAATCCTGGCAGGGCAGGTTTGGAGGCAGCAGGGCACAAGGCAGGCACTAGGACCTGCGTGGAATCCTGGCAGGGCAGGTTTGGAGGCAGCAAGGCACAAGGCAGGCACTAGGACCTGCGTGGAATCCTGGCAGGGCAGGTTTGGAGGCAGCAGGGCACAAGGCAGGCACTAGGACCTGCGTGGAATCCTGGCAGGGCAGGTTTGGAGGCAGCAGGGCACAAGGCAGGCACTAGGACCTGCGTGGAATCCTGGCAGGGGTCGGAGGCAGCAGCAGCCACGACGCACCCAGACACTGCAGCTGACACACTAACGTGTCCCGACACAGAGTTTGGAAAGCTCTGCTCTACCCACTTATCTGACAGCTTCATTTGAGGGAATGGGAATTATTTTCACTCAGCCTTCAGTATTGGTTGGTTAGGTAGGCGTTCAAGCAGGATCTCATGGACCATACGTTGTGTAGTCCTATCAATCAAGGAAAGGCAGTGAATCATAAACCAGCACATGGTTTCTAAGGATTGTAGGGCATGTTCTAGGCCAGAAGCAGAATTCATGTGTGGCTTAAAATAGAGAAAAAAATATAGTCCATGACCAATATATCATAAAAATCAATAATGTATCCCAGGTTACACGTATATGGGTAAGTGCAAATCGTAAAATTAACAGGATGTATCAATCAACTGTTTTGCATATGACATAACAAAATTTAGCTATGCTCAGAGTGACAGATTCACATGTATCTGAAAGTACAAATTGTAATAATCACCAGTCAGGGGGCTTAAAACGTGCAGTGAATTTATGTAGTGTAAAATGAAGCACAATTGCTGCCTTGAAGCAATCTGGAGTTATTCACAGTGGTGGCACGGATTTTTGTTTTAAAGTAGGTGTGTCTGCGCAAGATTAGTTACAAAAAATGTCAAAACCAAGAAAATCCACATGTACTGAAATCAGTGACGTGCCAACACAAATCAACGTAAGCATTGCGCAATGGAACAGCCTTGCGGAAATGAAGTACACGTGATTTTACTTGCTTGCAAGATTCATTTTTAAAGTGCAACTTTAAAACTTACATGTTATTTCTAACTCAGTGTGAAAAGGAGGAGATAATTTCCTATGAATAGGTGGAAAAAGAAAGCCAATTCTACTATCAGTTGAGATGCAACTTCCTTCACGCAGAAAACTCTGCATCGGAATATAGAACCCCCGTAGCAGAAGAAAACGAGTGGAGGGGGAAGGTGTCGGCGTTTCAAGATTCGAAGCTCTCCTATCCCCAACATGTGACCAGAGGGAGATGGGGACCTGCAGCGTCCCAGAAGTCTGTGTGCTGAATGCTTTGACTTCAGATTTTGCCAAAAAGGCCGGCAGCCATCGGTGAGGCTTTCAGCTTAACTCTTACATTCTTAATTAGAACGGCCATCTCACAATTTCTCCCAAGCACCTTTCCATCAGCCACGAGGACTAGAAGCATATGCTTTGTGTTTCTGAATGTTCTACTTGGCCTCCTCTCCAGCACGTTTATTTTATTTTGCACTCCGTTACAGCTAGGATATGGCAGGTCAACTTTACTGCGAGATGAGTTTGTCCAACTATGTCAACATTTGCAAATTGCTATTTTTTTCACCCCACCATAGCTTTCTGCCAGTCAAAAGCCAGTTTGACCCATTGCAACTCCTTCCGCGAAAATATATCCTTGACTGATGCTTTCCGTGACACTTAATGCTCCAACTAAAAATTCAAAAAAACAAACAAAAAAAAGTAGGCGTTCCTCTGTAGACAGAGAGTTAACAAAAGTAGTTCCACGCAACTGTCACGTTGCTGCTGGAGGTCCAAGATGAAACACCACTTCTCAAATTGCTGGAATCCAAAATGCCAGGAATGACCTCAGGGGCATAAGGTGAGCTGAGATCCAGACCCCACCCAGAACCAAGGGTGAACCCCCTCTTGCTTGAATGAGATAGGCGGAAAAGTGAAAATGGGAACGTCCAGCTCTGCATCGAAAAACGCCACCCACCCTCCCTCATAGTCTAGGTACACTTTGATCCTCTTGGGCTTCCTCAGCAGATACAAGGTGGTCCAGCAAGACGTCAGTGCTTGCAATTGGCCCCAGCACTGCTCCACCGCCCAGATGCCTTGCTCCGGGCTCAGGCTGAGGCACCCCTTCCTCCTCACAGACGCCTGGGCGATGCCGATGGCCCAGTTCTGCCCGTGCTCGACGTTCACCACCCAGGCGTGTCTCCCAGAGCAGAAGCTCTCACAGCCCAGCACAAAGAGCTCGGAATCAAATCTCTCGGGGTTGTCTAGCAAAGGCTGCGCGTGGTCCAGGTGCGTTACTGTCTTCCGATCCAGGGAGAGGAGGAGATGGGGGTTGGCTGTATGTGGATCCAAGGTCACGCTGGCTGGGGAGGCTGAAAGGAACAGAGAGAGGGCGATGGTCATGCGTTCTTCTTAGCTCCAACCTGGCTTCTCAATTATCCAATGAAAGCAACGGCTGTTCCTGCCGGGAAAGCGATGCAAATGCTCACAAGCAACAGTGAATGTTCCTTTGCCCTAAGCCTCAGCATCCACTATACAACTTCAACATGCAATTGTTATTTGGGAGATCACCTGCTAGTATCTGCGTCGCCTAACCTTTCTCTTAATCATCTCTTAAGGTCGGTTGAGGCACCTGCAACCCCAGAGCATTATGCATGTGAAAAATGAGCCATGCAATATCTTACCCTTTAAAGTAGAAAATGCAGCTTCCTAGGGTTAAGCTTAACACAGAAATAAACTTCACCCCAAAAATCACTGTCTTCATCCTTCTACTGCTTCTCAACTGTCTTAAGCCTTCCCTAGAAAATCTGACTCGGAGTGTGATGCAAGCAAACTCATTTCCAGCTTCTCCCAAAGGTATATTAAGCGTGGCCTCGAGCTACCAGAGGTTGTCTACATCAAGTTCCTGATCTGGCAGTTCCCAATGATGCCTGCCTTGTGGCCGTACACAGTGGGTGCCCATCTACCTGGTATGTAAAGAAATGTATTTAGCTCTGCAAGGCACTCTAGAAATGGTGCCTTCTGGTTAATGCTCAAAACACACCTGGTCTGCATCACGGCCCATCTGCAAGAAGCCCATCCAGTCAGCTGGCCGCATGCCACCGCATCGTGCACAGGCAGGGTCTCGCTGCCGGGGACCGCGCTATAGAAAACCAGCATCCCCAGCAGCACCTCTACCACCCGAAGGTTCTCCAAGCCTTAGAAGCGGCAAACTTTTCATCCCACCCAAGCTGCCAGCCCCAAGAGTGGGCAAGCATGAAAAACAGATGAAGCAAAGCCAGCATCACCTTTCTTGTCTGCTCTCAGGGCACCGTTGTGCGATATTGGCCCGAAAGCCTGGGGCTGATCAGTCTGGCTCATGAGGACGGCATTTGGCCTTCGCGTCTTGTCTTTCTGAAATTCACCCGTCAATGATTCTAGACAAGACAGAAGGGCAAAGGTTTGGTCCTTCTATCAAGAGCACAGGAGAGAATTTGCAGATTTTTTTTACACACACACGTCTGCCTGCCTGCCTGCCTGCCCATCCACCCAAAATTCCCAGTGGGAAGAACTTAAAAATTTATCCCCACGGGGCCCTAGAACCTATGAAAGGAAGAAAATTCTGAAAATTAGGAAGATTCAGAGAGTTTCTGTTCAAGATATTCCGGGAGTTCTTCGGAAGGCACTGTTAGCTGCGTTGGGAATGGAGCATGGGATCAAATGCGGCATCTGGAGTGGAACTCTAAGCAGGTCGGCGTTCCTGTTTAGAGGTAACACAATCCTAAACATCATGCTCCAGACCTGAAGTGGAATACCTGTGGCTCCCAGCATTCCCCATCACTGGTCATGCTGGCTGATGCTGCTGGGAAATGTAGTTCAGCAACATCTGGGCAGCTTTAACTTCTCTGCCCCTCCTCCAGAAAAAGAAAATGGAGGTTTCTTTGCACAACTTCTTGCCACATGCTCAGAGACGAGGGTCTCGTGGAAGATCATTACAGGTAGTCCTCGCTTAACGACCATTCGTTTAACAATTAACGTTAACGATTAACATTAATGATTTGTTAGCGATGGTCCGAAGTTACGACAGCCTCGGAAAAAGTGCTTTACAATCTGTACTCACACAACCATCGCAAAACGTCGCACCACCCCAATAATCACGTGATCGCAATTCAGGTACTTGGCAGCTGGCTCACATTTACAACCAGTTGCAGCATCCTGAGGTCATGAGATCACGATTTGTGTCCTTTTTTTGCCGGTTTCCAGCAAAAAATGTCCATTGGGGAAGCTGGATTCGCTTAATGACCATCGTAAAAATTGTTGTAAAATCGGGCCCGCTCACATAGTGACTCACTTAATGACCACACCGCTTAACAACCAGTCTTTCAGTCTCTATTGTGGTCGTTAAGTGAGGAATACCTGTAGTAAATTGTACAATCTCTTGTTTCCTGAAGTGTAACAGGACTCCATAGTTCATCCTCAAGGAGATGTCTGCCTTGGATCCACTCCTCTTTTGTAATTTTTCTTTTTCTCGTGACTGATGTTCCAATCATCTTTTTCAAGTGACTGGTTCTCAGGGTGAGCAAAATATTTTGCTCTGATGTGTTCTGAGTTCAAAACAGGTGTCAAAACACTTTCTTGTGGACTCAAAACACTACTGAAATGCTTAACATTGCATTTTCACAGTCAAAACAGCAGATCCATACATAAAATGGACCTTTCACAAAATGTTTTGGGTAATGGTACAGGTAGTCCTTGACTTACGACCACAATTGGGACTGGAAGTTCTGTTGCTAAGCAAGGTGGTTGTTAAGTGAGTCACACCTTTTTATGACCTTTTTTGCCGCAGTCGTTAAGCACATCCAGCTTCCCCCATTGACTTTTCTGGGGAAGGTTGGGAAGGTTGGAAATGGTGATCATGTGACCCCTGAACACTGCAACCATCGTAAGTGCAAGCTGGTTGCCAAGCGCCTGAATTTTGATCATGTGACTGCAGGGATGCTGTGATAGTCGTAAGCATGAAGACCGGTTGTAAGTCATTTTTTTCAGTGCCATCATAACTCCGAACGGTTGTTAAACGAATGGTCGTTAAGTTGAGGACTACCTGTAAATCAGTATCAGGAGCTGCCATCTAAATTTCCCACAATACCCTCAACATTACCATAATGCTTCAGGGCAATGTGGGATGAACATCGTTTCAATTTAAATACTTCTGCTATCATCCATAACTTCTTTCAGTATTCATGGAAGTAGAAATTCTCATCAAATCTAGAGCAAGTCCTGAGAATTAATCTATTCCTCCCTTCCTCCCTCTCTTTTTTCCCCATTTAGTGGAGATCATTTCACAGGAACAGGGTTTACCCTACAATTACAGAAATGTGTTTCTTGTGTAGCTTCCATACCTTTAAAGTTCTTGAAGTTTTCCATTAATAGACCACTTTGCTGAGAGATGGCACTGAGATTTTTTTCCAGGTTAACAGGTTTCTCTTGGGAGCAAAGGAACTCGCTCTTTTCACACCTAGGAGATCAGAGAAGTCCCAAACTATTTTGGCTCTGTGGCTGCCCCTGATGTTTGAGCTGCCTCCAGCCATCCGGTAAAATAAGGACAGCCAGACTGACTCCAAATTAATTTCCGGCTGGCCTCTTTAAAGAAAGAATAGGAGCGGGCTTCTTCTCTTCTAGACAGAGCTCACAGGAGAGCAGAAAGGAAAATTCTTCTATATTTTCCTGTAACTACTCAATTTCATTATTAGCCCGGAAGAATTAAAAATCACATACCTGCTTAAAGTTTCCTTGAGATCCTAGAAAAACCAGAGACATCTGAGTTACTTTGTGAAGAGGAAAAAGTTATTAGACAATAATTTTGTTCAGGAGGATTTTACAGTTTTCTTTTTTTTTTTTAAAAAAAGGAAAACAACATATAACTTTATGAGATCAAAGGGAGATCGTCTGAAGCAGGAAGAGGATCCTAAAGGCAGGCTTCTCCCCGAAATGCTTAGAAACACTCCACTGAGCAGAGGGGGGCCTGGTTCCAAGCTTCACCCCCCCCCCCGGGTTTGTTCCCTAAAGAAAGAACATGTCAGGGGGGTTCTGGGAAAAATCAGGGTCACAAGATTCTTGCTGAAGTTAAGACTAAATACGCAGCGCAGACTGCCATCTTTGCTGCAAAGATGCTTAGGCTCAGGGAGAAACAGCCACAACAATTTATGTTAAAAACACAACCCTAGAATGTCCACCTGCAAAAATTCACCCACAGGCCTCTGACAGTGCTTCTCTAGATCACAGATTAGGTCACTGAGAAAAGAAACGCTGGTTGAAAGCCTAGTGCTCGTTTCGTCCCATTCCTTCTCCAGCTCACTCAGCTGAGCCAAGAGACAACTTTCCTGCTCTTCTAGAAACAAGCGGAGCTGCTGGAACGCCTGCACAATCTTTGCTCTTTCTGCTTTGATGCCTTCCTGCAGACAACAGAGAAACAAGCCAGAAAATTAAAAGTCAACGAGACTAAGGTGGTTTCAGTTCTCCTGAAACTTGGACCTAGGCTGGCCAGCTAATCTTCGAGGTAGATAGGTAGGAATGGCTGTGCATGGGTTTGCATGAACGACGCAGGGATGAAGTTGAAACCTTGCTTACACGTGTCTTGATTTTCTGGATAAATTAGACAAGTAGCTCCAGAAGGTTTACAGTTTTTGACCATAAAGACCATCTGCACAATTTTCTGTGTGACGAAGAAGAGTTTGCCAGATATACTGTAGCTGTTACGAAGATAAAGACTGGCGGGGGTGAGAGTGGGGATAATTAAGCAGATCCCTGTTCTCTTCCCCTTGGAGAGACAGACACACACAGCAATTACATGGAACTGGAAAGACAAGCACCATTTGGTTAGATTGCGATACCAGGACTATGGGACTCAGGATCAAGTTCCTACACATTTACAAAACTAATTGGGTGACTCTGAATCAGTCACTAGAGCCTAACCTACTGTACTTCACAGGGTGAAAAATCAAGCATGTCACCTTAAGCTTCTGGTGCAGTGTTTCTCAACCTTAGCAATTTTAAGATGTGTGGACTTCAACTCCCAGAATTCCCCAGCCAGCATATGCTGGCTGGGGAATTCTGGGAGTTGAAGTCCACACATCTCAAAATTGCCAAGGTTGAGAAACACTGTTCTAGTGGAAAGGCAAGGTGTAATACGTAACAAATGCATGAAATAAATAAAATAAAGCCAGAGAGCAACTATAGGCTATACTCCTGCATTCTGGATTAAATGGACACAAATTGCTCATGATTATTTTTCAGAAACTTGAAATAAAACCGTATTTTATTTTAGGAAACGTGCAGAAGTCAACAAAGTGGGGAATGTATTGAAGATTGGATTATTAAATTAATGGATTTGGCTCAAATGACTAAATTAACAGCGTTAATAAGAGATCATTCTATTTCTGGATTTATATCTACTTGGCAACCACTTTTAGGGTACTTGCTTGTGCTGGAAAAAATGAAGTTTTTTGATATTAAAGGCAAAACTGAAGTACTTTTGGCCACATCATGAGAAGACAGGATACCCTGGAGAAGAAGCTGATGCTAGGGAAAGTGGAAGGCAAAAGGAAGAGGGGCCGACCAAGGGCAAGACGGATGGATGATATTCTGGAGGTGACGGACTCGGCCGTGGGGGAGCTGGGGATGGCGACGGCCAACAGGAACCTCTGGCGTGGGCTGGTCCATGAAGTCACGAAGAGTTGGAAGCGACTGAACGAATAAACAGCAGCATGGTTTAATTAATGGTAAGAGATTATATTTGTAAATTTATATCTGTATCGGAGAAAGTCAGAAGTCACTTTCCATTTCTATTTTCTGTCTATTTTCATGCTTATAGTTTTTTCCTTTTTCTTTAGTTCTATTTTCTATCTTTTCTATACTTTCTATTTTGTATTTTAATTATACTTTGAAAAATAATAAAGTTCTTATAAAAAAAAAACCTGGGGAATGTACTGCTGCGAAGAGAAACTGCTGCACTGTAATTATTTTCCCTAGTACGAACAAGTTAGCTACCAAATACTCAGCCATTTGCTTCTCCCGAATCTGCTTTGATCTTTCAGCAGCCGTTCTCTTCAACTTCAGATTCTGCAGCTTGATCTGGATCTCTTCCTGAACAAACAAAACAATTTTGGACACCTGTTAGGATTGTTCCCCACAGTTCTTGAAATGCTAAAGCAGCCTTTCTCCACCTTTTGACCCTGGAGGAACCCTTGAAATATTTTCCAGGCCTCGGGGAACCCCTGCACATTCAGGCTCAAATGTAGGCCAGAAGTTACAAAATTATTATATTGGTTTCATGGGTAGGCCTGTCTATATGCATTAACGGTTTTTCTTAAACTAAAAATAAAGAATGAAACTTGCCTCTTTAATGTGAAGCTGCCCGAATTGGAAATAATTTTTTAACTAAATCGTGATCTCCCAGGGAACCCTTAGTGACCTCTCGCAGAACCCGAGGGCACCACAGAACCCCGGTTGAGATGCCCTGGGCTAAAGTATAAAATGCCTGTCAACCTGTTGATGGGGAACAATAGCAGAGAAAAGACTTGGCCACCCTGAGTTCTGTTTACAGGTCTCCATCAGGCAGTCTGTTGGCTAATGTGGACAGCAGGATGTTAGGCTAAATACTGTAGGCCTGTCAACTGCCAGGTTCCTAAGCAGGGAGAAGACAACTGGGAAAAGTAGATTAACCAACACTAAATAAATCTCCCTCAAACTGAGCTTGACTGTTGGTGATTTCACAGGCATGTCAACGTTATTTCCTTTACAACAACACAGAAGTGCTTTGCCATTCCTTTTTCTGAGACATTTCCCCCCCCCAACTTTCCAATCTAGCTACAAATCTGGGATATCCTGGTAGTCTCCTATCCAAGTACTTATCAAGTCTGATCCTGTTTGGCTTTTTGGAAGAACACCCAGTCTGTTGGTACTGCCAGGGGCACAGCTCTGCGATTCTCATTTTGGCTATGTATTTTATTGATTTGGGCACCTCCCAACTCCACACTGACTTTGCTCGGCTCACAATATAACAGAGCAAGATAAAAAAGTTGCAATGAAATAAATGAATAATATGGCCAACTAACACTAAAACATATGGAACCATATACCAAATACATGAAACAAGGAGTTCCATCCACCCTACCTGGCTTATGCTAGACCAGTGTTTCTCAAGCTCGGCAGCTTTAAGATGTGTGGACTTCAATTCCCAGAATTCCATGTTGGCTGGGGAATTCTGGGAGTTGAAGTCCACACATCTTAAAGCTGCCAAGCTTGAGAAACACTGTGCTAGACTGATGTAGGATTTTAATTGGGAGGGGAGAAAAGGGAGGGGAGATGAGGTGGTTATGCAGATGTCTTAAAAGTGAGACACTCCATGCATCTTATGAAGTGAACTGTAGCTCCTGAAAGTTTATACCTTGTAATAAAGTGTGTTAGTTTGAAAAGCTGCTACCAGACTCCTCCTGATTTTTGGCTAGACTGACTAACATGTCTGCATCGATCCTGGGAAGACTCTCGTTCAATTTTTTCCGGTCACCCATACCACAATCTCACAATTCAGCCTACCTAATTGAGCTGTTGTTGGGACAATAAAATAAGAGGGAAATCCTACTGCCTACTTGATCTCCCAGAGGAAAGATAAGTCTAGGTCTAAGTCTAGATCTAAGATTAGATCTAACTCTAAGAATAAATCACAGTAAAACTCTTACAAACTGCATACTTTTGTCATGAAAGCATTTTGTAATAATATGATAATGATAATCTTGTCTGGATTTAAAAGTGAAGCAGGATGAGATTCGTTAAGCACTGGATGGGAGACCACCAGGATCCCAGCCAATGGCAAACCACTTCCATACTGTTGCCAAGAAAACTACATGGATGTGTCCAAGAAGCTACCAGGAGTCAAGCTTGATTTGAGTATCAGCCCCAAAGCTAAGATCCAATGAGCTGTTTCGTTTGGAAGACTCTCTGCAAGGAAGCCTTGTAGATGTGTCAAACTGCAACATTATTTTTTATTATTATTATTATTTAAATTTATATGACCACCCATCTCCCCCAAACAGGGGACTCTGGGCGGCTTACAATAAAAATTGTGATTAAAATACAAGTATAAAATTACAATAATCAATATGATATAATAAATAAGTATAAAATCCAAACTAGGCTAATCAATCTCAAACAATGGGGAGGGCATTATGGTACTAACCACCCGCAGGAGGAGCTATTACCTTTCCCCTCCCACGCTAGGCGGCAGAACCAGGTTTTCAGATTTTTCCAGAAGGCCGGGAGCGAGGAAACCCGCCTCAACTCTGGGGGCAAGATATTCCAAAGGGCGGGCGCCGCTGCAGAGAAGGCCCGCCTCCTGGACCCCGTTAGATGGAGTTCTTTTCTTGATGGGGTCCGTAGCAAGCCCTCTCTGCATGATCGGGTGGGGCGGGTCGATGTTATGGGGATAAGACGGTCCCTCAGGTATCCTGGTCCCATGCCATGTAGGGCTTTAAAGGTGATAACCAACACCTTGAATTGGACCCGGAAGCAAACCGGCACCCAATGCAGCTCGTGGAGCAAAGGTGTTATGTGTGCTGATCTTGGTGCACCTATAATTGCCCGCGCGGCTGCGTTCTGTACCTGCTGTAGCTTCCGGATATTCTTCAAGGGTAGCCCCACGTAGAGCGCGTTGCAATAGTCTATATGGGAGATGACAAGGGCACTTCTGTTTACTACAGGGATGGGGGATGATAGAAAACTGTATTCTTGCATTGGGGAAGGCATATACAGAACATACACATTTGATCCCATGGGATTTGGGAAGCTGATTTTGTTGGGGGACTGAAAGAACAAGTTCTGAGGCATCACTCTAGGTTTTTCAGGGGAAAAGCTAGGATAATTAGGCTGGGCATGCACAGTACACCAGACTAGGCTAAACCACGGTTGAATACTCTGTGGTGCAATCAGTCCTGGGAAATGCAGCTGATGCCTTAACCATCAGGTGAACCCAGTGTTTCTCAACCTTGGCCACTTGAAGAGGTGTGGACTTCAACTCAGAGGAGATGGGCAGTGATGAAAATTTGATAGATAAATAAATAAATTGTGGGAGTTGGAAGTCCACACCTCTTCAAGTGGCCAAGGTGGAGAAACACTGCCTTACCCTGTAATCTTGAGCTGCTTCCTCCACCGGAAGGACCAAGTGGGTCCGATGCTTCCTGGATTTGTCGCAAACCAAGCAGATGAGGGCGCGGTCGTCCCAGCAGAAAATCTTGAGGGGCTCCCGATGTTTCTCACAGAGGGCCTCTCCTGCCCACCCTCCGGTCGCTTGGAGACTCAGCCCTTCCGACGTCCTCGCCTCGGAGACTCGCTTTTCAGGGGCGTTCTGAACGCGAGACACGGCTTGCTCCTGGTCTGCCATGGCCTGGAGGAGAGCGACCTACTTCCTCTCCAGCGCTCCAGGAGAGCGAAAAGGGTGGAGGGCGGGGAGGGGCGTTTCGCGGACCCAGCGCCCAAGTTTTCCCCGAAAACTCTCGCTTTCCTCCAACCAACCTGGGCGGTGGGAGGAGTTTTTTCCATTGCTCCAGTTCTGATTGGTTGGATGGGACCCTCCGCTGTGTGGACGCCGCGGAAGGAGTGCCAAATGTGAGCCCCGGTCTCTATTTGCAGGCTGTTGAAGGCGGAGCGCGGTGGGAGCGCGGTTTCGGCACTGAGTGTGATGGTAAAGGGGAGACTAAACTGGCAGTGCGCTCTCGCCGACGGCCTTCTCATCAACTAGGCCAAGCCACGGTTGGGTACTCTGTGGTGCGATCAGTCCTGGAAATCCAGCTGATGTCTTAACCATCGGGATAAGCCAGCGTTTCTCAACCTTGGTAACTTTAAGATGTGTGGACTCGGCTCTCTCCAGCCTTGTGTTCTGCAGATGAGTAGCACCCCTCAAGAGTCCGCTGCTAAAGCCTGTTTTGGCCTCTACACCAGAGTTTTCCAAACTCTGTGTCGCGACACAAAAGTGTGTCGCCACACAACCCGGAAGCGCTGATCATCATCATCAGCGCTTCCTGGTTTTCCCGCGGCGACATCGCTGCGGGAAAACTTTGGCAAGCCCTGCTCTACACGAAAGATCATCTGTTGGAGTTTAGTTTTAACGCTTGGAAGCTCATTCTACAATAGCGCTACAGGCCTATAAAGGGCCAGTTAGTTTCATGAACATAGCAACGGAGTTTATTCCCAGGTATAAGGACCCCATGGCAGGATAGGGTGCTTGTGACTTTATATAGCTGCTTTGGAAGACAAGAAATTTCCACTGGAGTAGCAAACTTCACCTGCTGAAATCTCCTTTTCTAGACCACTGTTAGAGGCTCAAAAAGTCTGCTCTCTTGTGAACTTGGTCCCCATGTGGAATTCCAGAGGATGAACATGGGGTTTTTGAAACTCTCCTGGCAGAGAGAGCACAAAACCTGATCACTCAGCCGTCTCGGGAGACTGGTTTCCATGTTTCTCTGCGGGAGAACCCACAATTTCTCTGGATGTGTCACTCTTTCCTCTGTTGGCTGAGAAGGCATCCCCAGGGCATGCTCGAAACAACTCCCTGCAGGCTGTAAGGAGGAAGCTGAACCGATTCTGAGCACAAATGTTGTGGCGGGAATTAATTAAGGCTTGTAATGGGAGGGAGGGCCCGGCAATGTGGCCCAGCTGGCTTGTTGTCAAGGAGTGCTGGAGGGCCAACTTTGCTGAAAGCAGTTAAAGCAGAGCTTTCCAAACTTTTCATGTTGGTGACACACTTTTTAGACATGCATCATTTTGCGACACAGTAATTCAGTCTTACTAGCACACCAGAGGTTAAATTAGCCCCTTACAAGAGATACGGGTACATACATAAATTGTAATAGCGAAATGTATGGGGATACAACCTATCTCATGAAAACCTTTCATTTATATTTTTAAAAATATATGATTTGTAAGATAATAACATACATTTCCAAGATTGTTGTCATTTATGAGTAACACTAAGTAAATATGTGCAAGAATTAAATTTTTTTGAATAACACCAATAACTACTTACCATTTTAATGAGATGTATGAGGTTGATGGGATGAACACAGCTTTTGAATATTTGGTGGAATATTAGATAAAAACACTCGCATTTCGTCATCAAGCATTTTTAAGCTTCCACGTTTCAGTGTCTAAGTTTGTCATCGTTGAAAAGGATACTTCACAAATACATGTAGTAGAAAACTGCATAATTTGTAACGCGTTTTTACCTATGTTTGGATGCATTTTTGAAATGCGAATCCAAAAGCTGTCTAGGTCACCCTCTTCATACATCATTAACAGACTTCGATCATTTTTTATTTCAGCTAATTCTTCAATAAGTGAAAAGTTCCTCGTTACAGTTGAAAATGGATTTCTGATCCCATCATAGTCTTGGACTTCAACATTTGAGAAGTAATGATGAAGTTTCTCTCCGAGCAGTATTAAATGGTCAACAATTAGCGAGCTGATATCACATTTTAGCTCACTCTCAGCAGTTTTGGAAAACATTTCAAAATTTCCTTCTTTCACTTTCCTTTTCCAAATTGCTGTTTTGTCTCTCATAGCACAAATTTTATCTACCGCTGTTAGGGTATTTTCTCCTTTTCCTTGCATACTAGTGTATGCAAGGGTGGAGAGGCGGGCCGAGGAGCGTGAGGCCCGATTGGCCCTCACTCCCAAACCCCGCCCCCGCGATTGGCTCCCGCCTGCAAACCCCACCCTCCACCCGTGCGATTGGCTCCTGCCTGCAAACCCCGCCCCCACCCGTGCGATTGGCTGCTGCCTGCAAACCCCACCCCCCAGTCCGTGGAAAAATTGTCTTCCACGGAACCGGTCCCTGGTGCCAAAAAGGTTGGGGACCCCTGCTTTAGAGGATCTTTTTTAGCTGCTCAGAATTGGGACTGCCACCATCTGAAGGAAGACTTTGCATTTAGAAGTTTCAATTTCTTCCACCCATCTGTCATGCAATTTTCTGGCTTCAACTGACTTTTTAATCTAATGCACTGCCTAAAATTAATTTCTAGCTTTAATAAGACAAATCATATTTCCCTTTATTTCTGTCAGCTTCTTATCTAGAAACGTGTATATCTCGTAGATAAGAGATCAAAGAGATGGCATTTGGTTTCAAAAATGGTCTCATCTGTTGCAACAGCACTGATTAATTCAATTCCTCCATGAATCCCGCTAAACTTAATGAGATTTTTTATTTGGAAAATCTCTAGAGGATTATGTTTATCTCATTTTAACTGGTTCCCTACAGCTCTTGGCAGGGACTTGCAACTCAGGGAATCACTTATAAAAAGGATGGGATCCCAATTCTAAGGTTTACAGAGCGGTGTGCGACACCAGTGTAAACCTACAAATCTTTCTTCCAAAGTAAATTCCTCAGATGCTCCCAATAACCATGCAGACGATTTCCTTGTGGGAGATAGAAGCATCATGCCCTCTATTTTTATTTTAATGATTTGTTATCACTCTAGACAAGTTATGAAGTCAGTCTGGTGCCTCCCGAAATCAGCATTTTTGACCTTTCTCATTGAATTTCATGGATTTTTTTTCCTTAAAGGAGAAAAATGTTGATGTTTGCATGATACAGAAAACTTCCACTTATCTTGAAGATGGCAAAACTGTACAGGTAGTCCTCGTTTAGCGACAATTGGGACTGGCAACTTGGTTGTTAAGTGAAGTGGCTGCTAAGTGAAACTGCAAATGTGCTTATGATCTTACTTCAGCTTTCCTTTGCTTTACAGACCTGCGAAGGTCATAACTGCGAGGATGGGTCGTAAAGTTACTTTTTCATCAGTCATAACTGCGAACAGTCGCTAAACGAGGCAGTCGCCAAATGATGACTACTGTATATGCAAGCTTCTTGTCTTTTGTTGATTTGTTCTCTCTCCAGTGGTCTGCAGTTTCCCTGGCTTTTATTTCAGTCCAGTCCCAACAGGAGACTTATGTGGGTGCTCCTGTCATGAGTCTTAGATCAGGAAGCAGGGCCACTAGGGAGAATATAGATTGCTGGTTGTAACAAGCTCAAAACTGGCCATGAAGCCATGGTTTGCTGAATAAACTGCAATGTCTACTCATACAGAGTGCTAGGCAACAGGCTAAGAAACCATATTTTTGCTTAGTTCAATGTGTGAAACAATCATACAGTATTTTAACAGGAATTTAAATCATGCCACTGGAACTCAAAGAATCTGGAAATATACATTTATTAAGGAAAAAAGGATTTGAAACCAGCACTGAATGGCACTTGATAGAATATTAAAAAAAAAACAATTTAACATTTTGCAATTTAAGACAGATAACACATTATTTAGCTTTAGATAAAACAGATATAAATTCATGTCAAGGGCTTTACCTTTGAGGAACAGTAAATAGATTCCTGCGTAGAGCATCTCTAAAAAAAAATTAAGCAGGAATGTGGAATTAGAAATGTGACTTCTTAATTCCTACGGAGTAATGGCAATCAGTGTCTAAGAATAGAGCCATATGTACCAAAATAACAGTGCCTACCCCAGAAGAAGATATATCAGGAGACTTGAAAGAACTGCAAGGTTTGCTAAAGCACAAAGGATTTAGGATCAATGATCTGAACAGCCAAATGAGGCCTAAACTTGCTCTGTGAATATGGCTGCTCGTTGCGGAGAGCAGGAAAAAAACCCAGCAGATACATTAGGGGCCAGATGCAAAAGCAGTCAGGACTCAGGTATTTTTACCATTTGTGCAACAAGGTAGCATCGGGTTCGATTTCTGGTGACTATTTTCTTCACAGTAATATGAAACCGCAATGCCATTTATCATCGTTTTTCAACTTTCCACTCTAGGGATTTCCTGGTAGTCTCCCATCCAAGCATTAACCATGTTCAAGCCAGTTTAGCTTTTCTGAGATCAGCTGCCATTCACTGTAACAACAATTGTGTCGACAAAGGGAATTTCAGCAAGTCCAGCCTGTGGTGCAAGCTTCAGAGGTGGAGATGCCCTATTTTCTTTTACATCTGAAACACCATTAAACAAAACATTTTGCAGGCCCCGCATCTATCATCCAGTCTCTTCCTTTAATTTTCTTTTTTTTTTTCTAGCAAGAATCCTGAGGCAAATCTACGAGGTGGACGGATCTGGTACTGATCCATCCAGAATCCAACTGCTATATTCACCTGAGAAGGCAGGCTTGCACGCTAAATGTACATATAAAATAGGATCGGTGAAATATACTGGATTAAGACTGAATTATACTGAAGGCTGTTCCTCACTGCTGACTTAAAAATACTAACCCCCAGGCGTAAAGGATGCTGCCCTCCATCAGCCTTGGTGGGGGGAAGGGGGATGTCAAAAGGGCAGTCATGGCAGCACAACATACTTTTTTCTCCCCCTCCCCCATCGTAGACATTGCTGCTGCCCTCACTGGTGAACCCTTATCCTGCCACAGACATGATGCTGGGAATGGTGCTGTTCTCACTGAGAGAGAACAGAGCCTATCAAAGTTCCCTTGACATCTGCCACCTCCCCCCACCCAACTCAGCAGCTGGCAGAAAAACATCCACCAATCACTTTTCTTAAAGTAAGCTGGGACTGGATTGGGTTAGGAGAGGAGGCAGGTTTTGACAGTCAGACTGGGTTTAGTCAAAACATGCTTTGGTTTGGCTTTGCATGGATGCATTGAAAGGGAACTATCAGTTGCATCAGCTGATCCCTAGGCTTCTTTGAGATCAGTGTCTCGCAGTAGTTAAGACTTGAACCAATTAGACAAATTCCCAAGAATTCGTAAGTAATGCAAGAGGGGAAAGACCCTAAAAGGCGCAAGACAAACCCAAACATTTTACATACAGGTAGTCCTCGCTTAACCACCATTCATTTAGTGGCGGTTTGGATGTATGACACTGCTGAAAAAACCGACTTGAGACTGGTCCTCACACTTACTATTGCAGCTTCGCTGTGGTCACGTGACCACGATTTGGACGTTTGGCAACCAGTTTGCATTTATGACTGTCGCAGTGTCCTGTGGTCACATGATCACCATTTTCAACTTTCCCGGACAGCTTCTGGCAAGCAAAATCAATGGGAAACTGCATTATTTGCTTAATGACCATGTGGTTCACTTAACGCCC
This sequence comes from Charina bottae, assembly GCA_023362775.1. Lineage (NCBI taxonomy): Eukaryota > Metazoa > Chordata > Lepidosauria > Squamata > Charinaidae > Charina > Charina bottae. Next base: position 38,399,424 of record JALMGJ010000002.1, read on the forward strand.
ATGGTGATTCACTTAACCACCACCACAAAAGGTCATAAAATCAGGTTGGATTAATGACCGCTTCACCTAGCAACCAAAATTCCGGTCCCAATTGTGGTTGTTAAGCGAGGACTACCTGTATTGATCTTCTCTTCACTCCCTTATTGATGTTCGATAGCAAAGTAGTTCGGAAGGAGAAAGCAGGCAGGTTTACACAGATGTGAAGCGTTTTTAAGTAATATAGAAGGTACTACAGTGGATGTGTTGCTTCTGCTGAAGTATCACCACAAGAATTTGGTACATAATTCCACCTAAGATAGTAGGCACTGAGATGATTTTTCATGTTCTTTCATGTTAGCGAGAAGAGAAGAGCATTAGAAACTGAGCAGAATCTTGGGTATTTATTTCACAGCACATGAGCCACTGCTGAAGCTGATTATTGTGAGGTTTTTCCTGCAGACTCTGCTCCTAACATTTAAGGAAATAAAGAATATTTCCTTTACACCTGCTTGTCATGATATTATCAGCTGCTAATGTCTACAGATGAAGTTACCATTAGCTACACAATCACACTAAGTTTATGAGGGAAGGGGGCATAACAAAAATGGGGAACTTAGCGTCTGCACCCATTGTTTACATGAGATACGTTTTCTTGTGTCTTTTTTTTAATGAAAGGTGAGAAGGCGTGCAAAATAGAGGCAAAAGCCCTTGTCACACACTGTTGTCAGGGTTTTCCTGTGAAAAGCAAATTCCTTTCTCTACGTTTTGTTTACCTTCTGGTTCTCAAAACAAACTGCAGGTGGGCAGCCTTGGCTAGCCAAGGCATCATGTCACATGATGTTATTGTCTGTCCGAAAATAACTATCTCATGGGAACAAAAAAGCCCAAACAATTCCCGGGGTGGGGGAAGATGATGTGCAACACCGCCATCTCATGGCGGTTTATGTTATGTGCAATCCTGAACGCTTTGTTAAGCTTTGTAACCCATGACTCCAAGGTTCCACCAATCCACCAATCAGAAAGCTGAAACAAGTGTATATCTCAGCTGTGAACTATGGGTCTATGCTTCTTGACTTGTGTCCGGTCTTTTAGCCATGTTCCTGTGTGTGTTCTGCTTCTGAGGACTGCATGCCATGGCTGTGCATGTAGGCCATGGCATCGTGGCTCCTTCATGTCTGTCAATGGAACCAAGGAACGAAACTCTGCTTATAGGTTTGTTTGTTTTTTTCCTGCAATAATGTAACTGTATATACATTTATTGCCTTTTATTACAAGTAAACATGTTAGCCATAAACGCTGCACTCTGTCTGTTTACTCTGCGCCTTACCCCATAAGCCAGCACTATCCCACAGCTGTCTCCTACTGGTGCCCTTTTAACAGGCTGCTGGGATGGTGAGGAATGCATTCTGCTCTCTGGGCCACAATCAGAAGCATCAGTTGCTGTTTGGTATTGTTCCGATTTCCTGTTTTTTGCTGGAAGATGAGAATGCTGGAACTGTTTTCTTTTTGCAGCAGGAGGGCTGGAATCCTCCTTCTTCCTGTCACATGGTAGAACATCTAGTGGAAACAAGAGATCTGAGAGTATGCAGGGGCAGGGGATTAATATATCTGCTAAAAGTGACTGCCTCCCCTGGGGTATGTTATTACTTTATATTTACTACAGGGACCTGGAAAGGAGGTGTGTATGGCAGAAGGAAAGCCCTAAACAATGAAAAAAAACCCTGCCCTGCTTGAAATAAATAAAAATGTAATTTGTAAGGTGAACTTTAATGTATGTGGTCAAAACTCCAGATGAGACGGTCAACATGTTCTGCTTGCAGAAGAATGCATGTCTACATGCTGATCCTGTAGGAATGAGCTTGCTTTGACCTTGGAACCCTCAAGGGCTCATCTTGAATTATTTAGAATTATTTAGACCAGAAATGGGAAGCTTTCTTCTAAGAAAAGACTTAAAATTAACTCCATAACATTAAGGGTTTTTTAAAATTAACCCTTGAGCACCTTTGAGACTGTGTAGAACAGAGCTTTCCAAACTGTGTGTCGGGACACGTTAGTGTGTCGGCTGCAGTGTCTGGGTGTGTCACAGCTGCTGCTGCCTCCGAGCCTTGCCAGGATTCCGCACAGGTCCTAGTGCCTGCCTTGTGCCTGGTTGCCTCCAAACCTGCTCTGATTCCGCACAGGTCCTAGTGCCTTCCTTGTGCCTGGCTGCCTCCAAACCTGCTCTGATTCCGCGCAGGTCCTAGTGCCTGCCTTGTGCCCTGCTGTAAGAGTGTGTCGCGAAATGATGCATGTCTAAAAAGTGTGTCACCAACATGAAAAGTTTGGAAAGCTCTGGTGTAGAACAACTCAAGGTAGACAGAGTTTACAATACAGTGGAATGTATATAATGGAATTCCTTTCTCTACACCTCCCTTCCGTCTCTGTCCACTGCAGTTCCTTCCCATCTCCCCCCTCTGTTAACCAAGGTCAAATCGAACAACGTAAACATGACTTCCACTTCTCCTTTTATTCTGGTTCTATCCTTTCCCACACATTGTTGTGCATCTGACAAAGGAGAATATAATTGTTTTGGCATGTTAATTTGGTTTGCTTGCTAGCATACCTCTGTGTCTGATAAATGCAAGCATACCTTTTCACTCCCATTTGTAGTTCTAATTAAGCTGCTCATAAAAGCCAAACCAGCCTGTCCTTCTGATATACACACCATTGGCTTAGCATGTTATATGGAATAGACAATGGCCCATAACCACAATCTGAAACTTCCATGATCCAACTGCGGTTTCATGTGTCGCCCAAGCCAATGACTAACTTGTAGTTAAGTAGCTAATACTCTCCAAAACAAGATGAGATGAAGGGGAAGCCACAAATCTAAATGTCTGGATGACCTCCAAAACATGCCTCAAATCTCATGATAAAGACAAATGATGTATTTGTTTAAGATACAGGTAGTCCTCACATAATGACCATTCATTTAGGGATGGTTCAGACTTACAACGGTACTGAAAAAAAATGACTTACGACCGGTCTTCACACTTACGACCGTCGCAGCGTCCCCACGGTCACGTGATCACGATTTGGGCGCTTGGCAACTGGTTCGTATTTATGACCATCGCAGCATCCATTTTCGACCTTCCTGGTCGGCTTCTGGCGAGCAAAATCAATGGGGAACCACGTGATTCGCTTAACGACCATGTGGTTTGCTTAACACCTGCAGTGATTCGCATAACAGCCGCCACAAAAAAGGTTGTAAAATTGGGTCAGATTTGCTTAATGACCGCTTTGCTTAGCAACCAAAATTCTGGGCCCAATTGAGGTTGTTAAGCGAGGACTACCTGTGCTGTGGTTGTATCTCAACATTAAAAAACCCAGATCATGGCATCTGGTCCCATCACTTCCTGGCAAATAGAAGGGGAAGAAATGGAAGCAGTGAGAGATTTTATTTTCTTGGGCTCCAAGATCACCGCAGATGGTGACTGCAGCCATGAAATTAAAAGATGCTTGCTCCGTGGGAGGAAAACTATGGCAAACCTAGACAGCATATGAAGAAGCAGAGACATCACCTTGCCGACAAAGGTCCGTATAATCAAAGCTATGATTTTCCCAGTAGTAATGCATGGCTGTGAGAGCTGGACCATAAGGAAGGCTGAGCGCCGAAGAATTGATGCTTTCAAACTGTGGTGCTGGAGAAGACTCTTGAGAGTCCCTTGGACTGCAAGGAGGTCAAACCAGTCAATCCTAAAGGAAATCAACCCTGACTGCTCATTGGAAGGACAGATGCTGAAGCTGAAGCTCAAATACTTTGGCCACCTAATGTGAAGAGAAGACTCACTGGAAAAGACCCTGATGCTGGGAAAGACTGAAGGCAAAAGGAGAAGGGGACGGCAGAGGATGAGATGGTTAGATAGCATCACCGATGTAATGAACATGAATTTGAGTAAACTCCGGGAGACAGTGGAGGACAGGAAGGCCTGGTGTGCTATGGTCCATGAGGTCAGGAAGAGTCGGACACGACTAAACGACTGAACAACAACAACAACAACAACAACAACTGAAGGTTTTCACAGGGAGAGAAAACTTGCAAGTTGCTAATGGGATGGACCGACAATTAGCTGCTGAACTACAGTCCCTGCCTCACCTCTCCCACCATTGGCAATAAAGCAGTCTCCCCCCCCCGCCCCCACTCCCGCATCTTAGGAAGGAATGCAGTTTGTCAGTCTCCTGAGCTGCCCCCCCACTTTTTTTTTTTTCTAGCAGGCAGACGGATGCAGGACAGGAGCACACAGCCGCCTAACTGGGGAGCGGCTTGATGGCGAGCAAGCTTTTCCTGCAGGGGGCCCGAACGTAGGGTCGGCGCAGCCCGAGAGTTCCGCACCGGCGCCGCCCGAGGCTGCTTTGTTGGCGCCGCTGTGCGGAACGCAGCTGGGCGCTGCGAGGGCTTCCGCAAAGAGATGCCTTGCAGGCTTCGGGCCTTGCTCCAGACGCACCTGATTGAACTCAAGGGGGTCGATTGCAGAGGCTTGCGCTTTCTGCCCCCCACCCCCCCCGGGTCTCCCTCCCCGCCCCAAATCCACCACGATTTTGGAAATCAGGGTAGACGGACTGACCAAGCCTCCTTCGCCAGCACAGAGAAGGTGACGTTTCTCCAGCAGGCGGAGCGCCCATCCTTTCCGTAGCTCAGTTCCTCTGCCCGGGCTACCGATACAGTTGATCCGGGACCAGGAAAGGGGGACCCTGGGTCGCCATGGAGAACCCGGTGGAAAGCCTGCACAAAGAAGCCACTTGCTCCGTGTGCCTGGAGTATTTCCGAGACCCGGTTTCCATCCCTTGCGGCCACAGCTTTTGCCGCGCCTGCATCACCCAGTGCTGGAAGGAGCAGAGCACCAACTTCTCCTGTCCGCAATGCCGGGAAATTGCCCTGCAGAGGAATTTCAGACCCAACAGGGAGCTGGGAAACGTGGTGGAAATCACCAGGCGGCTGAGTTTGCACGGCTTGCAAGGGGCCGCTGGGCAGGAAGGAGGAGAGGAGAGGCCGCTGTGCGAGAAGCATCAGGAGGCGCTGAAGCTCTTTTGCAGCGAAGAAGAAAGCCTCATCTGCTGTATCTGCAGAGAGGCGCGCGCTCACCGAAGCCACACGGTGTTTCCAATCGAAGAGGCCGCCCAGGACTACAAGGTAGCTGTGGGCGCGCGCGCGCCCTCTGCCCCGCGCAGGTTTGCGCTCGGTTGCTCTCCTTTGGGGCGCCTCCAGCCAGGGCCGGTTTAAAATCCCCCGAGGCCGGGGGAGGGCAAATTCTTCATCTGGACGCTCCTCCTCCTTCCTCTCCCTGCATCCTACCTCATGAGGTCCGTAGCATGCGGAGCAGCCTGAAATAACCCTTATCATTATATTTTAACCGATAGGTTTTGCTGCTTTCAGTGGGAAATACTGATCCATCTGATAATTTCAGATAGGAAATTATACTTTAAATGGGAGGCCCTCTCTAGGTATCGCTGGGGGCAATTGCCCAGCGCTCCAAAAGGCTCTGTGCATCCATTGACAGGCAGGCATTTTTTACAGAATGCATTTTGCTCATTTAAAATGAGATGGAGATACCTCAGACAAAGGAAGATATGGCTTGTTACCCCACTTGATTTAGTGCAATATTTGGGTATCACCCAACTTTCCTCTTTCAGACAACCCCACCTATTCTCCCTTGCCATTTCCTTCAAGCTGCTTCTGGAAGTTTTAGTAATTTTTTCCATACTCTGCCACCTAGTTCCTGATGTGGCACACAATCTCAACCACATCAGGAGTGATTGTCTGGTGGTCTCCCATCCATTTATGAACCAAGTTCTACCTTGCCTAACTTGTTCAGCCAGGTACTGCTAGCTACTAATCAGGGAGGAAAGGGGACAATTAACAATCGCTAAATATTTTAAACTCAGATTCTCTTTCTTTAGAAAGAAATTGAATGCCGTCTGCAGAAGCTGAAGGAAGAGCTGGAGAAACTTCTACGATTAAAACTGGCTGGTGAGGTTAGACATCAGGAATCTCTGGTTAGTATAGACTCTATTGTCAGGTTTCAGTGGCTTCCTGGATGCTTAAATTCTCCCATTCCCCCCTCCCCAAGTGCTCTCGCTCTACTCCAGGGTTTCTCAACCTTGGCCACTTTAAGACTGTGGACTTCAACTCCCAGAATTCCCTAGCCAGCATATGCTGGCTGGGGAATTCTGGGTGTTGAAGTCCACACGTCTTAAAGTGGCCAAGGTTGAGAAACACTGCTCTGTTTCTCCTGCCCCACCCCAGAAGCTTGTTGTTGTGCTCACCATGTACATTTCTTTTCCCTCTTAATTCTTTATATTTTTAAAGAGTTTGGAAACAGTTCATGGGATTTTAGGCTGTCTCCCATCCTGCCCATGACCTTCTGAGCTTTGTCTGACCAGCTGCTTTGGGAAGCTGGGTTCAAGAGCCAACAGTTCAGATCCTCACCCACTTATTTTAGGAAATTGCATCCAAACGTTCAGCGGCCACTTATCACTTCCAAAAGCCGTGCCCTACCTGTTTTCCCCACGCTCGCCTCCCCATTCTATTATAGAGTCAAACAGACGCCGAGAGACAAAAGGTGGTGATGGAATTTGAGCAAGCGCATCACTTTCTGGATGAGCAGGAGAAGCTTCTGGTGGCTCAGCTGAAGGAGATGGAGAGGGAGATTGTCAAGCGTCAGAAAATATACGACACAAAGGTTTCTGACGAAATCGTTGCTCTCACTATCCTGATCGATGAGATAGAAGAGAAGGCTGAGCAGCCGGACAGTGAATTCCTTCAGGTGAGACGGGGGCAGCTTCAGAGGGGAAACTTGAAAAGGTGTGCCAAATACACTGGGAGGGAGCCTTAAATAACTCCTCTCCACTGGAGGTGTTTAAACGGGCTGGATGCCATCTGTGGGAGATACTGTAATTGCAGATTCCTGCACTGGGATTGGGGTTGGACTAGATCAGTGTTTCTCAACCTTGGCCACTTCAAGATGGGCGGACTTCAACTCCCAGAATTCCTCAGCCAGCCAGAATTCTGGGAGTTGAAGTCCACGCATCTTAAAGTGGCCAAGGTTGAGAAACTCTGGACTAGATGATCTCCAAGCTCCCTTTCAATCCAAATATCCTGTGATTCTATTACATAAAGAAGTAAATAGAGGATAAAGAATTCCATGTATTTGAAGAGGTTATTTCTCAGTTCATACAGAGAAGTCCATCAAGAGAAGTACTTTTGGAAATCAATTTAAAAATCCATATTCTAAAAACGTAGATGGAATTAGGCATCTGCATGGCTATCCCATAATCCCAAAGAAGTAGCAACAGAAGTAGAATCTCTATCTTGATTGCCATTTTGTATGCAGCGTTTTTCCCCCAAATCCCCATAAAGCAATTTTTACAAAAAACCTGCTAATATAAAAAAAGGTTAAAAAGGTAAAGGTCCCCCCCCCGCACAGTCGTGCAGTCGTGTCCGACTCTAGGGGCCGGTGCTCATCTCTGTTTGTTAGCCGAAGAGCCAGCATTGTCCGAAGACGCTTCCACGGTCATGTGGCCGGATGTTACCTACCCACCGAAGTGGTACCTATTCATCTACTTGCATTTGCATGCTTTCGAATTGTTAGGCTGGCAAGAGCTGGGCTGAGTGCGGGAGCTCACTCCGTCATGCGGGGCTAGGGATTCGAACCTCCGAACTTGCAATCTTCCGATCGACAAGCCTGGCGTCTTACCCGCTGAGCCACCACGCCCCTGCTAATATAAACCCCAGAGCAAAAGCTTTTAATTCTTCTTGTTTCTTTATTATTACATTTATATTCTCGGAGAGAGTAGATTACAGCAACCCTACTGAGTAGTCCATTGCTAATATTACAGATCTGAAATGGAACTGGGGATAGTTTTGATTTCCAGTCGAAAATTCCCCCATCTATAGTTACAACAAATGTCCATCCTTTGCAGATGCTCCCTGGCGAAACCTCTGTTGGTGCTGCAGTGACTTGCATTTTTTTTTTTTTTTTTTTTTTTTTTTTAATTCAATTTATTCCCCGCCCATCTCCCTTGCAAGGGACTCTGGGCGGGTTACAACATGCATGCATGTTGCTTGGATGTTTAAATGTGTAAAATCAATAACGTTGGATGAGAACAGTAAAGTTTGAACATGATGGTTGTTGAGACTAACTTTTGATGTTTCACCCCATCTTTCCTTCCTGACCAAGAAAGCAGTACAATATTTTGTACTGATGTGTTGGGTGATCAAAATCATGTGTATTTAACATTTCATGCCATCTGAGGACATTATAGAAATAGCAAACAATATTGTTAGATGTATTTTTTTCAGAACCATTGGTATAATTTGCTCGGTAATGCCTACAATTCTCCCCACGATCACCAGGACCAGATCTCTATTGTCGTATGCTTTCATTCCAATTCATTCATTTCCCCACTGGTGTTCTTCTCCTTATAATGATTAGAAGGCGACTTAAAAGCAGTTGCACTAGTTTCTCAAACATACTTTCTCTGTTCCTCAGATATAGTGGCTCTAATGAGACTCAACTGTTATATTCATTGTCATGCAGAGTTCCTGTCTTTCTCTCCCCACCCACACTTCTCTTTCTCTAGGATATCAGAAGCACATTGTGCAGGTATGTGGCTCCACACTCTCAACTTGAGGCACATTTTCCTCAAAGGTTGCCCTTGCTCATTTGGGGGCAGATAGTTTGCCTTTGGAAGCATTCGGCTTCTGCATTCGACATGGACCCATACGAGGGCTTTTCCTCACAGCCATGGTGATATGCATTCTTGTGCTCCTTGAGCTAGCAGACATCTACCCTGACAAATATAATACTCTGCCTCAGCGGTGAGGTTGATGGCTGGTGCTGCCCTTAGAGTTTTAATGTGGGACAATTTAAGGGCAGCGGTTGGTGGATTGCCCTGGCTTTATTTCCCTTCCCATGCAGTGTCACTAGCCAGCAGGAAAATCAGCCACCACATCCTTAACATGTGATGAGTGGGCTTGGACAGATGCCTGGGATAGAGGATTTAGCTACTTTTCAAGCCACCTGAGTGATAGGTCATTGGAGCAGAGGTTCTCTACGTATGTACCCTATGTCAGCCTCGCATGTTCGTCTAACATGCTTCTCTGAATGCTCTACACATGTAGATTGCTGGCCGTGCATTTCATTGCTTCAAGGCGCTAGCCTTCCTCTCAGCATTCCGGCATAGCTTGCCAGGAACTCTGATAAGCACCTGCTCTTTCAACTGACATTCTGTCGGGAGGAGGGTTGCTTGGAGTGGGAACTGAATTGTTACGTCTTAACTTTGGCCGATGTCAGAGGGACATTTTGATAATGCAGCTTTACGCGCGAAAATCTTTATTCGAGGCTTCTCCTCGCCTGAAGTATACTGATCCTGAATAAATGAATCTTTTAGGGTCATTGCCTGAGGGATTTCTTGATTGGGAATTCTGACACTGAGGGTTATCACACCCTATCACTTCCAGCTATTTCTGGAACGGCACTAAACCAGTACCCAAACAATAGTCTGTCTGATAGGTTGTACATGCACTGCAGGGGGTTGGGCCTTAAGGGTGAATTCCCATTTTGTCCCTCACCCCTCTCCTTTCTACATGACCTGGTAACTGGGCTATTGTTTGGACACTGGCTTAGCTCTCTTCTAGAAGAGCACTAGACCCGTATTCAGAAGTAACCCAACGGGCCAAGCGGAGGGGGTGTGAGGAGCATCAGGAAAGCGGCCTCTCGCTTTGACCCGTGCTCCCTGCTGTGCACGCAGCCTGTCAGTCAGGTGTCGGGTGAAGCAGGAGGGTGTGGTCAGCGAGAACTGCAAAGGAATAGGAATGGCAGTGTTGGCAGCGCCTCTCTGTGGCCAGCAGTCCCTGCTTCTGTGACCTGTCACTCAAGCTGAAGGCAGAACTCTGACAATTTCACCACCACCACCCACCAATATCCCAAGTCAATAAGTGCTACAAGGAGTGCAGTGTTGGTAGCAAGAGGCTGTGAACCATCGGCCCTCTTGAAGTAGGCCATGGAGCTCCCCCCCTCATAGAACTATAAAAAGTATGGCTGTATGAAACCCCTTGTCAGCAGAAGTAGCCGAAAACTTGTAACACATTCATTTGGGACAAAACCAGCAACAAACAGCTGGCAGAAACCTACCCTCTTCCTTGGTTTAAATTGATCAATAGGCTAGACCATTTTTTAAACACCAGTCTAGCACTCTTTCAGAATAACAACAAATATGTCTTTAAAACAGGGTCTAGAACTCTTCCAGGAAAACACAATATTACGTTGTAATGTAAGAAGTCTCTGTAATGCCCAGTCAGGCATTAAGGGGACAGATGCATCTGTGGCTTCTGCCCTCTTCTGTGCTGTGGCCCAAATGTCCATGAAGGGCAGTGCCCAGTGATCAGAGGGGAGAAGGTGTGTCGGCAGCAGCCAAGAGATGCTGGGCAGATCCCAGCTCGTGAGCGTACCATCACCAACATTATCAGTGAGGCGTTGGAGATTGTTCTTATAGCAAGTCTTACATTAGAAGGAGAGGGACACTAAAATGGGAACAGTTAAATAGGATGTAAGCTGCCTTCATGGTGGACTGGGATGCGATGAAGGCAGCGTCATGAGGATATGTCCTGAAAAGGGTTAGCAAGGAATCTTAGTGCAGGGATGCGAAGACAGGTCCTCATCGTCAGTTCTGACTCCTGTAACTCTAGGCAGAGTTTCTCTTGATTAGCTAAGAGTGTTTTAAGAGGAGAGTCTGGAATAAACTGGGGGTTTGAGCCTTCAAAGCACAGGTTCTATCTCTGAGGCTCCCCACTGTTGAAACCAGTGTGGCTATCCTATTTCTAGATTGCTTCTCTTCCGGGGTTCACAGAGATCTGCTAACTCAATTGAAGGATGTCTCTAAGCTCCTCCTTGCTGCACAAGAGGAAGCTTTCCCTACATTACTGCAGGGAAAAAAGATCGCTAGAAACTGGAAGGAGACAGCCATTACCTTTGCAGGATTGCATTTCACAGAATTCTTGTCAGACATTCCTAGTTGTTAGACACAGATGGGCAAACTTTGGAGAGTGGGGGGTTTTGTGGGTCATTTTGAGAGCTGGGAACAGATCATGTCCACACAGTCCTGGTCACATCATCTGATGTGCTGAGGGGCAGGATGAAAAGCTAACTTCCCCCCCAGAGTTCCTGATTCTGCCCCTTCCAACAGTCCTGATTAAGATTACAGTTTTCTTTCATTGCTAATAGCAGTGAGTATGCAGTCATCAGGACAGCAAGTAAAAAGTAGGTGAGTGGTCACCTGCCCAATGCTTTGTAGGATGCACAGGAAGCAAGTGAGGGCCACGTGTTGTCCACGTATTCACTAATAAGTTTTCTGGGTGCAAAATAAGTCATTGAGGCATGAAGAAATGATATAATGCCACTTAGCCAAAAGACAGCGTCATTTTTTTTCAGAGAGATGAAAAAAGGACATTTTATGTGGATCCCCTTTCTGAGAAAAACACCAATATCACTGTGATCCATCACATGTGATGGATAATCAGGAAGAAGAGTCTCTATTGTTCAGAATAAAGCTTTCTTCTCCTTTGAGTGCTAGCAATACAGAGACTGCCTCTTTCAAAATGGTGCCAGTCTCTATTTGTGCCAAAATATAGAGGTACGTCATGAGACAGAAAGCTACCAGTGGAAAGGCACAGAAATGATTTAATGTTCCTTTTCATCCCCCCACTTGTAATTAAAAAATTGAATTAAATGAGGTATTCAGGAAACTTCCCACCCAGTGAGATTGACAGACAAATAATTAGAGCCAGATCAGTTACCAGAAGGACTTATTAAAAGGCAGACCACAAAAGCAGAACACCAGAACACCACTGGTTGTTACCTATAGCTCACAACTCAAGCCACTTAAAGGCATTGTTAATAAGCTATAGCCCATCCTAGACAAGGACACTGCCCTGGGTAGCAGGCCCATACTTGCACACACACAACTACTCGGCCTGAAGCAGATTTTCACAAGCAAACAGAAACAGCAGGAAAATGACATTACCGTGGGAACCAGACCCTGTAACAAACCAAATGTCTACTTTGCCCTCATATTTATATCAACAGCACCATCACAAGCCCCAACAACTTCAGACACAGGATTAGAGGTACCGCCACATGCTCTTCAAATGTGATTAAGTATCGTCATCTGCCAGCAATGCCTGTCTGGATTCTATGTAGAATAAACAGGCCAGACTTTGTGCAGAAGAATGAATAGGTGCATGTTTGACATTGGGGCGCAAACCAGAACAAAATAATAGCAATGCATTTTATCCTCCTGGGAACTGTTCTGAAACAAACTTCACCAGCATAATTGAGCGGGAGACGGTGGGTCACATATATCAAACAGTTTTCAAGCAATCTCAGGTCCTAACATACACGATGGGTTTTTAACACATCACAATAGTTGATAAGGTAATTATAACCTGCCTCTGCATAACAACCCTGTCTTCTCTCTTCCCTCATCCCAAGTTAAATCCTACGTCAGTTTAGCCATTCCGTGCTGTTGATGAAGTGAGCTGCAGGTCATGAAAGCCTTTTAATAAAATGCACTAGTCTGAAAAGGTGATACCAGACTCCTGATTATAGGTTTTTTAAAAAAAGTAATGCCCATCTTTTGCCTTGGTGAAGCAAGAAATAAGAAAACCGTCTGGCTAGTTGGTAGAAATTATGAATAATAGCCAAATCCTCCAACAATTCACCCCAATCCATATGGTTCCTCAAAATTCTACTAAAGCCAGTTTCAATAATGCATTGATTAGATTTAGTAGTGCCCTAACAAATCCAATAAATAAATGAATGCACTCACATTTACCATGACTAACTCACTGCACTGATGTCAGTGTACCCAAAAATTTTTAGGGAAAACTGCTTCAAAAGGCAGCATATAAATCTTTAAATACTCTGGATCCAAACCAGTGATAGGGCAGTAAAAAGAAAATTAGACATTGATGTGGGCATCAATTTAATTTCTAGTTAATCCAATTCCTTGGATATAGACTGCTGGTCATCACAAACAAAAAGCATCAGTGATGTAAGTGATGGGCAGCCTCTGTTAATAAGGTCGGGCAGTTCATTTATTATCACTCTTCACAGGTTTGCAGATCCTGTAGGGCATAGCTTTCCAAACTGTGTGTCACGACACTTTAGTGTGTCGCAACAGTTTAGTGTGTCGCGAAGCGGCGGTGCGGGGGTGCGCACGGTGGAGGCGTGTGTGGTGGCGGCAGCGCCGCGCCATCAGTGCTTCCGCATTTTAGCAAGGCCACTGCCACTGCGGCCACCGCCGTGTACACCGCACTGCCGCCGTGCACACACGTGCCCCCGCACCGCCGCCGTTGGTGTGGCGCCAACGGCGGCAGTTTGGAAAGCACTGCTGTAGGGTTTCAAAAGAAAATAACTTGATTAGAATATTATTATGGTGGTTAATGCTGCTAGTAAAGGTTGCATGACTCATTTTAGAAAAAGTTCTAACTCTTTTTCTAAATGAAAGTCATGCAACCCTTACTAGCAATAGTAACCATCTTAATCACCGTCAGACATCAGCACCATGGGGGGAAAATGACCTGATCCTTCTCTTTCTAGGTTTGATAAGGAGCCCTTTCAGGTCCCTGAGGGGATGCCAGTCAAGATGGAAAAGAGACTAGAGGAGTTCTCTGAGAAAAATACAGTGCTTGCGGAAATGCTGAAGAATCTCAAAGGTACGAAAGATCTGCTATATGAATTAGGACTAGACTCAGCAGCAAAATAATGTCATATGGGAAGGGTTCTGGCCAACCAGGTAGCCATGCCTTCTTTTAGGATTCTCTACGACATTCCCTTCAGTTTTTCTGCCCCTTCAGATAGATACTGGGCATTCTGGATTCTGCGGTCATGCTCAGACCTCACTGGGTTGTTTGAGATGTTTCCCCTACATACATTAAGGCTATGTAGTTTTAATACGTACCATACTTCTTGAAGTTCCCTTGAACCGGCTGACACCTCTTTTGACTCTGCAGCCATATCCTGGCTACAATCTAGTTGGCACTCAACTGCTGTGGTTTCTATCAGATGGAACAACTGGGGAAAAATCTAACTTAAAACTTCTTTTTAAAGTATTACAAAATGCTCAAACGGAACATATCTATTTTTCTTTAGAGCCTCCTGGTGAATGATAATATGAATGAATGAATGTCATATTTGGTCTTTATTCATTTCTTTCTATGCACTTTTCTGGTATTACTGTCAATTTCCTTCTGGTTAGAGATGACCTTGTATGTTGTAATTTCCATTTGTAAGCCTCCTAGTTTTTACGATTTATATATTTTTTTCCTTTTGACATATCATCCTGGGAATCAGTCCTCTAGAAGCATTCTTAAAATCTGTGGTTTTAGTTTGAGTAAATATTATAAATATTTTTTTAAAAAATGTTAAATCAATATTGTTACTTGCAAAATAGATACAACAGTTAAATCAACTCTTAAATCGATTTAGTATTTTAAAAAAAATATCTACTAGTAATCATCACAAATTCCCCAAATCTCTGGGTTTTTTTTAAAAAAATGTGTTATGTGTGTGTGTGTGTGTGTGTGCGCGTCTGTGTACACTATTGATGAAACACATCAAGAAGTCTACTTTTCAAGAAGTCAAGATTGGGTATAGGGAAACAAGTTTTAGGGGGGAAAAAATCTTCGACTCCAACAGTATTTGTCTATAAAAATAATATGGTTTGACGATTCCATGATAATTATATGATTATTGGGAAGTTGAAAACTGTATCAGACTTTGTATAAAATCTTTTCTCATGTTCTTATTCTTGATTATTTTACTGTATTGGTTTTTGTATAGCTATCTCTAAAGAGTTATTTATATACAAAACTGTATATATTAATATTTTAATGTCAAAGGGTAAAGTCTCCTTCAAGCTCATCTCAGAGTGATGTATTTGTGTTGTTTTCTAGGCAAAAATATAGGTTTAGCATTGCCTTTTTCTAGGATGTTTTTTTCAGCTTCCCAGGGTAGTCTATAGTCTGGGATTTTTGATAGCCTTCTGTTGACATACTGTCCGTTTAGAGATCAGCCAAAGTCAGCTAAGTTCTAACACAGAACATTCCAAACTGTGTGTCACTACACGTCAGTGTGTCGGCTGCAGTGTCTGGGTTGTTGTGTATATTTTATGATTTAGAAAGAATATGGAAAGCTATTTTAAAAGTCAGGCTGAAAAGTTTTTTTCCTGTAGGAGTCAGAAGGGCTCATGTTAACTCCCTCCTCAGGAATGTTGATTAATTGGTGCCTGAAGGTCTAGTTAGTTTAGCCAATCAGAAAGTTACCTGTTGGTTCTTTTCCAAATAAGTAATAGGTGAGTGGTCACATGCTGAGTGTTGTCCACTCAGGTAATGCCAAGTTGTAATTGTAAAGGCTTTATATTGTAAATCTTCCTTTTGTGTTTGTTGTTGGTGAAGGAGAGGCAACTGCCTACAGCTATGTAGTAATTCATATGTTAATTAGCCATGTGCTCTCCTCGGCTGAGGAAAGCAAGCTAAGTTCCTGTTTCTTTGTTTTAAAATAAAAGCATTTTTTCTACTGCAAAATGTTTCAGTTCATTTATCTCTCAATATTTCTATAACTCTGATCTCACAAATTATTAAAAACTATAAAAGGTTATGGGCCCAGCAAAGCTCAGAGGATCAGAGGCAAATATTATAGAAATATGGACAGAGGAGATCTGAACAATTTTGTTTGCATTTGAAAAGGCAAGTGAGGAAACTTGCTGGAAGGAGGCTTTTGTTTTTTGAAACCTGCAGGATGCTACAAGCAGTTTTTGTTTGAGGAGGAGTCAAGCCTCGTGGTTTATCCCAACAGGGGAGGAAGAAGAAAATGGCTGCTGCTTCAAATTATCAAGGTATGCCCTTGGAAAAGCTTTCTAATACTAATTATTTGAACTGGTCTTTGAAAATGGAGAGTTTCTTGAGAGAAGATTTGTGGTCTGCCATAGCAGATGCAATTCCTCAAAATCCAGACCAAGCCTGGCTGAGACGGGATGAGAAATGTAAAGCTTCCATTATTTTAGCTGTGCAAGATGATCAGCTTATACGTGTGAGAGGTATAGAACGATCCAAGGACTTATGGGACTCTCTACGTGATTTATATGTGAAAACCTCTCCTGGAAGCAAGGTTATTTTAACCAAAAAGCTGTACAAAGCCTACTTGCCAGAGCATGGAAATTTGCCAGAGCATCTTCATAAACTTCAGCAATACTTTGTGGAGCTTCAGGAACGTGGTTTGGAGTTTACTCTTACATTAAAGCTTACATTATGCTGTCTTCGCTGAATGATTCCTGGCACACCTTAATTTGCACTATGGAGGGAATCCCTGAAGCTGATCTAACTCCATCGTTTGTGTCTGCTCGTCTTCTTGCTGAGTGGGAGAAGAGGCAGGAAAAGGTTGTGTCTACTTCTTCATTAAAGTCTTCATGTGAAAAGCCAAGAGAACAGAAAAGCTTTGAATTTCAAGCTGCTGCATTTTTAAGCAGGCGTTGCTTTCAATGTGGTTCTCCGGGGCATCTTCGCAAGGACTGTGATCAGTTGCTTAAAGGTAAGAAGATTTTTCAGAAGAAAGAAGCAACAAGCAGGAACAAGGCTCTACAATCTTCTCTTATTGCACAGGTTGTTGAAAGCTGTGATAATAAAGATTCTTGTGTCCTTGATAGCGGAGCAAATAGCCATATCTGTAATAATAAAGATTCTTTTGTGTCTCTGTCTAAAACTAACAAACAAACAGTTTCCTTAGCTGATGGATCTATGTCTAAGATTATGGGTCAAGGTGAGATGTATCTTCCATGTTTGGGGAAAACTGTTCAAAATGTTTTATTTGTGCCTAATTTTCAAAGTAATCTTTTGTCTGTGGGTCAGTTAGTAGCATCTGGGTATGTTATAACTTTTAAGAAAGAGGGCTGTGAAATTAGGAAGGATGGTAAAGTGGTTGCCAAATGTTTGCAGAAAGATTCTCTTTACATTGTGCAGAAAGCTGAGAAGCAAACAGCAAAAGCTGTGTTTGGGAATACTCCCATACACGATCAGTGTATCCATTTATTACATAGGAGGTTTCCTCATGCTAATTTTAAGTACATATCACAAATGCCTAGTTTTTCTGCTGATTTAAAATTGAAATCTTGTGATAGGTATTTGGATTGTTCAGTTTGCAAGGAAAATAAGACAACTAGGGCTCCTGTGAAAAAAGTTGCTGATAGAACCACTTCTAGGCCTCTAGAGATAATTCATTCTGATGTGATAGGTCCCTTCTCTCCTAGTCTTGGAGGAGCAAGGTATATTTTGACCTTCATAGATGATTTTTCAAGGTACACATTCATTCATTTGTTAAAACACAAAGATGAGGTCTTTGACAAATTTAAAAGCTTTGTAACTTGGGCAAATGGAAAATTCCCAAGGCCTGTGTCTGCCTTGCAATCAGACAGAGCTGGAGAGTATCTGTCCACAAAGTTTAAAAGCTTTTTGTCAGAAAAAGGGATAGAGCACATTTTGTCTAATTCTTATTCGCCAGAACAGAATTCTGTGGCAGAGAGAAAAGGGCGAACACTGCAGGAAGCCATGATGTGTTTGCTGAAGGATGCCAGTTTATCTTTTAGGTTTTGGGGAGAAGCTGTTTCTACAGCTTGTTATGTTCAAAACAGGCTGTTTAACAGTGCAATTCAGGATGTGCCATTTCATTTGTTCTATGGTGTAAAACCTAAGGTAAATGATCTCAGAATTTTTGGGAGCACAGCTTGGGTGCACATTCCTAAGCAGCTAAGGCGCAAGGGGGCTTCCAGAACTAAGAAAGCTATCTTTGTTGGGTATGAACAGAGTCAGAGGAGCTACAGGTTCATACTGGATAATCAACTGATAATTAGTAAGAGTGCTTCTTTTGCTGAGCAGAATTGGGATAAAATAAACTCTAGTTCTTCAGTTGATTTATCCATGAGGGAACAGCAAACTTTTGTTGATGGTGATTTGCAGGAATCACCTAGTGAAGTCAATGAGCATGAAGCTGAACTGTCTGAAAAGTCAGAGGTTTCTGAGGGAAATGGTGGAAATCAGAATGTAAGTCCTGTCCTACCTCACAGGTCTGAAAGGATTAATAAGGGGGTTCCTCCTGATCATTATCAAGTAGATGTTGTGAAAGCATTTCACATTCACACAGAGCCTGAATCTCTAGAACAAATCAATGAGATGCCACCTGAAATAGCTAAGTGCTGGCATGAAGCCATGCAGCAGGAACTAGATTCCTTAAAGGAAAATAAAACCTGGAAATTGGTGAGTCTGCCTCCCAATCAGAGGTGTTTGGATTGTAGGTGGGTGTTTAAATTGAAAAAAGATTCAGATGGTAAAATTCAAAAGTATAAAGCAAGATTGGTAGCAAAAGGTTTTACTCAAAGAAAAAATGTGGATTATGACAAAACTTTTGCTCCAGTGACAAAAGCTGAATCTATCAGGTTGCTTTTAAATGTTGCTGCCATTAAGAAAATGTCTGTTTATCACTATGATATTCAAACTGCTTTTCTGTATGGTGATTTGGAGGAAAAATTGTTTATGCAACAACCTGGTTATGAAAAGGAAAAACATCTTGTGTGTGAATTGCAAAAATCCATTTATGGATTAAAGCAGTCAGCGCATTGCTGGAATATTAAATTGGACAAAACTTTACAAAATGTTGGGTTTCAGAAGGGAATTGCTGATCCATGTGTGTATGTAAAGAATGATAAGCAAGGTGTAATGTACTTATGCTTGTATGTGGATGATTTGTTGCTGCTCACATCATCAGATGAACAAAAGCATGATTTTGAGGTTTGTATGAAAAACAATTTCACTTTGAAATGTCTTGGAACAGTTAATAATTACTTGGGATTAGAAATTCATAGGGAAAAAGATGGTAGTTTTCTCATAAGTCAGAGTAGTAAAGTTAAGAGACTGCTGGAAGATTTTAAAATGCAAGACTGTAAGTCTGTCTCCTCCCCCATGCTTCCCGAGTTTCTAAAAGAAGAGGGGGAAAAGGGGGATGATGAGTTATCTGAAGGAGATAGTTTCAGATCAGCCATTGGTAGTCTGCTTTATATTGTGAATAACAGCAGACCCGATATTTCAAACAGTGTGTCCATTTTGAGCAGATATGTGGAACATCCCACATCTGTTGCAAAGTCTGGATTAAAAAGGCTTTTTCGTTATTTACAGGGCACCAAAGATTATTGTTTAAGATTGTCTGCTACAGACACAGAGGAAAAATTAGAATGCTGGTGTGATTCAGATTGGGCTGGGGATCTCAGTGATAGGAAGTCTACTTCTGGGACTGTAATTAAATTTGCTAAGTCAATTATTGCATGGTACTCCAGAAAACAAACAGTAGTAGCTATCAGCACAGCTGAAGCTGAATTTTATGCATTGGCACAACTGTGCAATGAGGTAGTCTGGTTTACACAATTGTTGCAAGACATTGGAGTCATTTTAAGCCAGCCTGTAACAATTTATGAAGACAACCAGGCCTGTATACACTTAGCTTTATCTGAAGGTTCCCGAAACCGAACAAAGCACATTGATGTTCGTTTTCATCTTGTTAAAGATTTTATAGCCAAGAAAAAGTTTATTTTAAAATACTGTGATACTAAATTAATGTTAACTGACATATTTACAAAGCCTTTGGCTGGTATTAGGCACAAAGAGTTGGTAACAAAATTAGGCTTGTTTCCAAATTCTTTCTAGATATAAAAAGGGGAGTGTTGTATATATTTTATGATTTAGAAAGAATATGGAAAGCTATTTTAAAAGTCAGACTGAAAAGTTTTTTTCCTGTAGGAGTCAGAAGGGCTCATGTTAACTCCCTCCTCAGGAATGTTGATTAATTGGTGCCTGAAGGTCTAGTTAGTTTAGCCAATCAGAAAGTTACCTGTTGGTTCTTTTCCAAATAAGTAATAGGTGAGTGGTCACATGCTGAGTGTTGTCCACTCAGGTAATGCCAAGTTGTAATTGTAAAGGCTTTATATTGTAAATCTTCCTTTTGTGTTTGTTGTTGGTGAAGGAGAGGCAACTGCCTACAGCTATGTAGTAATTCATATGTTAATTAGCCATGTGCTCTCCTCGGCTGAGGAAAGCAAGCTAAGTTCCTGTTTCTTCGTTTTAAAATAAAAGCATCATTTTTTCTACTGCAAAATGTTTCAGTTCATTTATCTCTCAATATTTCTATAACTCTTGTGGGGGATTGTCTGTGGCTTGAATCATGTCAACTGGATTTCTGAATTTGGATTTGGATTTGGATTTCTGGATTTCTGAATCCAGTTGACATGATTCAAGCCACAGACTGTTCCACCTGGATGACTGAGAACCTTCATCGACATCTTGTGGGGGATGTATAAATGAATTAATTTTTAACAAGAATTTTATATTGGTAAGAGTTATAGCAATTTATATGTATTAATTGAATGGCTGGAAATTGACCTGAAATTGAACTCATTAGGTCCAAGGATTACACAAAAGACGGGGGAAAGGAAACAGAGATAAGTCTCATCCTCCTAAGGAAATAAAGGAAGTAGGTACACAAACACCTATAACAAACTGAGAGGTGAGAAAATCCCATTAACACACATAGCCTGAGAAATCTTTCGCAAACTCTCCATGGATCGGGTTAATGTAATCAATAGTTGAAACGTGTTAAAATGTGTAAAGGTTTATTCCGGTGCATGAAAGTTAGCACAAAGGAAAGACTTGAATGAGAGACACTACTAATGGTTAGCAGTTTTAAACATTCCCCCCCCCCCGAGTCTTGTCCCCTCCCCAAGGTTCGTATTCCCCGTTTCATGTTGCAGTCACATAGCTGGGTGCTCAGTTAGCCTTCGCTGTGGATGTGTATTTCACTTTCACCGGTAGATGTAAATGGGTCTCCTTTCCCTGCCGCTTGTCTCTTGCTTCTTTCTCTCCACAATCCACATAGAAGTCTATCATGATGACAGGACTCAGTCAGAGTATGACACTTGTCAGTTACTCTTTAACAGTAAAAGACACAGAGACACAGCATGCTCCTGCAAATTAAGATCAGGAAGGGATAAATAAAATCCTTAGGATATATAATTTAGCTTAATCAATTTAGCTTAAATCAAATCAACCAGGAAGAGATACTGGGAAGGGAAACAATAGGTGGGCAGGATGTCATAGATTGATATCATGAAACAGGATGCTTTCAATCTGACACGTTGGAGTGTAAATTGGTGTAACTGATGGATTTGTATGATATGTAATTATTGAAATTGTGTAAAACTTTTAACTACTTGTATAAAAACATTGAGTGAGCCTTCACTCAGCGTGCTCTTTATGTCAACCAAATTGTGGAGACAGTGAGGTGCGCCCGGCTTTTGCAAACGCTGCCCAATAAAAGCTCAATTTGCACTAATTCTGCTGCTGCGTGTTTTTGTGGAGGTGGTGAGGGTCCTAGCGAGCTCAGAACTCACATCCCACACTCTGATCTCACAAATTATTAAAAACTATAAAATGGGTGTGTTGCGGTTGCTGCTGCCTCCGAGCCCTGCCAGGATTCCACGCAGGTCCTAGTGCCTGCCTTGTGCCTGGCTGCCTCCAAACCTGCTGTGACTCCACGCAGGTCCTAGTGCCTGCCTTGTGCCTGGCTGCCTCTAAACCTGCTGTGACTCCACGCAGGTCCTAGTGTCTGCCTTGTGCCTGGCTGCCTCCAAACCTGCTGTGACTCCACGCAGGTCCTAGTGCCTGCCTTGTGCCTGGCTGCCTCCAAACCTGCCCTGCCAGGATTCCACGCAGGTCCTAGTGCCTGCCTTGTGCCTTGCTGCCTCCAAACCTGCCCTGCCAGGATTCCACGCAGGTCCTAGTGCCTGCCTTGTGCCTGGCTGCCTCCAAACCTGCCCTGCCAGGATTCCACACAGGTCCTAGTGCCTGCCTTGTGCCTCCAAACCTGCCCTGCCAGGATTCCGCACAGGTCCTAGTGCCTGCCTTGTGCCCTGCTGTAAGAGTGTGTCGCGAAATGATGCATGTCTAAAAAGTGTGTCACCAACATGAAAAGTTTGGAAAGCTCTGTTCTAACACATGCAAATTAAAATAAAACATTATAAACAAAGGGCTTGTTTACTGGCAAAATTCACTCTTCGATACCATCAAAATGAAATGCCTTCAGTCATTCATTGCAAGCATGCTCAAATTCTAACATCTTTAGCCATTTTGAAAGTTAAGAACTTCTTCAAAATGAAATGCCCTTCTTTTCCTTTTCTTTAGACACTCTGCCATCAGAACTAGGAACCGAATGGGGTAAGTATGTGACAGACATATTTGAAATAAAGTTTGTTCATGCTGCTTTGGCTCTGTAAGGAAATGATGGCTATTGTTACAGAAAGATTTGAGATACGTTAGCTAGTTTAACGCACTAGATCAAGCTTGATGCTTTTACTTTTGACTTCAGTTCTTGTCATTCTATCCAGGTGAATATTGCATGAATATGGATGTGCTATAGGTTTACCTTCAATACAAAAAATCAAAGATCAGTCAAAGTTGCTTAGCTGCTGTCACCTAACTGGATTATTTACATTAGTATTTTGATAAAACTAGTGCCTCGTCTTTCATTTCAATTGTCTCATTCATGCTTTCTTTATTTCTCCCTGCAGTGAACATAACCCTTGACAAGGACACAGCAAACCCCCAAGTCATCATTTCTGAGGATCGAAAAAGTGCGAGATGGGATGTCACCCGGACAGATGTGCCGCATAACCCTAAGCGATTTAAGTCCTCTTGCTGTGTGCTGGGTTGTGAAGGATTCACAGCGGGGAGACACTATTGGGAAGTCAACGTGGAAGATGGAGGCATCTGGGCCATAGGAGTAGCCAGGGGCTCTGTGAGAAGGAAGATAGAACTCAAACTCACCCCAGAGGAAGGGATTTGGGCCTTGCAAGGAGATTTTGGCCAATACCAGGCGCTCACCTCGCCTGTAACAGCTCTGCCGCTCCTTTGCACTCCCAGAAGGATCAGAGTATTTCTGGATTATGAAAGGGGGCAGGTAGAATTCTTCAACGCCGACACAAAAGATCCAATCTTCCTTTTTCCCTCAGCATTGTTTGCTGGCGAGAGAATTTTCCCCTTTTTTAAGGTGTTGCTTGCTCAGCTGACGCTAGATGGCTGAAGAGTTTCCTTTGAGGAAGGTGTACCGGCATTACATCAAGTCTGAAATTGAGAGTGGTTTAAAGGAAGAATTATGCATGTTGAATAAAGTTCTGGTCTGCATTAATGGCTGCAAGTACTAAAATGTGGAAGTGGTTTCTCCAGATGTAATTAGCGTAGATCAGTGCGGTGCCATGTTGTGTATACGACACTGAATGTGGATGATGTCTGCATCTAGGAAGTGGATTAGAACAATTGGTTTTAATTATGTAGTAGCCTGCAAAGTTGTGTAGTTTTGTCCATTCACCAGTTACTCATCTGTTGTAATAGGTCCTTATCATTTTGTCAAAGAAGTCGGCGTGAACATCATCTGATGCCTTTGGGTTTTGTCTATTATTAATTTTTAATGATAAATGTTACCTTTATTGGGTTTCTTTTTTAGACAAGTTGTGTCCCTATGGACTGAAAAACAGGGTGAATATAATAAATTGAGTCAAATCAAGTGACAGAGAAGAATAGGTGCTTTACGTAAGGCTTCAAAATACTTGATTTTGTCCGATTCATTAAACAGAAACTCCTATAAGATAGAAATTCGTATTGTTTATTCTGATTGATGACTCCTATTATATTGGTTGTCTTTGCTAATTATTGATTTGATTTTAGTAACAGTTAACACTGATACAAGATTATCCTTATACGTAATAGTACTAATCTAATGTTACTTTGAAAATTCTTGTTCAGTTTTTCCCAGCTTGTAAATCTCCTTTTTATGCCTTTCTTTTCTTCGTTTCCTGATTGCGCTTTTATACAGTATATATATGTTAAAGCAAAATAAAAATTAAAAAAAAGATGCTTCAACACTCATGCTCCTGTATTAGGAGATTGGCATCTTGTGACAAATTTGGAGGAATAAACTCCAAACATCCCACCTTCTGTGGCAAAACAAGCCTGCCTTTGTGATCTAGGGGCAGTTTTTCAGTGTGTAAATAGGAGTATTGTTGACTTTCACACAAGATTGTTGGAGGATGAAGCACCTCAGTTGTTAATAAAATGCCATATACAGTCAATGACAGCCTGTCTTTAATTATTATGTTGGGAATATTAAAAGTACAGAAAATAGGTTATTTCTGCACTAGTGACGTTATAGCTTCTTCATAGCATCGCCCTGCCATTGTTGAAATGATATAAAGTCAGTCTAAAAAAAGGTAAAGGTTCCCCCCGCACATTTGTGCAGTCGTGTCTGACTCTAGGGGCCGGTGCTCATCTCCGTTTGTTAGCCGAAGAGCCAGCGTTGTCCAAAGACGCTTCCACGGTCATGTGGCCGGCATGACGCACACGGAACGCTATTACTTTCCCACCGAAGTGGTACCTATTTATCTATTTGCATTTGCATGCCTTCAAATTGCTAGGTTGGCAAGAGCTGGAGCTAGTGCGGGAGCTCACTCCGTCACGCAGGGCTAGGGATTCGAACCTCCGAACTTGCGATCTTCCGATCGACAAGCCTGGCGTCTTACCCGCTGAGCCACCACGCCCCTTAAAGTCAGTCTGCATTACTGTTATTTTGGCACTAAGATGCTTGGATGAGTCTTTGGTTGATTATGTTCTATCTAGTTGGTGTTGACTGTTAGTAAACACAGATAGACCTTTTCCAGGAAGGCCTGTCCCTAACCTGGTCTTTAGGTCTTCCAACGGTGCACCCATTGCCACCATAACTGAGTCCGTCCACCTTGCTGCTGGTTGTCCTCTTCTTCTCTTTCCTTCCACCTTTCCCGGCATCAGAGCCTTCTCCAGGGAGATAGATCTTCACAAAATGTGCCCAAAGTAGGATAATTTGAACCAGGCCTTACAGTGGGGCAAAAAAGTATTTAGTCAGCCACCAATTGTGCAAGTTCTCCCACTTAAAAAGATGAGAGAGGCCTGTAATTGACATCATAGGTAGACCTCAACTATGAGAGACAAAATGAGAAAACAAATCCAGACAATCACATTGTCTGATTCGGAAAGAATTTATTTGCAAATTATGGTGGAAAATAAGTATTTGGTCACCTACAAACAAGCAAGATTTCTGGCTCTCACAGACCTGTAACTTCTTCTTTAAGAGGCTCCTCTGTCCTCCACTCATTACCTGTAGTAATGGCACCTGTTTGAACTTGTTATCAGTATAAAAGACACCTGTCCACAACCTCAAACAGTCACACTCCAAACTCCACTATGGTGAAGACCAAAGAGCTGTCGAAGGACACCAGAAAGAAAATTGTAGACCTGCACCAGGCTGGGAAGACTGAATCTGCAATAGGCAAGCAGCTTGGTGTGAAGAAATCAACTGTGGGAGCAATAATTAGAAAATGGAAGACATACAAGACCACTGATAATCTCCCTCGATCTGGGGCTCCACGCAAGATCTCACCTCGTGGGGTCAAAATGATCACAAGAACGGTGAGCAAAAATCCCAGAACCACACGGGGGGACCTAGTGAATGACCTGCAGAGAGCTGGGACCAATGTAACAAAGGCTACCATCAGTAACACACGCCACCACCAGGGACTCAGATCCTGCAGTGCCAGACGTGTCCCCCTGCTTAAGCCAGTACATGTCCGGGCCCGTCTGAAGTTTGCTAGAGAGCATTTGGATGATCCAGGAGAGGATTGGGAGAATGTCATATGGTCAGATGAAACCAAAGTAGAACTGTTTGGTAGAAACACAACTCGTCGTGTTTGGGGGAGAGAGAATGCTGAGTTGCATCCAAAGAACACCATACCTACTGTGAAGCATGGGGGTGGCAACATCATGCTTTGGGGCTGTTTCTTTGCAAAGGGACCAGGACGACTGTTCCGTGTACAGGAAAGAATGAATGGGGCCATGTATCGTGAGATTTTGAGTGCAAACCTCCTTCCATCAGCAAGGGCATTGAAGATGAAACGTGGCTGGGTCTTTCAGCATGACAATGATCCCCAACACACCGCCCGGGCAACGAAGGAGTGGCTTCGTAAGAAGCATTTCAAGGTCCTGGAGTGGCCTAGCCAGTCTCCAGATCTCAACCCCATAGAAAACCTTTGGAGGGAGTTGAAAGTCTGTGTTGCCCAGCGACAGCCCCAAAACATCACTGCTCTAGAGGAGATCTGCATGGAGGAATGGGCCAACATACCAGCAACAGTGTGTGCCAACCTTGTGAAGACTTACAGAAAACGTTTGACCTCTGTCATTGCCAACAAAGGATATATAACAAAGTATTGAGATGAACTTTTGATATTGACGAAACACTTATTTTCCACCATACTTTGCAAATAAATTCTTTCCAAATCAGACAATGTGATTGTCTGGATTTGTTTTCTCATTTTGTCTCTCATAGTTGAGGTCTACCTATGATGTCAATTACAGGCCTCTCTCATCTTTTTAAGTGGGAGAACTTGCACAATTGGTGGCTGACTAAATACTTTTTTGCCCCACTGTATATGCCCCAAGCGAGAGCTCTGGGTGGATTTATTTGATGATCCCCTTGTTTTCTAGACTGCCCATGGTATTCTCAGGAGGCTTCTCCAACACCCAAATGTCAAAAGTGGCAATACTGTTTTTATCCCGCTTCTTCAAAATCCAACTTTTCCTTCCCTAGAACAGAGCTTTCCAAATTGTGTGTCGCGACACAAAAGTGTGTCGCCACACACAGTCTGGTGTGTCGCCACACAACGTGGAAGCGCTGATCATCATCAGCGCTTCTGGGTTTTCCTGCGGCGACACACCAACGGCGGCACACAAAAACCCGAAAGCGGCAGCAGCGCTTCCGGGTTTTTGCACGTTGCCACAACGGCGGCACTTCCGGGTTTTCCCGCGGCGACACACCAACGGCGGGAAAACTTTGGAAAGCCCTGCCCTAGAATATCACAGAGAAAGCCATTGCTTGCATGATTCTGACCTTTGAAGACATATCACAGTATCTTAATATCTTTTATTTATTTATTCAATTTATATGACCTTAATATCTTTTCCATGGTCTTCACTGCTACCCTACCAAGTGCTGGTCTGCAGTGTATTTCTTGAGGGTTGGTTCCTTTACTGATAGTGATAGTGATGCTAAAAGGCAGAAAATACTTACCCTTTCAATGTTTCAGTCAGTCGTCTTTATATTTAATCATAGTCCCATTTTTCACTGTGTTCTTTGACTTTCATCACAAGACCTTACAGATCATTTGCATTTTCAACTATCAAAGTAGTGCCATCAGCAGAGGGCATATTTACAAACATGCAAACCTATATGCCTACATAAACACATATACATAGGTGACGAAAAAGAAAGCTTGCTTTAAAGGACCATCTGGAAAAGGGTATTTTTTAATGTCCAAATGGCAGTTAATATGAAAATATGTCAATATGGTGATTTCTGTTATATTGTTTATGTGCCATCGGGTCATTTTTGACTCCTAGTGACCCCATAGATCAGTGTTTCTCAACCTTAGCAACTTTACGGTGTCTGGACTCCCAGAATTCCCCAGCCAGCCATGGAGTTGAAGTCCAGACATCGTAATGTTGCCAAGGTTGAGAAACACTGACATAGGGTTTCTCCGTGACACTATTTTCTATCCATGTGATTCTCTTGGTAAAAATACAGGAGTGGTTTACCACGGCCTTCTCCCATGCAGTATGAATTGCTGCCTTTGCCACTGTCACTAAAGTGATCATCTGCCTCTGGCATCTTCCTCTATCGCTGCTGCCCAGTATAGCCACCTGCTTGCTTCAGCTGGGCAGCTGGGGTGACCTTCACACCTTGGGTGACCCTGCTGGGAATACAGACGCTGGGCATACACTCCCGACGTTCTTCGCTCATCCCTCTCAGGAACAACCCCCCCCCCATCTCACCAGGATGAGGCACCACAGCTGGACTTGGGGGTGGGGGGGCGTTATGTTATGAGATTAAGTAAAAACGAAAGTAAGCGTGCCTCCCCTTTGTCCAAGCTACTCTGGATGCAATGCCCTGCAGTTCTCTAAATATTCCTTGAGTTGGATTGATGCTGGTGGTGTGAAAAATCCTATAAATGAATACACACAGTTACTCTTTCCCCTACACCAGTATTTCTCAACCTTGGCGACGTTAAGATGTGTGGACTTCAACTCCCAGAATTCCCCAGCCAGCGTTGCACATCTTAACGTCGCCAGACAGTTCTGCAAAAATGTTGCGTTCTTCGCGGCGTTCCAACAGACCGACACGCGCGTTTTCCTTTCTCCTCCGGAATCCGCTCTCCCGCAGCGAGGGGGGGGATCCCTCGAGTCCTGCCTTCCTCCCAGCGCGCGCCGGACGATGCCCCCCCGGCCCGATCGGGGGAGCCGCACTTTGCGCGAGGAGCGGATCATCCCCGCGCTCTCCGCTGCCCCAGAGCCAATCCAGCTCCTGCAAGGAACCACGCGACGAAGGAGGCCCGTGCAGCCGGCGTCCCCGCTTCCCCGCCTCTTCCAGTCATGGCTACCGAGAACCCCCTGGAAACTCTGCAGCGGGAGATCACCTGCTCCATCTGCCTGAGCTATTTCAAGGAGCCGGTGTCCATCGACTGCGGGCATAACTTCTGCCAGTCGTGCATCGTCCAGTGCTGGGGCCGCTCGGACGAGGAGAATACCTCCTGCCCGCAGTGCCGCCGGTGGTCTCGCAAGAGGAGCTTCAGGCCCAACCGGGAGCTAGGCAACGTGGTGGAAGTGGCCAAGCGGCTCCGGCTGGAGGCGGCCGCGTCGCTGGCGGGCCAGCGGCTGTGCGAGAAGCACCAGGAGCCGCTGAAACTCTTCTGCGAGGAGGACGAGACGCCGGTCTGCGTCATCTGCAGGGAGTCCCGAGTGCATAAAGCCCACCCCATGCTCCCCATCGAAGAGGCGGCCCAGGACTACAAGGTAAGGGAGGGGTCGGCTGGGGAGCCGACTCTCCGTCCAAGCAGATGGTCTCTCCCGGCTTCCCCTGGAAAGAGGGTCCGGCTCCCTAGGGCAGTGCTTGGCAACCTTGGCACCTTTTAAGATGTGTGGACTTCAACTCCCACAATCCCCTAGCCAGCATGCTGGCTGGGGGATTGTGGGAGTTGAAGTCTACACATCTTAAAAAGGTGCCAAGGTTGCCAAACACTGCCCTAGTGGGTTAACATACCAGGCATGCTACCTGCCTTTGGCCTTTGCCCCCCTTTCGTAAATAGATTGTACTGAAGATTGCAACCGGTGAGGATCTCCTCCAAGGTGTCAGCCCTTTGAGGTAGTCCAGACAGGAAACTAAAGCCGTGAATGCTAATCAGGACCCATGGCAAGATGGAAACCTATTAACATCATCCTCTGTGAGCCCTTGTTTTATGTTCCTGCTTCTTCGGTTTAGGGCCGGTTAAGACTTCTTAAAGTAAGCAAACAGTATCACCTATACATCCATGACTTCTCAGGAGAGGGAAAAGGTAGGAGCCAGGCACTGAGAAGAAAAGAAAAAAGGAGAAAAAAGATTTCTAACTCTGGAGAATGGGGGAAAAGAAGAAGCGCCACAGAGTCAGTCCTGGCTCACAGCATTCTTCTAAAACAGCCAAACAGCCCAAAATGGATTAACTTTTCCTACAAAAGGAAACAGTAACTAAAGTCACCCCGTTTTCCGTCTCTAATAATTTTGAGGCTCTTGAATGGGCCTTACAAACAGAAATAGAAAAACAGCCTGTAGCTTGAATCATGTCAACTGGATTTCTATTTTCTTAGTCGGAACGTTTCGCTCCTTATCCAAGGAGCTTCTTCAGTCTGAGCAAAGTTGGTAAGGGAATCCTAAATATGTTCCTAGGTAGCTGTGTGACCTTACACCTGGGGCTAGGTCATGGTTATATTGAGATGTAATTTTTAAGTCCTTTTATCATCTAAAGGAGGGTCGTTAAAATCACCATGCTGCTGTTGAGCTTCTGAAATGGTCTTAATCTTCCTAGGCACAGAAGACAAAACGGGGAGGAAGATGGGGGAGAGTTTGTGCCTGAGGCCCCCACCTCTATTCAAGGAAGGATTTTCCAAGTTGGCATAAATGGATTCCTTGACCCCTCTCTCCATTTATGCCAACCTGGAAAATCCTTCCTTGAATAGAGGTGGGGGCCTCAGGCACAAACTCTCCCCCATCTTCCTCCCCGTTTTGTCTTCTGTGCCTAGGAAGATTAAGACCATTTCAGAAGCTCAACAGCAGCATGGTGATTTTAACGACCCTCCTTTAGATGATAAAAGGACTTAAAAATTACATCTCAATATAACCATGACCTAGCCCCAGGTGTAAGGTCACACAGCTACCTAGGAACATATTTAGGATTCCCTTACCAACTTTGCTCAGACTGAAGAAGCTCCTTGGATGAGGAGCGAAACGTTTCTACTAAGAAAATAGAAATCCAGTTGACATGATTCAAGCTACAGACAATTCCACCTGGATGACTGAGAACCTTCATAGACAGAAAAACAGCCATTATCGGAGCTTTCTGTTTCTCTTAGAGATGATTTAACAGACTGGTCCGATTCTATGCCAGCCCTTCCCCATCATTCTTTAGTCTTTCCAGTAGCTCTCCAGTTTCTTCTAAAGAAAATAAGAATAAGATTGCACAGGGTAAAGACTGGGAGAAGCTGTTGACACGGGATGGCTCAACTGAACTCCTGGCAAAACAATGTTTACTCACAGCACAAACCGTTATTTCCGTGTGCGAGCAATTAGTCCCCATTAAAAATAACCTGGATCTATTAAAAAGCAACTTTGAGGCTTTTGCACAAAAACATACAGAAAGACTCTCAGCCTTTATTGAAGCTCAAGCCCAAACAGACAACTTAGCGAAGCAACAACCCTCAGGACTGAGTAATAAATCACAAGGCAGTAAAGGTGTCAGTGTAAAGGCTGTCAGAGGTGTGCAAACAGGTAAAGAAGTTGCCTCCTCAAAGCTTACTGCTCTTTGCAATTAAATCAGGTTGCTCTCCGTATATCTTTGAACAGCCTTAATTCCAGTCACTGGGTCTCCAAAAGAGCAGTTGTAACCTTTTTGGGACAGCTTCTTCGCTGCCACCATGGGCAAATAGAATCTTACTGACTTTTAAGCAGGCTACGATAACTCCCATGTTGCTTAAAATGAAACCCTTTCTGGCTGCCTTTCGGATTGTTCCAATCAGAGTTTTTCGCGATGGAGAGGCAACCCCTTTGTTCAGCTCTGCTACTTTTGATTTACACAGTCCTCCAAACAGTAAGCCTGTTGTTACCAACAATATCCCCTCTCCCTGTTTGTCCTTGGTAAACCAAGGCCTTGGGAGTAAGGTGGATATGCAGAATGAAGCCAAGTCTGATATGGACGAATCAGTGCCTTTGGAGACTTGCCCAAGGTCGAGCAAAAGGATATTTCACAAAGGCTGGATAGCCTTAAGAAAACTCGGTTAGCTACTATTGCTACTGCAATATTGCTACTGCAGCATTAGTTTTCTATGGGTGATGAGGAGTTGGCTGGAATACACCAGGCTTTTCCAGATGATCAGAGGACTGAGTCCCCAGTCCTTTGCAATGACGTTGACGTGAGCCTCACAGATCCTAGCAAGCCACTCTATGGAAGCTCAGCCATAAATCCTGTTGAACCTTCCCACACTGTGCCCTATTCCTCTAATGTTGATGTACTTACAGAAACCCACTTAATCTCCCAGCTGAAGGCTACTCCCCAATCTCAAAGCACATCAAACTCTGCACCGACTGAGCCAGTTCCAGCTGTGAGCTCATGTCTTTCCCAGGTCTCTGTTCCTGCAAAACAATCTTTTGAAACCCCCTTACCTGCTGTAATCGAAGACCACAGAAGCTTTGCCTAATGGTAAAGATACTTCAAACTCTCAGATCAGCAGCAGATGGAACAACGTGAGTAAATGGACCGAACACGGCAGCGCAGTACCAGGTTTTCCACGCTGAGCAGCAGCCTCACACACGGGGAGAAGCTTCCGTTGCTCCCTTCACTGATGAATCAGCTACGCCCAAGTACTTGCTAGTGACCCCGTACGCTTCGCAGACTTGCAACAGGTCTCTCAGAAAGCTGCCCATGCCTATGGTGCCCTCTCCCAGATATGTGTGGATGCAAAAGAAGAACTGGTGGTACAATTTGGAATCCCGGGATGCCAATTCTCTCTCACTCATTTTCGTTTTTCTCCTCCATTTTTACCTTTCTCCTCTCCACCACTGGTTTGTCACTGCAGTGGAACTTGTACAGAAAAGAGATACTGAATTTATTAATGGCTGTTGTGGGTCTTCCGGGCTGTGTGGCCGTGTTCTGGAAGTTCTGGGAACTTCCAGAACACGGCCACACAGCCCGGAAGACCCACAACAGCCATCAAACTCCGGCCGTGAAAGCCTTTGACAATACATTGAATTTATTAACTTTAATTGCTATGCCTAACGTTTTCCCCTATTTAGTTTTTTTTGTTTCCTTCTGATATTTCTGACGTGTGGATATTACCTTTTGAATTTTCATTACTTGATTCATCGTTCTGTTTCTTACATTAGGCATCAAAATGTTTCTGAGTATTGGAACTGTTGGCCTTAACCATTTTATTTAGTATTTCTGAAAGACATGTATACTTACTGAAATCACCCTTTCCTTCTGTCTTTTAATGCTGTGGCTTATTTGGAGGTACTAGAACAGTTTTAACATTTACATTTGTTTTTCCTGTAGTATAGATCAAAGTTAATATTTCCTTGCAGACAATGCAGAAAATATAAACCAAGTAGTTCCTTCTTTGTTCCTGACATCTTGTTTTCCAGCTCCTGTATTTGTTACCCCAGTTATTCCATTCATGAATCTTTAAACAGCCACCAGTTTCCCCTCATCACATTGCTTCTAGTTTCTCCCTCAGAATCCATTTTTTTTTAAAAATGATATTATTCTTAAACACAGCCCATTAAACAAGGGCTTATGGTCAAGATTACAGGGATATTGAATGCCATTGGAATTTTGGTTACTTGAACTTCTTCTGGTGTGCATTTTTTGCTTTGTTTTCTTGCTTCCCTTTATCCTCCTGTCTTGTAAACCTTCCACCTAAGGTTGGCATATAAACAGTGTAAAAAAAAGAAAAACAGAAGGACAACACTTAGTAGCATGGTAAAAACAGCACCCAACGAACTTACTAAACCAACTTGTTTTGTTATATTTATGGATACAGTAAGTCACTGGACCTCAAGCCTCAGGGGCTAAGAGCCCAGAGTAAAGATTTCAGGTGTGCGTGTATAGGTTAAAAAAAAGGTAAAGGTTCCCCCCGCACATTTGTGCAGTCGTGTCCGACTCTAGGGGCCGGTGCTCGTCTCCGTTTGTTAGCCGAAGAGCCAGCGTTGTCCGAAGACGCTTCTGCGGTCATGTGGCCGGCATGACGCGCGCGGAACGCTGTTACCTTCCCACCGAAGTGGTACCTATTCATCTACTTGCATTTGCATGCTTTCGAATTGCTAGGTTGGCAAGAGCTGGGGCGAGTGCGGGAGCTCACTCCGTCACGGGGGGCTAGGGATTCGAACCTCCGAACTTGCGATCTTCCGATCGACAAGCCTGGCGTCTTACCCGCTGAGCCACCACGCCCCCTTGTTTATTAGAATAAGTATGCATAAATCCAAGTTGAAGTCACAAATGAAAATTCCCGCTCAAAGTTACAATTAAATCATGTCCAGCCCCTAAGATTCCAACCCCCCTTCCAGCATCATCAGCCATTCAGTACTTTTCCTCTCAAACGGCACCTGCACCCCCTTCCTGTACAACGCGCAGACATTCCCAGATGATAACAACAGCTTTGACCTTGACAGTCTGTTTCACTTTGCTTTCCTAAGGGCTGCACTGGAATGTGTCTATTCCACCTCCCATTCCTGTGTCTGCTCTAACCTACATCTCCAACCCCTACATGTGTCTCCCCATTACCTGATTGGCAGGATGTGGAATTCGAATCCAGTTGCCCGCTGCATTCGCAATCCACGTCATGACACAACGTCAGCCAGGTTCTTCTGGATTCACAGAGGGCCTTCATGGAAAACAATGTTTTAAGGACCTTTCTAAACTTCCAAGGGATTGAATATAGATTATTTTTGTTTTACTGATTCTTTCTTTCTTGCAGTTTCTTGCCCTATTCTGCTGCTTGAAGGCTTTTAATCTGAGCCTTCGGTGACAATAAATGCCAGTTGGTTAATGGTTGACACCTCAAACTGCCTGTTTACTTTTGTAATGCAGATGCTGGTCTGATACTGTTATCAACATGATTACCCAAAGAAGAGCTAATTAAAACTTTATGTGATTCTGTTGAAAATGTTCAGCTCTGATCAAGGCACGCTTTTGGCTTCAGGACTGAAAAATCATACAGAAATTAGGATTGTAAATTGCCTAAATGCAAAACAAAAAAAAAACTTCACAAAAACATCTAGGAGCATCCTAAACAAATATTTTCTGTCTGTTTAGAAAAAGGTTGCCATCCATGTGAAAGCTTTGAAGGAGAGAAGAGAGGAATTAAAAGAATCCAAAGAAGATTTGGAGTGTAGGAGCCAGGCTAATCAGGTTGGAGATTCTTGCTTCTGGGGAACAGTTTAAACTTGAGTGATATCTCTTTCCTCTGCCATTGGAGTGGAGAGAAATATTGTGCAGAGAATCTATACACGTGTGTGTGTGTATGTGTGTTTGTGTGTGTGTGTTTTGTATCCATAAATGTACCTACCCTACAAGGGTAGAGGAGATACAGTATTTGCAGATCAGAATAATCGGACATTATGATGATACAGGTCCACTAAATATGAAAAAAGTGCAAATCTGATGAGAAACTCAAGTGTGAAATATGCTGTATAAACAAAATACTGTATATACGGGTAGTCCTCAACCTGTGACCATTCAGTCAGTGACCATTCCAAGTTACGATGGTGCTGAATGAATGGTAGTTATGACTGGTCCTCGAAGTTCTGACCGTCTCAGCACCCCCACAGTCATGTGATCACTGTCTGGGTGCCTGGCAACACGTTTGCACTTATGACCGGTTGCCAAGCGCCCAGCGATCATGTGATTGCCATTTCCAACCTTCCCTGCCGGCTTCCCCAGAAAGTCAAAGAGGAAGCTGGCAGGGAAGGTAGCAAGTTGCTGGGATAAGTCTCCCCCACCTGCACACCCTCCCCCAGCCCCTCTGCGCTTGCACCGTGCTGGCCCCTTGCATACCCCTGCACACCCTCCCTGACCCACGCCACGCCTCTT
Organism: Charina bottae; assembly: GCA_023362775.1. Taxonomy (NCBI): domain Eukaryota; kingdom Metazoa; phylum Chordata; class Lepidosauria; order Squamata; family Charinaidae; genus Charina; species Charina bottae. Next base: position 38,434,779 of record JALMGJ010000002.1, read on the forward strand.
GCGCACTCTCCCCAACCCGCGCAGCACCTCTCGCACACCCCCTTGCACTCTTGCGTAGCCTCCCTCACCTGTGCCGCACCTCTCATGCACCCCCTCACACCTTACCTGACCTGCATGGTGCCTCTCGCACACACACACCCTCCCTGACCCTCCCTCATGCACCTTTCCCACCTTCTCTGCACCCCCACGCACCCCCTTGCACCTCTTCTCTCCCCCCCCCCCGCAGCAGCCACTTACCCACCTGCGGGCCTGGGACTTGTAATTTCCTGCTGGCTTCCCCACTGAATTTGGTTGTGGGAAGCTAGCAGGAAGTTGCCTTGCATAATGACCATGGGATTCAGTTAATGATGGTAACCAGGACTACAGGGATTGCTGTCGCTAAGCGAGTTGGTCGCACTCTACGACCGCGTCACTTAGTGTGGAAATTCCTGTCCCAATTGCTGTTGTAAGTTGAGGATTACCAATGAATGAATGAATGAATGAATGAATGAATGAATGAATGAATGAATGAGAAAGAAAGAAAGAAAGAAAGGAAAGAAAGAAAGAAAGAAAGAAAGAAAGAAAGAAAGAAAGAAAGAAAGAAAGAAAGAAAGAAAAAATGAATGAAGCAAGCTGGACTGTCTTTAAAATATGCAATTCATTTCCGTAGCTCACAGGAGACAGTTTATATTTGCTTGGCATCTTTAGCCCCTTGGCACTATGAAGAATGCCCAACACCATGTAAAAGACTGCTATGAGAGAGAGTGAAGACTTCTTTACATTCCTTGCATTGTTTTTTCTCCATCCTGACTGCCCCTTTTCTTATCACAGGATGATGTACAATCAGAGAAGCAGAAGGTAGAATCTGCATTTAATCAAATACACGAGTTCCTTGACAAAATTGAGCAATTTCTGATTATCAAGCTGAAAAAATTTGACAAGGAGATTGTCCAGAAGAGGGATGAAGAAGCTACTAAACTCTCAGAAGAGACTGATCGCATTGATGCTTTGATCAATGAGGTGGAAGAAAAGTGTCAGCAGCCAGCAAGTGAATTCTTGCAGGTGAGATTGTCTTAAAGCTCCTGGTTTTTAGAGCTAAAGCTAAAGAAATGTAGAAATAGACACTTTTGAAAAAAGATGTTGGACTCTGCCCTCTGATTGATCACCCTTCTATAAGTTCTGGGAGTTTGAAGGTCTCAAGTGAATGATGAAGCTAACAGCTCAAGCCTGGGCAGAAATGGCAGAACTTGAGATGTATTAAAACAATATATGTAACACCCCTAATAATTAGTCCATGGCACTTTACAAAGCAAATATGAGCCCCCCCCCAAATATTTTTGCCTAAGGAGCCTATAATCTAGATTTCTATTATGGAAAATGGAAGTAGAGTAGTCAGATGACCATCCTAAGAGCAAAATTTGAGTAAAAATAGTTGTGTGAAATTGGTCTTCGTTTAAATTGGTTTGGGGATTAAGAGATTAAACAAAAGGTTAATGGAAACAGTTGGACACGTCACACACAACTATTTTGCTGTTCATCCTTTTTTTACTACTTGCACAAAATTATGCATACTGTGGTAGTACATCAATACCATATATCTATATCAGGGCTTTCCAAACTTTTCTCGTGGCGACACACCAACAGCGGCGCGCAAAAACCCGGAAGCGCCACAGCCGCCGCGGTGCTTTCAGATTTTCGTGCGCCGCAGCGGTGGCGGCAGCGGTGTCCTGGTGTGCCGTTCAAAAACCCGGAAGCGCTGATGGCCTGCCACCGCCAGTGATGTGCGCGCGGCTGCGGCGGCGCTCCATCAGCGCTTCCGGGTTTTGACATGACACACCTGGGCCCCGCAGGTGACACAGTATTGTGTCGCGTCACACAGTTTGGAAAGCTATGCCATATATTGTTGAATAAAAACTTATGTGGATAAGAAGCCTTTTTTTTTCAAAAATGGGAATTTCTGTACACTATATGAATATTGATAGTCTGTGTGATGCAGATACTTGTAAATTCTGTTTCCAGTTCTTGTCATTTTGATATTTGCAGCCTTGGGTAGTAAGTCATTATAATTCACCTTTTTTATTTTGCCCAAACAGTGAAGGTCAAAAGTTTTAGTTTTAGCCAAGGCTGGAATGGATTTTAAACAGATCTTTACTAGGCTATATTCTCTTTATTTACCATCTTATTTCTGAGCATTTAGACAATATTTTATAACAAATGTGAGACTGATCTTTCTGTTTCTCTCAATTCCTAAGGACATCAGGACCATCTTGAACAGGTAGGTGGTTCTTTTGCAGACTTCATCATTGTCTGTGGAACTGGGTTAAACTTGCCTTAAGTCCACTTTTATTAAAGATTTTGAGGCAGTATTGTGATCTCAAGAATGAACGTTGGTTTCTTCCCTTGCTCCATCCGTGGCCCTCCATCATTAAGGCCATTGCTGTGAACCAGTTTTTGGATTTATGGGGTTCACTTCTCACCCTTTTCAACAATCGCAATGCTTGCTAAGAATTCTTGGAGTTGAGGCCCTTTCATCTGGAGAGCTCCCAGGTTGGAGAAGGCTGCTGAGGACAGAGCAAAGGGTAGGAATCTTCCAGAGAGGCTGAGATATGGTGTAAGCCAGGGCTTTCCAAACTTTTCATGTTGGTGACACACCTTTCGTGCCACAGTAATGAGGGGTCCCTACCCCCTGGCCCACGCGATTGGCTCCTGGCTCCAAACCCCGGCCCACGCGATTGGCTCCCACCTGCACCCCCCACCCCCTGAGCGGCAGCCTAGTTGCGTCCCTGCACCCCCCACCCCCAGCGCGGCGGCCTAGTCGCCTCCCTGCACCCCCACCCCCCAGCGCAGCATCCTAGTCGCGTCCCTGCACCCCCCACCCCCCAGGGCGGCGTCCTAGTCACGTCCCTGCACCCCCCCACCCCCAACGCTGCGGCCCAATTGCGTCCCTGCACCACCACCCCAGTTGCGGCCCTGCTGGGCTGGCACCTTACCTGGGTTCTGCGGCGAGAGCTGGGCACGGAGCAGGGACCAGCGGCGCGGCAAGGGCTGGGCGGGACTCCACGTGGTGCATGGCCTCCTCTTCCGGGTTCCCCCGCGACACACCTGGGCCCTGGACGCGACAGCAGTGTGTCGCGACACACAGTTTGGAAAGGTATGGTCTAAGCACTACTGCTGGTACACTTAAGGAACATTCCACCTCCCTTTTCAAGGAGTGAGGAGGGCTGCACTGGAATTCCCGAGTGTGTGAAGGGCCCCGTTTCCTGGTTGTGCTGACATAGACGGATTTTAATATCTCTTGGCTGCTAGTTGTATTTAATTTCTTTTGTGCTGTTTTAATTGTTTAACTGTTTTTATTATTGTTAGCCACCCAGAGTCACTGGTTTGAGATGAGTGGCTATATAAATTGAATGAATAAATAAATAACTCCCACATCCATGGAGCAGCCCAAAGAGGAAAAGAGATGTATTGCTTTTTTTAAAGTCCCAAAATGAGTTCCTAAGTTGGAAAGAGGAATATCAAAGATAAATAGCCTAATCAAGACTGTTTTTTTCATTCTCTTTTACAGACAATATTTGGGGGGGGGGTGGGGAAGGGAGAGAGAGAGAGAGAGAGAGAGAATGAGAGAGAGTGAGTGTTAAAACTCTTGGCATCTTTTGTATACTAAAACACTATGTATATTTACGTGTGTTATTTCTCCTTCCAGTCCCTAGGCCAGTGTTTCTCAAGCTGGGCAACTTCCAGATATGTGGACTCCAGTTCCCAGAATTCTGAGTAGTGGCTATGCTGGCTGGGAAATTGTGGGCGTTGAAGTCCACACATCTGAATGTTGGCAAGTTTGAGAAACACCAGACTATTGAGGTTTCAGTCTTTTTTAATGATCATACTTTTATCTGTGCTGTCTCTCAACTCTAAATCATTCTATTTTTCTCTGTAGTAAGCATTCTTCTTGCCTCCGGGCCCAATGCAAACAAAGAGATACCTCTCATCCCTCATAGCAGAAGGATTCTCCATTAGAACTTGGAATAATGATAAATATTCTGTGACATCATACAGTCTTACTGAGTTGGGAAGTGAGTGGCAAGGAGGTTTGGGATCTCATGTTAAATCAAGCTGTTGCCTGAATACATCAATTATGTTACTGTGGTACAGTAATTCTGTGCTATCCACTGTAGATGTAAGAATGGACAGCTGCCACAATTGGTGGAAGTTTCCTCTTCTCCGACTGGTCTGGAAAAGCAGCTTGGGCATTTTAGTCTGAAGAATGTTGTGTTAAAGGAAGCTCTGGAAAAATGTCAAGGTACAACAATAGCAGATGTAATTTCATTTAAAATATTTATGAATTACCTTTAACTATTGTATTATGAGTCTGTAGCTTGAATCATGTCAACTGGATTTCTATTTTCTCAGTGGAAATGTTTCGCTCCTTATCCAAGAAGCTTCTTCAGTCTGAGCAAAGTTAGTAAGGGAATCCTTAAATATGTCTATGAAGGTTATATGATGAAATATGTCTATGAAGGTTATATTATATATGATGTATAATTGGAAAATGTACTGATGTTGTAAGCCGCCTAGAGTCCTCCAGTAGGGAGGGGATAGGCGGGGTATAAATAGGATAAAATAAATAAAAAAATAAATAAAAGGTTCTCAGTCATCCAGGTGGAATTGTCTGTAGCTTGAATCATGTCAACTGGATCTCTATTTTCTTAATGGAAACGTTTCGCTCCTTATCCAAGGGGCTTCTTCAGTCTGAGCAAAGTTGGTAAGGGAATCCTAAATATGTTCCTAGGTAGCTGTGTGACCTTACACCTGGGGCTAGGTCATGGTTATATTGAGATGTAATTTTTAAGTCCTTTTATCATCTAATGGAGGGTCGTTAAAAACACCATGCTGCTGTTGAGCTTCTGAAATGGTCTTAATCTTCCTAGGCACAGAAGACAACACGGGGAGGAAGATGGGGGAGAGTTTGTGCCTGAGGCCCCCACCTCTATTCAAGGAAGGATTTTCCAAGTTGGCATAAATGGATTCCTTGACCCCTCTCTCAAACCACCTATCTTCTCTGTCTAAAATGTGAACATTAATGTCCTCAAATGAGTGTCCTTTTTCTTTTAGATGAAGATAAACTGCTGACTCTGGTCCTGTGGTGTTATTTCTCCTGTGTTGTGCCATCCTCCTGTACATAGGTTGTTTGGTTTCTCCAATGTAGAGTTCAGAGCACTCCTCACTGCACTGGATTGCATAAACTACATTGCTTTTCTTATGTTTTGGAGTTTGATCTTTGGGGTGTACAAGCCTCTGTCTCAGTGTGTTGGTGGGTTTGAAATATACAGGTATGTGGTGTTTGCCAAATATCCGTTTTATCTTTTCAGACACGCCAGCCATGTAGGGAATGACCAGGTTCTTTCGTTTACTCTGAGTCTCAGCCCTATCTGTCGCTGTTTTAGGTCTGGTAGATTTAGATTTGGTGAAGGCCCAATTTGGATATCCACAGGCCTTCAGGGCTGTTCTCAGGTGCTGATTTTCATTCTTTTTGGAATCCATGGAGGTGGGGATGGTTTCTGCTCTGTGTGACAATGTCCTGATGACTCCTAGTTTGTGCTGCAGTGGATGGTGGGAGTCAAACATCAGATATTGATCTGTGTGTGTGGGTTTCCTGTAGATCCCTATTTCTAGCTTGCCACCGGTCCCAATGAGGACTTCACAGTCTAGGAATGCCAGTCTGTTGTCCTTGGTGTCTTCTCTGGTGAAGCTAATGTTGGCATCTATAGTGTTTATATGGTCCGTGAAGGCCTGTACTTCCTGGGCCTTGATTTTGACCCAGGTGTCATCCACATACCTAAACCAGTGGGTGGGCACCGTTCCCTGGAATGTGTTGAGTGCTTTCTTCTCCACTTCTTCCATGTATAAATTGGCCACAATGGGTGACACAGGAGAACCCATGGCACAGCCGTGTTTTTGTCTGTAAAAGTCACCTCTGTATGTGAAATAAGTGGTGTTAAGACACAGGTCCAGAAGATGGCAGATCTGGTTTGGGTTGAGATGGCTTCTCCTTTCCAGGGTGCTGTCCTCTTCTAGTCTCTTCCTGACAGCGGATAGAGCATGAGTGGTGGGGATGCTGGTGAAAAGGGAGGACACATCAAAGGAGACCATAGTTTCATCTGTATCCAGTTTCAGGATCTTTGCTTTGGAAACAAATTCTTCCGAATTATGGATGTGGTGTTCAGAGTGTCCAACTAGAGGTGCTAGTATGGTAGAGAGGTGTTTGGCAATGTTGTATGTTACCGAATTGATGCTGCTGACTATGGGTCGGAGGGGTGTTCCTTCCTTGTGGATCTTAGGAAGTCCGTAGATGCAGGGGATGGCTTCTCCAGGATACAGACGGTGGTAGGTAATCCTATCGATGGAGCCATCATGTTCCAATTGTTTCAAACTGTCTATTGCCTTTTTCTTGTAATTGTTGGTGGGGTCTCTTTTCAGTTTTTCATATGTATGGTGATCCTCCAAAAGTGAGGTAATTTTATTGTGGTAGTCTGCAGTGTTTAGAACCACTGTACATCTTCCTTTGTCAGCAGGTAAAATGGTGATGGTTTCATCTTTGCTGAGGGCTGTCAGGGCTCTCCTCTCTTGGACGGTAAGGTTGGGGGGAGGAGGTTGAGCACTGGACAGAGCTGCAGATATTTTAAGCCGGAGTTGTTCTGCTTCTTCAAAAGGTAGGTGGTTGTTGTGGATGGCAGATTCTGTGGCTGTAATGAGCTCCACAACCGGAACTTGCTTGGGAGTGATGGCAAAATTAAGACCTTTGGCTAGGACATCTCTCTCTGGTTGGGTAAGTTCTCTGTCTGAGAGATTTTTCACCCACATGTTCTTTTTGTCCTCTGTGGTCCTGTTGTTGTTGTTCCTCCCAGTGGTTTCTCCAGTTCCTTGTTTCTGCTTGCTGCGAGAAAGAAGAATGTCAAATTTCTTAGTTTGCCTCTCCTTTGTCTTGTGAATGATGGCTCCATCGATAGGATTACCTACCACCGTCTGTATCCTGGAGAAGCCATCCCCTGCATCTACAGACTTCCTAAGATCCACAAGGAAGGAACACCCCTCCGACCCATAGTCAGCAGCATCAATTCGGTAACATACAACATTGCCAAACACCTCTCTACCATACTAGCACCTCTAGTTGGACACTCTGAACACCACATCCATAATTCGGAAGAATTTGTTTCCAAAGCAAAGATCCTGAAACTGGATACAGATGAAACTATGGTCTCCTTTGATGTGTCCTCCCTTTTCACCAGCATCCCCACCACTCATGCTCTATCCGCTGTCAGGAAGAGACTAGAAGAGGACAGCACCCTGGAAAGGAGAAGCCATCTCAACCCAAACCAGATCTGCCATCTTCTGGACCTGTGTCTTAACACCACTTATTTCACATACAGAGGTGACTTTTACAGACAAAAACACGGCTGTGCCATGGGTTCTCCTGTGTCACCCATTGTGGCCAATTTATACATGGAAGAAGTGGAGAAGAAAGCACTCAACACATTCCAGGGAACGGTGCCCACCCACTGGTTTAGGTATGTGGATGACACCTGGGTCAAAATCAAGGCCCAGGAAGTACAGGCCTTCACGGACCATATAAACACTATAGATGCCAACATTAGCTTCACCAGAGAAGACACCAAGGACAACAGACTGGCATTCCTAGACTGTGAAGTCCTCATTGGGACCGGTGGCAAGCTAGAAATAGGGATCTACAGGAAACCCACACACACAGATCAATATCTGATGTTTGACTCCCACCATCCACTGCAGCACAAACTAGGAGTCATCAGGACATTGTCACACAGAGCAGAAACCATCCCCACCTCCATGGATTCCAAAAAGAATGAAAATCAGCACCTGAGAACAGCCCTGAAGGCCTGTGGATATCCAAATTGGGCCTTCACCAAATCTAAATCTACCAGACCTAAAACAGCGACAGATAGGGCTGAGACTCAGAGTAAACGAAAGAACCTGGTCATTCCCTACATGGCTGGCGTGTCTGAAAAGATAAAACGGATATTTGGCAAACACCACATACCTGTATATTTCAAACCCACCAACACACTGAGACAGAGGCTTGTACACCCCAAAGATCAAACTCCAAAACATAAGAAAAGCAATGTAGTTTATGCAATCCAGTGCAGTGAGGAGTGCTCTGAACTCTACATTGGAGAAACCAAACAACCTATGTACAGGAGGATGGCACAACACAGGAGAAATAACACCACAGGACCAGAGTCAGCAGTTTATCTTCATCTAAAAGAAAAAGGACACTCATTTGAGGACATTAATGTTCACATTTTAGACAGAGAAGATAGGTGGTTTGAGAGAGGGGTCAAGGAATCCATTTATGCCAACTTGGAAAATCCTTCCTTGAATAGAGGTGGGGGCCTCAGGCACAAACTCTCCCCCATCTTCCTCCCCGTGTTGTCTTCTGTGCCTAGGAAGATTAAGACCATTTCAGAAGCTCAACAGCAGCATGGTGTTTTTAACGACCCTCCATTAGATGATAAAAGGACTTAAAAATTACATCTCAATATAACCATGACCTAGCCCCAGGTGTAAGGTCACACAGCTACCTAGGAACATATTTAGGATTCCCTTACCAACTTTGCTCAGACTGAAGAAGCCCCTTGGATAAGGAGCGAAACGTTTCCATTAAGAAAATAGAGATCCAGTTGACATGATTCAAGCTACAGACAATCCTTAAATATGTTTCTAAAAGAAATATATTATATAGAAACATATTTAATAGAAACATATTTAAGGATTCCCTTACTAACTTTGCTCAGACTGAAGAAGCTTCTTGGATAAGGAGCGAAACGTTTCCACTGAGAAAATAGAAAACCAGTTGACATGATTCAAGCTACAGACTGTTCCACCTGGATGACTGAGAACCTTCATCGACATACTGCATTATGAGAACTTGAAGATCCTTCTTTTTGCCCAACATAGTACGGTGAAGTGCACATTATGAACAGGTCTGTTTATTGAGGGTTCTGCTTTCTGTCAAGAAAGGTGAAGAGGAGAGAACATGAATTGGGATTGGTGGGAAGGAGGAGAATTCAGTGGAGAGAAAAGCATCGATTTGGGGCATAAGCATGCCAAGAATGGGAAAGTAACCTG